>CM074525.1:8565356-9765356 GCA_037379345.1 Perna viridis
AAATGGTTTGAATCCCTTGTTACAACAGAAAGAAACTGAATATAAATGTACACAAATGTACAAACTGAGGACTACTATCAGTTAACTGACATGCTAGCTCCAGACCAGTTTAAACATACTAGTTATGTCCCCATCGTATGTAAAATCAATCCCAATTCTTCCCATGCGGTACATCACAAGTCATATAATAAGAAAACAACCCATGTCATGCAAAAAAACGCCTTTAAAATTAGTGTTTCAATTTCTATGGTAAGTCCTATGAACGAGTCAATGTTAATACCAAAATTGCTGTCCTTAACGTGTTGACAACAATAACACTACTATATTCTTTTCGAATGAGCATATTCAACGGTGTAGTTAACTTATTGGTTGAGTATCGAGCTTTCCGTGCTTCGTGTAGAATATTACCGTTAAAAAATATACCCTTTTGTGGTAAGTTGGTATGCATGCTCAATGTACACTTCCGCGAGGTAGGGCTTCGGTAGAACAAAAGAATTTTCCTCGCGGAAGTGTTTTATGGAGCATGCTCTGTGCATGCTCATCAACTAGCTCACGAAAGGGTCCACATCCGCACGTATTAATCCTTTACAAGTACATCTGTATTTGAGAATCACTTCCTTGTATCGGTTGAAAAAAATTGTGAATGTTTTTACGAGCTTGTGATATCGAAAAACTTTGATGTAGTAATTTCTCGGTTATATAACGATTCCTTTCGTTAAAATCCGAAACAGTAAAACAAATATATGTACAAGCAAATCGAACCATAATATGTTAACACCATACGACGGTGACAAGGGGACGTCACCATCTAAAAACGGATAGTTGACGATACAGGGAATGGCAAATTATCCCTTTTATCGTAAATTTTAGCATTAAGTTTACCATTATCGATATGAATGCGTAGATCAAGAGACGGATATTCTTTATCATTGATATTAGCTAAAATATGCAAAGACAGTTCAACAGGATATATATCATTTAGTATAAATATTGAAGTCAGTGTTGTTTAGAGCCATAATATCATCCAAATATCAAAATCTGTTATTACATTTTTCTGCCAAATATTGTTTTGAAGGGTCTTTATTTTTCCTAGCCATAAATTATGATTCTAACAGTACAGAAAGTGAAGTGAAGCATTAAGTGAAAATACATTTACAATGTTTTTATAAGTAATATGCTCTAGCGATTTTTTGGTAAATTCACTCTCGGACTTTCGTCATAAAACAACATAGAAAATCTATATAAAATAATCAATTGGTGGCTAAGGATTTTTCGAACTTTAAAGGGCCTAGAAGGGTATACGGCTATACCAAAGGTCAATAAAAAGATAAATCAATGTAGTTTTTGAATATCATTCTTTTTTTAACTGAAAAGTGGTAGAGTTTTCTACTAATTTGCATTAATTAGAGGAGGGTCAATAAAGTACGATATTCTAAAACTACATTGATTTATCTTTCCATTGACATATGGTACAGCCGTAAACCCTATATAAAGCACTTTTTTATACCTGTCCGCAGCACTAAAATATGATCATTCGTGCTAAGAACGCGTTAAGTGTTAACAAGTTACGCACACTCGTTAAATCTATGCGTACCTCGACACTCGTGATAATATTTTGGTTATTCACTCTTTCCAATTAATTATCCTATTATTTTATATTTAAAAATTTTAAAGTTGCTTTGTAGATCTACATGATCAAATGTATAATTATTCATTCCGATCTGTCTGTTCTTAGGAGATAACCGACATTGAAAATCCAACCACTTCTATTGCATTTTAGTGTCATTTACAGAGTTATCTCCCTTAGTTTTGAATTCTGCAGTACAATCTCTATAATTTTTTTTTATCTCCTAAGAACAAGGGTTTAATGAAAAGCCACACATTACTTTTTGTTTATTATACCTATACTTTATTAAAAAAATATAAAGAATTAAAAAATGTAGGCTTTCCATAACTCGCATTTTGCAAGACTTTTAGCAGGAATACTACTTAAGTACCAATCCATATAAAATTCAGGCACTGCCCATATTAAAGTGATTCAAACAATGCTTTTTCAATCTACATAATTATGCTTTATTTTTATGTAAGAGTTGTCCTTTCCATATTCAGATCTGTACTTTTGAGCATACATTTATCTCCCACTACAATTCAACGAAATCGAAAAAAACAAGAAAGATAACTCTTGCAAAGTGCTCATTCCATGTACAATCTATATAAATTTTATCTCAAAAGCGCAACACCCAAAAGAAAAACTAAGACTGGTTATGTGATATATAAAGATTAATTGAGAAATTGAGAGAGGAATCAAGGAAATCAAGATTTTAGCGGAAATCAAAAGAAAATAATCCAGAGACAAAGACAAGACATGGTAAACAGACAAACACAACAAAGAACATAAATTCACTAAAATAATACATACAAGGTAACACAAGTAAATGAGCAAATCGGGTCTCCACTTTTTTTGCAAGCCATATAAGCAAGTTTTTCAAAGGGAAGTAACCCATCAACACCCAACAACCTGGTTTCCGGTCTCATTGGGGAAAGGAAAAATAGCAATTTTTTTTTCTTTAAAACGTACTTAAACTATTTACACTTTGGTAAGTAGCTAAATGGTTTAAAATTAATTCAAAAGTAACCAAGTAGTAACCCACCTACAATAAGTCTAATATATGAATTTGAAGTCTACTGCTGTCCATTGCTCCAATCGGACAGTAAACCAGCGTCGAGTTGGAAGGTTAATTCCCTTTGATCAAATAAAATATATATATATATATATATATATATATATATATATATATATATATATATATATATATATATATATATATATATATATATATATATATATATATATATATATATATGAATTTGAAGTCTACTTCTGTCCATTGCTCCAATCGGACAGTAAACCAGCGTCGAGTTTGAAGGTTAATTCCCTTTGATCAAATAAAAATATATGTATATATATATATATATATATATATCTATATATGAATTTGAAGTCTTCCTCTGTCCATTGCTCCAATCGGACAGTAAACCAGCGTCGAGTTGGAAGGTTAATTCCCTTTGCTCCAATTAAAAAAAACGAAGTCAAAGTTGGGAATGTGAGAAAGGTCTATTGAGTATTTCAAACTCATTGTTATGTAATAAAAATTATATCATTTTAAAGAAGTTTCTTTTCATTCTATTGATAGTAAATTCATATGGTTAAACAAACAGAATGACACAATGATTACAGCTTACCGTGGTATAGTTTAGAAAAATGAAAATTTGAATATTTCTTTCTCAAGACATGGGTACATGCATTTAGTCGCCATTTTATTGTTTTTCAAAGTAAACGTATTAAAATGAGCCATTGCCATGCAGAGGATTATTCTCTTTCATTTGATATTTGTTTCATTTTGTTTTAATGCAATATTTTTCACAAACATTCGAAGACAAATCATACTTTATGAACCTTCAAAAAAGTGAATTTTTTGCATAGTTGTCTAAAAGGACTTAATTTTGAAAAGGAAAATATTTACATTTCTCTTATTTTAATTAAATAAACAATATATGTTGCCATTTTCCAATCTTTTATCATCAATTTAGGACATAACTCATCAAAATCCATCCAGTGGTTATTACAAAGTTACCCTATTTTGAAATAGAAATATGAAAAAAAAATGGCTAATAAACAGCCAAATAGCAAGGACAGTGATCTATATAGATAATTACAAATGATTTCTCCCTCTAATATACCCTCGGCCAGCTAGGCTATATAAAAATGTCACAGCGGTAGATATAGCCTAGCTGGCCGAGTGGTCTAGGGCGCGGGACTTAGTGCAGGCGGTGTTGCCATAGATGTCACAGCAGTACGAGTTCGAGTCCCGCGGAGGGAACGACAAAAAAATTTGCATCGCAAATTTGACAGTTCTAACATCGTTGGGAATTTTTCAGACCCTCCTATATATATATATATATATATATATGTGTGTGTGTGTGTGTGACTTATAATATTGTTACAATACGTCTTGCCGATGAATATTGCCCAAATTCAAGTGAAAACCGATTCTGAATTAAATATGGTATATACCCAAATAAGAAAATTACATATTCATGATATTTATTCTCATTTTCCAAAAGTACATGGCATAAAAAGCATAAACATATGATTACACACAAATATACAAATGGATAAATGAAAGCTAAGCCATGAATGAAAATATCATATTAGTTGCTTCCCTGGAGACTTTATCCTATTTCCAATAATCTTTATGTATTTATGTAAGTTTGTTAATTCTACAAATCGATCACAATTCATCAAATTTTTAAGTTTTAGATTGTTGGGTCTATTTCTGAACTTGGTTTTGATATACTGCTTACTACTTATGTTGACACGGGTGCATTTTAACAAGAAATGTAATGTATCTTTTATTTTTGTCTTCAAAAATTTCAAATCTGTTTTCAAATTCCAGTTTTGCTTTATGTAAACTGTAATTTAGTGCTTTCGGAGAGGCTTGTACCATAATAATGCCAAGTTTGTGTGTATTGACCTACAACTCTGATTCGAGATTGACACAGTTATGGCCTAACATGCACAACGTTTATGATTCACAAGGAACAAATTATTTTTGTTTGATTTTTCATCTCACGCTTACTGTACGTTTAAGATTTGATGAAATGATGCTGGCTTGTTATTTTTTAAGTTTCAAGAAGGAAAACTGGATACAAAGTCAACACTCAAAAATATCAAATATAGAATTTTATAATTTCTCGAATTTTAATAATTATTGATTTTGATTTCATCCTAAATTATATGTTCTCTCTAAAAGACACAATCCGAAATAGAATATCGCGTAGGAGCTATCACATTCTACTACAATATCTGTAAATAAATTGCCAGATATTTTAATCAATAATTCGGGATATGTGTCAATTTTGTCTGTTTATACTTTCGGCAATTATGCTTATGTATATAGGATATATATTTTTTGTTAAAAAAGCTGGGGTCATTCATTTGGAATATGTTAGGGAAACTTCAAATCTATAAGGAATGAAAAGTGAATAGTTTTCAAGATTCAAATTGGAATGTGTTTTGGAAGTTCTCAGCGTCTCTCTCTTGCAGTTCTTTGATTAATATTATAAGTGGAAGTAAAGAGTATGAATGATCTTGTCATAATAGATTAAATATCATGCCTTTATACTTGTAGTTGTTAAAGTATGAACCTTTGCCAAAGTAAATCATGCAGAAAATGTGTCCAAATTATCTTTATCTGGTAGGGGTGTTGCGTAGTACCATAAATCAATGAACAAACAAATTTTCATCCTTTCAATACCTAAAGTCGCGGTGATTTTAACTGAAAATTTCAACAGAGTAGTTCATGAAGATGTGTGTCAATGCGACATATTTTTTGTATAGATGTTGCTTACAACCCAATACATGCACTGACCATATACCATTCCTCCAGCACTAATAATTGTGGAGATTGATGTTTTTTTTACAAGTAAAACCCTATTCATATCACTATATGAACTTATCTGCATGAAGACTTTGTACACTAATCTTGGGCTGTCTACAGTTTTACTTCAATTTAAATTTCTCAACAATAACCCCATTAAAACCACTTTTGGGCGGCGAATGCCCGGGCTGAAAATTATTATCACTATATCTCTTTTTATAATTCAAACAGCAAATAAATACAGTCTCTCTCCTCCAAGTCTGGTTTCAATTGGTCAAGTAGTGTCAGAAGAGAAGATTTTAGAAAGAAATAACACTAGAAATAGCAAAAATCTTTGAAAAAGGGCAATAACTCAATTATGGCTAAATGGAATAAAATTAAAATTTGACCAGAGATAGATCTCATCATGCTGAACACTTTTACTCTATGTCAGAATTTAGCTTAACCTAAAGGTTTTGGATATAAATGTGAAAAACTACTGTATGACCCCTATGTTTTATTTTTAGTAACAGTGGCCATGTTTTTTTTATTGATTGATTGATTACTGGGGTTTAAGGCCCGAGCAACAATATTTCAGCTATATTCAGGCGAGCTATGTTTTTGACGGATTAACAATCCCCACATCAGTTCTAAGCAGAGTACCCCAAGGAACATTCATACCAAGTCTGGTTCTAATTAGTTAAGTAGTTTCAGAGGAGAAAAGTTTTTTTATGATTGTTAGCGACGAGTGTCTGATAGATCAAAAGATTCAATAAAATTTTGCTAATAACACAGACAACCAGATTAAATACAAAAGAAGTTGTATTCAGTAGTAGTATTGACCATAGTCTTTTCAATCAAAATATTGCCTGTGTTATAATTTGTGTGTACTGACCAAATGCACTTTTGTTTTATACCTCCTATTATTTGTTTCACATTGATCCATTCAAATCAAATACGATATAGTAATGAAGCCAATTTTTGCAAGTTAACAAAACAAAAACTTACCAAACTCAATCCAGTCACTGATGTTTACTCCTGAAAATTCTTCTTTTCCAAATTTCCTACTAATATTTCCTGTACATCAAAGTCTTATATGCAGCTTTCTATCATATTTTGACAGAACACAAAGAGAATTACATCTTCTATACTAAGAAATTCTTCTGAACAAATGAGCAAAATGCCCAGACTTTCAAACTACGAGATAGTAATGGCGGTCAGAAAAAAATGGCGGACAGCCAGAAAGTAAAGGATTACATGTAAATGTAAAATTATAACAAATAATAAATAATAATCTGCATCTGCTTAATTGAGGAATCATTGGGCATTATAAGGTCATGTAATCATCCAATATTAGATGAACTGTAAATAGATAGTTGCACTTTAAAATGTTTTCTCTCACTTCTTCATATCTTTCATCAGATTGAATAAGGTGGAATATTTCATTGTTTGTATATTGGATATTTGCAATACCAGACCTCTTTTGTAAGGTGCATGCCCCCAAGTAGAGTTACCGGCTTTTGGTGAAGTTCTGTGATTGTAAATACAAAACAAAATTTTGGTTATTTCTCACTTTATAGTTGAAAATCTTAGAAAAGAATTTGAGAAAAAGAACATAGATAGAAAATGTTGTGATGAAAATTTCATTTTCGTTTTTCCATATTCTTTCTGTGTATGTCTATTTTCCTTTCTTGTCTTTGTTCTTTGAATATATTATTCTGACTTCCGCTTTAATCTTGGCTCTTTGATAACATAAAACCGACTTCAAGTTCCGACACAGTTCCTGTGGTCCGTAATTCCTCATTTGCAGTTGATGCAGGTGAAGTTATAAAACTATTCTAAATTCTAAATTGTTTTAAAAATAAAAGTTAAAAAAGAAACAAATTGAGGCATTTTTTCTATGTGTCAAATAAAACGATCCTTTGATCTGCACAAGTTTAAAAAACTAAATAATTATTTAGCATGTCTGGATTGACAAGATGTTTTTATCCTTTAGCAGAAGTGGATGTTTTATATTATTTTTTTTCAAATCAAAGCACGGTGACTTCATTATGATAATGACTGCTCTTGTATCAATGCCATTGCTTGCCATTTTCAAATTGTATTTGAGTTTTACTCAATACAGAATTGAATAATATATTGTGAAAATGAGTCCTATATTTGAGGGACATGAATATCTATACTCAGGCACAGCTAAATAATTACTGCTATTTTCGATGAAAGTTATATTACTTAATCGTTGTGCTATTGTGTGAGTGCGTTGAAATTACACAGAGGTACATCCCTCCCGCTTCACTCTCTGTAAATCGCTCCAGATCGTGTTTTGTTCCACGATGAAGATTTTCATTTTGTTGAAATCATCGAGGCAGTGGTTTGGTAATCTGAAGTGTTGACTCACTGGTAAAGGCTTTTTTGTAAGGTCGCTCCTGTGTCCATTCAAGCGCTTGTGTAAAGGCTGTTTAGATTTACCAACATATTGAAGGCCACAGATGGGACAGTGGAGCAGATATATTACATTATCACGCTTGCAGTGCACGTTACAAAATATTTTGTAGTGTTTCCCTGTGACTGTGCTGGTGAGTGATGACGAGTAATGCATTAGGCTGCAACATTTACACTTTTTGTCATCACAGGAGCGACTCTAGCCTGGAGTCAAGTTGGGCTTAGATATTCCATCATTCACCAGTACAGTCACGGGGAAACGTTACAAAATATTTTGTTATATACACCGTATTTTCCATACTATAAGTCAGCCTCGACTTATCAGGGATTTCCATGGCCATTTTTTGCATGGTGCTGCGCCATGTGTTACTTTCCTTTCGCCATGAATTCAAAACGAGCGCCACCTGTTCATTTGGTGTGCGCCATGTATTCAAAATTGTGTCATGTATTGCAAATCTGCACTGTATTTCCCTATTACTCTTGTTTATTAACCACATATACCTGTCATAAATCTATATGATTGGTGGGTGTGTTTATTCTAACGGTAGTTTCGATGTTTTGATCAGTAATTTCCGGGGGTTTAATATGTCAGGGTGTGAAACGTGTGTTTAAACACCTCGGATCTGTCAAATTTACGATTATCACCATTGGCAAAATCAGTAAGATTAAAAAAAGCTGAATGATTTCTACCGATCTTTTTTTTAAATGAACAAGATTTGAAGACTTCATTTAATGAAATATAGAAAGTATCAAGAGTAATTAAGATAGACGTGATTGGAGAGGAAGGAAGGAAAATGCGATAGATCGAATCCCAAAAGTTCTAAAGGATTGTTTAATGACACAATTTGGATGAAAAAGATGTTTTGCTGTCTAAGTTCTTGTGGTTAAAATATAAAGAACTTGTTAAATGCATGTGGTTTAATGGTATCAACAAAATGACCACACCTACCAGTGGTTTTAATTACTCTAGAGCTGTGGACCTATGGTCAAGCCTAGGGAAGGGAAAACTTTACCTTGGTATAATTGAAATACACAATACAGACAGAAAAAAAACTACCATTGTTGATTTCTATATTGTAGCTTGTGCTATTACATAGATCACATTCAACCTTATACTTTTTAGCAAGTTATTTTCTGTGATAAAGATGATAATTTGTCCAACCGGAGAGTGAACCATGTGTTCATTTTGATCCATGGAGATCCCTGCATATATAAGGATTTTTCAAGAAAAAATGTTTATCTACAATGCATTACAGTAGATTTGTTTTGTTCATTTTTGATTACTTATATTCAAAATTTTTGGTAAACTTTAATCAATATAAGCCGTCACTCAAATAGTCAAACTGGCTATCAAACTCGAAGATCACTGATCAGTGCCGCTATCCTTTATGAATGAATGTGACGACATTAATATAATCTGAAACTTTGAAACCGTTAAAATATACAAAATGTATAAACTCTAGAAGATATGTTAACTAAACTCTTTTTCACTGGAAAGACATTATCGAGAGTTTCAGAGTTATCGGTCCTTTAATATGCAAATGTTTACCCATATACGGTATGTTATAACGCATTCGCACGTGGCTCAAATTATAACCACTTACGTTGTTATCTAAATGGTTAATTGCAACCAAATATACATGATACACAATTATTTTTTATTGTTTTTCGTAATACCAAGTAATATTGTTTATTAATTACTGCTCGTAAATATGACCACTTCATCCAAAGAATTTCACGCGTATTTCACACATGAGTGCCCACGCTTGACATATTAACGATTTCGTACACCTAATGATTTAAGGCTTCAGAGGCATTGGCACGCCATTCAATGAAAATAATTGAACTCTCGGACAAAGTACACTTTAACAAAAACACAAATATAAATTTAATTCAGAAATACTATACCAAGAAACATCGCTGGAATAATATGCTATTACATATAAACCGCCCAACTCAGATCTCCGCTAACACCTATGATATAAATGCACACGTGACTTGTCTGTCAAAGTTGACTTAAATATGTTTTTTTTTTATTGATTTTGGTCAAAATTAGACAATTCGACTTGTACTCCACATTGACTTGTAGTCCGGAAAATACAGTAATAACTGATCTGATGATATTTGTCAGTTGCCAGTGTCATATGATTTTTTGACCCCGACGAAATATTGACCTCTGTATCATATGACAGGGTCACTAGTTTCATGTTTGAGGGCTTTCAAATACCATCCACGAAAAGTTACTGCAGGAAGGCATTTGGCATGTGGATCTCAGTGCATTGGAACAATATTTAAATGATAATCATAATGCTGTATATACCAATTTCAGATCATCAATTTTATGTTATTTAGTTCAGTATTACACCAGTTACTTACATCACCTATGATTGTCACTTGTAACCAGCTTTTCTGATATAGGTTATTTGAGTAGGCAGGTTTCTTATGTTTTATTTGTTATATTTCTTACAGTTACGCCCCTTGCCAAGTGATCGTCTACTTTTGCCTATACTGTAAAAAATGAATATATGAACAATTTTAACAGGTTCATTTAGGAGGACATGATATTGCTTCACACAAGTCTGAAGCATTTAAAATTCTTGGTTACTGCCCTCAACATGCTTTATGGGATCTGGTCCCCCTGTATGACCACATAAAAGCATATGCAGCAATAAGAGGGATTCCTGATGACAGACTGGACAAAACAGTAAAAAGGTAGAATAAACATATATTTTCTGGAAAAAAGAAAACCAGTACAGTATGTGAATGTTTTCTATACGTATAGCTTTTTATGATTTTAATCATTGAATGGGTATATATTTGTCCTGTTTCATATCCCAGGCCTGTTATAATTGCCTGAAGATTTTTAATGCTACACGTACATACATGCCAACCCTACCGCTTCAGGCGGTAGTCAACCGAATTTCTGGTGTTTATAAAGCCTACCGACTTCAGAAACCTTTCTACCGATTTTTTTTCATCTTTATTTAATTCAACTCTACGTTATGGTCGAGTCCATAATGTGACAACTTTGCCATTACTGGGGGAGTTTAATAAAGGGGAGTGAAACGCATGTCCGACATAGTATATACCCCGACCTTTTCATTGGCTACTTAAGGTGTAATACCACTATTTCGGAAACCAGTCGCCTGAACATACAAGAAAGTAGTTCGTAATGACACGAAGTAGTCCCAATATAGCACTCTATCATTCACCATGTTTAGTAGAGGTATACAAACTTGAAGTCATCTGAAAGCTGTATGAATCAGCAATACTCTAAAAACTTCTTTATTTAGTGTAGGGGAAAACAATTCTGAGCAAAAACTCTAGGCCCCTTGATATGGCTAAATTTCAAAATAAAAGTAGTGATTTCTGCACCTGTCTACTTTCACTTTACCGTTCTTTCTTAGAAGGCACATAAGGTATATTGATATTTTTATGAGAGTAAAGGTAAAGGTTGACCATCATAATGATACCCCTCTATGTTTGAGCCTTATAAAAAGCTGAATTTAACATAGAAAGTAATGGAGACCAGAAATAGTGGTATGACACCTTAAATACATATGTATGGAACGCCTAAACTGTCTGATGAGATACACATTTGTTTACGTGTGTCAATTTTATATTACTTGCTGTGGTTTTATAATTACATGTGGTCATTTTGTATTTACGTTATGTAGGAACATATTTACATTATGTCGTTTTGTCTTTACGTTCTGCCATTTCGGTTTTACGTTCTGTTATTTCGTCTTTACGTTCTGTAATGTTGTCTTTACGTTCTGTCGTTTTATGATTACTTTATGTCAACATATATTTACGTTATGTGGATTTATCTTTACGTGCAGTGGTTTTCTTATAACGTGAGGTCGTTTCATCTTTACGTTATGTCGATCTCTAAATACTTTATGTGCATTCTCTTTTCTTTACGTGCAGTGATTTCTTCTTTACGTGATGTGGACAAAAATTCCATGATGATGTGTGACCCCGGAACTTTTCGATCTGGTGTAAACTTCAAATCAGTCCGTAAAAGGCAAAATAGACGTCACAACGCTGATTAGAAAAGTGCTGAACGAAATATACTTGGGTAGTCTATCCAGTCAACCTAGAGTGTTTATTCTATAGTAAAAAATAGCTTATTTGTTATTTACGTTCAATATTATCACAATTGATACACCTGGGACTCTGTTGATGACTTGTGGCGATTTTCGTTGTCAGAATATATTTTTTTAATTCCAAAAACATGGGAATTTCGACTCCCGCGAAAATTTGCCTAAATTCAACTCTACAAGTTAATGCGTGACTAAATTTATTTTCTACATTAATAAACCACCAAAACTAATTTTCAAGAAAGAATTTCAAAAAAATTAAAAATATTACCCCTACCCCTAGAAAACTGCTCTCTTATCAGGTGTCTTTTATCCACCAAAATGCACTCAGGATGCAGCATTTTGCTTCCAGGATAAACAAAATGGGGGGGGGGCGCAAACCCCCCTTTACCACTTTTGGTTCCAAAAAGGTTGGCATATATGCATGTATAAGGTGCAGCTGAGGGCCATTATAAACTCCGAAGGCAATAACATACATGTACATGTAAACCTTGACAACAGTTCTGTTCATGCAAGAGATTCCCCCCATCAACTCTCTCGTGTGAGAGATTTTTTTAATTTAAGCAAATTTTTTATCATTTAGCATTTTTCACAGAAACAAAAATATGTTAACTTTAATTGATAACCTCCCACAACTCCACATTTTATGTGGAAGATTTAAATTTTTCATTGATTTTGTGGGAGCCTCGATTTGAGTTTTTATCAGTTAGTTGATCATTATAAGATTAAAGAACAATATTCCAAACCACAAAAGGAAGATTGGTTGATTTTGCCGTTATGGCGCCAAATGTTTTAAAATTAGGGACCAAAAATGAGCCTAAAACAAGCATTTCAACTCCAGTAAAGCCTAGGAATGGCTATAATATTGTTCAACAATACTCTATACCACAATAGCCAGACTTGGATTGATTTTGGTGGTAAAACCTTATGTTGCGCATTCATACCGGTGCACCTGGTCCATGCTCCCAGTTTTTAGTGGAGTCCGAGTTGCTCATTTGATTTTGTTACTTTGTATGTATTGTTTTAGTTACTTTATGTTCTTTGTTGTGTATGTCTGTTTTCCATGTCTGGTCTTTGTCCTTGGATTACATTCTTCTGATTACAGCTATAAACTTGGTTCCCTTGATTATTCTGTCAGAAACTTGGGGCCAAAAGGGAGGGTCAGATACATGCATTTTCCTGATTTCCAGACAATAACTTGACTATTAGTAAATGAGTCTCTTTGAAATTGTTTTACAAAGTGTCATACCACCAAAAGAAGACTGGGATTGATTTTTTGGGGTTGTATAGGAATTAGGGTGCAAAAAGGGGCCTGAAACAAGCATTACCTTTATGTCTGTATAATAACTTGGTTAATAGTGAATGGATCTCGTATGAATTTAACATTAATTTCTTTTTTACGGAGAACTTTTGTTTATTTTCCATATATTTTCCAGTGTATTACTAGTGAGCCATCGCTCACATATTTCTTGTTTGGATTCGCTGTGAAACTTTGAAATTTTGTTTTAACATACAAAGTAAACAAAACATTACTTGCCATCACTTGGCGTCCGTCGTCGTCGTCGTCGTTAACCATTATACAAAACTCTTCTCCTCTGAAACTACTTGACTAATAAGAACTAAACTTGGTATGAATATATCTTGGGCTATCCTGCATAGAACTGATGCGGGGATTTTTGAATCGTCAAAAAAACATGGCCACCATTACTAGAATAGAACAGACAATAGTTTTTCGCATATATCTCCTAAACCGTTAGGTTTAACTAAATTCTGACGTGAAAAAGTGTTCAGCATGATGAGATCTATCTGTGGTCAAAATTCGGTTTTAATCCGTTAAGTCATGTTGGAGTTATTGCCCCTTTTCAACGATTTTTGCTATTTTTAATGTTATTTCTTTCCAAAATCTTCTCCTCTGACACTCCTTGAACAATTGAAACCGAACTTGGTATGAATGTTCCTTGGGGTATACTGCATAGAACTGATGTGGGGATTTTTGATTCGTCAAAAAATATGCCCGCCGTTTCTAAAAATAGAACATAGGAGTCAGACAGTAGTTTTTCACATATATCTCATAAACCGTTAGGTTTATCCAAATTCTTTGAATAGCTGAGATGATCCATATTATTAGGACTACAAAAGTCTTCAGACTCCTTATAAGAGTTATTGCCCTTGAAAGGGGAAAATGACTTTTTTAATTGTTTTCAGTCAATATCTTGAAAACTATGATAGATTAAAAGAAACTTTCAATTGTTGAAAAGATCTTATGATAGTCCTACCAAAGACTTCTATAGTCAAAATAAAAGGCAAAATTCAAGGTTAGCGATTCAGGCTCCTGGGAGCCTCTTGTTAAATTGTATTTTCCAATTTTTTTAATTGTTCTTCATGAGGAGATGTACAAAAGTTCATGGTTAATGATTCTTAAAGATATCGCCTTTCAATTTCATATTTTTCATGTTTTTGGTTTCTATCTAAAGAACTGAAAAAAAAACTTTCAATTGATTGAATGTTCTTCATGGCTTTATTTAGCCCAATAACTTTCTTTGTGAGTCATTGACCTTGAAAGGTTAAACTGACAATTTTTAATTATTAATAGATGGAAAGAAACTTTAAATGATACATGTAATAAGCCCAACAAAAATCTCAATTGGACCAAAGTTTTATGAGTTATTACTAGAGTCAAGTCCTTGTTTTCATACCCATGCTCAGTAAGTGTGTGGTATCTTGGAATCACCATGTTTGCCCATCTGTCCATTATTTAGTTAGTCTTAATTTTGCAATTATCTTGACTCCCGATAGATGTATTAATTTCAAATTTGGCTTTACATAAATAAGGCATAAGTTGCATGCAATTGTGCTTCTCAATTCTGGAACTTTCCCATTGAAAAGTATGATATACGTGTTTGGGTATACATGTATAGTGTCATGTTTGCATATATGTTCTCGATAACCATAATATATAACAAGAAACCTTTAAGTTTTTCAACTTCTGATGTTAAAAAAATACATTAAATAATAATTATCGCGGTACCTAAATTATTCTTGAGCAATTTTTAATACAAGAAAAATGAAAGGTCAAATGGCAATCAAATTGTCAAAATAATTGTTTAAGTAGATTGTTGTAAAATTGTACAGGAAATTTAGGTCAGACTGGCATTGGCCTACACTGAATGAGGGGCTGAAACAGGCCAAAACAAGAATTGTACTTGTTTCCGAACAATTCTGGTAGTATGGGTATAGGTGTATTGATCTCTGTAATATTGTGCCATTTGGTTCAATGCTACAAATTGGTAGAAGGGGTCTGATGCGAGCATTTTAAATCTTACAAACAAGTATATGTGTACAGAGCGGGATCTGTACAATTGGTCAAATATTCTCTTGAAATGCATAAAATATCTGCAATATGTAGCAAGTTACATCCAAATAAGCATTCCGCAGCCTGTAAAACATTTATTATCTTCGATATCATTTAAGTAAGTTATACGCCCACTTAAAAGGAATGGGGGAATTATACTGTTTCAGATATGTCCCTGTCAGTAACCATAACTTTCGTAACATTTTTCTAGAGAACTTCTGACCATAGGTACTTGATATTTGGTATACAGCCTCAACTGAAGCTTCTATACAGCGTTTACTGATTTCAGTCCTGTCAGATAACTACTTCTTGGTTACTGATTTCAGTCTTGTCAGATAACTACTTCTTGGTTACTGACTTCAGTCTCGTCAGATAACTACTTCTTGGTTACTGACTTCAGTCTCGTCAGATAACTACTTCTTGGTTACTGTTTATTTTCGAACTTATTTGATCAATTGTAGCTTGGTTCTGTATACTTATGACCAAAAAAAAGCATCAATTTCCGGTTTGTACCTTCATTTTCAGGAGCTGATACACAGCATCATGGTAGCTTCATTTGCGTATACTTGTATAATTATGCGATTGAGAACCAAACCAGTCTTGGAAAATATTTGCTAGTTTTGATGATTAAATACAAATTGAATCATAGCTTTTCCAAGATAGGGTTGGCCAGAACAGTCTGCAGTATGGCACCAAGATGTTTATGAAAATTACGTAATCAATAATACCCATAATTAATTTTAAACAATTAAAACCAAATATCATTACAAAATTTACCATACATGAAGGTTGTAAGTATAATATATCAAATCAGAGCTGACAAGAATTATCAAAGTTGTTTTTAATTAATGTTTCTTCGGGAGCGTTCAAAGGTTTCACCTTCATCATATTATTTGATATACATCCTTAGCTTACAGATTTGGGTCTTGTCGGACAACTACTTACTGTTCACCGACTTGGGGAAGAATACATTTTTGGGGGAAAGCGAGGTATACTCTTGAGTATAATCTCAGAGATCCCTTGCTTTTTTCTGTAGCAAAGGATTGTCTGTTTTCAGTAATACTGACAAATTAACTGTCTGGTATGTAACTAAATAAACTATACGTTTTCTTCATTTTTCTAGATTTATATATGACTTAAAATTAGATCACAGAGACAAAATACCAAAACAAATGTCAGGTGGAACAAAACGAAAGGTATGTACATAGTTTAACTTAAAATCATGCCACTCCAAAGTGGTATACTATTTTACTTCTGCCTATCTGAATAAAAAATGTTCGTCGGTATTTTTCTTAGCAGCCTTGATGCCCCTTGATGTTTGGAATTGAACCTCAGCAAGGGCCCACTGCTCCATTCTGCACTTACTTATTTCATATCTTACGTAAATTTGTATAATTTCGTTAACTAACTTATTTTTTTGATACTTTTATTGTGTTTCACTGACATGATTTTTGTTTTAAAACCGGGGATGATTTTGTTCTGCTTCTTAGCGGAATTCGGGTATTACTAAACAAAGAGTGGTAAAGAGTACAAAAGTCTGGTAAAGCCTGATACCGAAATATTGATTTATTTTATTGAATAAAAGTTTCTTTGTATCTATATAGTAATATTCTTTTATTTTTAGATAAAATAAATGTTTTTGGTGCATTTCTGTAGACATTTATTTACACACGGTCGGTCACGACTTCAACATTTTCGCTTCTTCAACATGGCGGCCGTAAAGTCTGGAGGTACACAATTCGTGACAATTTCAGTGTGTAATATAGTTTTTATGCCAGTTGTAGTTTACTCATGTTATTTTGTCATTTTCATATGTTTTTAAAACTTTTCAGTCTTTAATATTGTATTTTATCACTCATTTATAACTCCCAGATGTCACGACAGACTCGTTGTAAACAAAGGATAGAGTAAGTATAAAAATTGATTCGGAATGGAGATGAAAAAAAACGTAAAGAATGTTCAAATAGTTATATTAATTAGTGGTGTTTTAAGCCCGATCAGCATAGAAAAGCTATATCCAGGCAATGTTCATATTAGACAACCGTTGCATACAGTAATTATGTAAATAATGGAAGAGCCCACGCCACGTCAAGGCTATGAAACGTGTGGGGTGGGCCCCAAAAATTCTTTAGCCAAAGGTTCGGTTATCTTCCATACCCCCCCCCACCCCCATTTCCTTTTATGTCGGATAATTTTGGTTTCATATAAAACATTTATTCTGGAATATTCAATCAAAAAATATTTTTTTAAATTTAAAATCCACAAAGAGAAATTTAAGGGGAAAGTTGAACTTAATGAATACTCAATCTTCCAATCATTGATAATTCATTTTTTTTCTCTGTTATTCACCTAAAAAATTATCTAAAATTATTTTAAATTATTTCTATTTTTAAAAAAAACAGTATGTCAGGTCTTTTGATCTCCTGTCTTGCAGGCGAATAAAGGTTGTCCGTAGACGGTAATTAAAAAAAATATAAGTAATTTTAACTATATATAAGTTTTTGAAATGCAAGTAGGAGAATTGAATTTCATGGACCTCCTGTCTTGCAGGCGAATAAATGTCCGTAGAGTAAGTTATATCCAGAAAAAAAGTAATATTCAAAGTATTGCCGTATGTAAAGTCTTTTATCCTCCTGTCTTGCAGGCGAATAAATGTCCGTTACGTAAGTCAAAATTTCCTTCTTTCAATTTTATTTTAATGAATCATTTATTTAGATTTATTTCATTTCAATCTATGTTATTTCATTTCATTTCATTTCATTTCATTTTATTTTGTTTTATTCAATTCCTTTCAATGGTGTAAGAGGAGTAACTGATAAGAGATGGGTTCCCCAAGTTCGAATATTTGCAAATGACAAAGTCTATGTTTCGTTTTGTGAAATCCCCAAATTGATTAAGATCAAAATCTATGATAGGAGGTGCACAATGAAAAATGTAATAAAGATTCTGTGAAAGTTTCATTCAATTTCGTTCAGTAGTGTTGGAGGAGTAACTGTAAACATATTAATTTTTGTGGTTGCTATTTTTTCGCGGATTTTGTCACGTGGCTATATTCACAGGTTTCAATTTTCGTGGATTTTGTCACGTGGCTATATTCACGGGTTTCAATTTTCACGGTTACGAAAAATTATATTAGCATTATATAGTGTTGAAAATCAATTTCATGGGTACTATTTTTTGTGCTTTTCTGTCCACTGTGAAAATCACAAAAATTAGTGCACCACAAGAATTAGTACATTTACAGAAATAGATGAGAGATGGGTGGCCCTTTGTCTTACAGAAGGAAGTATACCAAAGTACAGACACCCCTATCATGATATACCCCCAATCCCCTTCCCCGTACTCGGCGGTTGTTTCTGGAAAAGCAGAGGATGCTTACCCTACCGGTGCACCTGGTCCATGCTCCCAGTTTTCAGTGGAGTCCAAGTTGCTCATTTGCTTTTCTTACTTTGTATGTAATATTTTAGTTACTTCATTTTCTTTGGTGTGTATGTCTGTTTTCCATGTCTGGTCTTTGTCCCTTGATTACATTCTTTTGATTCCCACTACAACCTTTGTTCCCTTTATTACTCCTGCAAGTGGGGTGTAAAAAGAGGATTTCAGTCATCACAAGTAACAATTAACCAACCATTTGAGTGCTGCAGGGATGTTGCCACAGATGAAAGGAAAGTTGACAACTTTGAATGAAAGGTCATCACGTGTGTTGTAAAGTTTGGTCAATAAAATAATGAAAAAGCATGTAAAACTTGCAATAAACTCGAATGGGAGGGGGTAAATTGCCTTTTGAAAGAGGGAAACAGTGTAGAATTTAAGTACTTTGTAAAAATTTAGGTCAAATACAAAGACCAACTGTAAGTAGGCTCACTAAAAGGAACCCCCTACTGTTTTATATTGGACTCCATATATACACTTAAGTACTATTCTGTGTAAGAATCAGGCAATGGGTGCCACATTATTTTCCCCAATTTAGTCAATTTTGCCTAAAATATATTCAGTACATCAGGAAATGCTATTTAAGTTGTTTAAGTTCATCCTGAAGCATCTGTTATGTAGATATTTTTTTACTGTTTATATAGGGAAAAAGTGTGGGAAAGTTTTCCTGCCATTTTCTCATAGTGCATTTCAACTTAATTTGATCTATCAATATCTTAAAAAAGCAAATTTTACGAACACTTTGATGGTTATTTCTGGTGCTCATCTGGTATAATTAATTGGTTAATGCAATAAAATCTTTGTGTTGTTTCCTTCTTGTGCCACACCTTTTATATATTTTGCCCGATTCTTAGTGGAAAAAGTACTTAAAACATATTATCTCCCTTACTAGCATTCAACATTAACTATTTCCACTCACTCATATCAACATATGATATATTTTATTCCATAAATCAGTTTAGGGGCAGTTCTACTTTTGGTGGGTAGGTAAAAATTCATTTTCTTATATAAACTTAACTGTAACAGAGTCGGAGTAAACAAGGGAAAGACCTATTTGAGAAATTTATATTTTATTTTAAATTAATGAAATCAAAGTTAGAACTATCAAACACTACTTTCGGTCACTATACACCAAATGTAACAACACTTCAGATTACCTTTTAAAACTCCTCAGGGTTGTCCCTGTGAATAATGCTTTCAAAATCATGAAAGATTAAATCTGATTGGCTGAATAGAAAGGTCATCTGAACAGAAAGTAGAATGGAGTATTGTTTGATCCTACACGCAGCAACTGAATGGAATAATTGATAGGTCTAACTTTAATTAGGTTGTTTAGAAATAAGATAATGCATAACAGATTATTTTAGCACTAACATTTCAACAATTTTACATCTTTTAAATTAAAACAAACCTCATTCAATTAAAATACAGTAAACAATACACTTGAACTGTATGAAGCACTATACAAAATTTAACTCAAATGGAATGAAGTAGAATCACTGGAACGTTTGTATTTACCATTGTACAACTATCTCATGCAAGCATCAAAGTAATTTGGACTACTTTCATTCTGTTTCAAGGGAAAGCTTGAAAGACTTTGATGAAATTGAATATGATACAAACACATCACTGATTTAAAGAGTTATGTCCCTTATTCTAGGTCTACCTCCTTAAAAGAGAGCATGAAGCCTACAACACTGATTAAATAAAACAAAAAATCACTATTGTGAAAAAAAACCTATAATTCGAGGGAAACCAATTTTCGTGGTTTTCGTTGGTAGGCCAAACAACAAAATTTGGCTACCAACGAAAAGGAGATTTCCATTGATGTGTATACTAAAAATCTCAAAACCCCGACTTTAATATCCATGAACTTGTGTTTCGTCCCTAATCCATGAAAATTGGTATTCACGAATTAAAATACTTTCACAGTAACTCCTGATATCTTCAAATCACTTCCATGCTACTAAATGTTAAATTAATAAGCTAACACAACATTGCAACCATGAAAATATAAAGATATACTTTAGACTAGAATTATTCTAAAATTCCAGAGTTACTCAATACGAATGGCATGGATTTCGTGACTTTTCACACAATTTACAAACATGAACATCTTGATAATTGCTTCACTGAGGCATTGTAAAAGTAATATCTTTTCTTTTTAGATTGTTGATTTTATACAAGAATTTGAAGCCTAGCAACAAAAACAAGACTATATGAATAATCTGCCTTTATAGACCCACATCTACAAACTTTAATAAAATGTCCTTTGTTGTCAATGTCTATATGTCTGTTCACCATAACAAGGCCTTCTCCAGATCATTGGCAGAGCTTTCTAGCTGTTTCTGTTGTAACATTCTGATCTGTATTTTCACAGCCAGACAATTCATTCTCTCTTCAGGTATCTTGTTACAAAGGTCACCATTCTTCTTCTGTAAAAATTAAATAAATTAATTTGAGATAAATACTGTAATCCGATTGGTTAAAATTTTTTGCTATATCTCAGTGGATAAAAACATATTGACACACCCATATTCAGTTAAATTCAAGCTACTTTTCTCATGTTAAAGATAAAAATATGTTTTCTTCTGAAAAAATTAAATAAAACAATTTTTTTGTATGATTTTAGTTACTTTATGTTCTTTGTTGTGTCTGTTTTCCATGTTTGGTCTTTGTCCCTGGATTATATTCTTTTGATTATTGCTATAACCTTGGTTCCCTTGATTACTTTTGATTACCGCTATAACCTTGGTTCCCTTGATTACTTTTGATTACCGCTATAACCTTGGTTCCCTTGATTACTTTTGATTACCGCTATAACCTTGGTTCCCTTGATTACTTTTGACTACCACTATAACCTTGATTTCCTTGATTACTTTTGATTACCGCTATAACTTTGGTTCCCTTGATTACTTTTGATTACTGCTATAACCTTGGTTCCCTTGATTGCTTTTGATTACCGCTATAACCTTGATTCCCTTGATTGCTTTCGATTACCGCTATAACCTTGGTTCCCTTGATTACTTTTGATTTCCGTTATAACCTTGGTCCCCTTGATTACTGTTATGACCTTGGTTCCCTTGATTACTTTTGATTACTGCTATAACCTTGATTCCCTTGATTACTTTTACATGAGAGAAGACAACCAAATCATCAACTTAAGAAGATAAATGTAAAAAGGGTCACCACCTTGCCTGTTTAATATGACCCCTGCCCTTATTCATTGACTTTTGACCTTATAACCTTTTGACCTATAACACTCAAGATTCTGTATAAAATCTGTTCACTGGGGACTGTTAAGAACATCTTAAAGTCTAGGGTGATACAATTTTTACATTGATCTTCGTGAGTTAATAATTTTGTTCTCTTTTTTTATTTTAAACTTTTTTATTTTTGTTCATTAAACCAAACAAAATTTAAATTATTGGTTGATCAATTGAAAATCTATCAAACCTAATCACAGACATGATTTCAGGAAGTAAACCAAAAAATCGAAAGTTGTCGAAATCAGAATTTAACATACGATAAAGGATTGTAATGGTGAAAGCCAACAAAAAAGGAAAAAAAATGCTGAAACTGGAAATAAATATATACGTGTCACAAGATGCTCCCAGGAGCCTGGATCGCTCACCTGGTTGAATTTTGCCTTTCAAGGGCAATAAATTAAACAAGAAGTTGTCCAACAAATTTGACTCAAGAAAACTTTGATAGGACTTATCATAAGGATCATTTCAGTAAATGAAAGTCTAAATGTTTCATAGTTTTCAATATATTAGCTGAAAACTGTAAAAAAAAAACCAAAAAAAACCGAAAACTGTCATTTTCCCCTGTCAAGGACGACAACTTTCATAAGAAAGCATCTGACAAATTTTTTACCTGAAGACTTTTGTAGACCTAAAAATAAGGACTATTTCAGCTATTGGAAGAATTTGGCTTAACCTAACCGTTTTAGAGATATATGCGAAAAAATATTGTCTGACCCCTATGTTCTATTTTTAGTATCGACGGTCATGTTTTTCGACGGATCAAAATCCCCACATCAGATCTATGCAGGATACCCCAAGAAACATTCATACCAATTTGGGTTCCAATTGGTCAAGTAGTGTTAGAGAAAAAGATTTTTGAAAGAAATAACATAAAAAATAGCAAAAAACCGTTGAAAAAGGGCAATAACTCCAACATGGCATAATAGATTATTATGAAAATTTGACCGTAGATAGATCTCATCATGCTGAACACTTTTACCCCCATGTCAGAATTTAGCTAAACCTAACCATTTTGGAGATATATGCGAAAAACTACTGTCTGACCCCTATGTCCTATTTTTAGTAATGGCAGCCATGTTTATCGACGGATCAAAAATCCCCACATCATTTCTATGCAGGATACCCTAAGGAACATTTATACCAAGTTTGGTTCCAATTGGTCAAGTAGTTTCAGAGAAGAAGAGTTTGACAAATTGCTAACGACGACGACGGACGCCAAGTGATGGCAATAGCTCACTTGGACTTCGGCCAGGTAAGCTAAAAATGAAAAATTCAAATTTTAATTGAACAGTGAAAATCCCCGAAACCATTTTGCTTAGGATTATAGTTAGATAAACAAATTTAAAGGCAAAGACCACTTCGCTTTCCTGAACAATATTTCTCTTACCTAAAGCAATGAGTTCCTCCTCCTCTAGTTTGACTCTTAACTGAATAGTGGGAATCCCAAAAACTAGGTACTTTAGTATTATATTCAGATACACACAAATTTAAATGCAAAGACCACTTGACTTTTCTAAACAATTCTTGTAATACCTATAACAATGAGTTCCTCCTCCTCTAGTCTATTTCTGTAATCCTTCTCCTGTAACTGTATCAACTCTGCATCTTCTTCTACAAATACAGTTTTTATAGAAAATTGTGTCATGTTCTGTATTTCAAAATTACCACATCCAAGAAAGCAAGATCAATAACTCATTACTTGAATAAAAACATTGCAGGATGCAGCATGATACAACTGCAGCCAGTCGAACTCTATTCACTTTGAGCAAAAGAGGACACAATATAATACACAAAAAGAGAATAAGAATAATTTTAATTTGAAAGAAATTCATAGTGGAATCAGTTAAGGAATGTCAATGCTTACATTGCATAAAAAAGTAGTCCCTGTATGGGGCATGGTCTAAATAAGAAACCAGGCTTTCATTCATAGACTACTATTACATTGCTCAGCACCAGGTAGACAATGAAATAATATAGTTATAGTTATAGTATATTAGTTCAAATTAAATTATTCAAAATTGGACCAGAATTAGAATGTATAGGATGTGACCTTTTTATTTCTTTTAGCCCGTCTTTGCAGAACAGCTGGGGCCAGTGACCCAATTTTAATCAGCATTTTTTCTGTTGGTAGCAAGTAACTATATATACAAATTTAATGACATTTGCTTAACTAAAATGAATGATTATCATATGAATCAAGCACCATATGGTTATCATATGTGGCATATTTGGCTGTGTACATGTGTAATCATGTGTTACAAAACACGATTCTCATGTGTGACATTTTTGGCATTGTAAACCTACTGTCAGAGTCTGGAACACTGATAATTCAGCCACATCCTCTTCAGCAGTGTTGCCTTGATCTGGTACCCTGGTTACAGCATCTCCTGTTATGGTTTCCTCCTTCAGTTCCTGCACAGCATCAATGGAATCAGTAGGGATATCAGCATCAACTAAAACAGAAAATCAAAGTGCTGTCAGCACTGGAGGTTTTTGATTCTTGTGAACATTGTAGTATGGGCAAAATTTTGAAGATTACATAATGTAAAATAAAATTGTGATCATACATTTGCATTTTTCATATTTAATATCAAGAACTGTTTTTCCCTTACATGTATGGACTGAATGTCAATCCATACTTCACACACAAATACAATATTTTTTTCCATTTCACCTTTTCCTAAATTTTTAAATTGTCCAAAAGTTAATTTGCATTAACATTGAAAACTACAAAAACAGATTATTTATTGTACAATGTACTCAAATAAAACTACTTTCAGCTTAAGAAAATAATTTCCTTAATGAACATCACAAGATTTCCAAAACTTTTATCAATTTGAATTTTACCACCAATTTTACTTGGTTAAAATCACTGCTCTTCACTTCCTGTTTATTAATGATTAACTATTAATGAAAAGATGGAGAATTTGACTGCCACATAAAACAGGTGGTCTTTACATACAGGTTGATTAACATACACTACACTACATGGAAAGAATTTGACAAACTGTGTAAATTAATTTGTAACATTAACAAAAGAAAAGACTTTCTAGGGTGTTAACTAATTAAAATTTAATAAAAAATACTATATCATGTTGTACATGTATTTTCTCATTGTTCTGTATGTATTTATATTGTTCACATATAAGAATAAAAGATACATATTGTCTTTAAAAATAGGTCATTACAGGATACAGATGGTCACTTAGGTACATCAATGTCGACAAAAACATATCTTATTAAAAGTACCTGGTTTTCAAATTCATCCCCAGAGCTCTCAGGAAAGGGGCCAGATTCCTCCGATACATGTACCTCTTCCTTAACGTCAGGCAGCTTATTTTCTTCAGTAGCCTCGATAGAATCCTCTCTTCTGTAACAACTACTGGTTTCTCAGTTATTGACTCTTTTTTATCCACATCTTCAATTTTCTCCAACTTTTTCTCAGGTTCTTTATTTTCTTCCTGCTTGTTTTCATTGTCAATTTTTCTTCAATATTTTGACTAGAAATTGTTTCATGTTTTGTTTCTTCTTTGCCTTCTTTTTCAACTTCAGATTTTACTTTCTTTTCTAGTTTTTCTCCTTTAATTTTATCAGTTGTTTCCTGCTTTGCCTCATTCTCAGATTTCACTTCTGCCTTTTCATTGGATGATTCAGATGGAGACTGAACTGTTTGTGCCTTTTCATTTGTTGGTTCAGATGGAGGCTGAGGTGCATCTGTTTTGTCATTACTATTTTGAGAAGGAGGTTGGGGAGCTGGTTGCTTTATAGGAATTTCTTTCAATTCTAATTTTAGTTCTTCATCATGGGAATTTCTTGATTTTCTCACTTCATCTGATTTCCTCTTAACATCTCCTTTTCTGGCCATTTTAATCTGATTGAAAAATGAACAATAATATGCATTGACCTTTGACCTGATCTTAGAAGAATTGTCATCAAAACAATAGGTTTCATACAATATTATAAAGGACATTGTGTAGTTAGAGTAACATATGGCCCCTTAATGCAGGTTCCATTTTGGTGGGTTTGTGTCAAACCTCTCATAAAAAATAAATAATGACCCATGAAATTTGGCAAATGGGTAATTATGGCCAATGAAATTGAGAATTTAAGAATCATTCCATAGAAAAGAAATTGTTTTTACCCATTTCATCACAAGGAATGGCCCCATTAGAAAAGTTGAACATGATCAGAAATGTGATTTCGATATTTTTCATAATAATCCTGGATTTAAAAAACTGATGCAGATAAAATAATAAGGGTGATAGCATATATACAATCAACTTATATATATATATCTAAACTATGAATACATCTTCTCAGTAAATGCTGCATAGCCTTTTCCATTTCAGGTTATTATCAGTATTAAAATTTCTATTGAGAATTATGATATAGGAATACTTAAAACATAAAATCACAAAGGGGAAATCTGAAACCTTTCTCTTGAGTTGAGTCACAACCCTCTGAACCTCCTAAAGCTGTTCCTCTTTTTCTTGATCTGTGACCCCAGACTGTAACTGTTCATGAAGGTTATTCAGGAAGGCCTCTTGTTTGAGAAGTTCCTCCTCTAACTGGGCAGGACTATCTGGTAGTTCTAATGACCATTTGGAATGGGCTGGTCACAGAGGTGGCTTGTATCTATATAAATCACAGATGCATTGCTACTTTTCATTAATCTTTTTAAAAACCACCATCAAATTTTAAATTTTATTTCATTAAAAACTGTTTTACCTAAAAGATCATTTACAATGTTATGATTTCTTGAACAAAAAAATTATAGACAATATTTCTTTTACTTAAATTATATGAAGTATGCCCATCTGAGTGAAATAATATGTGCTAGAGTGGTCTTCTTACCATTAACTGTAGACATTGACATATTTTTATATGTTAAAAAAGATCCTAGACTTGTAGTACATTTAAAATACCAATCTATATATGCAATAGACATTGTATACTAAAAACAGAAATTTGATCATGTAAAAGAGCCACTCAGGGCTTTGTGTCTGTAGAAGCTTGGAAGGGAAGATAGATTCACACTTACTTTTTAAGTTCTGTATATTTGAACAGCTGTTTAACATGAGAGAATAGTACATTTAGTACTCTGTGGCTTATCTGCATGGTAGGACTCAATACAATGGACACATTCTGTCATGTCATCTTATTCTCTTTTTGCTGTAAAAAATAAACAATAAAACACTTCATAAAATTTACTTGAGGAAATTTATCCCATTTGTTGATTTTTGCAACTTTTATACTCATGGTGCAGTACACCCACCAGTGTATGGTTTTAACTGCTGCAAAAATGTAAGAATTCTCTAAAATTTGGAAACAAATATTGATTGACTTAAGGAGGTAGACCTAGGGTATGGGACACAACTCATAAAAATCATTGCAACGTTTGTCTTCAGCATTTTACATCAATATCATGCAAGCATCAAAGTAACCTGGACTGATTTAATTCGGTTTCAAATGAAAGCTTTATAGGCTATGGTGAAATTGAATATGATACAAGAATTAACACTGACTTCATGAGTTATGTCCCTTACCCTAGGTCTACCTTCTTAAGTAAGCAACAAGTAAAACTTTCCTGAATTGACGAAACATTCATATGTCGTACCTATACAGCCTACCAAATTTAAGTAGCACTCCAGATAAGGATCATGCAAAATGCAATTCATGGGTAAAAAGCCTACATATTTTTATTTTTGATATTTTGTTTGAAATGTCATAGTAAACAGAAAGAAACATGTGGATTTTCATATAACCTGTGCTCTTAGGAGAAAAAAATTATATAGAATGCACTGTAGATTTCAAAATTAAGGGAGATAATTATGTAAATGGTGCTCAAATACAATAGAATCTACTGTATTTTCAATGTCGATTATCTCCTAAGAGCAGACAGATTTCAATGAATTATTACACATTTCATAGTACAGACCCATAAAACAACTTAATTACAAAAATAAAAATAAGTAGTCTTTTTTGGGATGTATCAAATTATTTAGATTTTGCATGATTCTTACAAAGACAGCTACTTAATTAAAGTATATTTAGGATTGACAGTGCCAAACTGTACCAGCTGTATATATTGAAACATAATAATTTCAAAGGGTATACCTTCCACAAACAGTACATCAATTCATGTTCATTTTATCCCCCATTTCATGTTCATCGCCTGAATATAGCTAAAATATTGCTGCTCGGGCATCAAACCCCAACAATCAATCAATCAATCAATCCACAAATAGTGGATATCAGAATGTGTAAATACATACATTACCATAAAAATACATAAAAGAGGAGGAGGGATATAAATGTATGTAAGTGTAAGTGTTAATAAGATACATTCTCTATTTGAAAATATCATTATTGATCTTCGCATCACTGGCTTGGCTAAGAAATTTTTCAATAGAATGTTAGAAAAATGAGGTTTTTGACAGAGTTATCTGCCCTTGAAATGTTTCAATGCACCAACATGATATGGAAAATAGTGTCATCTGTCCTTGATTTTTATGGTGCAATTGTCAAATTACACAATCAAATTGATGGGTTTTTTTCATACCATGCTTCACCCACTGCCTGATTCTTACAGGGACTGACACTTATAGTATATATCTATAAATGAAGGCCCTATTATACTTACCCTTTCTATGACATGTGTCATGTGAACAATCATCCAAGATAACAACAGACTGTTAAGTTTAGGTAAATCGTGGATCAGTTTGTGAAATCTTTCTACTTTACTCTTCTCGCTCTTCAAAACTACAAGTATCAGTACTTATAATACATACTATACTCTGTATTACATACATTACATATTGTTCAAATTTTAAATCGCCTGAATATAGCTGAAATATTGCTGCTCGGGTGTTAAACCCCAATACTCAATCAATCAAATTCGAAATAAAGTTTGTCTGTAGTATTATTGAAACCTACCAATTTTTAAAATATGTTAAATAATTTGCTCATTCATATCACAAAATGGCTACCCCATATATTGTTCAAATCCAATTACATCTTAAATCCAGAATCACAATGTTTACATTGTCTAATTGGCTGTGATATTGTTTCCAAGGCGATTTTTGGTTGTTGGTAGTCTGACAAAAACAAAGATTTACCGCCATATTTTGTGTAAAAAAATTCTTCTGAAGGTTATCAAGATAGAAATTGAAAAATACAATTAACAATTATCAGTATTTTGTCAACAATTGGCACTTAGCAACAAAAATTGTGAAATTATAACGGAATTCCTTTTATAAAGGAATTATAAAGTTATTTTTGATTGTGTAAGTACAGATGTTTGGTTTTTATAAACTGAGAAACACATAAGAAATAAAAAGAAAGACAATTCAGCCTCGAAAAAAAATGGAGGAAGAAAATATGATTCAATCAAAGACGTTGAGTATAGTATGTAGAAAGTTTCCAAGTTAATATCAGTAGATAAAAAAATATCTGAAAATTACTTTTGTCAAAATCTTGATAATGCATGCTTTGCCATTTCATTCAACTTACATGTATGTGATAAATTGTAATATTATACGTCATACAAAAAATCTTGAATTCTTATTGGGTAATGGGTGATGAGTTATTTTAGTCTATTCCCTGCACATTCTTACTTGCCCCCCTCCACTAAACAGTAAAAGATGGATCAATATATTACCCGGACAGCAGCGATAGATCACACAATATATATATCACCCTCCTCGATGTCACAATAAATTACTAGGCTAGGATATAACACCCTTGACGACACGATATATCACCCTCCTCTAGGATACATCAACTTTGACGTCAAGATATATCACACTCTTGTATTCAGTATAATATAACACATATATAATATGATATAACGCATCGTATCATATTCTGTAAACATATCACCCTCGACTTTGTTTCATGTAATATATTTACCTCATGTGATACAGCAGCATAACATCCTCTACTACAGGCAGTATGTGTATAGTAATATGATGCAAGAAGTACTAAAATGGAAACAACTGAGAAAATACATGCCAAAAAAAACAAGACTTTCAGAAAATTCCAAATAGTAAATAGTAAAACACAACCCTATTTTGTGCAAAATGCCAAAAATAGACCTGTGACAAAAATATGGAGAAACTGAAAAGGTAACCACCTCTAATAAATGAAGACAAGGCCTTAAATGTAAATCTGAACCCCAGTTAATAATCAGAGAAATAAAAATTACTAACTTGAAGCCTCTTCAAACTTGGGCATGAGCCATGTTGTCAGAACAGGTTCTAGTAATTCTCTAAGAAACTGCTTCAACAGGCTGGCAACAATGTTAGGTTCATGTTCCTCTAAAAACACTGGGAGCCCCTTGTTGTAACATTCCTTCAGCAGCTCGATTTTAGACTTTACTCCAGAGATTCTGTATATAACCTCGCATGACAAACCTGAAACATAAAATTAGTGTGGTTCAGTCATCCGTGACCTTCCAAGGCAAAGCGAAATCATGGTCATATAAGACAGGTGGTAACTATAAACAGGTTAATTTTGCATAGAATGTACTACACAGGGTTATTAAAATCATGGTCATATAAGACAGGTTGTCTTTATAAACAGGATAATTTGAATTGAATGCATTACACAGGGTTATTTAAAACACAGTCATTTGAGTCAGTTATTGGTGAATACAGTTGTTTGTATAATGATATAGAAGTTGATTGGCTGAGTTTAGCTACTAATCATTTACAATATGGAAGCACTACAAGAAATTATAGGGCAATACGACCTAGCATTCAAATCCTGAACATTTACATTAGTAAAGCAATAACTATTCACATTAAAAAGATAGACCGAGGGTAAGGGACACAACTCTTAAAAAGCACTGGAACGTTTGTATTCAGCATTTTACATCAATCTTATGTAAGCATCTAATTAACTTGGATTAATTTTATTCTTCTTCAAACGAAAGCTTGAGAGGCTTTGGTGAAATTGAATATGATACAAGCATATCACTGATTTCATGAGTTATGTCCCTTACCCTAGGTCTACGTCCTTAAGTGTGTAGTACAATGTACTTGAACTTGAACAAGTTAAACAGGATGTCCAAGCCAAAATCAGGCAGTGGGTTGCACAGGATAAACTTTGTTTTCAAAAATTTTTCCTCCATTGCATATCATAAATGCATTCTTTCTCAATGTTGAATGTTGGTTTTTAGTTAACTTCAACTGTTAAAGAGAAAAAAAATTACATAGAAAGGATTGAAATTCATTGAAAAGGGGAGATAACTCTTTATTTTTATGCAAAATTTGGTTGCTTTGTTGGAGAACTTAAAATTTGTTTTCCAAGCCATCCACTATCGCATTAAAACATCTTTTTACTATTTGACATACATATGAAATAAACATTACATTGGAAATTCAGAGAGATAACTTACCATGTGCCAACCATACCACAGGGTCTGCCTGATTTTTAAATGGACAGCCTCTTAAATTATAAATATTTAGTAAACAATTTACCATGTTCTTCAATATAGTCGATACATTCCATGAACATAACTGGCAGTTTTATTCCATCGTAACATTTATTCCGTTCCACTGCTATTGTCAGCGGAACTCCAAATATAACTTTATCTAATTTCTCTCTAATTACAGTGAACAATTTTTTTTACTATTATGACATGCAAGCGATTTTGAACAATCAGTTCTTAGAAATGAATTCTACACATTTTTTTTGTAACTAATACCTAAAAAATGTTTTTTTTTCCTTAAATTGTTCTCTATTCAGAATTCATTGTGCATTTTTATACAATAAGAAAATTGGCTTACCTGGGTACATTATGCTTTTGAGGTATGAAAACTAACAATGTGAATAGTTTCCAATTCAAATTATCAAATTATTTTTTTTTCTATTCTCAGGACCTGAATGAATTTGAAACTTTATAATAGGGTAAATTTATTATTATATAGACAGCAGCGTTTTAAAGAACGTTCTCAGTATAATAAATTACAATAAATCACACTGTGAAATAAATTTGGTAATTTCACTCTCACGCTTTCTCCCGCCAAAACGTCACAACTTTTATATCAATCCGCCAATCACAGAATTAAAAATTCATATTGAAAGTATCGATAAATTATGAAGAAAATCTATATAATAAATAGGATAATCAATTGGTTATCGTAAATAACCAAAATATTATCACTCTTGCCAAAAACGCTTGAGGATTTAACTTGAGCATGGAACAAGTTCCGCACACTTGTTAAATCTAGGTGTCTTCGGCACTCGTGATAATATTTTGATAATTCACTCTTTCCAATTAATTATTCTACCATTGTTTTTTTTAAGGTAAAGTATCTACAAAGAATAATAATGCTTCACAAGCAAGACTTTCATGGAGGTTCCTAGAGGAATGTTCCCTTGAGGAACTATTACCAATATACCAACATCGTGTATGTGCCCCTAGGGGAACTACTCACCATATTCCTCTTGGCAGAAGAATTAACTATATACTAGTAAAAGTATTTAATACCCTAAGGGAACAAAGCAAAGAAGCTAACAGCCACCAGCCAATTTTTATAGAACAGGATCTTAGTCAATTTACAACATGAAAACACTGCATACAAAGTAGTAAACTATTTACTGGTAGTGTCTGTAGTCTGTTCAACTTCTTGTTTTCCTTTCTTCTTGTCTTTTTTATGTTTTTTGTGCTCTTTTCCTTCCTTCTTCTTTTCTTTCTCACATTCTTTTTCTTCTCTTTTTACTTCTTTCTTTTCCTCCTAAAGTAAATTTTAACACATTCCATATTTTCAGGAATTAGTGATTTTTATAGAGAGGTCTATATGATATTTCAAAGTTTTTACACCTTTGCCACTCTCAGTACTAATTAATATCATTACAATGTAATATAGTACACTGTCAAAAACAGGAAGCAGGAATCAGCATGCCCCACCCTTGACTTTTATACTCCACCCTTAAATTCAGAAAATTGATATTAATATCAAATTTATAACCAAATATAAGTAATTACAATGGATGTAATGACATTTTTTTTTACAGAAAATATAAGCTAAGACCATATAAATCAGATTTATGGACCTATAAAATGTCTGAAAAGCTTAGAGACTATGAATATGGAGCATAGGTTAATTAGCCCCACCCTTCAACTTTGATCCGCAGTGAACAACAAAGTAAAGTCTAGATTTTGCATCAGGAAAACCCTCCAAAAAAATCGGACGAAAAAAAAGTCCCACTCACACCATGTGATAAAGAATATATGAAAATTTCATCATGTTCCATTCAGTGGTTTAAGAATAAATGCTGATAAGAACTGGGGAAAGAGAAACACACTTATGAACAGCATGACCTCTATATACCTCATGCTTTTTAAATAACAATAGGGCCCCAGAGGCCTGTATCGCTCACCTGGTTAAATTTTGCCTTTCAAGGGCAATAAATTAAACAAGAAGTTGTCCAACAATTTTTAATCCAGAAAACTTGAATAGGACTTATCATAAGGATCATTTCAGTAAATGAAAGTCTAAATCTATCACAGCTTTCAATACACTGGCTGAAAACTGTAAAAAAAAAAAACAAAAAAACTGTCATTTTCTCCTCTCAAGGACAAAAACTCTTATAAGAACATGTCTGACAAATTTTATGCCTAAAGACTTTTGTAGTCCTAAAAATAAGGATCGTTTCAGCTATTGAAAGAATTTGGCTAAACCTAACAGTTTTGGAGATATATGCGAAAAACTAGTCTGACCACTATGTTCTATTTTTAGTAAGAGTGGCCATATTTTTCGACGGATGAAAAAAACCCACTTCAATTCCATGCTGGATACCCCAAGGAACACTTATACCAAGTTTTGTTTCAATTGATTAAATAGTGTCAGAGGAGAAGATTTTTGAAAGAAATAACATTAAAAATAGCAAAAAACTTTGAAAAAGGGCAATAACTCCAACATGGCTTAATAGATTAAAGTAAAAATTTGACCCCAGACAGATTTCATCATGCTTAAAACTTTTACCCCTTTCAAAATGGGCTAAACCTAACAATTTTGGAGATATATGCGAAAAACTATTGTCTGACCACTACATGTATGTTCTATTTTTAGTAACGGCGGCCATGCTTTTCGACGGATCAAACATACTCACATCAGTTCAATGAATAATACCCAAGCAACATTCTCAGCCAGGTGAGCTAATCATTAGTATAACAAATTAATCATACCTTCTCTTTTTCTTTATTATTGTTCTTTATCCTAAATCCTTACTTGACATCCTCTGAGGTGACTAGGGACTCATCGGAGTCATCTTCATCAAAAATTACGTATCCTTTGTCTTTCTGTCCTTTCTTCTCATCTGTTTTCTTCCCAAGTAAGATCTTTCTCTTGTTCTGTTTGTCATAATCATCATCCCCTAAAAGGAAAAAGTACTACTCAAAAAAAGATACAATAGCCTATCAGAACCAATAACAGTAACACGACTTTGATTTTTCCATTCAGCACTGTCAATAACGTACATTGTACATGAGTGTAGTTTTCATTTCACCTTATCAAGTGTATGGCGTTTATACCTCTTGACTGCATATTAGTTAGAAGATAGGATCCCAGACTACTTAAAATATGAGAATTCTGAATGTCATTTTTACAACCTACTCATGGTTGACACCTTCATTACAATAATACGTTAATTGAATTAAATGCCGTGCAAAGCAAGGTCAAACATAGGGGTGAAACTTGTAGTGAAAATTTTTTTTTCTTACTGATTTAGGGGGGGGGGCGTACGCCTGGTACGCCAGTCCTTGGATCCGCACCTGGTAACAATGACACATTTAAAATGAAAGTTAATTTAATACAGATATCTTTGTTTATGTTATGTGAATATTGTTATTAATAGATAAAATCATTAAATTCTTCTAAGTGTCAGCCAATCAAAATGGTCATACCAACTATTCAAGAACTAACATGTACAGTAATAAGCATTTTTGTCTCAAGGAAGCACCCTTTATACAAGGTTTTTCATAATTTTATCCCAAGTAATCCCAAACAAATGCTGATAAAATTCCTCCAGTTTTCAAATCAAATCTCCTGCAGAAAAATGACAAATGAAGGAATGACGTTATCACATTTATGTACTGCAGCAATGCTAGAGGTTGTCTGGCAAGCTATTTTCTGACTCCTAACCTCTAGTGTCTGACATGTTGAAAGCCACCGCAAATGTTAATACGCTCCCTTATGGTTGCATTATCAACTTGGTTATGCATACTTATGGCAAGAAAAAGCATCAATATCCGGTTTGTACCTGCATTTTCAGGAGCTGAAAAACAGCATAATGGCAGCTTCATTTCCGTATATTTGGATATGTGCGATTGAGCACCAAACCAGTCTTGGAAAATATTTGCTAGTTTTGATAATTAAATACAAATCGACTCATAGTTTTTCCAAGATAGGGTTGGCCTTATAGTCTGCAGTATGGCTCCCGGATGTTTACAAAAATTACGTCATCAATAATACCCATAACTATCGGGTCATAAAAATTGTGAAACGAAAATAATTGATAAAAGAAAAGAGTTGAAACGAAACGATTCGATAAAATGAATAAAATCGTAATAAAAACATAATTAAACCATACTAAATGAAACAAAATACAGCGAAACATAATACAATAAAAGAAATCTTTCATGACGTTTTGCAAATTTTAAGAACCATAATGTTAACCAGTGTCGGACAATTCAACCCAAAGACATTTCGGACCACAAAAATCAATAATTCTTTATGAATGCAAATTGACATATCTGACCATGACAATTAGTATAATGCTTTAGGGTAAATATAAATCATTACAAAATTTACCATACTTGAAGGTATTACATATCAAATAAGAGCTGACAAAAAAATTTGTTTTTATTAATGTTTCTTCGGGAGCGTTAAAAGGTTTCAACTTCATCATATTAAGCTAAACATGTGTTTTAAAATACTTTGTCTTTTATTTACATAGAAGAAGTTTAACATACCAGAAATCGAACGATAAAAATCCTACATAAATGTTGAAAAACTAGAAAACATTTGTAATGAAGACAGCTGTCAAAATGACCAGCAACTTTGAATTAGGTCACTAATTTTAATGAATACAATATATTTGTGACAAAATGTACTTAAAAGTTGGTAAAGGCAATTCGTTGTTTAATTTGATACGTTCGTTTCGGAAATTTTAAAATCTGTAATTTTATCAACCGGAATTACACACTCAAAAAGCTAAAAACTAAATATGAAGTTTATTTTAACTGCTTCTACAAAGGATTTCCTGGCTTGCTGGATTTTCTCATCAGGTAGGTCATTGTTTTTTTCTTTAGTTTAGTCACCTTCTCCAATGTAATGGTAAAGAAACTGTATAAAACATTTTAAATGGAAAATAGTTTACTATAATTCTGCCGATTTCAAGGAACGGCGGAACGAGCGTTATGCAATATGGCACTCGGAAGTAAGAGGTTGGGGTATGGAGAAACAGAATTTTTACATGTAACATTTATGGTTCCATTTCTTGTCAAAATGCATCAATATTATTACAGAATAAGGTTGGTTTACTTTAATATCAAATATCAAAGTCATGGGTGCATGAACCCACAAAAGCAAAAACGTGTATGCATGCTGTTTGTGGGGAAAACCGACTCTTAAGGCCATACAAAATTCACTTATATATTTTTATATTCTTATCTTATGTTAATCCACAGAAGGTGATGCAAGCATACATGTACATGCATGTATACATAGAACCAGAGCTGCTTACCTTTATGATATAACTGACTCCATATATTTCCCTACTGGACTCTGGAGTTAGTTCGATGAAATTGCCTATTTTCTGCAAGCGCCCTTGTAAATTGTATCATCCATAGCCAGCACGCCACAGTTTAGTTTAGTTTCGCACTTTTGGCTAGGATGAAAAATGACATAAATGGAAACCGGTGGTTGCTATAGTGATTAAAAATGAAGAATCTATTGTTGATAAAACATTTTCTGAAAAAAGGGGACTTTTAAAAGTATTTTGCAATGTTTTATATATTTTCAATGTTGAAGGGGCTTTTTTTCAATGACAATTTGACTTCATTGTGAAAGTGAAAGTAGGTCAATTTTTTACCATGCTAAATTTAATAAGTGGATTACAAAGTGAAATAGCTCAAAATCTAACCGGCGATGCCCATATGAGGAAGGGGTTTTTGAAGGGAAAAGTTTGAACAGTTTCAGGGATTGAAATAAAAATTTCAGATATTTTGCGGGAAATTTGATATTTTTAAACCTGATTTTATGAACTTTTTTGCAAATTTTCGCATATTTTTGCATGGTTTCTATGGTAACCCTATATGCTGTGGGTAATTTTTTTCCGGAAAATTTTTACTGCATCCTGAAGGCCTTGGCTTGAGCTATTTGTAGATATATAGATTTACAGATGCTTGACAATTTTTTAAAGTGATAAATGTTACAAAGCATCAGATTACAAGACCAAAATTAGACAGTTCTACAATACTGTGGAGTGCTGGCATACTAGGATACTGCCTTATTGATCAACTTGCATTATGGTTTTCTTTCTGTGTAGGTGACAAGTTGCATGCAATTGTTGAAGGAGTGGGTGTAAATACTGTTAATTCAGAAATTTTTTGTGAGTTTTTATTAATTTGGAAGCCCCGTGCAGGTCCGGGTGTTAAAAGAATAGGCCTGCAGCAGCGCTAAGCTTGTCGTAAAAGGCGACTAAATAGTGCTCAGAAACCTAGCCCGGGGCTAGGCGCTCTGCCCACAGAGCAACTGGGATGTGTGCCCCAGGTGGTGGAATGGGGTACCCCTGGCGTGTTACATGCTGGGGTTGTCAGGCTATAATACGGAAAACCTGACCGCAAACCATAGTGGTGCACCGTGTTGGGAAAGATGCCACGTTCCTTGCACGTTAAAGAACCCTGCCGTGGTATTCGATAGGAGTAGGAACCTTTGCGCTCCGCCACAGGAGGCTTAATTGCCCGACCTTACCCATCCCCCTTTTTCCAGTGGCAATCAAAATTTGTCGACCCTATTATCCTTGTGACCCCATCCTTTTTTTTTTCATTTCATGTTCATTTTATCATCCATTTCATGTTCATTGTCTGAATATAGCTGAAATATTGCTGCTCGGACGTTAAACCCCAACAAACAAACAAACAAATTAATTTGGAAAATGTGACTGGGCATATACCTTATACCTCTATGGCTGTTGTTAATTTGTCAAGTATGTATAGTGATTTTGTGTCTGTCTGTCTATCTCACATTAGGTTATTTTACTTCTGTGGCTCTTGTTAATTTGTCAACTATGTATAGTGATCTCGTGTCTGTCTGTATGTCACAGGGTAGGTTGTTATACCTCTATGACTCTTGTTTATTTGTTAAGTATGTATAGTGATGTCGTGTCTGTCTATTTGTCAGTGTTTTCATGTTTGTTTTGTTGTCTGTCTGTTACACATTAGGTTTGGAGGTATGTTGATGCCTCGGGTTTATAGTTAAGTGTAAGTAGTGATCTGATGTTAGTCTGTCTGTCTGTCACACTTAATGTTTGTGGGTTGTTTTTGTACATTTGATTAATTGGTCAAGTGTGAACAGTGGTACCATGGCAGTCTGTCTGTCTGTTACACGTTGGGTTTGGAGGTAGTTTTTATACATTATGTTGTTTGGTCATGTGTATAAAATGATCTCATGTCAGTCTGTCTGTTTGTCTGTCACACTTAAGGTTTGTTAATTAGTCATGTGCATCTCATGTTAGTCTGTCTGTCTGTGTTACGTTGTGTTTGGAGGTAGTCTTTATACCTCTTGTTAATTAGTTTAGTGTATTAACAGAATTTAGACTTCAAAATTAGTTCCTTTTAGACAGTTGTTTGGTACAATTAAACAGATATGATGATATTTATGCCCCATGCAACCAAGTTGTGAAGGGTATGATATTTTTTACCTGTTAGTCCATCATTAGTTTTCCAGACTTTTTTTTCTAAACACTTGCAGATATTATGCTGATTTTTGGTATGTGAGACTACCATCATGATAAACAGGTTTTGTTTAGGTTTTGTTCTGCTGATTTTTACAGAAATTACTTGCCTTGGACTGAACAAATTTTCAAAAATAAAAGTTTTTGGAACTTTTTTTTCTAAACTTTTAGATATCAAGCTGATATTTGGTATGTAACTATACCATGATGAGTATCTAAAAGTTTTTTTTTCTCTCCGCTGACTTATACCAAAATAACAGGCCTTAGAATTAGCAATTCCTTTTAAATCAACAGTTTTCAGGACTTTTTTTCTCAACACTCTCAGATATTGAGCTGATGTTTGGTATGCGAGTCTACAATGTATCATGATCAGTTTCAGATCAAGTTTATGTTATGTTCAGATTTTCTATGAACTAAGGCACATGAACTTCCTTTTTTTCAAATACTTTTAATTTGAGAGTCATATTTGTGTATGTGTGGGGTATATTAGCACGCTAACTAAGGTTCTTAATATTAAAACGTGTCTGTTATAGACAGGTATTCAGGTTATTCAGGATCAGTTAAGACAGGTTTAAGTGTTCTGTTGTAGATATAAGAATTAAAATTTCATGTGTTCTGTGTTAAATATTAAGGTCATTAGTTCACTGATCACAGATTAGAGTTTAGTATTAGATATTAAGGTCATTCGTTCACTTGTTACAGATTTTAGGCATGGAAGTATAGCGTTCTTATTCTTGTTCTTCTTTTTCAGGACATTTGTATATCTAATGGCGTTGAAGAATATGGAATCAAAGTCTGCTTTCATCTCAATTGTTTCATGTTCATTTTGACTGTGTATATATCATCTTCCAGTACTATGTGCATGGGGCTGTTTGAGATTATGGCATTTCATCATCATCAGTAGATTCAGCAACTGGGGACCTAGCATAGAATTTCTTTTCTTCAATCTTCCAGAAAAGATTTCAACTCTCCCTTTCTAAAGACAAATGTAACACTAGCTTGACCTCTTGAGTATTCTAAAATATATTTAGACCCTTCTTTTTTTAGACCAGCCTAACCCTCTTTTTTTAAGACCAGTCTACCCTTTTTTTAGACCAGCCTAACACTCGTTTTTTAGACCAGCCTAACTCTCTTTTTTTAAGACCAGCCTATCCTTTTTTTTCAGACCAGCCTAACCCTCTTTTTTTAAGACCAGCCTAACCCTTTTTTTCAGTCCAGCCTAACCCAATTTTTTTAAAGACCAGCCTAACTCTCTGTTTTCAAGACCAGCCTACCCATTTTTTTCAGACCAGCCAAACCCTCTTTTTTAAAGATCAGTCTAGCCCTTTTTTTTTCAGGCCAGCCTAACCCTCTTTTTTTAAGACCAGCCTAATCCTTTTTTTAAGACCAGCCTAACCCTGCTTTTTTTAACACCAGCCTTACCTTCCTTCGTTTAAGACTTCCCTAACCCTGCTTTTTTTAAGACCAGCCTTTCCCTCCCCTTTTTTTTTAAGACCAGAATAACCCTCTTTTTTTAAGACCAGCTTTAAGCTGCTTAAGGCACAAACTGAACTGATGAAGGAATGTCACAATATTTATTTATCTATGAGCATTATTTTATTAAAATTACATAGTGAGAAATTTATCAAAACCTATATATTTCAAATTTAAAATTGGCTCGGTTAAGACTAGTATCGCTGGTTCGTTTTCCAAGATTCCAAAATGTACATTTACACTGACATAAAGATCTTTAAAAAGTGTTTGGTTTAGACAGGTTTCATTGTATATGAAACCATCTTAGTTTTGTGTAAAATAAACTTTTTTTTAATGTGAAGTGAAAACTTTCTTGAATTACCTCCCTTAGACCATTTTTTAGCTTCTCTCAAATTCTCTTTCAATATTTATAATGATTATATTTGAAAACTTCTTATACAACCCAAGGAAAATTTAAGCCCAACACTGTATCCAGGTTAGGCACTGAATCTTTTTAATACTGAAAGGAAAGGTGGGGTTGGATAATTTGGAGAAAAGTAATTTTCCAAATTTTAGCTATTTTTTCTCTTTTTTCTCATGCATTGACAGAAAAAAATTATGAATCAATATTTCCCTATTACTTTACAATGGAAATTTACAAATATTAAAAGATGGCCTTGTTCATTGCTCTTTTTTTTCAACCCGTGATCTTGATATTAGCGGGTCAGACAATATCAATCAGGGGCTGATAACAAGGGCAATATTATAATGGCTGTACATATACTGTTTATCACATACATATTTTTACCAGTAATGGATTATTTAAAAGACTAGCAGATAAATGATATGATCCATTCTTTTATGTTTTTACTGCATTTGAGTTTTCTCTGTGTTTATAGCAGAATCACTCTTCATTATGACAGGTGATTATTGTTTATTACCAATTCAGCATAAAACGAAGAAAGAAGAAGTGCGTAGAATAAAAAAAAAAAAAAAACTTGAATTGTGCCTCAACGAGGTATAAAAAGTAGCCAAAATATACAAAAATTCTTCAGTTTATTTCTTGGCGACAAAAAGATTTGGAAATGGGAGTTATAAGGGTACCTGAAAATCATAGTTTGGTTGAGTAATGGGGGTGGGGGTGCACACTGCACAGGGGTTATATCAGTTCACGTGCTATAGGTCCATGTTCCTTGTACCAATTGTTAGGCACATACCATTTTTGTACTGAGTAGGGAGGCTTGGTTTGTTACGAAAAAAATAAGATTACTCCAAATTTTAGCCAAAAGTATTTTACTCGGTCATTTATTGAAAAAAAAATATTAATATTGTTTAATATTTCCACCATCCGTTAACAATGTAGATATTCAAGTACAATTTTTAACTACGGCTGCTGCTGAAAAAAGAAATACTTTTCGTGCCTGGTCAAAACTTAACTCAACATTAAATCCGAGCCCCCTTCAAAAAGAAATGCTTCGCAGGACAATGCTTGATTAGAATGAAGAGGTCTAATCATGAACAGTAGGGCCAAAATTTTACACGCTTTTCAAGCTTGATACAGATCTCAATTTTAATAGCTATTAGACAGGAAAAGAACTTGACCCAAGTCCCTGTTTTGCCCTTTATTCCTCAGTAAGCACAACCCCCACAATCAATCCAAGCCTTTCTTTTAAGGATAGGTATGTCACCTTGAGGTACATTTATAAGATACATTCATCTTTACTCAAGCTTTATCTGCCAAACAGGAAAATGTTTGTTTCTGATCCCTCATAGGTAATCAGTTCAAGTTAAAACCCCTAAAATCAATCCCAGGCTTTCTTTAGTGGTTTAATTTCATGACGATCCATACACTCAATGTCAAGTTATTGTTCAAACATGAAATTTCTACAGACGACAATACCGAAACTGACGACAGCATGATACCATCATTCCACGGCAGTCAACAATGACGAAACTGACTATAGCATGATAACATTCTACTGCAGTCAACAATGACGAAACTGACAAAATCATGATACCATTATTCCACCACAGACGACAGCATGATACCATTATTCCACCAGACGACAATGACGAAACTGACGACAGCATGATACCATTATTCCACTGCAGAAGACAATGACAAAACTGATGACAGCGTGATACCATTATTTCACTGCAGTCAACAATGATGAAACTGACTATAGAATGATACCATTATTCGACGGAAGATGACAATAACGAACTGACTAGAGCATGAGACTATTATTCCACCGCAGTTAATTATCTGTTTCAAACTTTTCTAGTGTAAAATGTTGTTATACTAGTGAAACTGGAAGAAACCTTCTTTAATAAGGTCTCCAACATTGATCTCTTTAGTAGATACAATCAGGAAGACATCAAACATATCATAGCGATAAAATTGGACACATCTTGACAAACCATCAAGATCACACTTTAACAGCCCTTTCATGGACACTAGAGTGAAAGCCAAGCAGAGACAACGTGGCGTCATACCATTGTGTTGGAAATGCACAAAATTAACCCCTCATGGGAACATCTTCAGAAAATAGCCAGAGACAAGCAAGGACATTAAAACTAGTCCCCTAAGGGCAAACAAAAAGAAATTTTCGTAAAATACGTTTTATTTTTTTTTACATCAGTAGTCTGAATACTATTACAAGACAATTTACACAAAAAATATCAGATATGCTAGGATTAGAAGTAAAATTCTGAATACATGAAAAATTCAAGAGCAATAACTCTTCTCTTCTAAAGTTAAATAAAATCAGACTAATTATGGAGGACTGCAATGGCTTGATAATGTTTCACAGTAATTTTGAATTGAAAGCATATCTAATTGACACATGATCAAAATTGACATATATGTATTACTATTATTGCATTAGTAACATTAGAACTTTAACTTCTATAGCATTAAAAAAAATTACAAAAAAATTAAGTGGTAAATGTTGTTAAAATATTGTAATAAAGTCTACAAGAAAGAATAAACAAACAAAAAACAAATACATAAAAAAAAACATAAGTCCCCACTATGATAAAAAATCTTGATGATTCAAACTGAAACAAAATCCTACTATTGATGAATGGTGGACAGCATTGACATGGAAGCAAAATGGATTATCTCCCTTAGAACTACAATGTAATACAATATACTATAGAAAAATTAATATTATTGGACTGGATCTCTATTTAAACTAAATAATTAACTGTAAGATTTTAAAATAATCAGGAAAAATGCATGTCCAAACCCCACAAATCTGACAATATAATTTTACTCAAGGATATTTTCTTTATTTGAAAAAGACCATGCTTTGATTCTCTACATCAATGGATTTGTTCAGAATTATTTTTTAAGAGAATGTTCGAAAAAGAAATTTTTGACAGAATTAGCTGCCCAGGAAATTTCATTTTTGTGTGCATTTTAGTGAGATTATAACTCGCCTTACCAAAATAATATGAAAAATCTTAACTTTTTCTTTGATTCTGACAGTACAAATAGTCAAATTACACTTGCAAAACTACTGCCTGATTCTTACAGAGACTGACACTTAATACATTCATTACATAATTCTGAAAAGAAAGAGATACAGTGTAACTAGAAATAATATAAGCAACCTCATTAAGAGAATTCCCTGCTTTGAATAGGAAAAATGTACGTGTATGTACATGTAAAAAAAATGCCGAGCAAACCTCACTTGGTAGTACCCCCTCCTCTCCTCAGAAACTATTTAAGATACCCAAAATAGGATTGAAGCATTCGGATGGAAAAACAAAAAAGGAGTGCACAATGGCATACATTAACAAATAATCTGTGAAAGTAATATCAACTTTCAATTAGCGGTCTCAGAGGTGTTGCGGATTTGAAGAGCCCCCCCCTTATTGCCCGACAAATTTTGCATCAGAAAAACCAAAAGTTCATTCAGATGGAAAAACAAAATAACAGGTGGCATCATGTAATAAAAAATCTGTGAAAGTTCCATTAAATTTTACATTCAGTGGTTTCGAGGGAGTTGTAGATTAGAATAGAACTAAGGAAAGGACACCATGATCACTAAATATGTGGCATACATTTGTACATGTATACACCCCTTTTCAAGTGCACTGTGGTGGGGTGTTAAAATAAAAAAAAATAAGTAATATTGACATATGACATATTCCTACATGTGTATACCCCCTCTCCACAGAAGAAAAACAAAACAAAACAAATACATATACATCAACGAAAAAAGCTACATTGTAAATAAAATATATAAAAAAATACAAAATGAAAAGCATATTTTTGCCAATTTGTTTACATTATACATGAAGGTTCATTTCGGCTCTTGAAAACACCAAATTGAAAATTTACATTCATGAAAATGGTAATATCTAGTGAATTTGAACTCACCAGTATTTCAAGTATGTTATTTATTTTTTTTTTAGCAAAACTAAGCATTCTATAATTACTTATAGTTCCTTAAGTACATGTATGTGATTTCTAAAATTTTAATTTTGAAATAAAAAAAAAAAAATTCACATTTAAAACTAAATTGAGAAAACAAACACTTAATGTTATACTTAATTCAGGCCAAACAAATCAGTCTTGTTTCCAGACTCGGACAAACCCTATTGTTAAATGAAATAATTTTCCGACATACTGATATGTTTTATTTTTTTCTTTTTTTGCATCATTATAATTTTTTCCAATTTTAGCCAATTACCAATAATTTTTGTTTTAATTTGGAATTCTCTAAAACTGAATGAATATTTACAAATGAACATTACATGTATTTTATAATTGTTATTAATTTCACTCTTCAACATCCTGAAGTGTAAGTTCAACAAATAATCAAGACACAATGTATAATGCATGTACATGTACAGATGAAAAACCTTTGATACTAGCTTAGTTCTACATAAACAAAATAAAGTAAATTAAAACATGTTTGTGAAAGTACACTGTACTTCTTACAAAAAAATTCTGATATTGTTATAAAGATTTCTGATAAATTAAATCATTATAAATTATAAATCGGTTTTTAAATAAGAAAAATCCACTATTTAGAAACATGAAAATGCAAGTATATACATCAAAAGGCTAATTTTTTTTGTAATCTAATAGCAGAATGAAAATATAAAATTCTGTCAGATATTAAGATTTCTGAAAATGGAGCCCCAAAAAATAAAAGGTGTTTCTTTTCTTTTAATCGAGTTAATTATCACATGAACAAATGTTTGTTTATTTATGTCTGACAATTAAGAAAAAATGTAGAAATGTCTGATATTATTAAAATTTATTTAGATAAACAAAGCCTACATGTAAAAAATAAATCATGTTTTCATGGGTCACTTTATCATAATGTACACACACAGGGCGATACAACCCATCACCTCTACTGACTACAACTTCATGTTTATCTCCATCCCTTGAAATTAGTAATAAATTATGTTGCTTATAATCACACACAAAAACTCCTATCGAATACCACAGCAGGGTTCTTTAACGTGCGAGGAACGTGGCATCGTTCCCAACACGGTGCACCGCTATGGTTTGCGGTCAGGTTTTCCGTATTATAGCCTGACAACCCCAGCATGTAACACGCCAGGGGTACCCCATTCCACCACCTGGGGCACACATCCCAGTTGCTCTGTGGGCAGAGCGCCTAGCCCCCGGCTAGGTTTCTGAGCACTATTTAGTCGTCTTTTACGACAAGCTTAGCACTGCTGCAGGCCTATTCTTTTAACACCCGGACCTGCACGGGGCTTGAGAAAACAAACACTTAATGTTATACTTAATTCAGGCCAAACAAATCAGTCTTGTTTCCAGACTCTGACAAACCCTATTGTTAAATGAAATAATTTTCCGACATACTGACATGTATTATTTTTTCTTTTTTTGCATCATTATAATTTTTTCCAATTTTAGCCAATTACCAATATTTTTTTTTAAATTTGGAATTCTCTAAAACTGAATGAATATTTACAAATGAACATTACATGTATTTTATAAGTGTTATTAATTTCACTCTTCAACATCCTGAAGTGTAAGTTCAACAAATAATCAAGACACAATGTATAATGCATGTACATGTACAGTTGAAAAACCTTTGACAGCTTAATTCTACATAAACAAAAGTTCTCACTAGAGAAAATATTTCCATCCTAAAAAAAAAGAAAAAAAAAGAATCCAAATAGTCTAGCCTTTAATGCGAAAATCCACATTGGCAGAGCACCTCGTAATTGAATACGCTGTGAATTGGCAAAGTCTCTTGAACTATTTGCAATCTTTCAATAGTCCATGTTGACTGTGTCCTGATGATGAATACATTATATGATATTCATGACAAAATAACAAATAAATATTTTTATACATCATTTGAGTATGACTAAATCCTAGAAACATGAAAATGATTAATACAACTAAATGTATGTACATGTACAAAAAGAATGAAGTGAACAGATTTTCACTGATGACACATCTACATGTAGATACATGTACATGTATTTGAAAAACTTAATGAAGACCAACACTTATTAATAAAGAAATATAAAATAATTTCCAAAAAGATTCATTTTACTAAATTAACTAATTTTGTTTTATTTTTTTAAAGATTTTTAATTAAGTTAATTACAAAATGTATTACATGAATGTACATGTAAATAAAAAAGTAAAAAGTTATAACAGATAGTTGATTGAGTCAGTAAATTAAAACATATTTGTGAAAGTACACTGTACTTCTTACAAAAAAAAATTCTGATGTTGTTATAAAGATTTCTGATAAATTAAATCATTAAAAATTATAAATCGGTTTTTAAATAAGAAAAATCCACTATTTAGAAACATGAAAATGCAAGTATATACATCAAAAGGCTAAATTTATTTTCAATGATGATGGCACATCTAGATACATGTACATGTATTTGACAATCTTGATGAAGACCAACACTGACTGACTATAAAAAAATATAAAATAATTTTGTAAAAATTACTCATTTTACAGTGTACTCAATATGAAATGTCTGTCCTATTTGAAAGATTTTTTTAATAAGTTAATAATGATCATATTTTTGTAATCTTATACCAGAATAACAATATAAAATTCTGTCAGATATTGTTAAGATTTCTGAAAATGGACCCCAAAAAATAAAAGGTGTTTCTTTTCTTTTAATCGAGTTAATTATCACATGAACAAATGTTTGTTTATTTATGTCTGACAATTAAGAAAAAATGTAGAAATGTCTGATATTATTAAAATTTATTTAGATAAACAAAGCCTACATGTAAAAAATAAAACATGTTTTCTTACCTTGAAATCGAATTAATCTCAATTATTTGTTTATCTCAGTTTTGATTCTCCATCAAAAGTCAATATACAGTAAATATCCTGACCACATTCTTAGAATCAACAACAGTGAGGAGATGGGTCACTTTATCATAATGTACACACCGAGGGTAATACAACCCATCACCTCCACTGACTACAACTTCATGTTTATCTCCATCCCTTGAAATTAGTAATAAATTATGTTTGTTATAATCACACACAAATAAATTGTCCATTTCATCCATTGATATTCCAAGAGGACTTGACATTGTATTGTGATCCTTGAATGTAAAGATAACTCTGAGATCAGAATCCAGGACAGTAACTGTGTTGTTGTTGTTGTTAGGACAGGTATAACATATTCTGTTGCCATCTGTGTCTATATATGAATTATAATTAACAGTCTGGTCATCATGGAGTTTGTCTATTTTTTCTGTATCTATATTAATTTTTTGGATTCCTACCTGACGTACACAGAAGTATAAATGTCCATCACTATGTGTAATTCCATAGACTTCACTCTTTATCTGAAGTGTTTTAATGATTTTACTCCTGTCTACATCTATGATGGAGATTGTTTTATGGAGAGGATTAGAAACAGCAACATGGTTCTCATTGATGACTGTTACATCATCTACTGCTCCTTTTCCTCCATTAAATCTGACTGATGATTTGTGTTGACCATTACTGTGTAGTATGTTTACTACACCATTGTGATAATCAGTCAACACCAGGAGTCCATTAGGCAGCGTACAACAACCAGGACACCAACCTTGATCTACTGTAAACTGTTGTTTAAGTGTCAGTTGTCTGGGGAATCTTGTCTTCACCTCTGCCTGACCTTTGTTTGGTTTGTTTATGTCTATGGAGGTTCTATTTTTTTCTCTTGATACTTTAATGTCACACAGAGTTTTTATTCCAAAAATTGTGTCGTCTGCTGTGATGTTTTCATTCATTTCTATGTCTGTATTATCCATGGCTCCTTTTTCAGATAATTTATGTAAGATTTCTTCTGATTCTTGAACTTTTTTCTCCATTTGTTTTGTTGCGATGAATGTTTGAAAATTTGATGCGTGGTTCTTAATGAGTTCCTCCTGTTCCAATAATTCACCAAGTTTTCTTTTATTTGATTCCAGGATTTTTGTGGTGGCTTTGATTTCATTTACATTTTCATTTACAACTGACTCTAACTCTGATAGTGTTTTGTTTTCTAGTTTCTTTATTTGATCGATAAGACTTTGTGTTCTCTTTTTTACATTTGTTGATAATTCTTCCTTCTTTGTTTTCAGTATTTTCACATTTTCTTCTCTTTCAGTGATCGCTGTCAAAAAAGTTTGATGAGTCGTTTTTAATGATATCCAAACGTCTTCAAAAATGGCTGAAGATTTTACATTGCGGATCACATCATCGATAGGTAGAGTGTCCTCACATTTTTTATGAGATTGCAATAAACATTTATAACAGACAACGCAATCATGAGACCTACAGTAAATTTGATATTTTTGCTTGTGTTCTTCACATTCAAGTTGAACTTTGTGGATAAAAGATGGTAATTTTAGGTAATCTTCATAAGATATGGTGCTGTGGTCCCTTGTTGTTTTTTGTACTCTGTGTTGCTCACTACATGTTGAACAGAGGGAATCCTCACATTGTGGACACCATACTTCAGGGGTGCTGGTCTTTTCTAGTAACAGGCAGATGCTGCAGCTTTCAGATGCCATTTTTCTGTAACATAAATAAAGAGAGAACTATTGGATTTATAAAATTCTTACTTCTTCAAATCAGTTACATATATAGCTTAGTATAATCCCTTTTGAGATTTGCCACTGGGGATATTTTTTTGTTTTGACAGTGGTGGTAAAAAAAAATAATTCTCCAGCTTCAAATCCGTAAAGGGATTAAGCTTGATACCAAATGTGTGTTTTTTTTTTTTTTTATCGATTTTTGAATCAGTTTAGACCTTTCATATCTAGTTTAACCCCTAGCTGTGAAATTGTAGCTCATGATCTTTTTTTTTTTTTTGATTTTGCGATCTAGATAAGAAACTACAAAAAAAAGTTAGAGCTACGTTTCGCTGCTAGTTTAACCCCATACCATGATACTGGTGATGAAAATACTAAGCCTTTAATCTTACGTTGGTTACGTACATGTACATCATGCCTCTGTTCTTTACAAAAACTAATCCAAAGTTGTGATTACATAGGTTAAAATCAGTTACATACAGCTGAACAGCGAAACGTAGCTTAACTATTATTTTGTGAATTGGCACTGGGGATATTTGTTTTGTTTTGATGGTGGTGGATTCAGCTTGTTACCAATTTTTTTTTATCGACTTTAGAATGAGTTTATATAAACTTTTCCTCTTTCAACTACCCCGGACTTGACTTTTTTTTCATACTGGTCACCTGGCACACCCGTCATATATATCAACAGAGTTATTGATGGACAAATGTGGGTATGACTTACAGACATGCAGCACAGTCAGGGATCTAAATTAGCGGTGGTCCTGGACTTATCAGATAGACGCGGAGTTTCTGTTTCAATGATGACGTATGTTTGCGGGTCTCACTAATTGGGGACAAGAGGTGACAAAAAGCAACAAGAAACAACTAGTCAAACAGCACAAAGAAATTTATGTTTTCATTTAAACAGAGACGTACAATTGTTTATTTATGTGTTTGATTTAAATAATAAAGAATAAAAAAGAATACGAAAATGTTGTTTTTAAAAACCAGGAAATGAATATTTTTCAGGTAAAAGTGTGAAAATAAAAAGTTGTTTGAAATATTTTCAAAATGATAATAACATCCGGAAGAATTTTTCATTAAAGAAAAATAAAAATCGATAAAGTTACAAGACGCTGACGCTCTGTTAAAACAATTAATTGTGTATTGGGTAGGAAGGGAAAACTATTTGAAAATAATATACGTTGTGAAGTGGCTCAGTTAAACGTACATAAGAATAATGAATAAGTTAACAATAGCCACATTTAAAGGTAAAGAGAGAATATACGAATATATTCTAGTTACCTATTCATTTTTAAACGCATAATAAACCATTTGTTGTTTATCTAGAAATGAAAACCCTGCGAGATTGAAAATAGTCTTCAATCATAGAAAAGGAATAATAAAAGGAATGCCGAGTTCTAATTGGGAAAACTGTCTTAAGCAGGCCTTGAGGAATAAGAGGGGCAGTGGTTCAAGAAACGTTATAAAGAAAAAGATGTCATGCTTTTATTTGCCGCTCATCTTTGACCATTTATGTTAAAAAAGGTAGCATAACCCCAAAACCACTCTGACGTATCATCCACTGTATCATAAATACATTTTTATTACGGTTACCGCTGCATGACATCGGAAGCTCCGAGATGGCAAATAAAAATGAAACTTTGAATGGAGGATGGCATAGGAATTTTGATAATGCATTTCTTGGGAATTGTGTCATTTTTGGTCTGGTGTTATTGCTTTTTGCAATATTAATCATTCTATTTGGCTATTTCGGCCATGATTGGTGGAATTATATCACAGGGGCCTATTCACACTAAATATGCAGTCCGACTCTGTATATTAAGAAGTATTTGGTGGTGATACCTGTGTTTATTTATTTGGTTGTTTGCAGGGCAGTAATAATTATGTTTGATTCTATTCAGTGGGGGTGAGTTGAAGCGAGTTACCCGAAAATCTGGGATCCCCGTTTTCTTGTTATATACTATTCGGACTGCATATTTTGGGAGCGGGAGCAAGATCATGTGATAGTATGATATTACTTTATCGTTTATTTTAATGTTTGTGTCTCTGGACTAAGTGCCCAGAAACTAAGCGCTTCCACATGACACATAGGTGTCTATGAAATAACTTGTAGCACTTGAGCTATGACCCTTATCAACTGAGAAATGTAGATAGTTGAGTGTAACACGTTTCTAAGGATATGATTTATTCCAATGATTTGTGGCTTAAGGAGGTAAAGGACGCCTATTGAAATCAGTGATATGTTTGCATCATATTCGATTTCACCAAAGCATATAAAGCTTTCATTTGAAACATAATGAAATCTGTCCAAGTTACATGATGCTTACATGAGATTGATGTCAAATGCTGAATACTAACGTTATAATGATTTGTAAAAGTTCTGTCCTTTACCCTATGTCTACCTCCTTAAGTTTGAATTATTTAACAGACAGTTTCGACCTGGAGGTCGATAAATTGAATTTCGATCTGAAAATTTAGAAACTGGGAATGGTCAACTAGTAGTTTGTAGTTTAATTATGGAGTATATCGGAGTGTTCAATGTAAACCGATATCGAAGCTGAATATTACGCAAACTGGCACGCTACTATGATGCATTATAATGCATTTTGGTGTGAGTGTGTTTTTAAATGTCCTTCATAATCAGAATGGTGAATTTAAGAAAAATAAAACGATGAGTTTAATATTAACCATTTATAACAATAAGCTTATGTTAAGATACGTTGAATTCGATTCCCGTACTTTCCTTTTATTCCATATTTTTATATATTTTAACCTGGCAGACGTATGCAGGCGTATTTCAGTATGACCCTTTTGGCGCGGTTTACCGTAGCGGTGCACCTGGTCCATGCTCCCAGTTTTTAGTGGAGTCCGAGTTGCTCATTTGCTTTTGTTACTTATGTATGTATGATTTTAGTTGCTTTATGTTCTTTATTGTGTATGTCTGTTTTCCATGTCTGGTCTTTGTCCCTGGATTACATTCTTTTAATTACCGCTATAACTTTGGTTCCCTTGATTCCTCTTTTGCAATACGACGAATATTTCAGGCGCAAAAATGATCGATAGAAAATGATTCAGTACATGAGTACTTTGATTCTACACCACGAATCACCTCTACCACTGGCAGTGCCTGAATTCTATGCGGATTGGTACTTGAATATACATGTATAAATACTTGTTATATATATATGGATTTAACGTGTGTACATTGGATGTGGCAGACCTCATTCTGTTTTGATATTTCCCCCAAAAAAAAAACAAAAACAAAAAAACAAAAAAACTAGTCTTAGTCTTAAAGTTTGACCCTCGACATATTTATCAACAGTTATGAAATAATAAAGTACGGACAATATAAGAATATGGTACAATGAACTGAAGTAAAAGCTGAATGGAAAAGTAAATCTTACTCTTTAATGGTCAGTATTCCCAATTGGCACGAAGTTAACTTCTTTGAACGGTAGCGAGGAAAACGCCCTGTTGGTATAGTATGAAATGTTATCTTTTTACTTCCTGGTATAACTTCACAGATTACACACGATTAGTTATGGAAGCTCATAGGTTACACCCGATTTCTAGTTGTTTTTTTTTCCTCAAAATAAGTCAGAATGATTGGTTAAAACTCGTCCTGTCGACATTTCAAAAGTCAGAATGTTGTTTTATAAAGCAACATGTCGACTTTTATCATCCATTATTTCTCTGAATTTTCCTAGTTCATTTGTTTTGTTTGTTTTTTGGGGTTTAACATCCGAGCAGCAATATTTCAGCTATATTCAGACGATGAACATGAAATTGATGATAAAATGAACATGAAATGATGATGAAATGAAAAATGGATGGGACACAAGGACAATGGGGTCGACAAATTTTGATTGCCACTGGAAATAGGGAGAGGTGGGTAGGGTCGGGCAATTTAGCCTCCTGTGGCGGAGCCCTATGGTTCCTACTCCGAAAGAATACCACAGTAGGGTTCTTTAACGTGCGAGGAACGTGGCATCTTTCCCAACACGGTGCACCACTATGGTTTGCGGTCAGGTTTTCCGTATTATAGCCTGACAACCCCAGCATGTAACACGCCAGGGGTACCCCATTCCACAACCTGGGGCACACATCCCAGTTGCTCTGTGGGCAGAGCGCCCTAGCCCCCGGCTAGGGTTCTGAGCACTATTTAGTCGCCTTTTACGACAAGCTTAGCACTGCTGCAGGCCTATTCTTTTAACACCCGGACCTGCACGGGGCTTTCCTAGTTCAAATGATCGAAGTGTATGCATTATACATGTATCATGTCGGCTTGTTTTTGTCCACTTTGTAAACCATGCACATGTCCACATCTTTTATTTCAATAACTGCACATGTAGGCATGTTTAAGTTTACAAATCAGTAATCTGTCTTTCGCGAGCCATTTTAACTCGCAAAATGCCGACAAAACTGACGTATTACTTCTGCAGCAGAAAAACCGCGCCAAAAGGGTCATACTGAAAAACGCCTGCATACGCCTGCCAGGTTAAAATACATTTATTTTCATCTCTCTTACATTAGTAATTATAGTTATCTCATACACGATTACGCATGCGCAATCACGAATGTCGAACGCCTGCCAGATCGTTATTTTTACACCGGCTAGTTCTAGTTCAACAAATAATTTCCGGAAAGTATAATTTATTTATTTAAACAAAATATATCTTACTAAGCTAATATAATATTATTTTCACAGAAAACACAATACTAATGCTACAGTCGTATGTTTTTCTCCTACAGGCGTATGTTAACCTGGCAGGCGTATTCAGGCGTATTTAAGTAGGACCGGAAATATCTGCCAATCAAAATCGAGCTATGTAGAGGACCTTGTCGACATTAAAATGATATTTTTATAAATAATACTTCACTTGAGAAATAATTTCTTAAAATCACGTTTTTTAATTAAATAATTCAAAGAAATACACTTTTCAAACTATTTTAATTCAGTTTCATTTTAAATTTACGCTTTTCGTCGTATCTCGAAAATGCCCGTATGTAAATACGATCAAAGACGGAATCCTGGAAGTTGAAATGAAAAGAGAAAACAATGCTATCTTGGTCGGTATCTATCGAAAGAGAAGCGAAGTTATATACAATGAAGATAAATATACAACTACAATATTACCATGATGCTTGAAGCGGAGTTTTGATGGAGGTGTCAACAAATTAAAACCACATACGGTTGCTGCACACAGGTTAATTTATAGCACGCCCGAACTTCGTCAAGTTCATGAAGTTCATCCCAAAACTAAATCAAATTCTAATAATTCATTAATATGGGGTAGGCATTGCCAAAATCAGCGATCACCGTGAGCTTTACCATGCATTTATCGCCACGGTCTGTGCGAGATTTGTAAAAATGATAAAAGACATTACCAAAACTAGGGGGGGTCGACCCGGATGAAAATTTTTGCTTCGCAAGTGCAATATTTTTATTTATATTTAAGCAGCAAGCAACATCAATATTTCTATTTGAAAAGCCGTCTCGTTAATTAATGTTTTTTTTTTTTCAATTAATGAATAACTTGAAAAAAATAAACAAAAATTCCAACCCCATTCCCCTCTTTACCCTTGCTCTCAAAATGGTGAATAACTTTATAGCACTTTGCTAAATTTTAAATTTTTTATCCCTTAAGGGCATCTCTAGCGTCATCCATTTCAGTTTTGGCCTGTTAGATCAATCTGTACAGATACATGTACAGGAAATATTACGGTTGTCCACGGATGGTGGGAATATTTTACATATATCATGTGAAGTAAACAAAATTCAGACGACAGCTGCAAATTCAAAACAAGAAAATGATTGCCTTTCCTATCTTAGAAAAGCTATGCTTCGATTTTGATAATGTAATCGGAGTTATATTTTTTCCAAGGCGGGTTAGGTGCTTGACAACAGCAACAGTGAAACAGCAGAGATATACGTACGTACGCAAGGATGTTAAGGTACTTTCGTGTATATTTTGTAAGGGGGAGACAACTGTGTCATGACGTCAATTGGTAACCATAGAAACGGCTACGCCATTGCCCTCGCTTCGTTCATAAAATGGTGTCTTTTCAATATTTTACGGTTCTTTATAGCTTTGGTTTGTTTGTATTCGGTAGAAATAAATCTACTCTTTTTAATGTTGCCAGTTAGATGAAAGAAAAATATATATTTAAAGGTGAAAATATGTCATTTTGTGAATGTGCATATCATTAGTCATGGGCAGAGCTTTTTACCTGATATGGAAAACATCGTTTGCCAGAAGCTTGAAAAATTTCTGTCAGCTGTTTGCTCGTTGTTCGAAAAAAGGAAGAAGAAAATAATGTTATATGATGCAATCTCACACCTACGTATGGAATGATAGTTGCAGGTAATATTTGTACACTGTAGTTATCGAATTAGTATTATTTTTGCTCATACACATGACGAATCATCGCTTTAGATGGGTCAATATTGAAATCATGCATATTCTATTGGGCTTTAGCTCAGAAAATTTCAAAAACTGGTTGAATCATAGAAATACATTGTATAGTGTCCAATTGTACGTGTACCTGTAGCTACATTCTTTGCTAACTCTCTTCCCTGTCTTATTCACCGTGTTAGCAAGCAATATTTTTGCTTTTTTTTGTATCCATGCAGGCTATAGCCACTTCACTCAATGTCACATTATGTTTAATTCCAATAATTGACATTTATAATTGGTCATTTTATCTCCAGTGGTGGGTTGGCAAAATGTACTGACCCCCCCACCCTCTTTTATAGAAATTTTAGACAATGTTATGTGCCTACAGTATTTATAATTTTCTTAATTTTACAAAATAGGGAATTAATAAGTATTTCTTATCACCTGCTGAAAAATGTGGGAAAAAATCCCAGGTTGCATAAATTTATTAATTACATGTACATACTACAAATGTACCTACATGTGTTTAGATGTTAATTTTAAAAGGTAAACCTGATTTCTAAGTTTCAATAATGCAATGAAGAAAGTAATGTCAGTTTTATTGTCAAAATTATACTTAAGTGTCAGATTGATATTCATGTCATAATGGATGATTGTATGACATAAAATTTCACATCAGCTCCTTAACAAAAGTCATTAAAATCCTATATTGCATTTATTCATTTTATTATCCTACTGCCGGATTTGATATAATTTTGAACTTTTTGTATGAATTATTTGATACTTTGTACATATAATATAATGAATTTTATTCCTCAAGCATTCTACATGCAACTTCATTCATGAAATTGCATGTACATGTATAATACATGAGGAATAAATTTATGTACAATACTATGTATGAAATTGCATGTAGAATGCTTGAGGAATGAACTTCCATACAGTAGAGAGTAAAAAATTAAATGTAGAATGCCTGAGGAATGAATTTATGTGCAGTAGAGAGTAAAAAAATGCATGAGGAATGAATTTATGTGTAGTACTAAGTATGAAATTGCATGTAGAATGCCTGAGAAATGAATTTAGGTGCAGTAGAGAGTAAAAAATTGCATGTTGAATGCATGAGGAATGAGTTTATGTGCAGTACTAAGTATGAAATTGCATGTAGAATGCCTGATGAATGAATTTATGTACATTAGAGAGTAAAAAAAAATTGCATGTTCAATGCATGAGGAATGAATTTACATGTATAATGTTTTTGACCCGTCCGTTGGTCCATCTTCAGGTCTGGACTTTTTTCTAAACGCTTGCAGATATTGACTTGATTTTTGTTATGTAAGTTATATGATATGTTACAGGTCAAGTGTATGTCTTGTTCCGTTCTGATGATTCTTCCGGAAATTACGGGCCTTGTACTTAGCAAAATTCACATAAATAACAGTATTCCAGACTTTTTTTCTTCCTAATAGATTGCAGATTATGACATGATTCTTGGTATACAAATTCCCCATGATAAGTTATAGGTCAAGTGTACATTTTGTTCCGCTACAATGATATTTACTTTGGATTAACCAAAACTTAAGGAAATCACAGTCTGGAGTTTTAAACGACCATTCTGAGTAACAGAAGTTAGTTAAAAGATAAAAGGTCTAAAGCCTAAAAAACACTCTTATTCGGGGTCCTTCTACATGTATTTCTCTGACGAAAAAAATTTACTTGAGTATCCAACATGGGGACGTGTGGGGTATGTGAGCGTGCTCACTAAGATTCTTTAATTATTTACTATTTCATTAGAATACCATTAATACATTTTAATCATCTGATCTCTATCAGTAAAAAAAAATATTTTTGTTCTTATTAAAATGATATGAAATGATTTGAATATTGTAGAAATTACGATGAAATGTAAAATGTTATATATTTTCTACATAGTTGAGCTATATAATCACCCTGTTGGGAAACCTTAGAGTTGTCCTATTTAATGAACCATCAACTGGCATGGACCCACAGTCTAAAAGGTTTTTATGGTATGTACCAGTACTAATCCTAGTTTTGAATAATTAAAATCACATTCTAAATCACTGTATATTTTTGACTGATTTATGATATTTAGGTTTGTTAAACAGATTTTTTTAAAAATACAACTTAAGGGTTATTACATGAATAAAGACTAGAAAACATTAATTGTATACCCTTAAAAAAGAATACAAAAAGCCTACAATAAACCAAAAATGACACAACTTACAGAGGTAATGACACATATGAATGAGGACAAAAGATTTTTGTTTTAAACCTCATATTGATCACATGGCCAGTGATGTTGTACACCTTAAATTACCTCCAAAATAAGCTCCTTTCAGATATTAACTGTGAAAAAAAAGGGGAAATCACTTTTCAAAGTGGTCCAGTGGTTGAGGTTTAATTGCTTTGTAAATTCTGAGCTACAGTACCTGAACCGGTCCATGCAACAAAAATTGCACATGGTCATCGACCACTGGTCAGTTTCCGATCAGTCATCAATCCATCAAACCGATGATCGCATAATGTGACCAAAGTGCGGTCAATTTATTTTTTGGATTCCGCTGTTTTATTTGTCAATTTTACACATATTATAATACTATTATACTAATGATTATAAAACTATTATAATAATGCAGTAGATATAAACATCAATTTATACTTTCTATTTACTTTTTTTTTACTTTCAATATCATCCGTCATTTAACATAACAAAAACACGATCAGATCGGTCATCGGTTATCGAACTGTCAGCAATCAGTCAGTAGGCGGTCATTGATCCGTCAAATCTTTGAATGGTGTATCCATACTTGCCCAAACTGTTTAAAGTTAGAGCTCTATATTAAGTTACACCTTACTCATTTATACGCAGTAGCATAAACAGTGAGACTGGGTAAACCAAACCCTGAATAATCTTATATGTTTAAACTAGACACTTTATACTACTTGTATATCAATTTTAGTGTATTTTGAACCTTAATGAACTGAACACTTGACTAAACCTAACCAATTTTTAAGCAAAAAATGTTTAAACAGGTTTCATTGTAATTTTGACAGGTTTGGTACACTGTAATGCCACACCCTCATATGCTTTTTTGTCTACACCTACATATCCGTATGTGACTTGTATGAAAACAAAATGGCAGGGATACTATAAATGGAAGCTTCCAAGGTACAAATTGAGGAGCTATTCTAACTACTTATTACATGGAGGAGGCAGATAATTTATGTGATAGAGTTGCTATTATGGTGAATGGAAAACTTGCGTAAGATTATTCTATATCAGTTTTTTTTAAAAAAGAACCATAATTTTTTTTATAGGACAGCAAAAAAAGATTTCCGTCATATGGTATTAGCCAGTCCTTGTCATCGTTGGCGTCCAATAACTTTCACTTTTATTACAAAAACTTGACTTATCCAATCTTTTGAAATTTCAAAACACTGTTCCCATTGTAGTTCTTGGAGGTTTTTGCCTCATCTCTTTTGGAAATGAGGGGCTAAAAGGGGGAAATAGGTGTTATCATTAGAATTGACAAAAAAAGCTTATTGTTGATCTGATATTGATGATTCAGATGTCAATCTGTTTCTTTTGAAAACAAATTACAGGGTAGTCTTTAAATGTTTTAGAGTCAAAAGGGGTACACAATTGGGGTATGCCAATATATATCAATTTTTTAATTTTTTGTTTGATTTCTACATTTTTTGTCTTAACTGGATTCATTATGCAAATCTTGGCCTTGTGGTCTTCGATCATACTTCAAATATCTCTTCCTGTCTTTGAGTTTTAAGGGGTCAAAAGGTCACTCCCCAAAATACCGGACTGTTGTCATCATTACTGTCCATAGGCATTGGGTTTTATGCAACAACTTAGATGCTTATTTCTTACGTCGAACTGCAAATTTAGAAGTTCTTTGACAAGTTTCATTCTTTTCAGGCCAGTCTCTTACTAAACTTTAATCTCAACCCAACAGCATGCTAATTCAAGTACAATAAAATCATGTGAAAAAATTCATCAAAAGTGAAATATCAAGTCTGCAGTGTGGGAAACCATTTTTCCCCAACTTTTCATTCTGGCTAGTGGAATATTGATCTTGCTAGCCAAATTGGCACATAAAAATTCAACTAGCCAATTTTTTTTGTTTTTTTTTCCCTGTACTATCATCAGTTTTCTCTTGGATTTGACTTTCTTCCTTCTTTCTTATTCTTTCTTCAACTGTCTTTCCATTTATATTTAAATTTATCAAAAACTTCTCCTTTTTTTAATATTCCCTCCCATTGAATTTTTTCATGTACTTTACAGAAACAAAAGGAGTAGTCCATTTCTGAACTTATATTTTAAAACTAAAATTATATTTCAACAGATTCATCATTATGAAACAAGAAAATATTTATCATTTACTTCTTGTTCATTTAAATTTTGACAATAAATAACTAATTTGCATGGTAACACATATTAAATTACCAAGATAATTTCGTTTGAATACAAATACGAGATCGGAACCGTTGCATAGGTTTTGACGCATCCTGTATACCGGAAATTAATATGGCAGATCGTAAACAATGCTTTTCAGGTCAATAAAATTGTGCCTTTCATGCCCAAATTCACTTGACATATTCAAGCTAAACTTTTTAAAATGTAGAGAACATATCTTGAATGTATGATGTTAAGGTATGTTTTACTAAATAACCTGTTGGCTCGTTAACTTCCCTTGGAACTTGCCAATCAAATGACGGTCGCCAAATTGACGAGCGTAAGCTATGTAATGATAACTCGCCAAATTACACATCTTCTGGTATTTGGCGAGCTGGCTAGTGGTGGTTTCCCACACTGCAGTCTGTGTATATCTCTGATTGCCTGCTTTTGATCTTCATGTCCAATCACAGAGACCCTTTGTTAAACTCAACTGCTATCATTACTTACATGTACATGTACATGCATCATATTAAGTAAAGACCAACATGTGCAAAACAAAATTACATAACAAGGATGTTCAGGGATTGGACTAAAATAACTCATCACCCATTACCCAATCAGAATTTCAAGATTTTTGTATGAAGTACAATATTGTAAATTACTGCCCACCTTAATCATGTAAACTCACACATGTAACATTCTGATGTGTATCAGCTGTTTTCATTCATTTCAGTTGAGTGAATGAACATCAAATTCATATTTTATAAAGATATTAATTTTTTTTTAAAGCGTACAGATCACTAGCACACATACTCAGTAGCATGTGCCACATGCCACATGCGCCATTATGTATGAAACCAAACCAAAACAATAACAATCGCCATTGAATGAAGCATTGTCCTTGTCCATGTGTGAACACTGTGATGTACCTTATAATGCAGGCGAGTATTGCCATATCTAACATCAATCTACTTAATTCACCCTTTCCTTCATTAAAAAAAACAAAAAAACAAGTACCGTTATTGTCCTAATAGAATTGAAATAAATCACAGAAACTCCATTTTATCATTGTTTTACCAGGGGCTGACCATTAATGTCAATTTTGTACCCCTCACTATGGCGCGGGGTAAAATAATGCAGTAAAAATGTTCAGCCAGTGGTAAAACAATAATAAAAAATGGAGTCCGTGATTTATTTCTTAAATTAAAATTAAAATGTGTATTACATTGTCTGATAATTTGATTTTTATGAATTACAGGTTGTCTCTTAGGTTGTTTACTTTTGACAGAACTTTCAGTACACTAATATGTACATATATGAAGTTGCTTGAAAAAAAAAAAAAACAAAACAAAACAAAGAAATAAATCTCAATTTAACCTATTAAATCATTACATGTAAATGTCTGAGCTACATGTATATGTTCCCTGGGCATGAACTGGCCAGCCGTTTAAAATATCGTCGAAAGTTGACCAATGTCCATGTATACAATAGGGATAGACAGGGATTCCTGCTCCATTTTGCTATCAGGTTTCAGACCTCCCTCACAAGTCTTCTCTCCTTTACTGCCCATTGTAATATCCTGACAAGCTTAAGATGGTGAGTTTTGTGACTACATAATGTAAATTGAACCTAAAATGGTAGAGTCTGTAATATTATTACATTTTTAGGTAAACCAGTACATGGAATTGAAGAATACAGCTTCAGTCAATCTACATTTGAACAGGTAAATTGAAAGTAATATGATTAAGTACTGGTGTATACAAAATTTATGTTTATAAAGGAAAGTATTCATTTAAATAATATTGGATGCATTTTTTGGTACTAAGGATTAATTCTTGCAATACAAACAAAGTGGAATGGCACATCCAATTATTGTTTCAACCATGTATTTTGAATACATTCCTTTGCTGTTAAGGATACAAATGCGCAATTATTTGTTTACATTCTACCGGGAACTTTTTTACTCCAACATTGTACTGAGTACTGAATACAAGGTGGTACCTGATTGGTTGGATATGGCTTGAAATTTATTTCCATTTCAAAGCTTACCCATTTATGATTGATTTTATTTTGGTAATAATTAATAAAATGTTATAGGGTTGAAATGATTTCTCATAAATGAAATCTAGGTGCTTCATTTTTTTTTTGCAGTGTATTTTGTGCTGAATTTTCAAGAGTCCATAACAACTGAAATTTAGGTCAACTTTTGCCGCATGACCATGTACTTTTTTTTTGTGCAAATAAAAAGTATGCTTTTCTAGTTTTAGGAACTGAAACCCATTTTCTGCTAATTTGTGTGGTTTTCTTGAAATTAATTTTCAAACTACATAGGTACCCTATGGAAAATGCATTACAAATAATTGCGCTCTTGTATCCTATATAGAATGTGTACTTTCACATTCACGTTTTTCCTTCATCACTGTTTTTTTGTGCTTAGCTTTCCTGCAAACTCTGTGGTGACGTTGAACATTCTTTTTTTCAAAATGGATGCTTGTTGGGCTGATATTGAGAAAAAGTTTTTCAAAAAGACTATTTTAATGGGCAATGGTAAGGATGCATTGAATGGATAGGGGCACGGAAGTCCAAGTCAGGTTATGGGGTCCAAGTAGTGAAATGGCCTGATGGAGAGGGCAAAAGGGAGACTGCACACAGGCTTTCCTACATGATAAGGCATAGGATCACAAGGGATGACTTTCAAAAATCATTTAATGACAAAGAGTGCAGCCATATCTGCCATGAGAAACTGTGTGTCAATCCAGACCACATAGCCATAGAACAACATGAGTTTAACCAGGAGAGAATTCACTGCAAAAGTCAAGGCCTCTGCTCAAAATCACACAAACCATATTGTTTAATATGTAATTTTATTAATATAAAAACTATTTTCTAACAGAAATTCTCCTTTTCTTGCTTTTTACACTGTAGGAATGGTCTGTGTGTTTGTTTCGTGAAGAAGGTTTCTGTTCTTTTTCACTTTTCAGTAGCAAGTTTTTCTCGTACGCAATAATTTCACTTAATTTTTCATACAGTTTGTACAGTTTTTCATGTTTTTCACTTCTATATTTCTTGTATTCCATTGTTTGCTTATGCTGCTTTTGTAAAATGTCTAATTTCTGCACACTTTTCAGAGCCTGGTAAGCTCTACTCCGAACTGGAATGTCACAGTGTAAGGCACTGCACAACTCAAGGATGGATTCACCTGGACCAAGATTTACACTATGGATGGCTGAGTGTGCCCTTCCAGAATAGTTCTTTTTGTACGTTACATTTGAAGGTAAGGGACGCCTTATGCTACGATTCACACCCTCGACAAAGTTAGTGTTCATATTAAGCCTGGTCTTCTCAAGTGCTTTTGGTCCGAGGCGCTTATTTACTGCGATACGAATAAAATCCATGTTTTCATGGGTATGCATGATTTTGAATGTCTTTGGTAGTAGACTTCTCTTCTTGAGCCACTCACTCTTGCCACATACAAAAGGAATATTTCTTGCATAAGTCATGTTTTCCCATGTAGCACCGGATAACTGCATCAACTGTATGAGACATCTTTGATTTAACTCTTTTAAAATTTCCTCCGAATTGCTTAGTACATACAGCAAGTTCAGAATTGCACCTTTCATTTAAGTCTGTTGCAAAGTTATTCAGTAGCTTTTGGCGTTGCTTTTGTGTCCGTGCCGGCATGATTTTTAGGAGACTTTTGTCTTTCTTCACACTTTTCCGCATATTTTCCGACAAATGCCTGGTATCAATGAAATGCTGAGTCTTAGTTTTTGATTTTCCCTCCTCATACAAATCAACTGCAGCTCTGTAAGCTGAACTGTCTGGGTCAGTAACTAAATAGTCTACTTCTATGTTTTCTTTTAAAAGGTCTTCAAGGCACTCCCTGGCCCATGCATATTCATCACCAATGCTCTTCACCATTGGAATATTAGCACTGCATTCATCTGTACATTCAGAGTGGAGTTGGCCTGAGTCAAAATCAACATCTAGTGAAGAATGCTCTGAACAGAGCTTATTTTTGTCAACCAAATTAACAATATTATGTTTTTTTTTGTTACATTTTCAGCTGATGTATAGAAAACCTGATTAGCTGGTTGGAACGGTGTGCGTCCAATTCCTGAGTAGGGTCTGTTGCTGTACATGCCATCCATTTGAACACTAATACATCTTGGATTTTTCTTTCCTCTGAGGCGGTTTATTTCGACTAATTCTGCCCTTCTTCTTTTCATGTCTTTTTTTCACAACTTGTACAATGTTTTTATATCCTTGATTTGTCCTTCTTTGCAGGCTAGAGGCTGCTGGAGTTGAAATATTGCCACTTAGAAAGATTTTGCGCAAGCTTGTAGGACCAATTGGAGTCTGACTCAGGCCAACTAGTACACCAGTTGTTAGTTTTGAGGGTTTTCTACCCGGTCTGCCGGTTTCAAGTTCCTCTTACTGTGTATACATCTTCGAAAAGTATTTACACGATGCGCAAATAAGTTGAAATCTTGATGAGAAACCTCTTTTTTCTTCTTTGTCCAAATCGTATAGTAAAATATCATCACAGTCTGGACTTTTCATCATATGCTCTCTAAATGCGCAATTCCACATGTTTTCTGACTTGTAAAGGCACAGCACTCTGTGGGAATCAGAATTCAACCTGAAAATTAGAAAAGAAACCATATTTAATGTCCTACTAACACTATAGTTATTTCTATATTCAAATGCAATTTAGAGTTATCTCCCCCTTAACTTTAATATTTTTTTTAATGGAGCATTTATGTATATTGGGCTGATATCTAGTTGATTTGTTCCTACTTTATAACTTAAATAAAGATTAATTACTATACAAAGTGCAAGAATTTGTGTTCTTGGAAATAAATTTGCAAGTTTTAAGGAAAAAACATCCTAAATAGTTTGAAAATTGTGCACATATGGCATATATATATATTTTTTTCAAAATCTACATTAATAAACTGTTTGATTGTAAGTTAATTATGTTATTTATTATTACATGTCCTACCTTTTTTCTTTTTAGCTCCTTTCTTAGATTTCCTAGCAACAGGAATAGATTTAGATTTTGGTCGCAGTAACTTGGCCGCACGACTGGACTGCTCTGCCTTCTCCTCAGGATCAGTGTATGGATCATTAACAACCAGTTCACGAGTTTTCCTTGTAAGTCTAATGTATTTAGGTGTTTCTAAGTCACTTTTCACTGTTGAAAGTTTAGTCCTTGCTTTGTTGTGAGGTAAATTCCCAGATTTAAATGTGTATTTATTTCCTTTTTTGAATCCTGACATTTTATAAATTTGAAATGTTGACTCTGTTAATTTAGCATTGATAAGTGTTGATGTGCTCTGATGCAAGTTTATTTTATACACTTGTTTTGCCGTACAGGTTGATGTGAAAAGTTCAGTCTTTGCACTATTTACAGGATAAACAACAGGTGCCCCCCCTTCAATCATATAAAATTCTTCAAAGATGCCATTTGATGATCTCATGGCTCTTCTATAGTTATAATGATGACAAGCAAAATTTGTTGCTGTCATTCTGGTACCTCTTATCACCAACAATTAAAAATTACATGATACAGTTAGAAAGTGGATCTTCATTTCAATTAATTTAGAAAGTTTTGAACCTTTTTTCCATTTTTTTGTATTTTTACTATTAAAAGGGTAGATTCTACCCTTAATAAATTTAGATTTCAACTTGTACATGCATAAAAGGAGTATTGCTTAAAGTATTGGAAAACATAAGTCAGAATAATTTCGAAGATATTTTAACAAGAAATTTTTCCATTTTTAATTTTTAATTTTTGCTTTCTGTTAAAATTTTTCAGCACTGGCCACAAACTCGCACTCCAACCTAAAAAGGGAATATCTCGACTAAACTTTAACGGATTTTCACCTAACTTGGTTTCTGTACTTGTGTTAAGATGTGCTTTATAAATGCGAACTTGAGTACTGATTCTTAACCGCTTCATGTTTTCTATAGGATACAAATGCGCAATTATTTGTTTACATTCTACCGGGAACTTTTTTACCCCAACATGGTACTGAGTACTGAATACAAGGTGGTACCTGATTGGTTGGATATGGCTTGAAATTTATTTTCATTTCAAGGCTTACCCATTTATGATTGATTTTATTTTGGTAATAATTAATAAAATGTTATAGGGTTGAAATGATTTCTCATAAATGAAATCTAGGTGCTTCATTTTTTTTTGCAGTGTATTTTGTGCTGAATTTTCAAAAGTCCGTAACAACTGAAATTTAGGTCAACTTTTGCCGCATGACCATGTACTTTTTTTTGTGCAAATAAAAAGTATGCTTTTCTAGTTTTAGGAACTGAAACCCATTTTCTGCTAATTTGTGTGGTTTTCTTGAAATTAATTTTCAAACTACATAGGTACCCTATGGAAAATGCATTACAAATAATTGCGCTCTTGTATCCTTAACCTTTGTGTTATTTCGAAATCAATGAAATATTTTCCTTAGTTATTTCCTCTTGACCATATGAAATTGTGTTTAACCATAACAATTTTGGGCATTCAAGTCTTTGTCTTGATTTTTTTTTGGTCTGGAATTTTTTACTGTTTGAGCATTCAAAACTACTGATTTGTGTATAGTTTACAGTATGAAGCATAGTTATCAGAATTTTCTATTCTGTGTTGTTACCAAGCTAATTTCAGTGTAGAAATAGTTAACATCATGGTTTTATCATCTTATTTACATATACAGTCCCTGAACCTGTCCTTATAATTATTTGACGGATTGAGGACCGCTGACAGATTGATATCTGCTGGATCGATAACCTAGGATCCGTGGCCGGTCTGATGCAGTTTTTGTCTCGCTGGCAACGAAAGTTTTGCTTTGGCGGTGACGTCGGCATCCACTAACTTAAGTTTTCTGATCAGTTCATTTCAACATGAACCCCTTATGATACAATGTAGGTCAATGATATTTTGTATACAGATGCATTACCATCATTGTATCACATATTCATGCAAATTTTACGCATATAACCCCTGCAGGCTAGTGTATTTTGTAGTGATAACACAAAAATGATAAATTTATAATTTCATATTATTATACAAAATATGAAAGCAACACAAAAAAACACACCGTTATATCAACAGTATGGAACAGGTGAGACTTATCTTTATGATAACAGTTTATGTTATGTAAAGTGACAGATGATCTGTTCATGTATATTTAAGAATTTCCATCAGAGTGAATCCTATATACTACCATATTAAATTTACCTTAAATTTAAGATGCTAAATCTACATATTTTATTTTGTTAAAAATAAAACATATGTAAAAAGTAATTAGTTGGTGTTCAAATCTATATATGTTCACAAAATAAAAAAATGATACAACGGAATCAATAAAATATATTGTCTGCTCAGTGGTCATATGATGCTATCACCAGTTGAACTGATCGGTTTGACGGGTCAGTGACTGATGGGAAACTGATCTGTTATTGATGACCTATTGCATGGATTGGTTCAGGCACTGTAAGAGGTTTTAGTTGATTGGATGTTGTAGTCAGTATTCTATAAGCAACTATTTTGTGAGTTGTCCACCATACTTCTTAATTCATATGATCACATTTGACTTGATATGCAAGACCTATCAAACCCCAAGAATTAAGTTATATGTTGATATGTTGTTAAAGTTTTTTTTTTTTGTAATAAGCATTTTTGTTGTCATCCCAGGTAATTTTTTTATGACGTTTGTTTTAAGGGTCAGGGGCCTCCAGTTGTACTGCGTCTGTCCCAAAAATTTGCATCAGAAAAATCAAAGCAACCCAATATGGATGTGATTTTAATGTTCTGAATGCAATTTCAGCTTGATAGGCTGTAGTGTGTGTAAACTTGCTGGCTTAGTCACACATGTTAGGTGTTTAGTTTTTGATGCTTTTTTAGAGTTTTTAAATTTTTTTTGGACACCTCTCTTTAAGTTTCTTATAGAAATGCCTTACATTTCAAATACTCATTGAATCCATACCAGTTAGACATGATTTACTTTCTTCCATGTGTACTTTTTAGATAGACTTTATTTTTTGCTGTAACTGGGGACAAAATTTGGGTCATATTGTCATCATGTTGTTTGTTAACTTTAGTTCATTTAAGATAAATTGAGTAAAACTTAACTGATATTTTTGAAATTTTAACACATTGTTCCTAGTTTTTATTACTATTACACTCAGTTATCTATTTCTTACACAACTTGATATTTAACACAGCTGGCGTGAGTTGTCCTCTTGGGTTCATTTTTCTGCAGTGTGTAATTAATATATTAGTGAAGTCTTAATACACATTAACATAGAAGACAGTTACAAAGACAGTATGTCTATAATCATGTTTTGGAAACATACATGTATAAATATGTTAATACATGTACATGTATTTTGTCTCAACTCTACAGACAATTTTAATTCTCATTAACCTGTACATCTTTGTTGTTAATTACCTGAACAGTTAAACATGGTACTGGTAATCAACAAAACTTTTCCAGGATTACTTTCAAATACTTCCACTCTTGATATCAAATTTTGCAGCTGCATGAAATTGGAATGTATTTTTTTGTCTTTGTAACTGTCTTCTCTGTTAATGTGTATTAAGACTTGACTAATATATTAATTAATAAAATAATAAAAACTATCACTATGTATATATATAACCCACTTTGCAAGTAGGGGTATGATAAAAACTTGAAGAGGTCAATTACAAACATCAATTAACTTCTATCATTTTGAATTGTTTTAATGTAAAATATGTATATTATTTTATAATTCAATGCACATTACCTGTTTCAAAGTGATTTAATATATCTGTTAATTATGGCCCATAAAACTTAATTTTGTGTTTTTGTATCAGGTGTTTATAGAGTTTGCTAAAAGACAGCTGGATGAATATTCTACTGAGGACAAAGGAAGCATTGCTTAAAGTGGCTTAAAACAAAACTTGTTTTTATACACCCACTTGCAAAGAATGGGGGTATATAGTGAAAGGTGTGTTGACCATTCCATTAGTTAATACTTCCTTCTTTTCTTTATGCTGTGGGCAACCCATCTCTTTATCTGTTACTCCTACACGGCTGCATGAAACTTTCACAGATTCTTTATTACCTATTCCCATTGTGCCCTATTTTAGACTTTGATCCAGGTCAACTTGGGGGTTTCACGGAGTAAAACATGGACATAATGATTTATGAATGGGGGTACCCAATTCTTATCCATTGCTCTTCCTACACCACATAATGTAATTTAATGAAACTTTCACAGAATCTTTACTTTGTGTTGAATGTGTGCACCTTTTCTTATAGTTTTGATCTGTAAACATAGCAAACATGGATTTTATCATTCCCTTACATGGTGTACCCAGTTCACATCCATAATTCATTCTACACAGAATCTATTTTTACATATAACTATTGTGCACCTTCTTGTTTGGATTTCCATTAAATACAATTTGGTGATCAAATGATGCATGTTGTCAAATGAGAGAGTTAGCATAATTATTCAGTGAGCATTTCATGATTTTCGAGTCCGAGTTGCTCATATGCTTTTGTTACTTTGTATGTATGATTTTAGTTACTTTATGTTCTTTGTTGTGTATGTCTGTTTTCCATGTCTGGTCTTTGTCCCTGGATTACATGCTTTTGATTACCGCTATAACATTGGTTCCCTTGATTACTCTTTTTAGTCTTTACATCGCAAAAAATATTGGTTGTATGTTGTTATGGCGTTGTTGTGGTCGTCTGTACACTCCTGATTTTCATGTGATAACTCCAGTATTTGTTGATCTTCATAAAATTTTATAACAAGATCCAAACCACAAGAGAAAGGTTGGTATTGATTCTGGTGGTTATGGCCCTAGAATTTAATGTGGGTAAAAAAGGGGCCTTAAACAAGAATTGCATGGAATTTAACTAGATAACTCCAATAAAAGCATAGGAATGTCTATATGTGGTATTTTACCACAATATTCTATACCACAATGGTCAGACTTGGATTGATTTTTTGGGTAAAGACTTAAACTTTTCAGACATTAGGGCCAAAAATGTGGTGTTGGGGGGTGGGGGGACATGCATTTTCCTGATGTCCAGACAAGAGCTTGATTAATAGCGATATTGAATTACAAGGTGCCATACTACATCAGGAAGACTAGGATTGATTTTTTGGGTTGTGACTTGAGTAAGAACTAGGGACCACAAAGTTTCCATAGCTAGTTTATTTCTGGTGTGATTTTGAACATTGTTTTTATTCAATTCTGCATGAAAGCTCTTCCCCTGCGGTTTTTAATCGGTCTTCATATTTACGAAATATAACCATTTTAGCAATGTTACAAAGGAACGTAACCCACCAACACACTGGTTGGCAGTCTTATCAAACAGTTAACATTTCTTCAATTCGATGAATAGCTAAATGGTTTGAATTTAGTCTACTGCTGACCTTTGCTCCAGTCGGACAGTAAACCAGTCTATTAGATTGGAGAGTTACTTCACTTAGCTCAAAATTTTTAAAAAAGTCAAAGTTGGGAATATGAAATAGGTCTATTTCAGAACTTTTACAGTTTTCAAATTATAAAGGACCAAAGAGGCCATCCCCAAACAAATTGATATTGAAGATTTTTTTTAAGATTCCTTATGAAAATCCCTGCCTGCATTTTTCAACCAGATTTCAGATATTTCTTTTGGTTTTCGAGTTGTAAGGTGCCAAAGGGGAACATGTCCCAAAAATTGCACTTTTTTATTTTTGGCACGAATTTGATTTTTTCTTTATTGAATTACATTTGAAAATACCAGCCTTAATTTAAGAGCCTTAAGAAGTATGCTTACTAAACTAACCCCATTATTCACTATTTTGAGATAATGAGGTGCAGAATAATCCATGAATGCACCCCTAAGCTCTTGAAATCTGGATAATGACCCGAGTAAAACTGAATGGATCACTTTTAAACTATGTCATAAGGTGGCACACCACCAAAGGAAGGCTGGGGTTAATTTGGGGCCTGTGACTTGAGGCGTTTAGGAATAAGAGGCCAAATTTGCCAGAAACGAGCATTTTCCTAATATCTGTACAATGATTTAGATATCCTTGAAATTATACCTTAAGGTGCCATACAATAAAAGAATGACGGAATGATAATGAAGTATGTGACTTGTACTGATTAGAGCCAAAAATTGGACACATTTCCGAATAAATTTTTATCCTGTGTCAAACATTGGATCTAATTCAGAGCTGTATCCAATAAGTTTGTCGTAAAATGGTTTGTCATACTTGTTGAAACTTGAACAATGGGTTCAAATCTGTACCAATGCTATGTGTAAATTATATTGTAATTATCTGTGCATGATGTAAGGTAAAATATTAGGTTGGGATTGCACAACACACAAATTGATCTATTTTTATGTCTTACTCAATATAGTGTATTGATTTTAAACACGTTTTTCTTTTGAGATGTAGTGAGATAAGCATGTTGTAACATTCTACATTTTTATTTTTTAAAAACTGCTAATTGATATCAATATACGTTTTTACTAATTAATATACTTATAAATATATTTATTATATACTATGCGCTGAGAAATTTAATGATTTTTCAATTTCTAGCTTAATTACTAACTAATTTATATAACTAAGAAAGGTTCACGAAATAGTTTTTGGGGATTTACAATTATTATTCTCACTTTTATTACCAGGTATATTCTCATAGGTGGATCCAGAGGAGGGAATGACCTGCCACTGAAAAGCTGAAACAAACTCGAAAAGGGAATATATATTTCAATAAATTTGTTTATTTAAATGTATTGTCAACACAGTTAGGTCTTTATTGATGATCATAACATCAAAGAAAGAGTAATCAAGGGAACCAAGGTTATAGCGGTAATCAAAAGAATGTAATCCAGGGACAAAGACCAGACATGGAAAACAGACATACACAACAAAGAACATAAAGTAACTAAAATCATACATACAAAGTAACAAAAGTAAATGAGCAACTTGGACTCAACTAAAACCTGGGAGCATGGAACAGGTGCACCGATAGGGTATGCGTCCTCTGTTTTTCTAGAAACATACTGTTTGTCATGTTTCAAACAGAAACATCAAAGTTTTGCTCCGTTTGGTCTTACTTAAATGAAACTATGGACATTATATGACATGTTTATTTTTATTGAATTATGGATATCGGGTCTAATTAAGGAGCCTAAAATAAATTGATCTGTGTTGTTGCCCGTTGATAATCCAAATATCTCCTATTTGTTGAATTTTTAACCGCTAGAAGTTAAAAAAATAACACTATTGTAATTGTATTTAAATGGTTGATTTACCAAATTAAGAAGAAAGTGTAGAGATTGACAACTTGTCGTTTTTAGTTATTAAACAAAATATATGATTATGCATCCAATTTAAAAAAAAAATATCTTATTGTATATTGATTTGCTGGCGTTTCTTTTGATTTTACTTAAGCATTGATTCTATCATAAAACTGCTACAAATGTGGAAACTATAGCTGGTTTAAGCATGTTCTATTTATTTTGTTTCCATATATGTACTTGAGTTTTATGTTAATCATCATGAAGTTGTGTTGTAGATTGTGTAGTATTATAGATTATTCGCTTTGTCATGTTTTAAACAGAAAAAAAAAATTAAGTAGTATTTACTACATTTTATGGTAACTTTCATGTATTTGGTTGATATATTGGTTTTAACTGTCGAAGGACAAAGCCTTAAAAATCAGTCTTAAAAAATAATAGAAACTTTAGAGGAGCAATGACCGCGTTTCATTTTTTATCCTGTTTATTGTCATTGGGATCTTGAACATCGACTTACTTAACCCAAAATAAATGAAGAATCATTAGTAATATTGTCCATATTCCATATCTAAATACAGAACGTTTGGGAAGTTCAGGAAATTGTAGACTTTCATGATTTGAAAACAAAATGGCACACACTCGTGCATTACTTTAGAATTTACTTTTCTATGTTGATGAATGCTTTAGTTCTGTATAAGGGTAACAAAAAATTACTGAACACTCTGAATCTCATTCATAATTAAGTCAGTTCCAAATCAAAGCTGACAAAATAGATATTACACCACATGAGTAGCTGGTACTGGAATGGTCTTGACTTGGTACAGGCATTTCAAACGAAATTGAAGGTTAAATCTAGGTTCACGCCAAACCTCCCTCTCCCATTACGGCTCCAATATACCGGTGGTGATTAAATAGCATTTGATGCTTTTGTGTCATAAAAGAATAATTTACAAAAAAAGCAATCATTACTCGTTGTTTTGGAAGAAATAAGTTTTTTAACAAAGGGCCGATATCTGAACCAAAAAAAATTGGTAAGAGATCTTGCCAAACGCATTTCCACGTATACACTGGTTCAGGAGTCAGTAACGCAGATATGTATGGCGTTAAATGGAATCTGGCAGTTAGTATTTGTGTAGCATAGAGAATCAATTGTTAAATATAAACAACGTATGCAGGAGATGAAGGAACATCGCTGCAAAGGTTAAGAACAACTTTAGTCATCTATATTATCAATGAGTAATCAAGGGAACAAAGATTCTAGCGGAAATCAAAAGAATGCAATCCAGCTATAAAGACCAAACATGGAAAAAGTTGGTCCCATAGTTTAGCTGCCCTATAAGATAGTGCAGGCCATAATTGGTTGTGTTTACTCTTGGTATGTTTGTATACCTAAAAGAAAACTTTCTTGAACAGTCATCATATCATGTAAATATACAGGAGTAAGCTTGTTTTTTTTTTATTTTATATACATGTTTAGCTGAAAATCTTAATCGTCTAACTCTTAAGGTTGGCATCTTAGACTATATTAACAACTCTTGTACTTTAGTCATCGTTATAAATAAAGCATAAAGTTATTTCGTGAACCTTTTGTAACTTTTTTGTACAGCTCTCATTACAAAAATGCCATACTAATGGACAATAGTTGAAATTTACTACTTTAAAATTAATATATTGTAAGTATTCCAAATTGACTGATATTATTACCAATTCTCTTTTTTAACAGATGCCTTTTCACATACATTAGAGATATGGCTATTAAAGTTCAATTTAAAATCAAACGTTATGCCAAGTAAATTTACCTCATCCTCACAGAGAATATCATTTCCATATTTCCATCTTAAATTAAAAGTATTCTGTTTATGAAATTTAAGAAAAAAAAGACATTCCATATAGAATCGATTTTAACACTCTGCTTCCTGTTTTTAAGATAACTATTTTATTTTTCACCTTTCAAGGCCAATAACCCTTACAAGGAGTCGTCTGACAACTTTTGTAAGCTTTATGATAAGGATCATTTCCACAATTAAAAGAATTTGGCAAACCTAACGGTTTTGGAGATGTAATATGCGAATAAAACTACTGCCCTACGCCTAAGTACTATTTTTAGAAACGGCAGTCATGTTTTTCGACGGATCAAAATTCACATCAGTTCTATGCAGGATACCCCAAAGAACAAGTTTGGTTTCAATTGGTCAAGTAGTTTCAGAGGAGAAGTTTAAGAAAGAAATAACATCAAAAATAGCAACCAAAAAAAGAAATAAATAAAAAAAAAACGTCAAAAAGGAATAACTCCCAACATGGCTTAACAGATTAAAACAGAAGTTGGACCGCAGATAGATCTTATCAGCGAACACTTTTATTCTCGTCAGAATTTAGCTAAACCTTACGGTTTTAGAGATATGCATCCAACTACTTTCTGACCCCTTATGTTCTATTTCTTGTATCGGCAGCCAGGTTTTTCGACTAATAAAAAATCCCAACATCAATTCTATACCGGATACCCCAAGGAACATTCATACCAAGGTTGGTTCCAATTGGTTTAGTAGTATCAGAAGAGAAGACTTCTAAAAAGAATGTTAACGACGACGACGACGGACGCCAAGTGATGGCAATAGCTCGTATGGCCTTTGGCTAAAACAGTGGTGTCCCAACAATAGAAATGACAAAGTGTCTATCCTACTATGATTTGCACCGGTCCTTTGTGGTAATAAATTTTGACCAATCTGTGAATGATCAGTAGGTAAATTGAAACAAAATTTGTAAATGTGTGTGAAGTAGAATACTGTTTAACTATTGATCTACAAATCAAACCCATACCAGTTAACCGTCTACATTATGGGAGACTCCCACAAAATTACTGAAAAAATTAGAATTTCCCACATGAAGAATGTAAGATTTGGGGGAGTTTTTTTTGGATAAAATCAGTATATTTTCTGTGAAAAATGAAAAAATATTGAATTATTAGATTACAGTATGCATATATCTGAAATCAATATTAACGATTAACCCTTAGTTTAAACTTTTAAGTAAAACAGTTCTTATTATATAGGAAGTGCATGATAACAGTTTAATTTTGCATCGTGTAATCTTTGAAATTGACTGTGTATGTTACTATTTTTACAATAATCTAAAAATAAACTTTAGTGCTGACAGCACTTTGACATCTTGACCTTTCTTTTGTGGAGGGGAAGCTTGGTTGAAATAATTTATTTAGGCTGTCACCTAGTTTCATGAATGGTTAAGATAAATAAAAAAAATGGACGGAATTTATTTCAACAGAAATCATTTAGGGAAACAATTGTTTAAGGAGATGTACGAATTAAAAAATCATTGATTTATACATTTTATCTGGATGGAGCCTTCATTTCTTTTGACATATTTCGTTTTAGCTTTGATGAAGAGTTACATGTAGTAGTTATAAAACCTCGGCTAGTATATATTTTGATAGAAATCGTCTAGATGGGGCAATATTTTTGGTAGGACGAATTCGTAGGAAATTAATGATATGTTTTTGTCCTGGAAAAGAAATATATTTTAATGGAGAATTGTTAGCAGCAACAGAAGCTTCGGTGGGCTTGGTTTTCACAGAAATTGCTGATGTGGAAACGTTTGGTAAATTGTAGGACTGAAGAATTCAATCTATATCATTTATGTCCTTGCATTTTATTTTATCAGTGTAATATAATGATGTCCGGTAGGGGCCAACTGCAGAACGATTGCATGAGATTTGTGACTGTTGATATTACAAACCAATTTGATGGCCTAGCTTTCTTTTGTTTGTCAGATTGCATTTTGCATTTCAATTTTGAAAAACTTGTTAAATGTTTGAGTAAAACAGTATTTCATATGTACACATGCTAGTGACCATAGTCATGAGTGCATGCACATTGATTTTGTAGTTTTCAGCGTAAATCTTCTGTTCACAGACAAAAAAGTTTGCAAATGTTCTATACTAGCAATGTTTACAGCAAACTTTATCACCATGATTGAAATTATTAGTATTTATTTTTTTTTCTTATTTGTATTCGAAGTTTATATTTACAAATCTTGGAAACCTACTTAATATGTATTTCCCTATAAATCAGAATTAAGAAATGTCTGTGATGCATTGACATCCATCAAATTGTCCATGCGCTTTCATGGATATACATTGACTGTGTTTTTCTTGCGCATAAAGAGCCTTTGTGCTTTTCATCTGCATTCTGAATGAATGTATCTTTATCATGGCTTTATCCCGATTGTCTATATATTGTAAGCGATTTAGTTTGTAAACGTAACTCTTGTGACATTACTAAACAATTTCAAGTACGAATTCACTTTTTGCATTATGCAAAATTGAACATATGTCAAAAACCGAGATAAAATAGTTCTCTCAATACAATAGAACAGTAATGACTGATAAAATCAAATTAGTGAATGTGACGACTGACATGTCCCAACAGCGGTGTGAGCCGCTTAAAGGAAGGCATTTTCATACGACCGCATACAATTCCGTTCGTATATGTGATGATGATTTCGTCGTCGTTGTCTTTCGTTCCCGTGCAATAACTTTGGTTGTAGTGAACACTATGTTATGACTTGTAGATATAATGTTACTAGTTGAAAATTTGCTATTCAAAATGGGGTACCCTACCGTTCTGTAAAAAGGACCAACAGCGGAAAATAGGTGTTTATCTAAAGTTGATGTCGATTGCTTATTTCTCATTCTTATTCAATTCAATATTTGCAATCCTTTTCCTTATTTTTTTTCATCTTTTGATCCGATTTTTAATGTTTTTTTTTATTTCTTTGGATTCTTCGTGAAAATCCCTATCTCAAACCTGTATTTTCAGTCAGTTTTGAATATTTCTCACCATTATTTTAGTAACAGTGGTCAATGAGGCTTAAAAAGTCATTTTTTGAAAAGAATGGGTTTTTTTTTTAATTTTATTGTTCATCTATTATTAATTCAATGATTTTTTAAAATTAATTGGGTTGCTTGACAAGGACATAAAGAAGCATACAGGTCAGTTTACTCTATCAATAACCGTTTTTTACATAGTGGGATATAAACTATCTACGAAAACAACATGATAGCAGAACTGTTTATTTCAAAATACTGTGTAATATTGAATCCGAACTTGTAAATGTGTATATAGTGAATTAAAGGTCCCTATATTTAAGAGTATGAAAAACGAATATTGTTAACACTTGTCAAAGTTAACAGAGTTCAACTGGCTGCGGTCGTATTTTGCTACGCTTGGCGAAGCTTTTGATTACACACCTAACACGGTGATTATTCATTATAATTCAATTTAAAAAAGACACGACAACCGTTCACAGGTTCAGAGGTAAGAATTGAAGCATTATATTATTTCAGTTTCACTTTGATGCAAGTGAATGAGTGCCATACAAAAATACTGTACAATAATTCTTTTGAATTAGAATTATTTTTGAATTCAGAAAATGAGTAAGAAAATAGTTTGTAAAAGTAACCTTTACTAAGGAGATAAGCCATGTCGGCACGGCTAGTGGGTTGGATTAGTTAAATAATTAAAGGCAAAGAATCTTGTAAAGGTTAGTTTTAAAAATATTTGTTTCAGTTCAGTAATGAAAAAAAAAAGAAAAAAAAGTAGAATTGTTTAAACAAATAGTAATGCAGATGGTAGACATGATAGACAGGTACATTTATTAAAGACTCATATCGGAATAAAATGTGAAATATCTTAAGGAGTTGTCAAATGAGATTTATGCTAGTTGGGAAGTTTATGCACATATGATTTCCCCAAAAACAGCTTTTGTCTTTTATAAAATTTGCGTTTTCATATTAAACTTTGAAGCAGGAATATCTAACCATATAATATGATTTCCTACAAAATAACAACTCATCAAGAATTGATGAAAAAAGTCAGCCAATCAAAATTGATGCAAGTGTCAATAAGTTTTTATAACCACTGTTCTGCTAGTTCAGTATTGATCCTAAAGAGAAGAACAATCAAGTGTTTAAAAATTTTCATGGTGCAGATGGATACACCGTAACGATCCACGAGTTCATGATGACGACCATAGAACTTCTGTAGTGATGACTTATATCTTGTAGCAACGTAATCCTGTTCCAGAAGCCCATTTGTTAGAGTTCTAGTGCGATACAAAAAGTCTGCGTAGTTTCGGCAAGCTCTGGCATCACGTATGGAGATATACACAAAAAACTACTGTCAGATCCCTATGTTCTATTTTTAGTAACAGTGGCCATATTCTTCAACGGATATAAAATCCCCACACAAGTTCTATGCAAGATAGCCCAAGGAACATTCATACCAAGTTTGGTTGCAATTGTTTGAGTAGTGTATTAGTAGAGTTTTTACAAATTGTTAACAACAACAGACGAATTATCATAAGAAAAAGATACACTAAAATTTACTATTTCCTACATTTCATGACTAATACATGATATGAGATGTCAATTTTTGAAGCTGTTTTTTTGGTACCACTAATAAGTTATCAGTATTTGGTCAATTGAGAAACAAAGTTACGAGCAGGTGAACTGATTTTTCATAGAAGAGAGTCTTTACTTTGAAAGGGTTAAACGCAATACTATATTGTAACTGCCTTTTATTAACATCAAAGGTCTATATTTTGGAATAATTAAAGAAAGGTTACTCATAGAGACTGAAGTTTATCATTGTTGTAATCACAACGTAATTATTTATCGATGAAAGTGGGTCTTGTAGAATATTTTTACCAGCATTGTCAATCAAATATAGCCTTGTTTTTCTAATTTGTTTTAAAACCAAGTCATTTATAAAAGGTGAAAACTGGCCCAATACAAGATATTTTTTATTGCAAAAAAATTATAAATATTCCTTTTAATTGTATTCCAGTAATAATTATGAAAATTAGAATTATATTCAAAACATTATTTAAACCAATCAACATTGATAATATTACAATACAAAATCATGCTATGCGAAATATGTCTGGCTTGCTCAATGAAACAGCCAATCAAAAATCTTATTATAAATTAAATTAATTTCTTAGTTTTTAATTTCTCAAACTGCACAGTTTGTACAAAGAAAAACATCTCTGTGATGTTATCGAATCACGGTAAAAAATTTCTAAAAATTTCTATAAATTTCTTTGATTTTAAAGTTTGCGAAAAAAAATAAATTTTGGATAAACCCTGTTTTTTAGACACACACACACACACACACACACACACACACACACACACACACACACACATATATATATATATATATATATATATATATATATATATATATATATATATATATATATATATATATATATATATATGATATACAAGATACTGGTAACAAACTTAATTCTCATATTAACACAGGACACGGACCGTGACGTCATATTTACGTCATTTACGTCATTTCATACTGAAACAATAAGTTGAATTAAATGATCAAATAACAATTTTGGAACAAAAAGCTTCAATTTCCCATTCTACAAAATCTTATCTTCATGTTCAAATCACAATTAAACGATTGAAAACTAGTTATCTACCCTCCAATTTTAACAAAAAAGAAAATAATTCAAAATTTAATTCACATTTTTCACTTTAATCTATCATAACTAGTTCATTCCACAATACAATTAAAAAAAATCTTCAGTTTCATCATTTTTTGGTTCATACTCTCATTTTTCAGTGGAGTCCGAGTTGCCCATTTACTATTGTTACTTTATAGGTATTATTTTACTCATTTTGTGTTCTTTGTTATGCTAGTCTATTTCCATGTCTGGTGTTTGTCCCTGGATTGCATTGTTTACATATCCGCTAGAAACTTAGTTCCTTTATTACTCTTACATATCTTGAATTTGAAACAACTATTTCGGATGCAAATGCCCAGGAAAAAAGTAGATTAAAAATATTTGGAAAGGGCAAGGAGACTTGTTCTCTGCTGTGTTATAATATTATCAATAAATAAACTATTTCTTATCTCTGTTATTATATGTCCATGGATTTATTGACATACAATTTAATTATAAAACTACATTACATTCCATGGTCAATGAACCATGCAGGAAGAATAATGACAATTAAAACTTCATATTTTTGCACATTGGTTAAACCTAAATTCATTAAAATAGTAACATTTGTTGTGAATACAATGATGCCAGATTAACATTTTTACATTCACTTGCCCTTGCTCAACTACAACATTCTTCCTAACTTCTTACTTCCTGCATCCACCTGACAAGCAACCATGAACCAAACTGATATTTTGGCAAACACTACTAGCTTTTATATATTTTATATCATCATTTAATTTTAACCTTGTTGAATGAAATTTCAATATAGAATACAAGTTAACTTTTACAAAGATTTTTAATTTTAGATAGTTGTATGTGGTTTTTTTTCACCATACATCTGGAAAGCATCTTCAAAGACACCAATGAAAATCTGGAAAAATATTACATGAATTAGATATAGTTTATAATGGGATGTATGTGATACTGTAAACAAATCATAGTTGATAATTCATCTTCTCTGTCTTCCGTTGTTACACTTCAGTAAGTAAAAAGATTTATAGTATCTGACACACAAAAGAACAAATTACATTTTGGAAAAAAATCAGTAAGATAAATCTTATGTTGAGCCACCCATATCATAGTATGTAACTGAATTTTACATGAACAGCAAGAATTTCCTGAAAATAAGTATGTGCACAAATCTTCATACATATTTACCTGTGCATTCTCATTTGTTCAAAAAATTGTGTTGCCTATAGTATTAGTAATAATGTCCGTCCGGTTTGCACACCACTGACTTGTGGTATTTAATAAACCAATATGTTGGGCTGACATCTGCTATGATTTGTGCAGTTCTAATTAACTCCTGGTCAGTTACAACTTGGCTCCTCATTTTTCCTCTTTCAGCCTTCACTAAAGCACAATCACTTTCCTCCTGAACACTCACTGGTTGTCGAATGAAAGCTTGTAATTCCCTTTTTTTGTCAAATGTCTTACACGTTCATATGATTGAACCCCGCAAATAAGACAACATTTTATTTCAAAATATAGTTCTTTCTCGATAAAACTAGTAACTAAGAGATTATAATAATACTTGCAAAAATGTGTATTATACATACTGTTACAGAATTAGGTGGCGTAAAAATATCACATAGAACACAGTCTGAGGACGGACACAAAGTCTTGGAGCTTAGACGTTCATTATCTTTATTAACCGGAAAAGGACCCACAATTAGGTGTTATATAATAGCAGCAAATATATTCCTCCCATAACGAGAGCACCATATGGTACTGTAGTCACTGTAACATCCCACCCCAAATCTTATGAAAGATAATTATACACTTGAAATCAAAGCCCATCATCTTAAACTGAAAATAATACAAATTAAAGTCAATAAAATGTCCATTAAAACGTTCCTGTGTTCTGGATATATTTCAACTCCTCCAGGCACAATGCATTCTATAACGAAAGCATGAGCTTTCCTCTTAAAGATTGTTCATTTCCAAGCTCCCACATGAACGGAACATGGGTTCAGATAAAACTTCTTTTAGAAGCAATCTTTATATATACAAAGCGAACACAGCAAGGTTCTCCTGTTAAGACCTATCATAAAAAAATCATATACAAATAAGGCTTATACGTTTTTTAAACACAGAACAAGTAATAAAAATAAACAATATATCAATTTAACGGGTATTGTACCAGTATTTTAACGAAGAGAAGAAAGCATTAGCCTTCCTCAATTATTTTCATGTCATCATGAATTACTGTAAGAAATCAGAAGCCTCCCTGGTAACAATACATCAATCGATATATGCGCCTTGCATTTTCGTTCATGTAAATTCTTGATATGACTAACATACTGATAACCAATATGACGTGTTCACACGGATATGCTTCTCCGGTGATAAATATGGGGCGTCGGATTCAAGTAATAATTTCCCGTGATCAATTTTGACCACAACATCAAATAGATTGGGCACTTTCAGGACCAAGCTGGATATCCCAAAGTAGACGTTACTGTATTTGCATTGCCATTTCTTAACCTCGTCCAGAGTTCCATAGTTTTAAGTCAAATGCAATGCGAGAAGCCTCACCGTTATCATTTTCTCAACAATGAAGTACAACCGGCAGGTCCAAATCTCTGGCTATTGGAAGCACCCTTCGGATAACATCTTTCTGACGATCTTTTAGTGAAAGATCAGTCTTGACATCCCCAGTCAGGTCGATGCCAATTTCACCAAGACCGACACAATGGTTGGATGTCAAGAGGCACTTCAGTTTATTTATAGCTTTTGTTTTAGCCTCCAATATGATGTGAAGATGAATCCAAAATGTGGAAGATATCCTTGAGTCATTTTCGACTTGATCCCTATTCGAGGGAAAACATAGTTTGCAACGCCTGTCTGTAAAACAAAAGACTGTTGTATGCCTCTATGTCAATAAGAGATCCAGCATGCGATCTTTTAAATAAGGTATCTAACTGGAAAAGGGTGTCAATGATGCGTATTGTTGGCACGTCAAGTTCTTGTACATGTACAGTACAGATATTCCACTTATTGTCATTGGACATTCATAACTGCGAAATTCATGTACACTTTGAGGCTTCAGACAATTTAATAAGTTTGACAAATCCTCCCGTGGGTAAGTTCAATGATTTGTGTGGGTTGATGAATACTGAATGTAGCGTCCAATTTTAAAGTGCCTGTTATACAATCTCAGTAGGTATAATTCATGATCTGTAAATTACTGCCCAGACGGGTCGTATGGTGGATAAAGCTCATTTTCGACAGTAAAGTTCAACAATCTAGTCAAGCAATCGATCCCGAGTTCTTCTCTTATAAAATGTAACAAACCACGCATCAAATAACACCAGTTGATAACGTTTTAATCGCTATTTTGGTCGGCAAAATGAGTTCGACCATGCAAAGCGACAGTACGACATGGCGAAGCTTCTTGTTGCTTCCAACCCCAACACACTGTATTAGCGGCTACATACCACGGAAGGTGGTGCTTGGACCCATGTCGTTTCATATGTGCATCACAGAATTCACAAATAGATAAGGGACATGGCTTTGTCTTTACTTTACATTGGCTCTTTGGTTGATGCGTGTGATATGAAATGACAACTGACGCCTCTTCGACCAACTCAGTCTCTTCTTGGACTGATCCAATGCTTATAGACATAGTGCAAACGACTTTGCCTAAGAACCGTCTACTTGCCTCGTCAGCCATCACCTGAAAAACATGAAATATAAATAGTTAAAGGAAATGAACCATGAACTGCGTGTTATTATCTTAAACATTTGAAAGACCGTCAAACAAGTAAGCGCGAAGATCAACAAATACTCAAAAATAAAGAGGAAATCAAGAAAGCACCATGCATCCTCGTTATGTAAAATTCAGGTACAAGACGAACTATATATATACATGTGAGCATTTTTGTAAAAGTCTACAGCTGGGTGCACATGTCGGTGTCATAAACGGCAAGATAAGACGGCTTCTTCACCGTCCTACCGAACGCAGTTGTAACGCATTCTTTAGGGCCATCTACATCAATCGAAGTATTTGGAGTAAGCCATTGGCCATCGTCTGATGACTCGTCCGAATTTAGTTCCTGTTTTTCTTGATCAGTCGCTTTTTCACTGTTACAGTACTCTGTTTCAGACAAGTCACTTGACTCAGACAGAAAGCTTTCCACCTTCCGTACAGATTCATCCTCAGTATTTCCCGTAGTGCTGTCGTCTAGATTTTTACTTTCAGTCTTCACTACACTTTCAATATCTGGGAACTGAAAGCTTCTTGACCTCCGTAACCAGAGCGAAATATCACGGTCCTCACAACATGCGATTTCTTGGCATCCCTGACTGTGTAAAGGGGATTAATCTCGTCGATCACAAGATAAGGGCCCCGCCACGAAGGTGTCAATTTTTCGCTCTGGCCTTTTTTTTACCTACTCGTCCTTTACATACACTAATCGCCCTTTACAAATATGTTTTCATAAGAGCGCTGATCGTACAATCGCTTTTGCTGTTTCTGTGTTTTTCTTAGATTTTCCCTAGCCACATTTTGAACATAGTTAAGCCTATCATTGAGCTGTTTTAGCCATTCTGTTGGCGTTTTTTCGTCCAAATTAGGCTTAGCAACTCCGCTTATAATGTCCACGGGCATGTTATTCTCCCTGCCGAACATCAACATATTGGCGGTGAACCCAGCTGACTGATTCTCTGACGACCGTGGGAATATGGTTAGTAATTGCAAATCCTGGTCCCAAGTATTGATTTTGCCATTAATGACGGATGATACGGTGTCGTTCTTGTCTTTGAGATTTTCAAAAGATGGCAAAGTGATTGAAACAATTCACTGGTGAAATTCGAAGCTTGGTTGGTATGGACCTCTAGAGGGCATCCAAATATTACAATGAAATGATTCAGGAAGGCTCGTGCAACCGCATCGGCTTTTTGGGTCGGCAGAGCCACGCACTCGATCCACTTGGTAAACTGATCAATGATCGAAAGTATGTACACATTTCACTGACTGCTTAATGAGATGGTTAAAATCTGGAGATTCCGACTCGTCGGTATCCCCAGATTTTAACCATATTATTGGTAATATATCGGGGTCTTCATGTTGATATTTACTTAATTCTTCATTAGAGTACCCGTCAACCCAATTGAAAATAGATTCTTTGCTATCAATCGAATCAATGCTAACTTTTTGCGCTTTGTAAGTTGAGGCTGTATTAGCTTCTTCCTTCATTAACTTCCAAAATAAACCTTGCCCATTGCTCATATTTTCTGGTGCAAAATTTACAGTCTCCACACGGCAGGACTTCAAGCCTTGCTCCAGCATGCTAACAGTCACAATCTGAACGGCCCGGAATTCTAGATAACCCATCTGTGTTTGAATGCTTAGCCCCAGCTCGATGAACAATTTCCATGTCGTATAACGACATTTCCTCCAGCCAACGCATCAACCATACTAGACTATGATGATCTGTCCGTAATAAGAATTTCCATCCTAATAAGTAATGTTTGAAATGTCGGCAGAACTTCAATACCGCAAGCAATTCTTTACGAGTAGTACAGTATCTTTTTTGTTCTGAAATCAATGTGTTGCTGGCATACGGAATCATCCTTTCTTTTCCAGACTGGATCTGTGATAATTCAGCACCTCAGTACCCATAGCGTTGTTAGACGCATCTGTGTCCAAAATAAGTAGTACATCCGACTCAGGAAATGCTAAACATGGTGCGGTGGTAATAGCTTCTTCAGGTTCGTGAAGGCATTTTCCTGTTCGGCACTCCAACTAAATTCAGACTTTGAACCCGTCAATTCGTACAAAACGGCCGTCATCCCTGCATACTCCTGTATATGCTCTCGGTGATAATTCGTATAACCCAGAAAACTCTGCAGTTCTTTTTTGTTCTCCGGGAATGGCCATCGGCGGACACAATCACGTTTACTTTGAGAGACACTGACCCAATCTCGACTGATCAATTTACCAATAAACTCACAAGAAATTTGAAACAGTGTGCATATCTTTGGCTTCAACTTTGGGTTGAATGCACGAAAGCGCTAAAACACAGCGCAAAGATTGTTCATGTGATCCTTAAAGTCTTTGCCAAGAACATTCACATCGTCAAGATATGCCAGTACTTCTTTCCATGTCAAGCCTTAAAGTACCAGATGCATAGTCCGTTGAAACGTTGCTGGGGCATTGCACAATCCCATAGGCATTCGAGTGTACTCATATAGACCGTACTTAGTTATAAAGGCGGTATTTTTCCTGCTGTCTTCATTTAGTTCTATCTGATGAAACCCGGATGTAAAATCTAATGCGCTGAAATACCATGATCCCGCAAGCGAAGTCAAGCAATCATTCATATTTGGTAATGGAAAGGCATCCTTAATAGTTCTGGAATTCAGATCTCTAAAGTCTGTGCAATATCTGACATTTCCATCACGCTTCTTCACGAAAACTGGGCAAATGGCCCACTCGGAATTCGACGGTTGAATTACTTCCGCGCGTTCGTGTATCTTTAGATGTTCTTCCTCCTCGTGTTCAAAACCATATGGCGTTAGTTTGTTTTTCATGGGCATTGCATCTCCTGTATTTATGCGATGACTGACACCTTTTAAACAGCCCAAATCTAAATCGTGGGTTGCAAATATATCTTGATATCCAATAAACACACGTGCTAGCTGTTGAGTCTCCTCCTTTTTAAACTCTTTTTTCGACCTTATAAAAAGATGTTTCAGGTGATCAGGAATGATTATTTTAATATCACATTCTGACTCAAGATCGGCTCTCCGGAGAAAGCTGTTTACCTTCCCCGTCTTATTTGTTTCACAAGATAGGAAGCTTGAATTGGCATCCCCATCTTGATTAACACTAGCTTTCATCACTCGTCTCTAATCTTATATTTTTTAAACGTCTGGCTCCGCTCCTCTGCTTCGGCGGTAGTGACAACACAGTCTACCTCAGTGAGATAACCAAGTTCAGTTCCGGTGGGCAGGGTAATCCCTTTATCACTTAAATTTACTGCGAAAGTTGCAAGAGCCGAAGTATATTGATGGAGGGATGCACTTAATTCTATGTTTTCATTAACCATGATTGATTCAAACGACGTTAATGGATCTGCTATACGGCAATCAGTATGAAGATTAATAGCCGTCTTTGAATTCCCAGGCAAGTATGTCTTTCTTCTTAATACAACTCGGTGAAATTTAACCTGCTCTCCGTGTCCGAGCCTCTTCAATGACAATGTAATCGATGGCTATCATATTAGATTTTAAATCAATGACACAATTATGCCGAATCAGGAAATCTAATCCCAAAAGTATTGGATCATCAATTTTGGTCGCGTAAACATCGCTTTTAAATTCTCTGCCATTGATGCTTAAAGGGAAGTTAGGTGTTTTCCTTCCCTGTATGCAGCTTTCTTATATCCCTCGGAGTTTAACCTCGTGGTCGTCTTCCATCGATACGTTTGATTTTTCTCTAATAGACTCACTTATAACAGTAACTTGTGCTGCAGTGTCCACAACACTATAAGTTTCCATATCTAAAACTGAAGCCCCGTGCAGGTCCGGGTTTTAAAAGAATAGGCCTGCAGCAGCGCTAAGCTTGTCGTAAAAGGCGACCAAATAGTGCTCAGAAACCTAACCGGGATGTGTGCCCCAGGCGGTGGAATGGGGTATCCCTGGCGTGTTACATGCTGGGGTTGTCAGGCTAAAATACGGCAAACCTGACCGTAAACCATAGTGGTGCACCGTGTTGGAAAAGATGCCACGTTCCTCGCACGTCAAAGAACCCTGCTGTGGTATTCGATAGGGGTAGGAACTTTTGTGCTCCGCCACAGGAGGCTAAATTGCCCGAACATGCCCATCCCTTCCTTTTATCTTGTGGCAATCAAAATGTGTAGACCCTGTTATCCTTGTGTCCATCCTTTTTTTCATTTCATCATGTCATGTTCATTTTGTCATCCTTTTCATGTTCATCGTCTGAATAAAGCTGAAATATTGCTGCCCGGACGTTCAACCCCACAATTAATCAATCAATATTAAAAACTGAATAGGTATAACCAGACTGACCGCATTTTGATCTTTTAGAAATCGATGGTAAAGAAAAAATATTGACCAAACTTTACGACAAACGTGATGATTTTTCAGTCAGAATTGCAAACTTTCCTTTCACCTGTGGCAACATCCCTTCGGCACCTGCGTATGGAGTATTCATAAAAGAGCTTGCCGAAACTATGCAGACCTTTTCTATCGCGCTAGAACTCTAACAAATAGGCTTCTGGAACAGGGTTATGTTGCTACAAGATTGAAGTCATCACTACAGAAGTTTTATGGTCGTCATCATGAACTCACGGATCATTATGGTGTATCCATCTGCACCATGAACACTGATATATTAAGCGGGTCATAGTTTTCCTTTCCTCGTTTGTCTACCCCGGACTTGACTTTTTATGAGCAACTTGGCGGGTGTTTCTAGAAAAGCAGAGGACGCTTACACTACCGGTGCACCTGGTCCACGCTCCCCGTTTTTAGTGGAGTCCGAGTTGCTCATTTGCTTTTGTTACTTTGTATGTATGATTTTAGTTGCCTTATGTTCTTTGTTGTATATGTCTGTTTTCCATGTCTGGTCTTTGTCCTTGGATTACATTCTTTTGATTACCGCTATAACCTTGGTTCCCTTGATTACTCTTACAGTAACTTCTCTTATTTCTGAATTACTGATATCAGTTGATTTTCCTTCCATGTCTAGTTGTTGGCCTGGGTTGTTGGCATGGATTGAGGCTTGGCCGACAGACTCAGTCTCGAAGTGTTTAAAGGCTCTACTTTATTTTTTCAGGACAATCCTTTTCACAACGTCCAGTGTTCCCACAATGGTAACACAGCGTCCGCGTCTGGTTTGAGTTGTCACGAGAAATAAACCTTGATCTACTGTTTGCAAAACGCCTTCCAGAATTGCCAGAGTAGCGTTGAGGAGACCCGGTTTGTATGAAATTATTTTTTTTGATACTTGAATCCCTATTGTCTAGCCTACGAAGAATCTTCCTCACAGCTTTGGTCAACTCATGCATATCTGGACTACTGGAATTTGTCCTGCTAGTTTGAGTTGGTGAATACCCCACAGCATGTTGTTCGTCAGCGAACGCTACTTGCCGAGCAGAGTATAAGCGGCTTGAAACACCAAACAAAGCTTGTTGGTTATTTACTGATGCCTTGACATATTTGAGTAAATGTCTCTTGGGTTCTTCTCCATTGCAAATTTAGTGGCCTCTTTATCTCTACAGCCTCTTGAAAAAATGCCTCAACTGATATTTGGTCTATCGTCTCCATCCTAGCCTCCGGGTGTCCATCCATACAAAGAAATTGAATATTCTGTGAAAATTCTTCCAACGACTCGCTCTCTTTCTGTCGTAAAATTATAAGCTGTCGCCTTGCTGCAATCGGAGCCTCTTTTTTGCTAAAACGTCTGGTCATATTTTTGACAAATTTATTGTACATAGAATGGCAGATCTCCCTGGCGAATTCCAGTGCCTTATCACTATAAGTATTTTCTTAGCCTTCCGCTCGCTCCAATCATGCCTGTCTACCATACGTTCAAACTGAAATAAGAATGAGTCCCAGTTTCCTTCTCCATTGAATTTTGGAAGTCTCGGTGTGGGCGGACTTTTATTTCGCCTTTTAGATTTTATGTGACGTTTTCTGTATCTTCCCTTTTTGTAACTTTGATCAAAACTATCAGTTTCCTCGCAGTCGCTTGTACATGACGATTCAGACTCTGAGTTTGAGGATTCATATAAACGACTCCTATTTTTTTCTTTTTCTCCAAATAACTAAGATGTCACTACCAGGGCCATGATAATGACTGCCAGACCTCCGCCTTTCCGAGTCAGAATTATCCGTCCTTGGTTTTTGCCTCAAATCTTTATTACAACTAGGCGTACTGGTATACATATATGGGTTTTGATCCAAACCAGGATACCAGTCTGAGGCATTTTTGGGGCCATCACCGGAAGTATATCTGTTAGACTATGTGACGTTTTGCCTATGTTGTGGAAAGTCTGTCACGCTTTCCTGTCTAATACATCCTCCATTACGATAGTTGGGATCTAGCAGTGTCATTGAAATGCAGATGTTCTAATGTTCTCCTGTCATGCTTATTGATGGCCTCGTCCCATTTTTTTTCCCTTTCTGATAACTGGGGATGTAACATTCTGCTTGTTTCCTGCCATCTGTTAGTCTCTGTTTCTAGTCGAATACGTCCCATCTCCATATTGTGTATCTTTTCTGTGAGTGCTTTGATTTTCTTTTGAACGACACTCAATCCTCGCAAAACCACCTTTACCTCAGTAATCATTTGCTGCCAGTCTTCTTTATGAAATTCCGCTAAATTCTACTAAGTCTTGAAGGTCAAGGAAGCCTTGTGCTTCTCTATACATTACAAGCTTGCACGCCTTTGCCTGCCCTATTATATTCTTTATACACTGGAAATCCCTTTCATTGGAGCTCTGAACATAAACTGGGTCTTCGAAACTCATTTTAGTCAGTAGTATCACAATTTTGGGATATCTACTTCGTAAAACGCAATTGAAAAAATTACAGACAGTACAATGATTTACAACACAAAATGTACAGACAATAATACCAGAATTAAAGTTATGACATTAGACTAACATCTTGTACCAGTTGTATAGCATAAAATTGTGTCAACATTTAATCGATGCAGTTAAAACACTGTGGTGTCAACCTTTATTCAAACAATGATCCCTATGAATACAAATAGTTTCATACAATCAGGTTTCACAGAAGTCAATTTATGCACCCTCATAGTTTCATTGTTTCTCTAAAATAAAATCATATATATGCTAAAAATAAGTCTATTTTAAACACATCGAGTACACATAACCTTTGGATTGCTGGTATTGGCAAATTAGATATTCATTTGTGAATATTTATACCTTTGTAGTATTGTAAATATGATTACATATTGACCAAAGTACGAAAAGTTTGTTTTGTGTATCAAAATACTTCACTGATATGAAAACGTACTATATTTATCGTTTCTGACAATGAACGCATAATTTCTAACCCTAACACATTACCTTTACCTTTACCATCGGCAATGCGAACCAAAAGGATTTCTTATAATTTAAAAATTTTATAATCTTTAAAAAGTTTATAATGAAAAAAAAAAATGACAAAATATGTCAAATATTCCAAAAGGGCGGATTTCAATCAAACACACAGTGCGACATGAAATTTTGGCGGCCGTAATATAATTCCCTTCTACCGTATTGTCGACGACGCCAATTGTTACAGAATTAGGTGGCGTAAAAATATCACTTAATCACATTAAAATTAGGAGGGAGACACACAGTCCGAGTAATAGACACAAAGTCTTGGAGCCTAGAAATACAGCAGACGTTTCTTATCATTATTAACCGAAGAGGGCCCACAATTACGTGTTATACAATAGCAGCAAATGTATTCCTCCTATAACGGGAGCACCATACGGTACTGTCATCACCGTAACAATACATGCATGCAGCATTAGTTATAAGAGGGCTGATTAGCTGATGGCTATAAATTAAATCCTAATTTCAAAATTTGTTGTCATGGAAATTATTCTGCCAGACAAACTCTGTATTGAAGTTCAACAGAAAAGTTTGCTTTTAAAGAAGAATTAGAATAAAAAATTAAATAAATGGGAAAAAAGATAATTCATTTGGTCCCAACTCCCCATTTATTATTATTTTTTTTAAATTTATGTTTACTAATGAAAAGCTCAACCCACCCAATGGAGGAATATGCACTTTCTAATACATATGCATGGTCTTGTCTTAAGAATTAGAATTGTTTTAAAGGAACTGTACAGTAGATGGGTACATTGTACCTTAAGTAAAAAGACAATAGATGGATGTACAAACCATTACAAATGAATTTAATTACTCAATCAAAAAACTTAACTTATTTCTTCTATTGAACACCTATAAAGAATAATTGATATTTCGGTTGAATCAAACAAATATGTCGTGTTTTCAAGGGGTATTTGTCCAGAATGCTGAATTGGAGGAAGTCAACTACAGCGAGAAAAATAACTCCTGTCAACCAGTAAAGTTTGCAAATACCCCTCGCCAGTATGATCTTTTTTTTTTTTTATAAATATGCAACTTGTAAATTTATCAAGTTAAAAGCAGATGTCCTTAAATAAATAATTTACTTAATCCCGTACTACATACTTAATTTCAAATTTCTAAAGAATTTTAATGTAATGTGACCAAGTGGGGCTCGATAGCAGTTAATGGCCAAAGAAAACATGAATATGGAATTACTTTTAATTCAGATTCAGAAGACATTGAAAAGATCTACAAAATAAGAACAAAGAGAATATAAATACGCATACGAAACAATTTAAGTATCAAATTTATGCAAATTATAGAACATTATTGCAAATATTTAGATGGCATTTGTATGTTCAAAACAGATTGAACACATAAATAGAGCACAACTCAACAATCAAGCAGTTAAATGTAATACCCACAGTTAACTATAATACCAAATGACCATTAAAGTTCGTTATAAGTACTCACTATAACAAGGTACCTTAGCATCAAATTAATTAAACTAACTGAATGATATTCAAAATCAAAATAATAAAAAAATTAAAATGAAACTTGTTAAAAGCTCTAACATGTAAAATGCCAGTACGAAAAATAAAAGTTTATGGAAAAATGAACATCATAAATACCATATCTGCTGGCTATACTGCTTTCAAATATGTACATTTTGGCCTTCTAATTCCACATTGAAATACTGTAGAAAACTCTGAGTATTTATACCAAAATAAAATACTACTCACGAGTGGACAATTTAGGACATCCAACCCCTTAGTATTATTTAACCAGTAGCAGTCAGTGAGCACAATGTGAAATAAAAGCAAAATGCAATGAAGGGTATAGTAACTCAGAACACTGTAGAGGACAGATCAAATGTAAAGAAATGAAATATAATGGAAGATATAATTATTATTATTAAACTAATAAAAAATCAGCTTGTCCACATACTCCCCAGCTGAATGATTATCGTCTCGATAAACAATGGAAAATCTACTCCACATTCTCCATTCAGTAAGCGGTGTATTAGCAAAATGTAAACACCTACAATCATCAAAACCAAAATGACAAATGAAAAAGCAAATAAAAATAAAAAAAACATGGTAGTCAAAAATACTAACTACTTATTACAGAACATACTGATAAATAATACTAAATGTAATAAGCAGCACATTGTAGTCTATTCGGATTCGAATGTTGATCAGTATTAACTCTTGTACCACGTCTTGGAACAACTGCAACATCATCACAATCACTGTCACTGGAGTTGAACGGAGAATGTTCATCAGAATCTGGCTGACACTTAAGCACATGTTGACGATTCAAAGTCCTTGAGATAACAGCTCCATCACTAGGCTCGACGACAACCGTATTTTCAGATGATTTGACCAATCGGTAAATGGTAGAGTCTTAAGTGTCCTGGGTCTTGTTACGTCCATAAACACCACGGTTTCTGATTGAAACCGAATCTCCGACACATATTTCAGGATTAAATCGTCTCTTGTCCTGTTGTTCGTTCTTGAACGATGCACGGTCTTTCATCTGCTCCCCAGCTTTTTCATGAGCATACCGTGGACGATTCTGGTGTTCCTTCATTCATTCATCTAAAACAACTTCAGAGTCATTAGAATTATTATTACCCAACAAAAAATCAACAGCTAATTTCGAATTTCGACCAAATTATAAGGCGTATGGACTGTAACCAGTTGATGAATTCATTTAAACATTATACGAACATCTTTCGTTGGTATGGCTCGTGTAAATTTGGTGAAAATATCTGTCATCACAAAGACATTCTCTTTGCCATGTGCTGGTTCAAGTACCACCAAAGTCTATCGCTAAAATTTGTAATGGTTTGTTGGCAGTTAGTTGCCCCAATTGTCGGTCTAATACTAGGTTGTGGTGTCTTTGAAATCAAACAACGTCTACAGTTCTTGCAATAACCATTAATAAAGTTAAACAAATCATGTGTAGTGTATTCTTCTTTGGTTACTATCTCTTTGCAAATCTGTAAAATAATTTAAAGATAATTTTATTTTTTTGTCTTTGTGATTTTCAAGGTAGTGGCTTAAATTTTTTTTTATGCCTTTCAGAGGCAAACCCTCTAATGAGGAGTCTTCACCAGTTGCACCATTTTGTTTTCTTCTCCTGTGCATTTTTATTGTGTCATAACATGTAAACTGTAGTTTCTTTTTAACTGCATATAAATGTAAGTATATCATATTTTATTTTTCACTATTAGAATAATGTAGTTCTCATATTACTAGTTTTTGGTGAAATCTTTCAGGTTACGATTTTGTCCAGGAAAGCTAAAAAGAGAATATTCTATTAATTAGTGCTATTATATCTCTGCTAATTTAGCAATTAGATCAACTTTTATATCTGGTAAGGAACTATTTGAACCTTAAATTAAAGAGAAAGATAATATATAGCGTAATGTATCATAAAGTAATAAGATACACCATTGGTCAACAAATTGTCTCAAGATATTTGATATCCAGGCTTTTTTTCATAAATGCATAGGCATATACAAATGGTTAATTGCCCCAATTGCCTATATACTAGAAAACTTGATTGTATTGAAAATTCAATCGAGCACCAGCCTTCTTTTTCTATATGCAAAGTCTCCGTATTGCTACTAAGATATGAAAGTGACATGAACAGGCAATTTTAAAACCATGTGCTGTCTATTCATGACTAAACCAATCACTTACATATTGTTTAACATCTTTCCTTTGTCTAGAATCAACATATTTGATAAAGTCTCCTCTCAGTATATATGAAAATGAAGATTGGTCCATGCCTTCAATGAGAAGTTACAGTTTTCCTTTTTGAAGCTCAGTTAGATCTGAAATGCATTGTTTGATAAGATGTTTTGCAAGGCCCAGCACTATCCAATCTAAGAGACCAATTGGGATGTCACTGAAGTGGAAAATGTAAAAAGAATAAAAATGAAAATTACATAAAGATTTATATTCTTAGTTTTTTTTTGTAGATCCCACCACTGTGATAATAAGCAAAGCATAGGGACTTACAAGTATGTTTAAGTATAAATCAATCAAAAAGAAATACCAGGTAGTTATGATAGTCAATTAATCAAAAGACATATAATAGATTACATTTCTGAATTAATCAATATTTTTCTTTTATAGAGAGCTTTTACCAGCTCACACAAACTATTCAAGAAAGGTTGCACATCAGAGTTAGACTTCTGGAATCAATTCCAGAAGGTAAACCTGTCCTTAAAGAACGACAAGTGGAAGTTTTACGAAGAACAGCAATTAAAAACAAGCAAATAAATATACAGAAACTTGAATCAACAACAAAAAGAAAGATATATAGAGCTGCATTGATTAAAACCCCCAAATAGTATTTAAAACTCTAGAAAATCACAAACTAACATTAAACAGTCACAAGAAGACATCTCGCAGTCACAAAATGACATAAATAGAACAGACAATTGGTGACAGTTATACGTTCAGAAGGAAAGGAAACGAAAACCAAATGAACACGAAGCAAAACTGATACTTAAGTTAAAGGAGGCTGACGCTAAAGTCGAGGGACCGGATTTGAGTGTTGAATTAGTACAAACCGCTTAACAGGAAATCGTAAAAGGTATGCATTTAATTCTCGAGAGACAAAAGCTGTTTCACAAACAAAACCGTAATCAGCAAGATACCGGTAACAGTACGTCAAAAATGACTAAGAATTCATAGCTTATTTTCAGCGAGGTCATTGAAAATACTAATATACAACAACACAATCTAAAACATGAAATTCACCAATTGGCTATAGTGACCATTCTAAGTATGAAAAAATATCTAAAACCATATAATAATCATGTGATGTGCTCCATACGTTCTGAAAAAATATATGATATCATATGATGTTTTTTTTTGTTGTTTGTTGGGGTTTAACGTCCGATCAGCAATATTTCAGCTATATTCAGACGATGAACATGAAATTGATGATAAAATGAACATGAAATGATGATGAAATGAAAAAAGGATGGAACACAAGGACAATGGGGTCGACAAATTTTGATTGCCACTGGAAATAGGAAGAGGTGGGTAGGGTCGGGCAATTTAGCCTCCTGTGGCGGAGCCCTATGGTTCCTACTCCGGGAGAATACCACAGTAGGGTTCTCTAACGTACGAGGAACGTGGCATCTTTCCCAACACGGTGCACCACTATGGTTTGCGGTCAGGTTTTCCGTAGTATAGCCTGACAACTCCAGCATGTAACACACCAGGGGTACCCCATTCCAACACCTGGGGCACACATCCCAGTTGCTCTGTGGGCAGAGCGCCCTAGCCCCCGGCTAAGGTTCTGAGCACTATTTAGTCGCCTTTTACGACAAGCTTAGCGCTGCTGCAGGCCTATTCTTTTAACACCCGGACCTGCACGGGGCGATATCATATGATAATCATATGATCCTAATCCTATAGTAATCTATCACACTCGATTCATATGATAATCATATGGCTGAAATCATATGATTATCATGCGATAATCATATAATAATCTTATGTGGCACATTTACTAGTGCAGATGAAGTATTACAACAGCGCGGAGGGAATTGGATATTTGGCAGTTTTATGTTGTGATTATTAGTATTTATTTTTAAATGACGTACACTGCCACCAGCAGAAACAACAAACTGAGTTAAAATGTTGCATTTTACATTTGTGAAGTGAATGTAGTTAATCTTCTAAATAAAGCTATTAAAGACACCATTGAAAGCTTGAGCTGGGAATGGTCAAAATTGCTTCTTGTTGATAGAACTTTTAATAATTACAATTTACATTTGTTTGTAATTTAAACTTCATCTAACCCCAACTTCTCCCCTCCAAACAACGGTTTTATTAAAGAGATAAACAAGGGATCTATCGCCAATATTTCAGATATTGCTATCAGTAGTTTAAGTCAATAGTTCAAACACGTGAGTTTAACCTGTACATAGATTCTCTATCAAAATGATATAGATTAGGTGGTGTGTCTAAGCAACTAATTGATAACCTTCGAATTAGTCGATATCTGGTACTCAGTTACTGTTTTTATGTGTTTACGCAAGACTTCAAGTATGTCTCCGTCCAAGAATCAGGCCAAATGTATATAAGGTGTAGCACATGAAGGAAAAAAACGCAGAGATTATATTGCATTATTTAATTAATTATATCAGATAATCACCACAAATTACCGTCAAACTGTTTGTAAAATTTGCCCTTTTAATATATTGATAGTTTAAATTTAGTTGAAATGCACTATGGAAAAATGGCGGGAAAAATTTCCCGCACTTTTTCCTTATATAAGCAGTAAAAAAATATCTAGGTAACGGATGCTTCGGGATAAATTTAAAAAGTTGTTTATTTGTTTTCTGAATGTATTGAATATATCTGAGGCAAAAAAGACCATATTGAGAAATCTGATATGCCACCCATTGCCTGTTTCTTACACAAAATGGTACTTAATATTACGATTATCATGTAAAATAACATGTGTTATTTTGTTATTTCGTAATTTGACAAATAAATTAACTAGGTAACTAGCTTTTCAACTCAAGTGTAAAAGTTAAAGAACTGAACATACATCATGAAGAATTATGCATCCTGTCAACAAAAATGAATAGTGTTAGTTCTTTGTTTTGTTTTTTTTTTATTTTTGTTTTTGTTTTTTGTTTTTTTTTTTGTTTTGTATATAATAGGTTTTGGGTATAAAAATTGTGCGTGTATTTCGGTATCCGTTCTGTTGATACGTCTGGTCATTGTGGATGGTGAATGGAACGTGACTGCTTGTGTTGTTGTGACAATAGACATGATAACAATGTGTTAAGGATAAATTTAGAAGTCTACTTCTTGTTGACATTATGCCAGTGTACCAAGTGTGCTTGGGTTGTACAAACCAATATTTAACCTACATGAAAAAGGTTAAACATTTTGTGATAACCTTGTGTAGTCAAAAAAGGTCAATCATTGCTAGTTCACTAGGTTACATATTGGGCAGAAAAAAGAAACATGTTGTATTTATAGTCCATGGGCCAGATAACGAAACCCTCTCTCCTAAAGAGAATTTTGCAGACCTTTATACATGTAGGTTGATAGATATATATACATTTAAACATAAATACGCCTGTTTTCCAAAATTAAGTGCCATGTTCTCATGGAAACCCGGGTCTAAAAGCAAATTTTGTGCTTTAATTCATGTAAAAGAAATTGATAATTTTATTGATACAAACGACATCGAAAGAAGCCAAGAAATTCCATTTGAATATTAGGTTATGAAAAAATATGTAATCTTTTGAGAAAATGAATAAAATTCACAATTTTACGTTTTATCATTCGATGTGTTTAAAGAGTAATCAAGGGAACCAGGGTTATAGCGGTAATCAAAAGAATGTAATCCAGTAACAAGGCCCAGACATGGAAAACAGACATACACAACAAAGAACATATAGTAACTGAAATCATACATACAAAGTAACAAAAGCAAATGAGCAACTCGTACTCCACTAAAAACTGGGAGCATGGACCAGGTGCACCGGTAGAGTAAGCGTCCTCTGCTTTTCTAGAAACATCCGCCGAGTTACTCATAAAATGTCAAGAGGTAAACAAATAAATGGTATGTTTAGTAATTTCAACACGGAAATGATGCAAATCTAGTAAATTTATGCAAAAGCACGGTGTATATGAGAGAAAATCAGGGTTGCTTCGTCTGGTACTTTTAATGACAGGTGTACCTGTGGCAATCTAATGAACTGCAACAGATTAAGTGGAAATGGTGTTTAAAAAAACAAACAAAACAAAACAAACAAAATACACAAAATAGACAAAATCTAGTGAAAATGGTGAAATGGAAACTTATTTTAATTTCTAAAAATCGACAAAGTCGTGTTTTGTTTCATGTTCACATTTGAGGTCGATATGATTTTGTAGTGCATATACTGTAATCAGATCTTGTATTTTCTTTTCAATTTCCCTTCAGACTTTTCGTTGTTGGTCTTTTACAAGTTAAACATTGTTGTTATCATGACGATTTAGTAAGGACTGGTGTATACAAGAAGATGGAATCGATTGTTCCTTGCAGAAATGGCAACACTTGTATCTTAAATATTCTTCTACAAACTTAGAGGAGACACTTTTTCGGAAACACATATAAACAGATTACTGGATGAAAAGAACTTATGTTCTTGCTCGTGGCAACCAAAACATTTAATAAACATCCTACGTAAAATAAGCACCTATGTGGGTTATTGTGTAAATGGATCAATGGTATCTACTGACCTAGTTAGTCATGTCGAAAAACGTTAAATGTTTGCCTGCCAATAATGCATTCCGAGGACAACATTCCCGATGCATCAATATCTCATAAAACCACAAGTTTTGTTATCAAAACATCAAACCGATTTGAATTTGGCAATAGGGAATTAAAAATAATACATTTTGAGCTGAGTGCATCGGCATGAAAAGGAATAGCATAGGAAATCATCGATAGTTGGGATTATCGTGTATTTCGGTATCCGTTCTGTTGATACGTCTGGCCATTGTGGATTGTGAATGGAACGTGACTGCTTGTGTTGTTATGACAATAGACATGATAACAATGTGTTAAGGATAAATTTAGAAGTCTATTTCTTGTTGACATTATGTCAGTACTTTTACTGGTCTATCACCAAGTTTACTTGGGTTGTACAAACCAATACTTAACCTACATGAAAAAGGTTAAACATTTTGTGATAACCTGATGTAGTCAAAAAGTGTCAGTCATTGCTAGTTCACTAGGTTACATATTGGGCAGAAAAAAAGAAACATGTTGTATTTATAGTTCATGGGCCAGATAACGAAACCCTCTCTCCTAAAGGGAATTTTGCAGACCTTTATACATGTAGGTTGATAGATATATACATTTAAACATAAATACGCCTGTTTTCCAAAATTAAGTGCCATGTTCTTATGGAAACCCGGATCTAAAAGCAAATTTTGTGCTTTAATTCATGTAGAAGAAATTGACAATTTTATTGATACAAATGACATCGAAAGAAGCCAAGAAATTCCATTTGAATATTAGGTTATGAAAAAGTATATAATCTTTTGAGAAAATGAATAAAATTCACAATTTTACGTTTTATCATTCGATGTGTTTAAAGAGTAATCAAGGGAACCAGGGTTATAGTGGTAATCAAAAGAATGTAATCCAGTAACAAGGACCAGACATGGAAAACAGACATACACAACAAAGAACATATAGTAACTGAAATCATACATACAAAGTAACAAAAGCAAATGAGCAACTCGTACTCCACTAAAAACTGGGAGCATGGACCAGGTGCACCGGTAGAGTAAGCGTCCTCTGCTTTTCTAGAAACATCCGCCGAGTTGCTCATAAAAAGTCAAGAGATAAACAAATAAATGGTATTTTTAGTAATTTCAACACGGAAATGATGCAAATCTGGTAAATTTATGCAAAGCACGGTGTATATGAGAGAAAATCAGGGTTGCTTCGTCGGGTACTTTTAATGACAGGTGTACCTGTGGCAATCTAATGAACTGCAACAGATTAAGTGGAAATGGTGTTTAAAAAAACAAACAAACAAAACAAACAAAATACACAAAATAGACAAAATCTAGTGAAAATGGTGAAATGGAAACTTATTTTAATTTCTAAAAATCGACTTTTAAAGTCGTGTTTTGTTTCATGTTCACATTTGAGGTCGATATGATTTTGTAGTGCATATACTGTAATCAGATCTTGTATTTTCTTTTCAATTTCCCTTCAGACTTTTCGTTGTTGGTCTTTTACAAGTTAAACATTGTTGTTATCATGACGATTTAGTAAGGACTGGTGTATACAAGAAGATGGAATCGATTGTTCCTTGCAGAAATGGCAACACTTGTATCTTAAATATTCTTCTACAAACTTAGAGGAGACACTTTTTCGGAAACACATATAAACAGATTACTGGATGAAAAGAACTTATGTTCTTGCTCGTGGCAACCAAAACATTTAATAAACATCCTACGTAAAATAAGCACCTATGTGGGTTATTTTGTAAATGGATCAATGGTATCTACTGACCTAGTTAGTCATGTCGAAAAACGTTAAATGATTTGCCTGTCAATAATGCATTCCGAGCACAACATTCCCGATGCATCAATATCTCATAAAACCACAAGTTTTGTTATCAAAATATCAAACCGATTTGAATTTGGCAATAGTGAATCAAAAATAATATATTTTGAGCTGAGTGCATCGGCATGAAAAGGAATAGCATAGGAAATCAACGATAGTTGGGACTATAGCGTACATGTTCGTGATATTTGATATAAAAACGAAGATCCCCCCCCAGCACAAAAAAATGAGAGGGGAGTAGAACTATGACTGTGTAAATTTCACCATAAAGACTCCTTTATCCTGTTTTTTCGTGTTATACCAAGCATATGCGTATTTTATTTTTCAACATGACTCCGGTATTTTTGTTTTGGAAACCAAAAGAATCGATATACAGGGATTTCCCTCTTACAGGCCACTATTTTAGTACAACTATAATAAAACCACCTTGTCTCTTTAGTGATCACAGCCAGTATTTTTATGTTTTGTATCAGACATTATTTTTAAATTGTTAAAATGGGTTGTGTTCCATATAAATTAGAATAAACATTATCTTGTAGTCCTTATGCCTTTATAACTTCATTAAGTCTGGATAAATCGAAAATCCGAAAGTAAAAAAAACAATGAAAAAAAAACCACATATTTTATTCACTTTTCCCATTTTCATCGTTTTGTGTTCGTTTAATCGCACGATAAATGCAAGATAGAAGCGTTTGTTCATTTTTGTACTTGGATCACTTCATGGATTCAACTGTTATTTTCTTATTTTTTGCTTTTATTAATATATAAATTTTCGTTAATTATATTTTCTATTTTTTCTTTCGTCATTATTTGCTAATATTATCATTTTTCATCGTTCGTCTATCGTGCTTTTAAACGCACGCTGTGAGCGTTCTTCTATCGTGCGTTTAAACGTACGCTGGGAGCGTTCGTTTATCGTACGTTTGGTGAGCGTTTAGCGTGCGTTTAGGTATCGTGCGTGCGTGCGCGAAACCTAAACGTCTCAAGGAGTGTGTATATATTAAAGGTGTATTTCAAGGTAATATTCAGCAAATTAAGATACTAATATATTTAAGTAAATTAGTATAATGTGTCCGTTTTACAGAGTATAATAAAGTACAGCATGTCTGTGCACTTTAGGTATATAGAACAGTTGATAGAAATGCTGTCCAAAATTGACTACTAGACTTCTTCTGTGGTTAATCTTAACTATAAATAAGAAACATCTTAATTGGCAACACCACTTTATTTTTTACAACATAGCATTAATAAAGATAGACAAAAAACAAAATTTCACAACTTAGGCCTGATTAGAAACGGTTCTTACACACAAATGGTGCCTCATTCCACAAACGAATTTGATTTCAAACAGCAAACGGAAAAAACAATGTACATTGAAAATGATGACTTTCTCAACTGTTTAGCTGTTACTTGAACAGAAAGCTTACATGAACAAGAGCCTTAAGTATTTGAAAACATGAAGTCTTATCATTTGATCATTGGAACTAAACTTTTATCATTTAAAGATGTCCCTTTACTTACCTCATTGTTGCCTCCAACTCGGCCACAAAAGAACCTTTGTAGAAGGCATTGTGGTCACAACAACCATATCATGTTTCAGTACATAAGCAGATGTGGTTTCAGAAGAGTTTATAAAGGACATTAACTCCTAACAGGCATTAACAAATTTTTACAATTGCAAACATTCTAATTATTTTTATTACACTCACAATATGTCTACACAGTTTTTGAAAAATATATAATAACTGGTGTTGAAAACCTATTGATGATTGTTTTAGACGCATGAATAACAAAAAAACAAAAAACAAAAACAAAACCAAAACAAACAGTAATAAAATAACATAAAAGAGTAAATAACTCAAAAAATATTTAAACGAAAATATATCTCATTGAACTTAGTTTTCTCATTTCTGATACAATTATAAAAATAAAAACATTTTTTGCCGAAAAATGGTGTCAGAACTCTATGGTCTATTTTTAGTAATGATGGATCAAACATACGAAGCATAAACTTTGTGCAGGACACCCTAAGAAATAGTATTAGTGCTATAAAATATTATTGTATTCTGAACAGGAATTTCGGAGATGTTTGAAAATTTCTTTACCGACTACCACGACGGACTTCAGTTGATGGCAATAGCTCATATGGTCCTGTAGGCCAGGTGAGCTACATTTGTAAAAATGAAATTCACTTGATCATTTTCATTCATTGCCAACTAGCATACATGCATTTAAAACCACTTTACTCTAGGATTGAGATAAAAGATACCTAAACTATATAAACAGTAACAATAAAGCCTATGCAAAAGCCGCTTATTCATTGGTCAAGTCTCATTTACAGATCATCAAAACAGTACATAATAAGTTTATTTAATGTCTTGATTTAATCCTTGTTTCTTTTAACTCAACATCAAGTCCTGCGTTATCTTGTCCTGTGGGATCATTTTTTGATGCAAATATTGGACCACACAAAGATAAAACAACTGGAAGTAAAAGCAGAGAATGCGCTGCCCCAAATAAAATGATCAATAACATTACTTTAAAGAAGGAACGGAAAATGAAAGATTTGGAAAAACTTAGAACAACGATTCCTATAATAGAAGACATAGCCCCGTTAAAAATCGGACCACCAGCTCTTCTTAATGCTCCTTTTGCTCCATCATTTCTATCTGTTGAAGCTGTTTCCATAAAGCCATGGCAAATATGAGCACTAAAATCAACGGAGAATCCAACACTCATTATGATGTGTATCATTGTGATAGAACTTAGTGTCAAATCCCAGAAATACATAAAGCCGAACAATCCAACAAGAATCATTGTTAATGTCAATGTAACAAACAAAATCAAAACTGGGTGTGGAAGAAAAATTGCTGTAATTACAAATATTGCAGCAATGGCTATACCAAGTGTTTGCAAAGTGTTTGGCAAGATTGAAACATATTGTTCGAAAAATATGAATGCTGGTGCGTAAACAATTGCATTCGGCAATTGTGACGATGCAGTTACTTCGCGCACTTTTGTCATTAACTTGCCCTGTTCGGATGATTCTGTTATCTGATTGGTAAAGATGTAGAATCGTGACGCAGTAATCGATGTATTGGAGCTGTCAAACTTAATGTCGTTTTTAAATTGGGGCGACGTTGGAAGAAACTTCGAGCGCAGAGAAGCGATGAAATTGTGCTCCGACGAACCGTCAAATCCTGCTGATGATCGAAAGCTCTGGTACCAATTAATGGATTTAACACTGTTAATTTCTTTTATACCTTGCAAGGAGTCTTGTAGTCTTGAAACCTTTATCAAGTTGGCATTGTCAGAATATTTGATTGGTGTTGGTATTGTTACTGATATAATATAACGAGTAGAGAAATACTTCTCGTTCAGTTCGCTGTATTTGTAATAGTACGAGTCGTCAGATACAAGAGATTTCAAGACAAGACCTTGTTGAAAGTTTGTTGATCCCCAGATTGAAAATCCTAAATAGACTCCAAAAAGGAGTAAGATGATAATCTTTATCGGTTTTCTGAGAACATATTCGGACAATTTCTGGGCTGGATATTTCTCAAGGATACTTTCGACATCATCCCTTGAATTTGGTAAAATACCAGTACAGCAGCAGTTAAATACTTGGTCCTCTATCCTGGATGGGTTCTCAAGCTTCTTTTCCGTAATAGGTTGGCATGTACAGAAATGTTTTTTAGCGGCAACACGTTCTTCGTGTAAATACAAGCACGCAATATAAAATGTCACATAGTTTAAATAACTTAAAAACACGGCTACACCTAAAACAATTCAAAACAAGAAAAAAAACTGTTATCAAAGCTCACTAAAGATTATCCCCGCTCCCCGCCATATCATTATTATGATTAAAATATGACTGAAGTCTTTTAACAGGAAAGTGAGTGATGTTACTTAACTTTGAAAATGAATCTCACGAAATGACATACCTACATTATATAAAGCTTCAAAATCTGTCAAAATGCCAAGTGGCTGTGATAAGTAGTTTCAGAGATATTTCTAAAAAAAAGATGTTGGTGGACGACCAGACGGATGGGCACCACAATATACTGCTCCCAAAGTGGGAGTAAAAACATTAATTATTAGTTAGTCACATCCATGCAATATAAAATGTCAATTAGGTAAACTGTGTTTACTGCGTAAAGTCGCATCTTCGTCTTTAATCATGCACAAAACAAAACAAACGTATCACAGTAGAAAAAGCTGTTGAATTGCTTGACAAATAATATTTATTATTGCTACATTCATATATGTAAAAACTAGTTTTGGTTTTCTTATCCTTGTGGTGTAACTATAGTGTACTTGATGCAATATTATAGCCCTGCAGTAAACAAAATTTTATTTCACAATTTGTCAAATATTTCATAAATAAGACAAAACCAAAAACGCAAGGACATTTTTATGAGAGGAAAGAATAGCTAGAGGCTCCCAGTAGGTACAAACTTAAATTCGGGTAATATTTATCTGTCCTTACTCATGTGGTATATAACTATTATGATCTTAAAGTTACCTGTATACACACAAAAGTTCCTCACACTTTTGAATGATGATGAAGCACCGATGAAAAAGGCTAACAAGTCAGTGACAGTGGTAATTGTGATTCCAACACCACTTGAACGCATGGTCGCACAGATACGGGTTTCGGGGTTATGTTCTTTTTTACTGTTGTATGTTTCAGCCAAACCAGAAAGAAGAAGGAACATATCGTCTAATCCTATACCTACAGTAATTATTTAAGGAAATCAGTCAGTTCTGTAGAATTATAAAACTACATTAAAACATTATTAACCGTACCTTTTGTGTGCTTACAAGAATAATGGTAGCTTGGTGTTTACATATATTAGGATACAAATTTTTTTTTGCAAAAAAGTTGAATTATGTTGCAAATTCAAATAACATAGAGACGAAAAATGACCAAACTAAACTCACTGTCAAATAAAGTGCCAGGTGCCTGAATTTTACAAATAATTTACGTTTGATTTGCTCATGGTAACGAGAAAGGATGACAAATTGATACAAAATTGCAGTAGAATTCATATCAAAGAAAGTAATTTAGTGACTCCATTATAATATTTCCATAAGCAAATAGAAATTTTCTGAAATATTCTTATGACATATTTTTGTTCATGTCTCTGTCTGTTAAATAAAATAAACGTACCCATTATGAGAAAGGGCATTACACCAACAATACTAACAAACTCCAATCCACAAGCTGAACATAGACCAAATGCCCCTAGAATTGAAAATGTAACTCCTATAACTCCGGCTCGTCCGAGGTTTCTTCTTTCGGAAATGCAGTTACGGTTAGATGTTGCTACGGTGGCATATACTATCATCAGAAGAAATGTTAGCGAAAAAAATACAATGTCACCACTAACATTAGCATTTAATTCTTCGTCACGAGAGTTTGAATGTGCATAAAAGATGTTTGTATTGTTTCCTGTTATTGTTTTCATTTTGGTAAGAAATTTGTCCATCCATTTCTTCGACTCTGAAACTGATGTTTCTGAATTGTGTCTCAAATGAAATCGAAATTTAGCCACGGAGGCATCCCTTAAAATATTTCCAACAACAATTGTGTCACCGAAAATTCCCTCTAACGAATTTGAGCCAGTCCCAGGATATGGTATGTTGTTAGCACTGAGATGATTTGAAAACCAGCTTGAAAATATAATGTTCCCATCTACAACACATTTGTTGTTTCTGATGGCACATACATCGGAAAAACTTCTTCCGGCGTCATATTTCATTGACTCAATTTCGTGGACAACGTGTTTCATTTCTGATATAGAATTTGCCTGAAGAATTTGTTGTTTCGTCTTTGATTCAAAAATTATGTCGCCATATAGACCGGTTTCTACTTCGCTTTTAACGTAAAAATTGCTAATAGAAAAATCAGCAAAGGTTCTTTGAAGTGTCGCTCTGTCCTTTGAAGCCTGGCTGTTGCTCGGTGTATACAACTGCTCAACATCATTGTTTGACTTCAAATTAACCAATCCTATGCCGAGCAGTCCATTAATCATAAGAGGAATGAAAATGAAAAACCATGGTCGTCTACACACAAGGCTTGCGTATGCAGAAAATAAGTTTCCAATGGAATGTTCAACTTTGTTGTATAAAGCTAAGCAATTCATCGTCTTCTGTAAAAAAAAATGAATAGAGTTAAAACCACTGTAAAGCTTTTGCATGAACTAATGTTTACTTCAATGCATTTACCTATGTCATTGAATTTATACTTTTGTGTGTGTATACTAATTAAGGGGCTTTTCACATGTGAACCATCTATTTTTTTTTCTGATGTTCTTTTTTTCCCTTCTTCCAATATTTTGTGACACAACAGCCCCGCATTCTATGAAGGTATCGTGACCTTTGGAACAAAACGTAGAATTAATTTGACAAAGTAAAGAAGTATTTTGTTATCGCATGCGGAAGTTACAATGCATCGTCCTTAACTGTACTCCCAAATTGATAAACCAGATCGACATAAAAGATCTGTACAAGTTTGACGGTTTAATTGTGATAGAAATACTTTACGGCGTGACAATCAAATGACAACTACATTTTGTCTAACATGCCAAACCCAGTGGTAGATCCAGGGGGTGAAGGGGGTTTGCACCCCTCATTTTTACTGAAAAAATGTCATTTTCAAGTGTGAAACAGACAAAATATGGTAAATAATTTCCTAGCACCCTCAGAGGATCGAACCGCATATGGCACCCCACCATTTCAAAGTATCTGGACCCGCCCCTGCCGTCCCTCTGACATGAACTGAAACAACAACACTTGTGAATTTAACGCCACCGAAAACAGTCCGGCAGCGGTATACCTTTTTTGTGCTTAGTTATACACAGACTTAATGATGCCTGTCTGCATTTATTGTTCAAACAGGTGGGATATAATTACTGAGTTGATTTATAAATAAGTATACTAGACTTGTTGTTTTTTTCTATATAACGAAACTTACTGAAAGCAAAAATGGGTTACTTTTTTTAAAATAAACAGTTTAGTATAACCACTCACTATGTTCTGTAAATATAGTACCAAACAAAAACACACTTGACATTGTAAGTACATGATCTGTGTGTGTGTGTTGATGAATTTAAGTAGTCAAAATATTTTTTTACTTACTGCAACCCTGTTTAAACCCAACTGATGTTCATTTGGGACCACCCCTCAATTTTTTATCTGGATCCGCCACTAGACTACATTTACTATAAAATGATACAACAGCCAGCATTTAGTAATCGTTTCATTGAATGTTACTTTCCCCAAACAAAAACAAAAGCAAACAGAAAGAAAAACGATCGCACTTTTACAGTTAAAGAACCTAATTATATTTGAAATTTATCATGAGTTTACATTTCGACCTGCAAGTACCTATTCTTATAACGAATTTAGATAACAAATCGATCAACAATAGTAAACATTAAGTCAGTAGAAAAAATATTTTGCTTACTTTTGTACACAATGGAGGTTAGTATCTTCAAGCACTGACGCAAGGTCATCCCATTAAGGCGTATGATTTTGCCTGTCACTGCATGATTCGATTTTGTTCTTATCAATTATAAAATTTCACATGTTATCATATCGTTTCAATGTTTTCTAATATCACACAGGAGGCGATCACCATACTAACTCGACATGCACGTCTAGTCGTTTATGAAGGCATTTCCATCTTATGAGGCACGGAATTACTCAAATTTATAATTCATGTAATTATTACATGTAGTTCTATTTCAGGACCTCCTGAATTATTAATGGGTCTCCGAAATTCGTCTTTCTGAGCTCCTAAATATTTATGGATATCCTGAAATCGAATTTCATGTAGGTCCGTGAATAATTAAGGACCTCCAAAAATATTTACGGATCTCCTTAAATAATGATAATTTTGACTAATTACTGTACGGTATCAACCTTTCAATTAATCTAAATTTCGTTCGTCCATACAACCCACCTCTTATTTTTCAAATACTTAAGTCTCTTCTATCCATATATTACAGGGTCAGATGAAAATCGGACTATATCAACTTATTCAGTAAAAGATTCTAACATCAAACAGATGAACTGTCAAAAGCCCACGTCAACATACATGCTTACGGATTTTGATCCTCTTTCAGGGTTCAGGGTTAAGAAAAATATTCTAATGTTTTTTTTTTTTAGAAATTGTCCGGGAAAGAAATTACGTTACAAAAATAAACAGTTGACCAGATCCTTGAAAACATCATCAAATTTCCTCCAAATTCCTTATTTTCGTTTTCGGCCGGGGGGAGGGTTCGTCCCCTGGTCCCCTACAGGGGCTTTGACCTGGATCTACTGGGGACCTTAAGCGGTCCCCAGACCCCTTACTTATTTTACAAGGGTTTTCATCAATTATATGTTGACAAGTATGCGTCAAGCTCTTCCTACTTTAACCCAGGGTGATTCCCACTCCATGTCATGTAGAACTCTCGTCTAGGCGCGAAAAAGTACAAAATTTGGTTGGGTAAAAATCTTTAAAAAGTGAACAAAGAGCATCGTTGATGAATTTTATAATCCGTGCACAAATATAAACCTTGTACAACTAAGAAGTAGATATACATGTACATGTATACCAAATTATCACACACACTTATTCGATCACATCCAAGAGATGATATGATGAAAGACTTGCCACTGACAAGTAATGTAAAACTACAATCTGGCGATTTGTGTAAATTTAAGTAAATCAGGTACAGTGTTTAATATAATCACATGACTCTTTATTTTACATTTTACATATTTTGAAAGTCTGTGATAAGAGTGTAAAAGTACACGAATTCGAGTATCATTATCAAGCTCATCTGTCCAATGTTGACATATGGTAAATGTAATTTTATTTAAGGTGTGTCGTTCTGTTTTGTTTACCGTTATCATGTAAATATGTAAGGAGTCAATGTTTCTGAGAGAATAGACTTGTCTGTTATTGTCAAACTAAATGTACATTGTGTACATGAAGGCTTAATTAAATCACTCGTTAATTTCCCGAATCATCCGCATGTAGGGCTAATAAAGGACTACTTATATAGAAGATATTGAGTTATGTTTTATAGTGCATCTTTCGCGAAGAAGTTTCAAGAATTTTTTTTTTAATATGTACAAGCAGATTTTTAAGCAATGGTGGATTCAGAAATTCTGAAAAGGAGTTTCCACTGACTGACCTTGCGATTTTTAATTTTTACTATATAGTCAATCAAACTTTTCCAGCGTAAGGAGGGGTGGCTTGGAACTGCCAATGTAAAGTTCGAAGCCAGGATAAAATAACTCTGAAAGAGTTACATGACATATTTGCCCTTTCAATTGATTTGTATTATAAAGTGCAATTCTTTCAGAATCTTATTTTTTTTTTATCTTGTTTCAATTCATTTTTGGGGGCCTTTTACAGCTTGCGTAAAGGGATTGGTTTTTCTAATGTATGGTGACCTGTAAAATTTTAATTGTTCGATTATAATTGGCATTTGGTGACTGTCTCATTGGCAATCTGCCACATCTCCTATTTAATATGCTCATAGCTTTGTAGCTTGTTTACATGTGAGTGCTAGGACCAGGGGCCATGTCCACGAAGCTCTATTAGGAATTAGGCGTGTTTTTGAATTGTCTTAGCACATACATGTATCTTTATCCCAAGTATTTTAACTTAAAGATACGTTCTAACATTTGTACTAAAGTTAAGATACCTCGCCAGGTATTCGAAGATGATCTTAGGATACTTCTAAAACTGAAGATGACTTAAGATATCCTAATTTGAAAGAATAACAACAAACATGGCCGCTGTGTATGTTCATCTCACACAAAGAAGGGATAGCATAAGACGAAACAGAATATTCAGAGACAGAGATAACCAATTAGATTATTTGGATGATGCGGAAAATATACGCAAGTACAGTTTGTCAAGGCCTTTGATCTTTTAGCTTTGCAGATTTTTCCAAAATGACCTCACACGCCTGACCAAACGATCACAGCCATTTCCAGATTCCTTACAAAAAATGGAGGCCCTTATTTTTTATGCGACTGGAAGTTTCCAAATGATGAATGAGGACGTCCACCGCATTTCAAGAGCCAGCGTGTTTCATATCACTCGTAACGTCAAACCCAAAGTTTAAAAAGTGTTTGTATTCAACTTTCAGTTTAAAAAAAATACCCGGCTGTATATCATAAGCAACGTGACATAATCCTAAGACGGTCTTAGAATGATCATAGTTCTTTGATAGCTTCCGTTTACATCGTACGACGGGTCTGAGACATGTCTTAAGACATTCCATATTTATTTCCTAAAACAATGACTTTAAAAGACATTTTATGATACTTTCATTGACATGGTCTTTATGTTAGTTGCATGTGAATGTCATTACTTTTTATCGTGGGATTTGCACGGAAATCTTAATTGTTTTAATTAGAAATTTTATGATATATTTTCAGAAAATATATAATTGTTGGTATGACTGAACAAGGTGTGCTGATCAGTTGCTCTTGGATTTCGAACTAGCTTACAGAAAAGCGAGGTAGATACAACGAAAGACCGGTAGTGCCATGACTTCTTTCTAATTTCCCGACTGATACGAGACATTATTCAGTACAATTTGACATTTCTCACTTCCAAGTTGACATTTCTCACTTTCAGGCCGACGTTTTGCAGTTCCAACTTGACATTTCTCACTTCCATGTTAGAAGTGGGAAATGTCAATTTGGTACTGCAAAATTTAAACTTGGAAGTAAGAAATGTCAACTTAGAACTGAGAAATTTTAACTTGGAACTGAGAAATGTTACGTTGAACCTGCAAAAATGAATATGGTGAATATTTCAAAGAGACAACAACTCCACCTGGATAAAAGTATTTCGGATTGATCACAATCCTCCCCTTTCAAATCTGGCCGTGCATGTGGAAAAATATTACACTATTATACAGAACTAAAATCAGGTAAAAAAAGGTCGGAGTTCTTTGATAAAGTCTTGTTTGAATAGAAATAAAAAACCAAACAAACGAACAAGCAAAAAAAACAAAACAAAAACAAAAACAAAAAAAACTGATAATCAGTTAAACAAATACACGTTATAAAAATGTATGTCCTCGTTGTATGCAATATCAATCGCAATCGGGGTTGAGAACAACTGTACATCATAAGTCATACAATAAGAACATGACCCATCTCATCAAAGTCGTCATTAAAGGTCATATGATAATTCATTAATCGCGCCATTTTTTGCTTTGTTCTGCACACTTAGTACATTTAATATTTGTGGGGAAAACAGTAAAAGGAAGAGTTGATTTACATCAGAATTAAAAGAAAATAACACAGATAACCAAAATATATGAATTAAAAATAGTACTGTCCGTCCGTCCAGGGACAGTGATTTTTGACCTGTTATGTACTGCAAGTTTCTGATAAATGACTGTGGGAAAACAATGAAATACTGTCATGAATTAAGACAGGTGATAACAGGAGTTTATAGTAATTACTCTACACCTAACATGTACTGTCATCTCCCGTCCAAGATCGTGATAGGTGTTGATAGAAATGTGTCCGGTTGTCATAGCCTATCCTAAACTGTTACAGTTCTTGATAGGTGATGACAATTTTGTGTTGACTATCATGGACTGTCGTGGATTGTCATGTGTATTGAAAGATGATTATATTATTTTGGTTGCTGTTTATAACCGTGTTTGGTTGTCGCATTTCATGATAAACTTGAACAATATTATTATCGCCTGTTATGAACTATCCTGAACTGTTATGGGTAACCATAGGTGAGAACAATATAACTCGACCTTTTACAAAGTAACCTGTCTTGTTACAGTAAAATTTTATAACAGACCATTACAAGAGTCTTGGAACCTACTAATAATATCTACTGTCGTGGTTTGTTACAGAGAAACAGTTTACAAATGGTTGATATACAGGGAGACTCAAGATAGATCAACCCTTACTTTTATAGGTAAAACGCATAGTATATGTTTTTTTCTTTCTTCCTGTGTGAGAAAAAGACTACCTAAGTACAGTACCGTGCTATTTTTTTTTTAATTTATAAACGTTTATAACATGTAAACGATAAGCATTGAAGAATAAATATACAAACTGATCATACCTCCTTAACCATTCTTAAAGTGATGTGGGGTAGGCATTGCCTAAATCAGCGAGAACGGTGAGCTTTACCATACATGTACCGTCTGTGCGAGACTCGTAAAAAATAATAATGGACATTACAAAGAGGAGGCGACTCGGTTGAAAATGTTTGCTTCCCAAGTGCAATATTTTCATTTATGTTTAAGCAGCAAGCAAAATCAATATTTCTATTTTAAAATTTGTCTTTTTAATTAATGGGGGAGTTTTCTTCAATAAATGAATAACTTGAACACCCCACCCCCCAAAAAAAAAAATTCCAACCTTATACTCCCCTTTCCCCTCGATCTGGAAATGGTCAATAACTTTATAGCACCTCGCAATACTTTACATCTTTATCCCTTAAGGGCATCTCTAGCAGCATCCATTTCAGTTTTGACATGTCAGATCAATCTGTACAGATACCGGAAATATTACAGTTCTCCACGAATGGTGGGAATATTTTACACATATCATGTGACGTAAACAAAATTCAGACGACAGCTGCAAATTTAAAACAAGAAAATGATTGCCTTTCCTATCTTAGAAAAGTTATACTTCGATTTTGATAATATAATCGGAGTTATATTGATTTTTTCATGGCGGGTTATGTCCTTCAAAACAGCAACAGTATAACAGCGGAGATACACGTACGTGCATCCACGTGTTTCCCAAAGTTTTTAAAACCATAACATTCGCGTTTTTAAATAAGTAAACAAATTAGAAAAAGACTTGAATACTATCAGATAAGTTGAAGTTATTTTTTTTACTGAAACGTCATTTTAACCTATATTTTTTTATTTGTTTGTTTGAAGGAAATGATGGATTTTCTCCGTAAGGACAGTCACTTTTTTTACTTCCGGGACATGACTTTTTTTTTCGTAAGTATATTGGGGAACCTTACGGGAAATTTAGAAAGTACACGTAATAACCGTAGAGTTCACATCGCTTCGCTATTATTTTCAGTTTCCGTATTTGTACTCCCGTAGGCCATGCGCTTGTCTCTCTCACAATACGGTATTGGTTATATGCTTTTCGATCGTGAATTAGCATGAAGGAAAGTTACATAGACAGATCACTTAATATATTTATTTACACAGACCTAAAATTGAAATAAAATTTAATAATACACGCGAAAATTGCCTGTATCATTACTATGGAGCATGTCCATATAGTACACTGTTATAATGTATTACATAAAACAAGCTCGGAACATGCAATCCACTAAACAGATCCGTGACATCTATGGCAACATCGCCTGCACTAAGTCTAGCGCCCTAGACCACTCGGCCAGCTAGGCTATATCTACCGTTGTGACATCTATGGCAACACCACCTGCACTAAGTCCCGCGCCCTAGACCACTCGGCCAGCTAGGCTGTGACATCTGTAAGCCTAGCTGGCCGAGTGGTCTAGGGCGCGGGACCTAGTGCAGGCGGTGTTGCCATAGATGTCACAGCGATACGAGTTCGAGTCCCGCGGAGGGAACGGCCAAAAAAAATTGCTCACAAATTTGACAGTTCTAACATTCTATAAGTTAACGTTATCTTAATATATATACAGACAGACAGACAGATAGACAAACAAACAGATCCCTGAGCAATGTTTAAAAGTTTCCTAAGGACAATAGCTGAAACATAGCGCGTACATGCACATTGTTGATAAACTTGTCATTCGGCTGGAACCTCCCGACATTTGATCATACATTCCGTAATCTCAAACAGTTTTGTCCGTCTCCCGATGGAACTTAAATCCTACTGCTTTCGGAAATTTTCGTTATTCATCAGTCATAACAATTGGGATGAAACTGGGAAGTTAAGAGCCCAGAAGAGACGCACTTCAATTTTGGATAAAAATAACAGGGGGTCTCCTTTTGTAGAATTTCCGAAGATTAACATCAATGCTACCCGTATCTCCGCTAAAATGCATGAAAGCTTGGCATATGTTAAATTCAGGTTCGAAAACTAATTTCAATAAATGTCACGTGGATAATCATACCACTAAGCTCAGATGGTTCACGGTCAGACCATGCTTATTTAACCTGACAACTTCCATGTATAAGGCATTGTCGCACCCCATCAAATCCACCACCCGGATCGCGTCTGTTTTTTTTTTTTTTTTTTTTTTTTTTTAAATATTTTCAAGAGGCGGATAACAAAATATTCTAGACATGGATTGAATACAAACGTTACACCGGATGCAGCTGACTGAAATAAAAGACAACTTCGTTCACATAAAATATAGACGCTACAATATGCATTAAATATTCAAAAAAAGACGACAAAAACTGAACTTCAGACAACAGTTAGCACGACAGGACCGCTAGGCACGAATATTGTATATTGGATCTTGTTCATGCTGAACGAAGATTAAAAATGTTTAGTATACAAGTCAAGGACGGAGGGGAGCAATTTTAAGCGCAGGCATTTGTTTCATAATAACAAAAATGGTGGTAAGGAAGACGAGGTGACCATCAATCAGGGGCTTCTCTGGCTTTCAAAATTCTGCCGCCAGAAAAATCACCAGCTGCCAGTTTTATTCGCCAATTTTTAGATATTAAAGCCAAAATGGTTGCCACGAAATGCTTTTTTTTCTAAGTTTTAATATATGTCAGTATTAAGTCCAGTGATGAGTTATCTGTGTAAATTCATCAAAATAATCCCTTCATTCATGACATACATGTATCCAATATTCATTCTTGGTGCATGTACATGTTTAGAGGTTTTAAGCTCTAGTCTATGTCAGTATCTAAAACCATTAGTCACTTTTTGTATGCAAAATATTAAAGTACTACTGCATATTTTTTATTGTTTTGGTGTAGATAATGATAAAGGATAAAACACGTTATTAATGCATTTCACCCTTTTTTCCTAAATACTTTTTCTCCTTGCCACATATTATATTCTTCAACATGTGAGTGTGCAATAGAACATGTACTAAACAAATGGTCATTTTTATAAGAAGACGGACTTAGTATAAGCTATGCTTGTTTCCCAATCCTTGTCTTATTACTATTACGTTTTGTAATTTATTGTAATCAAACTATTTCTGAATAAAATATGTTTAAAAAAAATTTAAACACATCTTTCCAAAATGGATTGTTAATATTCTTTGATACTTCTAATAACTTCACAACAGTGATTTTACCCTGAAGTGTCAGCTTACATGTATAATAATACCATAGGGATTAACTATAATGAACAATCTATGCTAAGATATCCAAAGTTTGAAAATGACCAATCATGTTTTATGTCGTGGCATACCATTAAATTCGAAAACCTTTTACTACCTACCCATAGCACTTTAGTCTTCGATGTGTTCATTCTTAGTCCAGATATCAAAGCAAAATAATAACATTTTAATGAAATTTGAGAAGTGTTCATTATTTATCCCACAACTTTTTGCCCCTTGATAAAATGTTGACCCAGTTGCAAAGAGATTCACTAGAATTAAAATTTTGATGTGCTTTTTTAATGAAATCAAAATAATAACAATGTAGTGATTCTCTTAAAGATGAAACTCTACCATCTAGAAATAAAACTGTATCAACTGCATATTGGCTTAGTCAGTGTGGTTTTATTGTCAGCCACGTGTACAAATGTACTCCTTATGTTAATTTCAGCTTCATAGCTAACAGTTCAACTCCAATTATAAACAAGTAAGGTGAGAGAAGGTCACGTTGACGACATCCTCTTTCTAATTCAAAGAAATTATGAGTGTCCATTATTTATCACACTTTTTGCCCCCTGATAAAATATTAACCCAGTTGCAAAGAGATTCACTAGAATTAAAATTTTGATGTGCTTTTTTAATGAAATCCCATTCAGTTGAATCAAAAGCCTTCTCAAAATCGATGAGTAACAATAGACCTTCCTCCTTAGTTTATTCTGAATAATGCATCATGTCATTAAGTAATCTGATATTATTTCAAGACATTTGATGGGGGCAAAAAAACTCAATACCCCATTGTACTAAAAATGTACTATAAAAATTAATATCATATTTTTTGTTTTTATCAACGTTACATTATCAATGTTTCGTGTTTCATTGTTTTTGTTCTATATATGTATGTACAATGTACATGTATTTGTATTGATTGGTGTACACTATCAGCATATGTGTAATTATATCCAGATTGTACTTCTCAGTCAAACACAAGCCCAAGTATTTGAAGCATGAAGGAACTACTGTTAAATCCTTGTTTAACTTTCAGGATGAAGGCTTTGAAGTGTAGAATAAGTTCAGGGAGATGATTTAGTGACATAAGCCAGAAGGAGCACACAAGTACAATAGTCAGCTATGAAGTTACTACATTTTTCAAAGTTTTTCCGTTCTTCTAAGTATAAAAATGTAAGAATTTCAAAATGTTTTGGTAAAAATACACCATTTTCTTTAATACAGCTTTTTGGAATAATATGGAATACACCTACTTTCTCCGAATTAAAGTGTAGAGAAAAAAATAGACTAGAATTAGAAAATTATATAAGACATTTGAAGTGACTAAGCAGTCAAAAAAACACTGGACTCAACTTCTCCAAGTAGTATGGATGTACATGCAGAAAACTGTTTCGGTGTGAAACAAGTAATCATACCCACACATATTTAGCATACTGTATATGTCTGTAGTATCATCTTTCCAGAATGAATTTTGAATTCTGAAAATATGCTCCAGTGCATGTACTGAATTACAATGAACATTATATTTATATATATTAATGAAAATGATGATTTTTATTATGTTTTACATTTTTAGGCTGTACTAGTCTTTGCAGTTGAAATCCAGCCTAAATGAAGTCATTGTGATTAGGGGACAGACCAAATTAGGACTAGTATACACTGACTCTGAATAGCAATTTCAACACATGACAAAAAACCTATGGAATGTTAATGTATATCGAAATATGAACAAAACTGTTGTTTCCTTGAGTTAAAAATAACATTGAAGTTGATGATAATTAAGTAATAAGGAGCATATAAGATAAAGCATGTACATGTATCAAATGTAAATACAAGTTTTAAAAGAAGAATTTGAATGTATCTTTTATAAATTGTAAATAAATCTTGTTTGCATGTATTTTTGTCATTAATTTTCTAAAATTTTCTAAAACCGTGCAGGTCCGGGTGTTAAAAGAATAGGCCTGCAGCAGCGCTAAGCTTGTCGTTAAAGGCGACTAAATAGTGCTCAGAACCCTAGCCAGGGGCTAGGGCGCTCTGCCCACAGAACAACTGGGATGTGTGCCCCAGGTGGTGGAATGGGGTACCCCTGGCGTGTTACATGCTGGGATTGTCAGGCTATAATACGGAAAACCTGACCGCAAACCATAGTGGTGCACCGTGTTGGGAAAGATGCCACGTTCCTCGCACGTTAAAGAACTCTACTGTGGTATTCTCCCGGAGTAGGAACGATAGGGCTCCGCCACAGGAGGCTAAATTGCCCGACCCTTCCCATTTCTCCCTATTTCCAGTGGCAATCAAAATATGTCGACTCCATTATCCTTGTGTCCCATCCCTTTTTCATTTCATCATTTCATGTTCATCGTCTGAATTAGTTGAAATATTGCTGCTCGGACGTTAAACCCCGACAAACAAACAAAACAAACTAAAAAAAAATAGGGCAGAAGCCGTGTTTTCATTAAGAACAGGCTGGAGGCCAATTTGCATGCTTTAAGCACCTGTCTGGTCAGTTCAAGTAGACACTATTACATATTTATTCAATTAAAAAAGAGTCCGAAGATAATCCCATTTTCTTTTTAAAGTATGGGTTATTGTTATAAATGGTTAATACTGAACTTCTAAACTCTTCGTTTTATTTTTAAATTCACCTTCTGATAACGAAGGACATTTAAGAAAAATCAATTTAAGTCACAATTATTGAAACAAATATCCTTAGATACACGATAGTCTCCACTAACTGCATTTCTCAGTTGCTCAAGTGCTACACATTATTCCATAGATATCTCCGTGTCACGAAAAAATCGCTTAGTTTCTGGATATATAGTTCCAAAGACAGGTACATAAACATATCCATAAACAATAAAGCCTTACAATATAATTTCAACAATGGTGTCTAGTACGGGAACATTAGCCATGCATTATAAAAAAAACACAAATGGCCAAAAATAGACAATCATTATAGACCATTTGTTAATCTTTAATCTACCTACTGAACAGTAAGCCGACTCTATTTGGGACAAATGTACTTTACAAGATCCCAACTTACTAGAAAGTGTTCAAATAGAGGCGACACATATTATATCTATTCTAAGACAAACTACATCACTCCGAAAATTATACTTAGAACTTGATCATGAAAAGCTCAGTGAAAGAAGAAGTGGCAAAAAACTTGCGATTTTTTTTTTTTTTTTTTTTACAAAAATGTGTATAATTACGTCCCTTGTTATCTGTGCGATATTATCCTTGGACCTTTTTTTATTTATTTGTAGAAATTAAACAAACTGTTAAACTCAACTTCAGCATTTGAACAACCGGTAAAAATCCAAAGCTGGTATTGTTGGCTTGATAATATTTCAATATTTGTTCATAACACAAATAATAGAAACAGAGTATGGAAAATCTGACAAAAACAACAAAGAAAAAAGAAAGAAAGAAAGAAATGCAAATAATCTAGTTTGATTAATATAGAAACTAACGGCTGATTAAACTGTGTCCAAAAAAAAGCGTAGTAAGTATATGCGAGAGGTGTCAAAATAAAGTGCAAATAGACATCATAGAAACAGTGGTATATTTCAGGTACAAAAACCAGTTGTTAGGTAAGTGATCAACTGATGCCACTTTCTCGTTGGTAGTGTTTTCTGATGCACTGAATCTGATGGAGGCGGCAAGTATTAGATTGCCTCTTAAATCGGAGGTGGGCAAGTATTAGATTGCCTCTTGAATCGGAGGTGGGCAAGTATTAGATTGCCTCTTGAATCGGAGGTGGGCAAGTATTAGATTGCCTCTTGAATCGGAGGCGGGCAAGTATTAGATTGACTCTTGAATCAATATCTATTCTTCAATATAAATAAATTAGATATTTCTGTAATCCTCATATACAGATCTTTCCAAGAAATACAAAATATTTCTATGTAAAAATAAATCCTTCTCCTTAAGGTTGCACTATACAAATGGGATTTAGGTGTACCATTTCTTACACAAAACTGACCCGGTCTAATTTTGTAAAACTAAAAAATAAGAGGTGATACTTGGTGGAAATATTGATTGTGAGTAGTAGAGCAATTGTACATAAATAGATGCAATACTTGTGAAGGTGAATACGTGTGAAATGCATGCTTAAAGCTATCCGGAAAGATTCAGGTCCTCACCGGATTGGATTCTCTACCCTGTACCAACAGGCTGTTTTCTTTGTCCCTGGATTACATTCTCTTGATTACCGCTATAACCTTGGTTCCTTTGATTACTCTTTTCAAAAATGCAAAATTTCGCACGAACTTTAAGAATTAAAATCATGAACAAATTAGCAGAAAAAAGTGTACTTTTTATTTGTTTTTTACAATAATACCATGCCAACTTACTTTTTCTGGCAATTTTTAAGTGCCTGATATTTTAGAAAACCTGTTTTTTGACAATTAATTTTGGGAAGGCACCCAGAATTTGTTATGGAAACTGATGTATATTTAATATTATGTTACCATGGCTACAGATTTTCATAACAAAATAGAAAAGAGTATCTTTTATTTTTATGGATCTCCATACATGTAATATAAGGTTTTGAAAAACATGTATAATTTTTACAGGAAAAAAAATGTTGGATTTGCTTGTTGAGGTGTCTCAATATAGCTTTATTTCCACAAATTGTCATAATGTTATCTGCAGTGACCTATCTATATAGTGGAACCTAATTCAAGTATGAAAAAAAGCCACTTAAAATTTGCATAAATACCGACAAGGACACGGTTAAAAAAGTGCATGCAATCTGTGGACAGGTGGCTAAAACAAAATCTACATCTGATTTAATAACAGAATAATTATATAAGAACATATATTTGATAATAACCACTATTAAAGTAAAGCATGAAGTAAATGAAAAAAAATATAATGCTTTCGACTTTTACGTACGTATTAGTCCGAATTTCCTCTGACCCTGCAACCCTCCTCTTTTTTATTTGGATATTGATATGCAATATCCTAATAAAAAAAAGAGGAGGGTTGCATGGTCAGAGGAAATTCGGACTACGTACGTATCTACTCCACGTGTTTTAAGGTGTAATTAAGTTTCACGGGTAGCCAGGCGTATTGCCATGTGCTAGTACGTTAGATCACATAGCTTTTATACCTTGGTGATATAAATACTTCCGTGTTTTCAGAAGGGAAACACTTCTGGATAATATATACCAAGATAGTTCTTATTCATTCTTGTTCATAAAAAAAATCAAGTTTTGTGGAATTCATACACAAGAAAATATCAGCACTTGCGTCTTCTAGATCAGTATTTATTTTTATTTGCCAAATTTCACAATAAATAGCTAATTTGTTCATCAAAACCTGTCACATGTATATGATGCCCTACATACATGAAATGTACCGTTATAGATTTTTTATGTGGCAGTGACATTTTTTTATTTAAGAAAAAATATAACAAAAATAAATAAATATATAAAAATATATTGCGTGAATGTGTGTATGGTGGGGTATAATTGTTCTTAGATTAACTGAGATCTTACATATTTCCTTGGAAACTAATCGGGTCGTAAATTTTGAAGAAAAACAAAAAAAACAAAAACAAAAACAAAACAACAAAACCCAAGCCGTGTCGTGCCCTTAAAGTAAATTACTTTCTCAAAGGAATTGGACTCTTTAACCGTAATTATAAGATTTATTGTAATACTTAAAATTTTTTATTTTATACACTAATAATAAATCAAAAAATGGATGGTCACCCCCTATGTGTGTCTTGAAGTAAGCTGTTTCACTTTTCATACTGAATAATATAGCAGTATACACACATATACCCGTTTGGTAACGAAATATAGTGTATATAACGGGTATCTCGTTTACCGTTATCATGTGCCGAAATCGATAAGTACCGAAATGACAATAACATATTACCCGGCGTGCAAGTCTTCCGGAACAAGATTTAATAACACGTTAATAATTCGTTCTATTTATTGATATTAATAAATGATTTATCAACGCGTTAATAAATATTTATCAACATGTTAATAATTCATCTATTTATTGATATTAATAAATCATTTATGCACATGTTGATAAATATTTATTAACATGTTATTAAATATTTATTGATATCAATAAATGAGGAATAAATTCCACAAAAGCTTGCCATAACGGCTTGCCATACATAAACAACGATCGAGTGTTTGTGGGATGATGATCACGACGACCTCTATATATATAATTGAAAATTCAATGTAAAGTTTTAAATTTTTAAATTTGTTTCCTAATCGGGTTAGCTAATTTACATTAGCCAAACGGTTTCATTTATTAATCGTGGACTTCCTGTTCTAAAATTACATCATGTACTGTCCGAACTGTCCAGAGGTATGACAGTTTAGGACAGCTTTTCGTATTTTCTTTGTCACGACCCAGGAAAGTTTCTGGCAGGATCTGTCAGGGATTGGGTAAAATGTGTCCTGACCCAGGACAGCCTCTGTCAGACCTTGTCAGGATCTGTCAGGATTTCTGTCCTATCTTCTGTCGTAGAACAGAATTTCTGACAGATTCTGACAGAATTTAAGAGGTTAGAAGTGATCGCATCTGTTTGTATGGTTTTAGTTACTTTATATTCTTTGTTGTGTATGTCTGTTTTCCATGTTTGGTCTTTGTCCCTGGATTACATTCTTTTGATTACCGCTATAACATTGGTTCCCTTGATTACTTTCATATATATCTGGGCGTGCTAATGTATATGACATATATAGTCTTGTAACAAGCCCTGGTGCATGAATCGGAAACTGGATAATGTTCAAGGCTTACCGATCATTTCATGTAAATTTCCGGTTCTCGTACAAGCAAGGAACACACGTAGAACACACTTGTAAGATAATTTTAAAAGATGTACATCTTTATCTCGTATGAAGCAAGAACTATGACACTATGGCGGGAAACACGGCGAGGATCTGCAACATTACGTGGCGTATAACCACATATTTATGCAAATCACATGAATATTAAATATTGAAATATTGAGTGCAAGAAGTCGCTAATAAGTTCCTGAAGGAATGAAAGTATTTTATGTAAAGTGTTTGTAAATTACATGTATTTTTGTAAACAATTTTGATAAAAAATAGTTTACATATGCTAAGAGTTTTCAAGTTGTTCTATATTTTATACACATTGTACTGTTAAATACATGTAAATCCTACATGTATATATATCATGTGTACATGTACATGAATGAACAAACAAATGCACATATAGCAAACAATATGAAGTATTTAAACTAGAAAATAAATATTAGAATCATGGAATTGTTAAACTAATATGATTTCAAAGCAGAGACATAAACAATGTCTGTTTCAAAGGTAAGAATTAAAGGCAATATAAATAAAATTGGATCTTAATTGCTCCCCCTTTTTTCTATGTCACATGAAGTCATGCGACAAAGAAAATAAGGGGTGCAATTAAAATCTAATCTGAATTAGATTGGGATGAAATGAGGCCATGTAGCATATTTATCTCATTCAGTAGTTGATCTTGATCTATCAAAAAGAGAAATATCTAGTAATTATTAGATATTTATATGTAGCCAAACAAACTTTTAGAGCATAAAGAATCCCCGCTTATGACATTCCTGCTGAAAATTTTCCTAAATATGTTAAAAATGATTTGATTACATTTTGATTGTACTAGAAATTGCCCCATTCTCAAATTTTCAATCATTATCATTGTGACTGACCTGTGATTTAAATACCCTATATCACACCGCTAGGCCTAGACCTATATCGCATACTGTATATCACACTCCTAGACCTATATTACAACCCTAGACTTATATCGAATACCTAAATCACAAGCCTAGATCTATTTCGTGTACCCCTAGACCTATATTGCATACTGTACAAATGTAAATCACACCCTTAGTCATACATGTATATTGCATACACTATATCACACCGCTGGACTATATCGCACCCTTAGTCATACAAAATGATATGCACATCATGCATGTATACTGCATATCACATCTATCCATATATATGGCATACCCTATATCACTCCCCTAGACCTACATGGCATACCATATATCACATCCTTAGACTTACCGGGTATATGGCATACCATATAACACACCCTTACACCTATATGGCATACCATATATCACACCCCTAGACCTACATTGCATACCCTATATCACACTCTACACAGAACACACTTAAAGTATAATTACAATATATGTTTTGATGAACATGACATGCCAAATCTGTATCTGATAGGGTATCAATTCTCGACCTATATCACCCCGCGACCAATAGCCCTAAGTGGTTTGAGTCTTGTGTTGATACCGCATGTGATACAGATTTTGGCATGTAATATTCAGTATAGAATGTACATGTGTATTATATCCATATACATGTAAGTCATAATCGATTGTCAATATGGTTCTTTTTTAGTGCATTGTCAAGATATACATTTAGAATGCAAATCTTAAAATTAGATACAGGATTTTCATGACACATGAAGGACACAGTCAATTAGGTTAGAAATTGTAAGTCCATGAGAGTGGATTGAAAATATGATGGATATCAAGGCACCCAAAAGTAGACCTTTCCTAGCAGCTGATTTTCAGGGACATTCATACATGTACAATGTACTGGATAAGTGAAGGTATACATAAGTTTGTTCATACACTTCCAATGTACACAATGATTAAAAATTTTCAGAACTGGTGATAGGTCTACTGTAAACATTGATAGTGTAAAACAGTTTTCATATGTCTTAGCAAAATTTGCAGTTTACATTTGTATGTCTGTAAACAGAAAATTTATACTGAAAACTACAAAAAAATGTGCACTCTAACTATGGTAACTAGCATATGCAATACAGTATTAATTAAAGATTTCATACATGAAATTATGATATTTGTAATATAATAATACATGTATCAAATTTGTACTTAACAGTGTGACATTAATTGCTCATAAATAAATCAACATACAGGTATGGATCCAGATATTTTGAAATTGGGTTGGGGGGGGTCCAGACATCATTATAAATCATCAAGTAACTAGAAACCATACATGGGAGAAGCCCTACAGCAATATCATTAGTCACCTTTTCCAGTTTCTGTATTTAGAACTTTTGTCTAGTACATGAAATGGCTTTAATTTATTGTTTTAAACCCACCACTTCAAACCACTTTTAATTAACGACCTTCCTGGTAATTGGGGGATGGTGTTTTAACAATGACCACCTGTCAGTCAGGTGAAAAGTAATCTATTCTAGTCTAACTTATGTTACTTGTTATTAACATTTATTGAAACAAAGATGTGCTCATGAAGGACACTGTACTACATTTCTATAAAGTTTGTTGTGTTTTATTTAAAATAAATTTAAATTATTTTAGAGAAAGAAGTGTTTATTTTTTCTCAATCAAGATGCCTGATAGAGATATTTTAAGAATAACATTTCAGAACACTATTATACAATATATATTTATTGCATTAACTTTTTATAATGTAGGACAGAAATTATAATGTTACAGAAATACTGTTTGCAACATTTCAATCAACCAGAACTGACTAAAACCCAGAAAAAACCTTGACAATGAGAACTGCCCAACCTCTATTTTTGCCTGAATTTGCACACAATTATACGTACATGTAAGAATATTTCTCATCAAGAGGAGGTTTCTGTACTTCCATATAATGTGGCTAAAATACATGTTTATTTTCATGCATGTACATATTGTAACATCTTACAATTATCAAAGGCACTGTTATCATTTTTTCCTTGATTTCTTTTCTGTGGTAATCCCTTTTTACAGTTTCACTAGATGTAGCGAGAAGAAAACAAAAGCAAAATGGACTATTTTTTTTTTATGCTGGGACACTATTTAGACATGAAACAAAGTTCATGATTCTAAAGTGCTGCTACATGTCAACATCTCTTAATAAAAACTACAAATATGAAGTCTGATCTCGTAGCATTTATTTGTTCGCAAAACAAAGGAGTTACTTGTATTTTGATGTAATACATACTGGTGAAACAATCATGCAGAACAAAATGAAAGAAATGCACATACATTATTGATGGCAGACAGGTATAAGACACTCTCCTTAAGAACAATAATGATTCATCATAAAAGTGGTACTCATGGGGTATGGGTTCACTTTTAACCTTTTTGTTTTGGAAAGTAGAAAAGATGGATTTATATTCAAAGTGCATTTGTTAAAAAAAGACATAACATTTCCTGTATTCACTACATCTCTTTATCCGTGACTTTCCATCTTGATTGGAATCTTAAATTGCTAAAATATAAATCCTAGTCCACAGGATTCATTTCTACTTCATGCATCTCCAACCCGAAATTTCAAAGTGTGGATTTTTTCTTACTTTGAAAATCCATCTTATATTAATAGTCAGTGATTCACAGTAGAGATCATATTTTTGAAGAAATACTGGTTTAGGTGTAAAGTGTCAAGAAATTTGAGGACAATAAACGTACACAGCCAGAAATACCAAAAAAAATTAAAAAAAAAAACAATAAAAGAAACGAAGGTCCATAAATACATTAATAAACAAGCAGTATTGATATGCATTTGATTAAAACAGATGGTTCTTCACATCTCCCCATTTCCAGTGGCAATCAAAATTTGTCGACCCCATTGTCCTTGTATGCCACCCCTTTTTCGTTTCATCATTTCATGTTTATTTTATCATCAATATCATGTTCATCGTCTGAATATAGCTGAAATATTGCTGCTCGGACGTTAAACCCCAACAAACAAACAAACAAACTCTTTAAAATTACTAAGTTTTTGATCGGTTCATTTAGCTTACAATTTGGTTAAATGAATATATACGAGGTTTTCCTTGATTCAGTGCCTCAGCACTTTGATTTTTGTATATAATAAACAATTTCTCTTGATGTCTTTTCTCTGCTGTTTTCAGATTTGGTAACCGTTGTGTAAGGGAGTGGACTTAGATGTAGGGTGGAGAGTTTGTATTCCCATTTTACATCGATCTCGTGTGGGCATCAGGGTACCTTGGACTGATTCAATAACAGTACATAATAGGTAGAACAATTCTTGTCATTCTCTGTTACAATATGTACCTGTTCAAAATCGGGCGAGTTACATTGTTATCGCCTAGTAACAATCTATGACAGTCCACTGAAAAGTAACAAAAGTGAATGATCAACCCGGACTCCACTAAAAACTGGGAGCATTAGATAGATTCTGCATTCCTTTAGTTATTGGAATACGGAAGCACAATTTAAAAAAAAACGGCTCAATTATATTTGTCATGTTAGTCATTATCATGTATATTTTACATGCAAAATAAAACCAAACCCTGAGTAATCCGAGAACCTGTCTAATATACACTGAGTTATCTAAAAACCTGTCTTAACCACACACTGAATTATCTGACAAAATTTCTAAATCACACACTGAATTATCTGACAAACCTGTCTAAACCACATAATGAATTATCTGACAAACCTGCCTAAAACATACACTGAGTTATCTAAAAACCTGCCTAAAACATACACTGAGTTATCTAAAAATCTGTTTAAACCAGACACTTAGTTATCTGAAAATCTGTTTAAACCAGAGACTGAGTTATCTGAAAAACTGTCTAGACAAGACACTGAGTTATCTGAAAACCGGTCTAAACCACACACTGATTTATCTGAATACCTGTCTAGACCATATATTGGATAATCCTTAAACCTGTCTAAACGAGACACTGAGTTATCTGAAAACCGGTCTAAACCACACACTGATTTATCTGAATACCTGTCTAGACCATATATTGGATAATCCTTAAACCTGTCTAAACGAGACACTGAGTTATCTGAAAAACTGTCTAAACCACACAGTTATCTGACAAACTGTCATCATCTGTCTTAATTCATGACAGTATTTCATCGTTTTCTCACAGTCATTTACATGAAACAGAAACTTGCAGTACACAACAGATAAAACATCACTGTTCCTGGGACGGACAGTACTATTTTTAGTTCATAGATAATGTTTATGTAATTCCACTGTATCATTTTACGAAAATTCAATGAAATTTTATTAAAAAAAACAACAAAAAATAGTACACATTTTTGGTGTATTAGTTTGAAATATATACTGAAACAAAATTGTCTATTTTGTTTTTGATAATAAGCATTACAGTGGCAGACCAAGAGGGGTGCAACCGAGTGGCACCCCCTTCTTATTAGAAAATTTATTATTTAGAAAATGGCAAATAACGTCGTAGCAACCCCGTGGAACACATGCTGGCACCCCTGTGTTTCAAGGTGTCTGGATCCGCCCCTGCATTTATTGAAAAAAAAAAATGCTTATTCCCGTAGTTTACTAGTTAATCTTAGAAATCTCGTTCAGATTTTACAGGTAAAATAAAGATAAACATTGTACCTACATATAAGAAAAAAACTTTAATTGTTAAAAACAACATAACCCGGATGTTTATCTAAACCATCAGTTAAAGGTGGACAAACAAGGATGACACTACGGGAACAAGCCTCTTCGACTTCCCACCCACTCCTTAAATTGAGAAAAATGATTTGTTTGCATGAAGTCTTCATTTTTCACAAATCCGACTATTAAAAAAACTTGTTTACCCCGCTTCGCTCGGCTTAAATTCTATTTAGACCCCAACCCGAAATTCTAGATTCGTTCTTGGTTCTGTGCATTTGTGAATAGCCTGTATAGGTCAAAACAAATACTTAAAGTAAACATTTAATTACAAGAAAAGAAGAACAAAACTTGCAAGGAATTATTCTGGCACAATTTTGTGTTTACCTTGTTTGTTTGTTGGGGTTTAACGTCCGAGCAGCAATATTTCAGCTATATTCAGACGATGAACATGAATTTGATGATAAAATGAACATGAAATAATGAAATGAAAAAGGGATGGGTCACAAGGACAATGGGGTCGACAAATTTTGATTGCCACTGGAAATAGGGAGAGGTGGGTAGGGTCGGGCAATTTAGCCTCCTGTGGAGCCCTATGGTTCCTACTCCGGGAGAATACCACAGTAGGGTTCTTTAACGTGCGAGGTACGTGGCATTTTTCCCAACACGGTGCACCACTATGGTTTGCGGTCAGGTTTTCCGTATTATAGCCTGACAACCGCAGCATGTAACACGCCAGGGGTACCCCATTCCACCACCTGGGGCACACATCCCAGTTGCTCTGTGGGCAGAGCGCCCTAGCCCCCGGCTATTTAGTCGCCTTTTACGACAAGCTTAGCGCTACTGCAGGCCTATTATTTTAACACCCGGACCTGCACGGGTCCACTTGTGAAAGAGATCAATGTGACTTGGTAGACAAGTCTTACCTTCTGACTCGATCTACATGTATGAACATTTACAGTAATGTTGTTAAAAATGCGGAACTAAAAAAAAGTTCCTTGCTTCATATTACCCTTAGTATTACAAGTTAACTTCCTGTCAGACTGAAATCAGACTCTCAGTGCTTCTAAGGTCAAGGTTAAATTCGAATTTATTACCATTATGAGGACTTAGTCCTCTATAAAGGAATATGAAGGCATGCAAGACCGATATCATTTTAATGGAATCGAAAGGGTATTACTTGTTTATAATTTTATCGACTTCGTCAATTGTAAGCTCTTTGTTTCATCGTCATTCCCGAAACCCTTGTACCGGGCTTGTACATGATTGCATTCCAAAAAGTTGATTCATAAGACTATTTATTCCAGCAACTGTTTCTACACTATCTAAGATGCATACACATACATTGTGTGTACATGTATGCATTAACTCAATAGTTACCTTCATTGGAAAGCAATCCTTCATATTTTAAATTTGAACATCCCTTACATGTATATGATTAGTATTGAGTAGGCAAGGTTATATAACAAGCACCATGATCCTCACCACACTTAAAGTTATGGATAGGTCAACAACTCACTTTTTAGTGTCTGATCAATTTCAGATTCTGGTTATATTACGGTTCTCCATGCATGGTGGAAAATTTTAAACATAACTGAGTTATATTTCCTCGAGACGGGTTACGTTCTCGACAACAGTAAGTGGAAAAGCTATGGAACACTGAAGAAAGAAACGTACATGCATGTACATCCAACTTTTCAAGAACTTTTTGAACAGATCATATGCACTTTTTTAATTAGAAAAGACGCCTAACTATCAGAAAACATGCACAAGGAAGTATCTTTTACTTTATATTTTTATTTGTTTGGTTTAAGGAAATGTTAAATTTCTTCCGAAAGTACAGTCACTTTTTGTTACATCCGTAGATTGACTTTTTTGTGTCGTAATATTGTGGAACCTTAAGGGAATTTCAGATATAAGCAATAAACATAAAGCGTTGCTCGCTGTAAGTGTAATGAAATTGGGAAGTTCACACATTTCCTTTCCACAAAATCGACATCTTTTTTTGTGTTAATACATACAAGTATTTTCTTTGTGCGTATACTAATTACAGTAGTGTAGCAGAATTATATCATCGGTAAATTATTGTGCTTCTTGTACAACATTCATAATTTCTAAAATAAGTCTATTCTATTCACCACAGGCACTTGGGTCCTGGATTTTTTAAATACCCCTCCCCCAAGGAAAATCGAAAATTCATCGTTTTTAACCATTATTGGCAAGTTCTGACGAAAATTTTGTCATTTTTCACAATTTTGACCCTCCCATGAAATTCATATATACATGTGTATACCATACTTATATGAATTTCGGGTCGACATTGTGGAAATGGCAAAATTTTCCTCAGAACTTGCCATTAATTGTTAAATAAAAAAAATTCGATTTTTTTTTTGGGGGGGGAATAAAAAAAAAGAACCTTGGACTCAAGTGCCTGTGCTATTCACAAGTTCATCGAATTGAATAAAGTTTATTTAAACAATATTTTGAAAGAAGACTAGTCATTTTTGAAATTGTTAAGGTTCGTGTGTTATCATTTAAAAAGTTATTTGCATTATTCCGGTTTTACAGACGCGTTGTTTACTTCATGCGGTATTCTTCTCTTGGGAAAATATTTCAGCCTTTCTATTACAAAACTACTACATGTATGTACGTGTATTACATTTACGATTGATAGTGATTCGAAAGAGTATCAATTTGACTCATGTTCCTCGAAAAAAACCTTAAATGGAAAACATGTATACTTATAAATATTGTAAATATAGTAAACGTAAACTGAGATGAACCACTCCTCCACTTATGAACTTATGAACTCTAATATGATTTTCGAGTACGATCATGCAAAATGTGATTCATGGGTAAAAAGCCTACATATTTTTATTTTTGATATTTTGTTTGAAATGTCATAGTAAACAGAAATTAACATGTGGTTTGTCATATAACCCGTGCTCTTAGGAGATAAAAATTATATAGAATGCATGTATATTTCAAAATTCAGGGAAATAACTCTTTAAATGACACCAAAATACAATAGACTCCATTGGATTTTCAATGTTTATTTTCTCCTAAGAGCAGGCAGATTTGAATGAATAATTACACATTTCATAGTATAGACCTATAAAAGAACTTAATTACAAAAATAAAAATATGTAGCCTTTTTTGGAGTGTATCACATTTTTCATGATTCTTACAAAGACAGGTACTTAATTAGTTGCCGAAAATAAACTAATCAGAATCATCTTTATATTTTTTTGCCACTTTTATAACTTCTTAAAAATCCATTATATTAATTACAAACAACTGCTTAAACAGCAGCTGTAAACATAATAGAAAAAGGAACAGATATGGTGAAACGCAATAATTGCACCATTGTCTAACTTTTATAAAAGTAGATATTACTTACAGAGACCACCAAAAGGAAGTCAATTAGTGTAAACAGACCTTCAAGTGAACTCTGAAAGGCCCGACAACAAAATTCCACGGCACATCTTCGAAATGAACTTGAGTGACTTTTATGATACCATTAAACTGCTGAAACACTGGGGTACATTTTTATATCTGTATACATGTGTATGTTGTTTCTTTATTTGTGAAATCAAAAGTCATGTATGTCTTGTATGGCTTTCGAACAATTGAGCCACAAAAACACAGACTCTTAAGTAGGGTACAAATACTGAATGAAAACCACTAGAATATACTTTGGTGCCATATTGATTCGTAAATAGTTGATGAGTTGAAAGTGGGTGCAGGGTGGACATCAGGCCACGGACTCCCCCTTCTCATTTTGCACTTTGTGAAAAAAAAATATGTGAAAATTAATTTGGGGTGTCATTTCAGAATATTTTGCAGTTAGTTACTGGGGTAATTGAGATTGTCTGGACAAGATTTTATTCTCGTCCCTATCTGCATGCAGAGACTTTTTCACGATATAAAGGCCTGCACGGATTAAATGAAGAATGAGTAGAATCTGAAATTAAAACTGAACGTGAATTTAAGCATTTAAGCAAGGGGTCACATTGCGGCTCTTTAGCAATGCATTGTTAGATTCCAAGTGTTCTAAACCGGTGTTTTTCGTAGTCTTAAACGGAAACATGTCAATGTATCCAATAGGTCCAAGCAACAAAATAAATCTTTTGACGATCACCAACAGTTACTTGTGATTCACTTATCTTCTGTTATTACAGAAATCATTTCAAGCCTATATATTTCAGAGTGTAATGGTGAATCGTTTTTAAAATGTTGCTTAAAAAGTATACTCTATAGATTTAACACAGATAAAAAAAATAAAAGACAAAACGTTCGCCGCAGTCAAATGTCACAGTACCATGGGAGAGCATTTAATACTTTGCAAATTCTGCATCTTGTAATTAGCTTGTAAATGCTATAAAAGCAATGCAATTTTAGGGTTATTGGAAGTCAAAAAGTGTCTCTGGTTTGCCATTTTCTGATTATTATCAAGAACAAATATTCATTCACGGAAAGAGGGAGTGGCATTACCGTCCTTTATAAAAATTATGCCTCAAATAAATCAGGGTCTTTAATTGAATTTAATTCGTTTAATTCTTCAGAGTGATAAGGGTAGGTGTATGTTTGTTCCACGAAAATAACAAGAGAAAAATGACGATTATTGAATTCATAAATGTAGAATTATGTGGCAGATTTGTACTCATCCCAGATTTATCATTTAACTCAGTTATAGCAGTACACAATCATAACATGAGATCAGACAAATTGTTTAAGACAAAATAGAAAAACATATACTTACAAATGCGATGTTTACAGAATTTCATTTCCCATAGATACTATGTTATCAATACACACAAATACACGTATAAGGCAACGCACACACGCTGTATTTAAAAGGAAATATATATCGCTGATTTGATGTATTTCGTCATTGGCCGAGCTAACATTTTGCAAGAATTGTAATCTCATCAATAAATTTAACTATAAATAAAAATCGGTTAACCAGTAATATGAAGGCGTGCACTTTGTTTTCCCTGCACAACCAGGTAGGCTAGGATACTGTTATCTCTGGATTTTCCGTTCAGAAAATTTAAAATTCATTCATTTTCGTCAATATCTTTCAGAATAATATGAATATAACTGTGGTATATTTATTGTATCAGTTGTATACACTTTCCAAAATGGACTGTGTAAAACTTACTTAAAACTTAAGAAATGATTTAGAGAGATCAATCCAAAAATAGAACAAATAGAGAGAAAAAAGTTTCAGTGATTTAGATTCAGTGATGTTTTAATTACAAATGATCTACCAGACTAAGTTCTTATCATGTTCTGATCCTGGTGATGTTAATATGTTTGTTTGTTGGGGTTTAACGTCCGAGCAGCAATATTTCAGCTATATTCAGACAATGAACATGAAATGGATGACAAAATGAACATGAAATGAAAAAAAAGGATGGGTCACAAGGATAATAGGGTCGACAAATTTTGATTGCCACTTGATAAAGGGGCATGGGTAAGGTCGGGCAATTTAGCCTCCTGTGGCGGAGCGCAAAGGTTCCTACTCCTATCGAATACCACAGCAGGGTTCTTTAACGTGCGAGGAACGTGGCATCGTTCCCAACACGGTGCACCACTGTGGTTTGCGGTCAGGTTTTCCGTATTATAGCCTGACAACCCCAGCATGTAACACGCCAGGGGTACCCCATTCCACCACCTGGGGCACACATCCCAGTTGCTCTGTGGACAGAGCGCCTAGCCCCCGGCTAGGTTTCTGAGCACTATTTAGTCGCCTTTTACAACAAGCTTAGCGCTGCTGCAGGCCTATTCTTTAATAATCGAAGAATGTAGTCTGATGATATTGTTATATTTTCATATATGATAATTGATATGTTGCAAACTGTTTTAATGTTAACATTAATAAGTTTGAAATTTGTAATTTCAAACAAATCAGTTATGTCCGAGAAAAAGAGCTTCAATGGACAAAGTTCTATAAAAATCTTAGAATTGTATTTACATTTGGTCGTAAATTAAAACAACACAAAGATGACTTCGACAAAAAAATCGCTTACAGCATTTTCTAAGTTACCGGTGTGTTTATCTTCCTCTAATCCTAGTATTACAACATTTTTACATATGTATAATCATACTATACAACTTTGTCTTTTGTATGGTTCTCAATGCTGGGGAATGTTTGATACAGATTCTGCTGCATGTAAGAAAAGAAATGAATATATTCTATAAAAAGTATTTTCTTAAGGTAATACTGAAAGGTCACATATTAGACATATGAAAAACATTCTTGGTGTTAATAGAAAATTAAGCAAAATAACTGTGATGTCAGAACTTGGTAGATTTCCTATTTATTTTACTCTTATCTTATCAATGTTAAAATATTGCCGTAGATTAGAATGTTTGAGTGATGGATTATTATATGATGTCTTTATGTGTAATAAACAGCTGTCTTATTTTAATCAAAAACTTGGTTCTTCATGTCAGTTTGTGAAACAATAATTTGTGTGATAGTTTTCTTAAATACGGAAGGCAGTAAATGTTAAGAATTCCCACTCATTAAGAATTGAAACTGCCAGATATTAAAAAAAAAAACTCGTTTTAAAATATACAACTAATAAAGTTGAGGATGAGCGTCATTTCTTAATAGAATGCCCACTCTATAATAATGTGATGAATGAACTCTGTCTGTATATTTCTAGCACTTCTCAGAACTTTGATTCATTGTAACTTTTATAAATATTCAACTTTTCAGGCTGCTAACACAAGAAAAAATGTCTATAATGGAGAAAATCGGAGAATTCATCACTAGCTTTTTTGACCTACGAAAAATAGACCTTGACACATTTATTATTTGAAATCAATGTGTTTTAATTAAACGTGAATACTACTGTGTAATGCATTATTGTAATACTTGAGTACAAGTCTATGTAAGAATCATGCAAAAATCTGAAAAATGTGATGCAGCCCAAAAAGGCTACATATTTTTATTTTTGTAATTAAGCTGTTGTATGGGTCTATACTATGAACTGAGTAATTATTCATTATAATCAACCTTCTTTTAGGAGATACATTGAAAATCCAATATATTTCTACTGTATTTAAGTGTCATTTACAGAATTATTTCTCATAATTTTGAAATCTACAGTGCATTCTATATAGTTTTTATTTACTAAGAACACGGGATATATGAGAAACTGAATGTTAACTTATGTTTTCTGTGGCAATTCAAACACACCCATGAATCACATTTTGCATGATTCTTAGCTGGAGCACTACTTAATTACATCATTCTTTAATTATATGCTGTTTTTGTAACCTCCTATCGATGGGGAACATTTATACCGGGTACAAACAAACAAACGAAAAGCTAAATGATAAATTAAAGCTTCTGTAATGTTGTTAACACAAAATAGTAAACTTCAGGAACTAAAAATAAACGTCTACTACCGGCAGTTAAAAAACTCAACTAATTTTTAATCCGGAAATTAGAACAGACCCCGAATTTCAGGAAATGTGAAATAATAGACACACATGTACAACAAAGGGCCCTGTAATTTGGAACAAAAAATGTTCTATTCTGTAATCAATACATGTTTTTATAGTTTTTCACTTTAAATTATCTTCCCTTTATAGCCTTTCAGACCCTTCTATAAGTTTACATTATCTTCCATGTATCAATTTGATCCGATGGAGCAGTGTAGCGAATAGAGTCGTCACATTCAAAGACGTATAATATTTCGTTAATTTGATCCCTTATCCTACATAATAACATCTAGATGAACTGTCCCGTACTACCATACATCGTGTACTAAGTTACAACCATGTATCAATCCTACGAGGGGGAATGAAAGCTATATTTGTATGTAGCCTAGGTGGCCGAGTAGTCTAGGTTGCTGGACTTTGTGCAGGCGGTATTGCCACAGATGTCACAGCGGAATGTTCGAGTTCGAGTCCTCCGAAGGGAACGACCAAAAATATGCATCCCAAATTTGATAGTTCTGACATCGTTTGGAGTTATTCAGAACTTTCTATACGCTTACATTATCTTTCCTGTATCAATTTGATCCGATGGAGCAGTGTAATGAATAGGATAGTACAACGATACCGATAAAGATGTTAATACACTATAATAAAATATATAATGAGCAAAATTTTCAGTCAACAAATGACCTTCGCCAGTGCCTAAAATAAACTGAGTGTGTATGATAGTAAATGGTGTGTGGACTCAACCCCACACCTAAGCAGGTGAACACCTGTGACGTAAACAATTTCATTGACAGTTAACGAAGATCTTGTACATTGTGTCTTAGACGCATGTTGTGTGTTGAACTATAAAACTAAAAATATTAACAAAAACTGTAATAAGAAACAACAAAATAGGAAGAACTTAATGGTTTTTTTTTTGTTAATTCCGTAAAACACGGAGTTCTTTATCCAAAATCCCTCCCGCTTCACTCTCTGTAGATCGCTCCAGACCGTGTTTTGTTCCACGATGAATATTTTCATTTTGTTGAAATCATCGAGGCAGTGGTTTGGTTTTCTGAAGTGTTGACTCACTGGGAATAAAGGCTTTTTTGTTAAGTCGCTCCTGTGTCCGTTCAAGCGCTTGTGAAAATGCTGTTTAGATTCACCAACATATTGAAGGCCACAGATGGGACTGTGGAACAAATATATTACATTAGCACTCTTGCAGTGCACTTTTCCCCGTGACTGTGCTGGTGAATGCTGACGGGTGGTGCCTTTGGTTGCAACATTTGCACCTTTTGTCACCACAGGAGCGGCTCTCGCCTGTAGTCAAGTTGGGCTTAGATATTTCAGCCCTCACAAGCAGACTACGCAAACGGTCTGGCTGTCTGAAAGCAATCATAGGTGGTTCGGGAAAAACTGTGGATAATGTTGATTCTCTCTCGACAGAGGCCCTGTGCTCACGAATGGTATTGTGGCTGTTTTTAAGGCAGGGGTGGTATGTTAGAACACAAGAGGTTCTTTTACATTTTTGCTTTGCCGTGTACTGTAACAGACTACTTCTTTGGATACAAAGGCAGCGCTGTAGTGATCATGTACAAATCCGCCTACATTAATGAGGCCGACCGGTTTTATATCAAAAGTTTTTAACAAATTATAATATATGTTAATAAATAATTATGTAAATTCATAATGGCCTGGTAGTAGGTTGGAGGTCTGTCATATTGGTCGAGGCAATCGTATTGGTCCCGAAGCATCGCCGAGGGCCAATACGGCTGTCGAGGCCAACATGATTGACAGAAATCTATAACAGGGCCAATATGAAATTATGTACATATTTATTGACAATTTTATTAACCAACTCAACTAGATGATTTGTAGAACAGTTGTTTTCGAGTCTTACCAAGGACATGTATGTTTATTTGCATTAATCAGTCTTAAATATCCTTTTTGTATAAAATGGTAGACTTTTTTTGTGTTTCTGCAGCTTTTAGTCCTGGTGATCAAAGTTCATGAAATCCAATTCTAACTAAAAATGGCGGTGTCAAACGACCGGAAGTTATAATGCCGTATTGATCCTGGTATACATGTAGATGCCCGGTTTGAATTTATACTAATTGGTCAGTTTTTGACATATTTAAACGTTTGTTTGTTTGTTTGTTTGTTGGGGTTTAACGTCCGAGCAGCAATATTTCAGCTATATTCAGACGATGAACATGAAATGGATGATAAAATGAACATGAAATGAAAAAAAAAAGGATGGGTCACAAGGATAATAGAATCGACAAATTTTGATTGCCACTGGGAAAAGGGGGTATGGGTAAGGTCGGGCAATTTAGCCCCCTGAGGCGGAGCGCAAAGGTTCCTACTCCTGTCGAATACCACAGCAGGGTTCTTTAACGTGCGAGGTACGTGGCATCTTTCCCAAACACGGTGCACCACTATGGTTTGCGGTCAGGTTTTCCGTATTATAGCCTGACAACCCCAGCATGTAACACGCCAGGGGTACCCCATTCCACCACCTGGGGCACACATCCCAGTTGCTCTGTGGGCAGAGCGCCCTAGCCCCCGGGTAGGGTTCTGAGCACTATTTAGTCGCCTTTTACGACAAGCTTAGCGCTGCTGCAGGCCTATCCTTTTGACACCCGAACCTGCACGGGTTCATACTTAAACGTCAAAATTTCGTAACAACAGAAAAATGAACTGATAACATTCATTAAGAATGTATTTATATAGCATAATTTATCTCGTTCACAGCTTGCTTAAATGGATCTTGGGCCTACAAAATCGTTAATCTATTCTGAATTTCCTCTGACCCAGCAATCTCCCTATTTTTAATTTGGATATTTATACAAAATGACATACCAATATCCAAGCAAGCAAGAAACCAAAACAAAATCCAAAACTCAACGGATAAAGCAATGCACTTCCGGGTGTTAAAATAATAGGCCTGCAGCAGCGCTAAGCTTGTCGTAAAAGGCGACTAAATAGTGCTCAGAACCCTAGCCGGGGGCTAGGGCGCTCTGCCCACAGAGCAACTGGGATGTGTGCCCCAGGTGGTGGAATGGGATATCCCTGGCGTGTTACATGCTGGGGTTGTCAGGCTATAATAAGGAAAACCTGACCGCAAACCATAGTGGTGCACCGTGTTGGGAAAGATGCCACGTTAAAGAACCCTACTGTGGTATTCTCCCGGAGTAGGAACTATAGGCGCCGCCACAAGAGGCTAAATTGCCCGACCCTACCCACCTCTCCCTATTTCCAGTGGCAATCAAAATTTGTCGACCCCATTGTCCTTGTGTCCCATCCCTTTTTCATTTCATCTTTTCATGTTAATTTTATCATCTATTTCATGTTCATCGTCTGAATATAGCTGAAATATTGCTGCTCGGACGTTAAACCCCAACAAACAAACAAACAAACAAACATCAAGGATAAAGACCGTTACCTATGGCAAGCCAAAGTGGACAAAAATCAATATTTTGTATTAATAGGAAATTTTTTTTTTTTAAAATATTACAAAGTCACTTTTTTAATATCATAAAACATGTTTTAATATTAGAAATTCATTTTGTAATTACTGATTGCTGATTCAGTAACATTACTAATTGAATTTTCAATATTAGAAAATGAATTTGTAATATTAAAAAAATCGCTTTGCAAAGTTGCAAAATCAGTCATATGTTTTGATATTATAAAGTGATTTTCTTATATTAAAAAATCTTAATTGAATACAACAAATCCATTGTCTAATATTAAAATATCAATTTCTAATGTCCCGTGCAGGTCCGGGTGTTAAAAGAATAGGCCTGCAGCAGCACTAAGCTTGTCGTATAAGGCGACTAAATAGTGCTCAGAACCCTAGCCGGGGGCTAGGGCGCTCTGCCCACAGAGCAACTGGGATGTGTGCCCTAGGTGGTGGAATGGGGTACCCCTGGCGTGTTACATGCTGGGGTTGTCAAGCTATAATACGGAAAACCGGACCGCAAACCATAGTGGTGCACCGTGTTGGGAAAGATGCCACGTTCCTCGCACGTTAAAGAACCCTGCTGTGGTATTCGATAGGAGTAGGAACCTTTGCCCTCCGCCACAGGAGGCTAAATTGCCCGACCTTACCCATCCCCTCTTTTTCCAGTGGCAATCAAAATTTGTCGATCCTATTATCCTTGTGACCCATCCTTTTTTTTTTCATTTCATGTTCATTTTATCATCCATTTTATGTTCATTGTCTGAATATAGCTGAAATATTGCTGCTCGGACGTTAAACCCCAACAAAAAAACAAACAATTTCTAATGTTAAAAAATCATTTTTAATATTAGAAATTCAATTGAATTTTTAATATAAAAAATGATTTTGTACTATTAGAAATCAAATTAGTAAAAATCATTTTTTAATATTAGAATACACTCATTTTGTCCTCTTTGGCTTGTCATAATTACCTGTACTTCCTGCTTATATAATGAAAATACACATGTACTGTGTGAATTGGAATTGAAAGCTTGTAATACTTCATTTTACAATAATATGATATAAAGCTCTATTACCTAATTATAAGGTTTTATCTTGTTTATTAAATATACACATATTTCTCTATTTTCAAAAATTATTCAGGACAGGGCGATCTATTGCACTGTCGATGTACTCTTGCACGGTGCAATAGTCTCCTTGAGGAGTCTATTGCACTGACCCCATAATGTCCTTTATCTAAGCCTTTTGATTGGTTGAACTTTTTTTAAGCGCTTCATTGAATTGGAATTTACACACAAAAAACTCGTGTTTGAAAACGTAGATGTGACTCTCGTCTGCTAATTCGTAAACATGGAGCGGTCAATTTCCTATTCCTGGTCGAATGGTTGTCTCTTTGACATATTCCCCATTTCCATTCTTTATTATATCTCATAGACAAATTAGGTAATAAAACAGTTATTAAATGGGTTGGATGCAATAGACCAGAACATTTGTCTTTTTGTACTGAGAATGATCAAGTGTTCTATTGCGCATGATCATTCTCAGTACCTCAGGACAAATATTCTGGTCTATTGCATCCAACCCATTTAATAACTGTATACTATGTATCTTGCCATTATGATAACAGTTAGAAATCAGTTATTATATAAAAAAAAAAGAAGAGAGAGCACTACAATGAATGTTCGAAAAGACCATATCTATATTCCCCGCTGATTTTTTGGGGTGTTAAATGCATTATTCATGCTTTAGACAAATTACCCAATTTTATACATCGTGACTGGAGGCAAAATTTTTTTTTATCATGGTTGTGGTTTAAATACTTGTATTTGTCATCAGCAAATACTAGTACTCTGTGTAATGGTGTCGAATTCACTGATGCATGTATTTCATATACATGTGTATTTATAATGAAGGTTCTATCAAATTAAGTGCATTCAATTTCTCCATGGTAATAAGAAGTGATAACTGCGATTTTTAGATACAGAAGACTATACTTAGGGGATAACATTTTGATTCTGAGTGGACTGGCAGTTTTTGTAAATAGATATCTTTGACTGTATATTTTGACATAAAAGACAACTCGGACAGTAAAAAAGGACAATTTGGACTATAAAAAAGAAAACTCGGGCCAATAAAAAAAAAAAAAACAAAAAAAAAAAAAAAACGGACCATTAAAACCATAAAAAGAAGGTAACTGGAAGGTGGAAGAATGTGTTTCAAAAGCTAAATAGGTTATATTTAGGACGTCTCTGACCAATTATAATGTAAAGTAAAGCAACTAATGAGAACGGAATCCATATTAATAGGTAAAGTAATTAGTTACATATTTATTTCTATCGGGTTAATCAAATGGATACATCACACGAAATGAAAGTAAATAGTATCTGCCTAAGGTGAAGTACCCAACTGTTTCTATTGTCACACACATTTTTCATTTGAATATTGAATCTGATAATGAAAGGAAAACTTTCAAGTTCATAGTATACCATTACATTTGTTGTACTCTGCAAATTATTGCTGCTAATAAACTCCATTTAGAAATCATTTACATAAAAAGAGAACAGTACGGGGGAAAGTACTTCACCCTGCATAAACCAACTGGGATAGCATCAATTTTTACACATAGTTCGACAAGAGTGCATATAGACTTAATCACTGATAAACGTTTATCCGTAATTCCCATCTATGAGAACTTCAACCACAAATACCCTAGAAAAAGAGTCAAAGGCTTACTAGTAGTCCCCAGAACAGCAAGAAAACAACATTTCTGAATCAGCGACTGCAAACAATAAATGGCATCTACGGTACTGCATCTAGCAAGGGCAGAAATAAAATTGAGCATCGGTTACAATGTCATTGTCGGTAGACTATCGTAACAGTATACAATTCAGAACATTTGTAAATAATCGTACTAAGTTACTAATTAAGCTACCTGTAATTCCACGGTGGTTCGAGGGCACCTATTGGTCACCCTTTGTAAACACTGGTACTATATAGTGCTACGAACAGGTATTAAAAAGTGCTTTAAATTAGTTTTCGAGTTTAATGGGCCTAGAGGGTATACGGCTATACCATATGTCGATGGAAAGATATATCTTTGTATTTTTGGGACATCGTACTTATCAAAGTGAAGGACGGTTAAGTTTTCTGCTATTTTGCCATTATTACAGGGTCAAAGACCATTCGACTCCAATACACTTTGATGTGTAATTTAAGTGAAATCATGTGTTGTAGGTATCGGGAAACAGGTAACATATAAAGATCACATGTATAGAATTTTTTTTAATTCATCAAAAAAGAATTATTTAATCACTGAAAAAAGGTTGCATTCTAGTGCATTTTTAATGATACACCGTAGAATATTCTTAACCGTATCTTAATATTCTGTATTGAATAACAAATGAATAAACACAACCTTCTCGATTCGATCTGCAACATGGGCTTTGCAAAATGAGTTCTCATATATTTAAGGAGGTAGACTTAGGGTTAGGGACACAACTCTTACAAATCATTGGAACGTTTGTATTCAGCATTTTACATCAATCTCATGTAAGTATAAAATTAATTTGGACTGATTTCATTCATTTTTAATGTACGCTTGATAGGCTTTGGTGAAATTGAATATGATACAAACATATCATTGATTTCAAGAGTTATGTCCCTTACCCTAGGTCTTGCATGTTGTTCTAATGTTGTTTAATCATCGCTTTAGACTTTTCCAGTTTTCAAATTCTTAATACAGTTTAGAATGTCATCTCCAGGAATCTCATCATTTAAGATGTATTAGATTCGTTTTTACCATAGGAGTCATGTTTATCCCTTAAAAGAAGTCGTACCTTTGACGACTACAAAACAGTATCCGTTCGTACAAAAGTCAAAATAACCAAGGTGTCGAACATCTGAATCGAAGAAGACTTTCAGTTAATCAAAATGACCTTAGGTTTCGCTTTAAGTAAAGTGAAACAAATTCTAGATAATAAAGTTAAAAAAAAACAATAAAAAATCTTCCTTAATATATTACATCGAACGTATGCGTCCATTCATATAAATACAAGTTTTTATATTCAACGAAATCACCTCATTTAAACGCTCCATAAAATTAATTCAATTATACATACAATTGTCCCTGTTGAATACCTCAGCATAAAAAATATAGACAAAAACAGATAAAAACTCAAAGAATGCTCACAGTTTCTAAAAGCTAGCTTAGAGCATACAGTGGACTGGATTTGGAGAAGTAACCTCAGGTACGAGCTGGGCAAGATTCGATGTACTGTAGTTCGATATCCTAAAAAAAGGTACTTTGTACTTTGGGGTGCATTTACTGGTCCAATATATTTATTTGGAAGAACAAGGCCCAACAAATAGATAATAATTTGAAAATCGTATCGTTTACGAATACGTTTTTTTCGGACAGTTAATAAGTCCAACAAATTTTATTTTGTAAGAATGTGCTTTAAAGACTATATTTTTGTAAAAAAAAAAAAAAAAAAAAAAAACACGGTGAGCAGTACCGTTTTTAATTTAGAACCTGTAAGATACAATGTTTTCGTTTCAAAATTTATAACCATGAAAATAAAAATATTTGTAAATGTTGCACCGATTCACACATCAAACACAATCTAAACAGTCCGTAAACTAATCGCATGGAGAATAACTCTGCATTAATTAAACAATATGAAAATTTCAGATAATATTTATCTGCTTTATCAAAGATCAGTGTGATTGGCTACTAATATGTCATACCTTTGAAGCTTTTGATTGGATACAAGATTTAGTATCTATATATACAAGAACAGCACAAATACGAAATTATTAATGTTGGTTTATTTGTACACACATTTGTACACACAGTAGTTTTGTTCAGGTAAGAGTTTAATAGGGTATAAATATAACGGATATTTAAAAGGCTTCCTATATTCACATGACTGTTTTATTCATATCCGAAAGAATACTATCATTTTATAGGTTTCATCTTTATATAACTGCATTTTGATTATTTTTGCTAGATTTCTCATGAAAATCTTGCATGCTTTTTCCGATGAGATTTCAGATATGTACTACGGTTTTTGAGGCAACGGTGTTTGATGACTACCCTTAAAACATATTTTTTTAAATCTGTAATTAAATTTCAAATTCCGTGCGACATTCGGTCAAAACCCAAATTAATGTTTATTATGAACTGTTATGAATATCAGGTTAACTTATTAGAAAAAAAATGCTCTGTTCAACCACTGGCATCCGTCATACTGTAAATTGGTTAATCAGGTAAGCGTCAAATTCGGTTGGTCACCAATACGGTAAGACGTGAAATCTAACTAAATATATCTTCCGTCATCTATGAGAGAAACTTCATTGGTCAAATAAATTGTGATGACGGATGTCCGTGCACATGTACAGCAGTAATGGATTACATGAAACTCTGGTATGTATACTACTTAGGATTAAGATGTTCGTGTATTTCGACTTAGAAAACGAAAGTTTAATATTGTAAAGTAAATATCATCACATTTGTCATGAAATTTGGCTTTAAAACATCATGTACCACTTGTGTATCGGATAATGTTAAGGTATGAAGCAGAATAACGTGTATCAGTTGTCCCTTACTTCAATTAGGTAGATCAAATAAAAGCAATTCCTGAAACTAGGTTGATTGTACAATTGAATCCATAACAATAGTTTTTAAAGTGATGCAAATCACAAAGTGAGGTCAACAGGAACGTGTGTGTATTTTAAAAATACATTGGTCCCAATGATAGTCATCAGTCAAACAGGTACTCACAAAAGGATGTTCCACAGTAAAAAAATTAAACAAGTACTATACTTTGAAGAAAGATAGACGACGCAGTATTTTTTTTCATTTTACTTATAATTTTCTACATTTCATTCAGAACATAACACATGGCACGCAATTTCGATTTTCGATAGAGTTTTTTCGAACGCCACTAAGTTATAAATATTTGGCCAATCGGGAAACAGAATTACGATCAGGTGACTTGTTTCAATTGAGAAGCGTATTTAAGGTCAGAGGGTTAAAAAAGAAACTATATCGATTGCGTCGGAAAAAAATCCGGGAAAAAATGACACTAATCGGATCATTAAATGAATATTTATTATACTCGACGTTACATTTTCGAATTGAACCTCTATTTTTATATTGTTTGGGACGTACCGCTAGAGACGTCTCTCTTATTTAATCTGAAGATAGTTCGCATATATGCATGAGGTGTAACAGTTAGTACCTACGAGTCACTAATTTGCTTTAATCGTGCGTAACAAATCCTTACGGGAAAACCCACCATGTTTGTTTCTACGGGACGATTTGTTAACAAATGAAGTTCGTAAATTCCCGTAGAACTCCGGTGACAATCGTATAATTTCCCGCCAAATTGGATGTAAACAAGAAGCTGATTTGTCGGTCGTTTCTTACATTATTCTGTACATTTTTTAAGTCGTAAAACAGGTTAATTTACACTGATTTACTACACTGTATATAATTTATGATTCAAGACGATTTTAAACTAGATTTATTAATAAAATAAGACAGCCAATATTGCTGGGTTCAGAGATTTTTTCAACTCTCAGTAAGTTAACTAAGTCAATGCAACAGATTTGTTTTGTCGGAAATTAATACGTGAATCATACTGATCGAGTAATTACTCCTCGATGATAAAGCATGAGAGGTTATAGTTTAGAGAATGAAGTCTGTATATGAAACATGGCATTTCTTGCAAAAGCTCCGACGATAAAAACAAAAATATAAAATTATATTTACATGTGACAGGGACTATATAATACTAATAGTAATATGAAGTCCCTTCAAGTGAATACTTCATAACAGTCCTCATCAGGACATCTGTATTTATGGAGACACATGTACTCGGAGGGATGCCTTTCCATTTTTATCTTGTGGAGACGCTCCAAAAATTATTTAAAATTTTAATGAAATGAATGTCAACAGCCAAATGGTAATTCCCAGTAATTCATCTTGGATTGGACTATATAGAAGTACAAAATATACACCATATCAGTGCACAGGTGTACAACTCTCTTTAAGTTATTTGATGTGTATTTGATTTGAGGCACACCACAATTTAGTGCAACAATCATGTCAATATTTTCTTGTTATTGGTGTATTTTTTCAGATGCTTTTAAGCATTTTAGGGTAAATACGACTTGTTGTGTTGTAAGTAACCTGACATTGCACTTGTATGTAATTACTTCTGTCAGAGTAGTGAATTCTAAATTGAGGTATATTAATTTTTCTATTGATAATGCTTACATGTATAATTTTGCAACTCCATTAAACACAGAATAGACAAATGTTTGACCCCACATTTTCTACAAGTACATGTTATAGTAAAATATTAAAATATGGCCACACTATTCTGTCAACTTTAGTCCACAAATGAACATTAATTCAATTAAACTTGTCTTCGACAAAGTAATACATGTTCTTTTAGTGTCGTTGTGACTGTCCTTGATTCATTTTCGTTGTGGGTATGTAGATGGGAAATTTGTATTATACATTTCACAATTTTAAGTTATCTAATTATCAAATATTATCTAATTATCAAATATAAGTGTTCAAAAGACAGAAACAATTGCTGAAAGATCAGATTTTTTTCTTTGGAGGAGGCGGTAGGGATATTTTTGATGTTATTGTTCCATATATTCTGGTATCAAAATCATTGGTTGACACGTCTCGGTGGTTAAGAACGGAAAAGCACCGAAGACATACATTCCTTGGAAGGGCATGTTTTGTGTTGCATTTGTTATGCACCCCCTACCCCCAATCAAACATATCACAATGTGTTTGTCCTTCCGAATGGACTTTGGTGGCTCCGCGTTGCCACTGTTGTTGCACAAAACCTCATTAGCTGGATCAATGAAATCAGAGATTTCGTCTAGGTCATTGTACTTTTCTAAGTCATCGCTCTCCCCCTCATCCGAAACACAGTTTGGAATAGTCATCAGTGTCATAAGTGTCAGAATCGTCCGTCACGCGTGGCACGTCCTCATCTGTGAGTCCGTCCATTTGCCAGAGCTTTTCCTCATACTCCCTTATCACGTGGACTTGGCGAAATGGAGGGTGTCTTTGAAACACTCTGTAAAGTGCTCCTTATTCATCTCATCATGATAATTTTGATTATTGGTCTTATGATTCAAAGTTCAGACCACATCCATTGATGAGGCCTTGACCTTTGTAACCAACATTTCAGCTATTGAAAGTTTCTTTGTATCTATCAAAATTTTCAAGTTGTTGGCTGAAAACTCTAAAAAAATCCCAAAAAACCCACTATTTTCCACCCTCAAAGGCAATAAATCTTAGAAAGAGTCGTCTGACAACTTAGATCCCTTCAAGACTTTTGCAGACCTTATATCAAGGGTCATTTCAGCAATTGCAAGAATTTGGCTAAACCTAATGGTTTTGGAGATATATGCGAAAAACTACTGTCTGACTCCTATGTTCTATTTTAGTAACGGCAGCCATCTTTTTAGACAGATCATAAATCCCACATCAGTTCTATGTAGCATACATTCATACCAAGTTTGTTCCAATTGGTCAGGTAGTGTGAGAGGAGAAGAGTCTTGAAAAATTTTAACGACGATGACGGACGATGGACGCCAAATGATGGCAATAGCTCACTTGGACTTCGACCAGGTGACCTAAAAAGTAGACATATTTTATTGTCCTATTATTTTTGTTTATGTTAAAAAAAAAAGCCATAACCTATACCTTCCCAAAATAAAAGGCAGAATAGCCCCCTCCCCCTATAAAAATGAAATGGTTTAAAATGGTTTTCCCTTGGTGTAGCACCTCGTGGTACAATTTCTGGTTCATTCACTTTATTCAGATAATCATAATGACATAAGGAACATGTTTGTTTCACTAGCCCTTTATTCCATATATAGGTCAATTCACCAACCCTAAATGATAACAAATAATAATAATAATAATAATAATAATAATAATAATAATAAATCCTAGTCTTCCTTTGGACGTATGACTAGGAAGTACATTTTTTACCATTTGGTTTATAAATGGGGGTTAGGATCAAATTTGAAATGAAAAAGCAGTATTCAAATTAGATTAGCAAGAAATAGAAAGGAAGTATCTACAGTTTTATTGTCTAATATTTCTTGTATACATGTATATATTTATATTTTTTAAAGCAAGACCTATGATTTTCTCAAGATAAAGACAAGATAGAAAATTTGATCTCAGCACCCCCACCCCCACCCCATAAACTGAATGGTTGCTCTCTAACTCTGTGGTCATACATGTATCAAACTGCACCATGTGAAACTTCTATGTCTTTCACGGATTTATATAGCTTTATTTGATGAAAATATGGAATGATTGTTTCTGGGATCAACACATAGAATAAACTTTGAAATGTTCATGATAGACCCGCAGTTTTTAGTATATGTTATAATAAAGAGATTTATGGTGAATTTTGACTCTTAGTGAGAAATTCAAACAAGTTTTTAATGTTGCAAGAAAAATAATAACTGTCTTATGTAATAGTTACATCTGAGGATATTTTTGTGCATTGTTACTAAAATAATATAAACTTCAATTTATATTGTAAAAAACTACTCCTAGGAACATGGTCTTCCATAGTTACCCAAAAGATTACATAGCAACCATTAATTATCATAGCAACGAACCATTATTGTGATATATTTTCGCATGTTCTAAAATGAATAAACCTTTATTGATTTAAGATCACTATCTAAAGTTATAATTCTATTATTCAAAACTAAACCAGGCAACATTGGTTTCCATGGTGACCAGAAAAAAAATCTCAATAGCAACCATGAGTATACGATGTGGTTGATTCAGAAAAAGGGTGTCTGTTGGTTGGTCTGGGGTGTGGGGGCTAGTGATTTTCACTTTTTTAATTAACCTTTAACCTTTGCAATTTTCTAGTATAAAGGGTCTGACATTTATTAATTATAATTAAAACTGAAGCAAGGTAAATTTCTATTAATATCAATAATTTATTGAAAATTTTATCAAACAAAAAAGTGACACATAATGAGTGGCTATAATGCATCATTACAGGATTGTGTACAGTTATAATAAATATATGATAATTCATATTCCAAACAAAAATCACTTTTTGTTTCAGGAAGTTCTTGGCTCAATTTGTTACAGTTCTTATAATTTGAGGGCATGCTTATCAAATACTCTTTGAAAACCTATGCTTGCTCTTAATTTCGTGTCAATCAAAAGTAAGAAGACAGTCTGATGAGTGGCCGAAACTAAAAGTACAGTTTTTTTCAATCACAGCATAACTTTTTGAGTTATTGGTAAACTTACACTTACTTCATGGGTTATGGGGTGATCATTTGATATTGAGGGGGGTCGGAAATATGTTTTGCCCTTCACTGAATTCATCGCTCTCTAGACTAGGACCCATTCTCGTGAAATCACGGGGTCACATGACGAGACTTACCCTACAACGGTTTCTGAGATCACGTTATGGTTAGAATATTTACTTTTGAAATTTTGCAGGTCATTTACAACTATATTGTGGAACGATTATTTAATACCATTTCGGTGTATTAAGTATTTAAAACTGAGGTTAGAAATTTATTTATTTCCAGTATAGGAGGGCGATAGACCAGAATGTTTATTTTCAACTATGTCAGTGTCAGAATATTTATATCCAAAATATGCCCCCCCCCCAAACTCAGAATAAAATAGAAGTTGTACTTTATATATTTATTGACAAAGGTCTGTCTATCAAAATATTACAAATTCTGTATGTACTTGTACTATCAATATTTTTTTAAAAGGGGTAGGGAGGTTGCATATTTATTTGATATTAATGCATGTGATTCTAAATATCATCAAATATACTGATAATGCTCCTAGTTTTGTTTCATTGTTTTTGAATTATTCTTGATTTGGACATACTACATGTATATTGCTTGTCACTCAGTTACCCAAATATCGTCAATATTGTATTTTTTTTTGAATTTTTCTACCTCGAAATGTCTCCTCCTTTTTACCAAATGTACACACTGCTATCTTGTTCGCAACAACCAACAAAATCGAGTTCGTCTGTTTGACCAACTTCTCGGCATTGTACGTTATTTGTGTAGAATAAATCCGAGATATCCGAACCAACGCCGAAATGCAATCTGGGTTCTTCGGTTTTTGGGAAAAAAAACGACTAAACGTAAACAACATCTCCTAGCAACCCGATCATTGTAAACATGACATGCTTTTGACAATATAAATATTGGGACCAAGAATTAAGATCTCACCGGAATTTAACGATTCAAAGTTTAGTGAGAAACCGTTTGGCTTAACGAATGAGCAAGTCATTTAGTACAATTTAAACGAGGGTAGGTGTCAATAAAGTCGTATTCTCTGTGTCACCCGACCACTTTTGGACAAAAAAATAGTGATAAAAAATATGTTTCATTTTTTCGCCAAATGAATAACTAAAATAAAAAGCCATGCATCGACCATTGATTTTTTACGGTTTACATCATTTTCGGTCCGTTAAATTTGTAATTCCGCCTTCTTTAAATTCCTGACGAGGATTCTCATTGTAAACTTGTTTCTGCCATGGCGGTCTTTATCGCCTAGCAACATCTTATTTGCATAATTTCTTTGGAAAAAAAAACGTAGACCAATCAGATCGACTTCCGCCAAGATCGGAAAATTTGGCGCCATTTCGATCATAAAGTGTCCGTTCAATGTCTGCATTGTGTAAGTTGTCTTACGATGCCCTTATATTTTTGTTCTATAATTTTGCCATAAAAATATATCTACATCAAATAAAAAATATAAACAAATATTCAAATATGAACCCTGCAGCCAAATAAGATAAACATTTTCTATTCTGATTTACAGCAAACATACTAATCAATTATAAATTATTTAACAAACTCATACTTACAGTAATTTCAATGTTTCATCTTCCAAATCTTCCCTACATGAAGTATAGGTTTGTATTATAAAATAGTATCTTATTTCACATTTTAGGGGGAAGATAACATCCAGAATAAACTGCTTATTTTTTTTCAAACAATTTACTTTTATGTGCATTCAATAATTGTTTTTTTATTTATTTTGCATTTATTGTAAGGGTGATTTGCATAATCCACAAACTTTCATATAGGATGGACAGATACAAATGTAATTAAAACTTAGCTTTGGTTACCACCCCCTTCTTTAATGATGAAATTGGAGTTTGAAAATCTACAGAAAATACTAACACACAAACAGTAAAATGTTTGTATTGAATATTCAGGACGAATATATATATCTTATCTTATATATATCTTATATTGCAATTTAAAATAACTTTAGTTATGTGTATTTTATGAACAAGAAAAGAGAGATAACTGATGACATGAATAATTGTAAAAATGACAAATTTATGTAAATTGCAATGAAATAACACTTAAACTCAATCATACTTAACTATAAAACTAAATTTCATCGCTTCAGAAAAAGTGCCAATAGGTGTCGTTCACTACTTCATTTTTCATTTGCTAAGAAGCATGATAAATGCGGCAACCACTTTTACCACAAAATCATAATTTTAAAATATTTAAAAATTGACAACCGTTTACAATTATAAGTAATACTTATAAACTATAAATAAAATATAATAGAAACATCTAACTTACCTTGTCTAGTGCGTATAAGAAATAAATAACAATTTTAGTATCCACGTGAAACACGACCCCGTGGAATCAGCAGATTTAGTCGATATTTACCGTTGGGTTATCTGCCCCTTTACTACCTCCTTCAATTCGGAAGGCGGTCACCTGAAGTAGCTACCTGTCTGTTAATCATAATTTTCATGCTTCCAGTTTTTAGTGGAGTCCGAGTTGCTCATTTACTTTTTTTACTTTGTATGTATGATTTCAGTTACTTTATGTTCTATGTTGTGTATGTCTGTTTTCCATGTCTGGTCTTTGTCCCTGGATTACATTCTTTTGATTACCGCTATAACCTTCGTTCCCTTGATTACTCTTTCATCTAATTCAGAATAATGTGAATTAACCAAATGAAGACCCATGGGATCCTTAGTAGAACTGAACTGATTTAAAAAAAGCATATCAAATAATCATTTATGTCTAAGTATTGATATATCAGGAAAAGATCAAAACTTTTTTCAACATTGATATAATTAGTTCATAAGTAATTGTATATATACATGTATGTAAGTAAGTAAGTGTGTGAATACTGATACATGTGGTATTTATGTATACATGACAGATAATACTAATTAAGTACAAGTGATATCACATTAAAACTTTTATCACAGAGTTTGAATTAATTTTCACTTAATCACAACTTTTGAAATCCAAGCAATATCGCAGATATTTTTATACATTGTATGTATATTGAGTTAAAGGAGACATGACACAAAAATATCGTTTTTAAACGTTTATATTTAAAAAAAACTATAGTTTGTATAGTATAACGAGTATAACAAACGTTTTCTCATCAGGTTAGTGCTAAATAAAGTTAAAATGAATTATTTGTGTTATCACGACTACCAAATAAATATGCATAAATGAAAACCGGATGTAACACCCACTTACCATATATGGAAGTGCTACGTCATTGGTTCTCAATCTCCGTTTGGGTACATTGAAAATGCATATACGTGCCCAAAAAAATGATAAATCTTCAAAAATAGCTTGTATATATAATGTAGAGCGGTCCAATGATCTGTGTATGAATGCACTAATCGTGTTTAGAAAGTAAGAAGACTAAAGTTCTTCTCGTTTTCTGTCTGCTTATCATTTTCATTAGGCATACATCCCCGCGTGGCGAAAACACAACTACTTTGCACACTATTTTTAGGACTTGATGAACAGGATGGTGCACATAAATAGTGACACTCTGTGTATCGTTCTTTCTATGCCGCTGGGTTATCTCAATTAATAAGCCTGGTAGATTTAATTAAGACCAGAAAACCTCGTGATACAGGTGAATGATTTCGATAATGGAAATATAATTGCATTTCTTTTGTCTTTTTGAATTTTGAAATAAAACATTTTTCATGGAGAATTTGACCTAATACACAGTTTATAATAGCAGGCGACCCTAGGTGAGTTTGAGGGAGCTTTTCTGATACGAACGATATTTTTATAGGTTAGTTAAAATCTTTAATTTTAGCAAAAAAGATTTTAAACACGAGGTAGCTTCAGCACAAAACCTTTTTGGGGTTCTCAAATAAATCAATGGTTACTGTTCTTATAACTATATATTTTAGACATTTTTCTTTGCTTGTAGCGATCAGATATACTCGGCCATTTCCGCTATACTAAAACTAACCACGGATGCAGTAAGGAGAATTTCTTCTTGAAAAAACAATTGCTGGAATAATTGTAGTCATACGCGAATCAAAGTAGTTCCATTCACCAGGTTGCGCTAACAACTTTAGTTGGAAAGAACTAGAAATAAAGAACAAGAACTCTTCCTAGAATTTTGGTCCGAAGCAAGGATCAAAGAAAAAAAGCAATGATAAAAATTCAACCAGTTTAACTATTATTTTAGAATTGAATCGGTCAAATTCCGGACAGATCCATCCGCCTAGTGCTTCCGATGTTTTTCTTTTGTGTAACTAGACAGGCTGACCTGTTTTTGTTATATCGAAAAACATAATTGACACATATCTATGCCAATGACTGAATTAGACAAAATACGTTATATCAGGAAATCAGTTATTCTATATAACATTTACATTAGTCACTTATTTTAAACCTTAAGGGGGCAGCAGGCACACAAAAAGACCTGACGACTTAATAATGTTTCTGTCGTCTTACTGAAATTTCAAATACTTGGACTCGACCTTGAATAAATATGAATGTCGATAATTCAGAATGAAATGGTTATGCCCAAACAGTTTCGGGATCGGCAATAGTGAGGAAAATAATGTTCGGTCAATAGTCCTTTGGCACGCAACTCATTAGAATAGTGAAACTATTCACATACAATGTGTAACGATGTATAAAATTGATTATATTCACACTTGGATCATATGTCATGTAATGGGTCCTTGCTATTGTTATAAGTCATTCGCTTCTCTTCACCAATGAATCATTCGTTATCTTATAGTTCTTTTACATGTAAGACATTATATACTTATTTATTGGGTATGAAGGAAATAGCAAGTTTATTGTTCCCCAAGACTGTCACTATAAGTATTTTATTTTACCGAAAACATTAGACTTGTAGTACATTTACTCCATATCCCTCCATTGTTCATAATTGAATGATCATCTCAAAATGATAACCCAGAAAAACGTTTTTTTTTCAATTTTTTCAATTTGAATGTCAATGATATTTTCCCCTCATCACCTCAAATTGTTCAAAACCCAGAAAACCATGCATCTTTTGGCAATATTTTAATCTGAATGTTGTCTCATTGACCTTTTCACCAATAATTAATAGGAGTTTGAATTTGCAGAAAGTAGCCTTCAACATCAATTACATGGTGTATGTAAGATAAAGAACACCAACAATGTACACATTTGAACATAGTCTCGCAAACAATCAATTTCATCTGTGTTAAAGTGCAACACTTGTCGAAGAGGGCGCCAGTATGCAGTATTGAAGTTTTGCGACTTATTGTTTATGCCCCGTTTCTAATTATGTACATATTGTTATTGTACTGTTTCTTCTTCTTCTTCTTCTTCTTCTTCTTATTATTATTATTATTTTTATTTCTATTATTCTTATTATTTTTCTTCCAATGATTTTTTGCAATATCTCGGAAACCTAGGTGGCTAGAAACTTGAAATTTGGTATGGTGGTAGAACTCAATGTGCCTAATAAAGATAACGAAAAGACAAGTGAATCGATATGTTGCGAGTTGCCATTGCAACGAAAAAATCTGAAAATTGCATGGAATCCAACATGTAAATTTTGTAAATTTTTCAACACTGTAAACTTCTATTCCCCATACTCAGTTAAAATCCCGACTTAAAAACATTATACATCGTTGTTTTTCAAAAAAAAGACGGTACACCTAGATACAAATATATAGTTCTTGGTAGAGATTTCTCATACTTTGTAAGAAATAATTCCAAATCATCTTCCAAATATACAGAGGAAGATGTTTACAAAATGCTGGAATTTTTAATTGACAACATATTTGTCCAGTGTGGTGGACGTGTTTTTCAACAAACGGTCGGCATTCCAATGGGAACAAATTGTGCTCCTTTACTAGCTGCCCTATTCCTTCACTCTTATGAGGCTGACTTTATAGCTGATCTGATCAGAAAGAAAGAATATCGTTTGGATAGATCCTTCAATCTCAGTTTCCGCTATATAGATGACGTATTATCCTTAAAAAATCCTAATTTCGGGGATTTGATACATCGCATCTACCCAAAAGAACTTGAGATAAAGGATACTACAGACACTGTGAAGTCAGCCTCATATCTTGACCTACACTTTGAAATCGATGGTAAAGGAAAACTATTGACCAAACTTTACGACAAACGTGATGACATTCATAAATGTCAACTTTCCTTTCATCTGTGGCAACATCCCTTCGGCTCCTGCGTATGGAGTGTTCATATCACAACTCATACGTTATGCCAGAGCTTGCCGAAACTACGCAGACTTTTTGTATCGCGCTAGAACTCTAACAAATAGGCTTATGGAACAGGGTTATGTTGGTACAAGATTGAGGTCATCACTACAGAAGTTTTATGGCCGTTATCATGAACTCGTGGATCGTTATGGTGTATCCATAAGCACCATGAAAACTGATTTGTCCAACGGGTCATAGATTTCCTTCCGTCGTTTGTCTACCCTGGACTTGACTTTTTATGAGCAACTCGGCGGGTGTTTTTAGAAAAGCAGAGGACGCTTACCCTACCGGTGCACCTGGTCCATGCTCCCAGATTTTTGTGGAGTCCGAGTTGCTCATTTACTTTTGTGACTTTGTAAGTATGATTTTAGTTACTTTATGTTCTTTGTTGTGTATGTCTATTTTCCATGTCTGGTCTTTGTCCCTGGATTACATACTTTTGATTACCGCTATAACCTTGGTTCGCTTGATTACTCTTCCACTGTTTTTACACGGCCATATGTTTTTTATTCTTTGAACAAATTTAATTAAACTTTATCATTTTCAAAACGGCTGCCTTAGGTCACAATCTGGGACATTGCATTATCTCAACAACATGAAAAGCTATAAATTTGATAATAGGTGTGTGAAAGAAGTTGAATAGGCATAACAATACAATATTAAAATTGGGAACTTAAACGGTTGCCGGAGGCGATATTCGATATTGCTCGCAATGGCAATTCTAGTTTACATTGTTATTGCTGGATTACCACTTGTAGTATAAAATGTCATTAGAACACGTACATGTACATTTTTTTTTATATTGATGGTCCGATTTTGTAATGGTCCATTTTCGTTTTGGTCCGAATCATCTTGTCACCACTGAAATAAGTGTTGATGAAAATTGTTGAAAAAAATTAAGATAAAAAATGTAAAGGTATGACAATTATGAAACTTGAAAGGTCGTAGATCTTAAATGAAGTTGATGGTACTATTAGAGCTTGGATTGGTTATTATTTGAACCCATGAAAGTTGTGACATGTGAAATATTATATTGATTATTGTGAAAAAGTGTCTCTTAGTAAATGACTTGGTACAAAGAAACATTTATATTATGTAACTTATACCAAGCACCTATGATAATGTTGTGTTAATGTTAAATTTGAATGATAATTGTATTAAATGTAATTAAGAATGGTGATATACAACAAATGAGTTTTTATAGGGTTTATACCCCGGTTAAAAGTTTGGTGTTACATGTACATTCAGAACTATGCAAAAAGTCAGGAAATATCTATACAAAAAACTCTCCTCATAAATGTCATTACTTTCTTAACAAATATTAAATATGTAAACAGGGAAGTAAAATTACTGTTAGAAATGGTCGCAATTGTGAACAGTAGGGTGACAATAATGAATATTTTTTTATAGCAATCTTATCTCCAATCTTCACGACTTTATGTGGACGATTATTTTTTCAGTGGAAGTTTGAAAAAAAAATATCATGTATTAATTGCTTTGTTAAATTTGGAAGCTCCTGCCCTGGTTTGAAAAATTCTGTTGTTTCTGTTTCAAGATGGGTTGCATGAAGCAAATATTAGATGGAGTCTGTTAGAGCACACACTGATCCAAAATTATAGAATCTCTACACAACATGCCATTTAGCAGGAGTTTTTTTTTACAATAATTCAGAAACCTGCACACATGTATGTGGATTGGCCATAACAGAAGCAACTTTTTATTTATTTTACATGTGGCACTAATTTGTCTTATTTTGTGTTAAAATACTGAAGTATGGGTTATGGTAACATTCAGAAGTATTCAAAACACAAGCAAATTTTAAGGGATTAAATCAGCCTGACAATTTTCCACTTTTCTGGTTTCAAAGAAAAAAGGGTCTTGTACAAAATCTTTCTTTTCAAGTTTTTAGTTGTGTTAGAAAACACTCAAACGTTCGAGGACGACCAATTTTATGCTGATGGGGAGAGAGTGGCTAGTTGGCAGATTCTTGAAATAAAAATAATGGCCAGTACCTTCTAGAAAAAAATTAAATATTTAATATTCTGACCTCAAACGATGTATATTTTTAATCGACGATCTACGGTCGTATTATTGAGGTCGCCAATCTTGGCAAAACGCCCTGAGTGCGGGATTATTGAATTCATTTGCGTCAGGTCAGTTATTTTGGAGAAATATAAAAAATTGATGTCGTCGGTTGTAGATGACCCAGAGTATAGAAAATATTTTTATTCAAATTTAAAAGTATCATATTTATGTGACGCCAAGTTATTTTAACTTTAATATTTGCATTTTGTCATTAAAATTTCAATGCATTTCATCCTCTTTTTTTCTGCTTCATACAATATATTCATGAAAATTTCTGTCCGTAGTTCAACTTGATGTTCAAGAACATAACCCGCCATGTATAAAATATAGTTCTAATTGTATTTTCTTAGATAAGAAATGGAATCGTGTTTGGAATATCTGAAAAAAAATTATCAAGGGAACCAAGGTTATAGCGGTAATCGAAAGAATACAATCCAGGAACAAAAACCAGACATGGAAAACAGACATACACAACAAAGAACATAAAGGAACTTAAATCATACATACAAAGTAACAAAAGCAAAGAGCAACTCGGACTCCATTAAAAACAGGGAACATGGACCAGTTGCACCGGAAAGGTAAGCGTCCTCTGCATTTTTAGAAATACCCACAGTGTTGCTCATAGAAGTCAAGTCTGGGGTAGACAAAACTATGCCTGTCAGTTGCTTCAGTATGATGTGCCTATGTTACAACACAATTTATGTGTTAAATATTCCCACTATCCGTGGAGAACTATTACATTTCCGGACTTCGAACAATACTCTGAATTAAACTTAAAAGGATATTATAGCTTGCGCTTCTGCTCGCTAAGTTAAAAGTGAAAATTCCAGAATGCCAAACCTCCTGATGATCGCATCTATAGACAATGCACATGCCTCCACCATATTAGTTTTATGTCGGTGTGGTCATGTTCTTTAAGCAATGTGTGCGAAAAAAACAATGATGAACATGACCACGTGGTAAACCGTTACACGCATGTTGGATATTATCGGAAAAGAAAGGAAAGAAAAGGAACTTTTTTTCATTGTAAATACGAAATTCACATGTCATAAAATGTTAGAATAATAAGACTTGTTTGCCCAGTGAAAATTTGTGCATGTCTATATAACAATACTAGTACATCGAAAACCATCAAATGTAAGTTGAACAGGTTTAGCTCCTGGTTAAACCCACCGGCCTGTAGGAAGTATGGAATTGCGGTTCTTACCAACTTTCCGGTTTTTTGTCTAAATATTGCCATAGAGTATATTAACTTTTTCATATCCCTTCTGTCTTTTACCTTGACCTTTATATAAGCTGTAGGAAATTAAAAAAAAACCTTAAAAAAGCTCTTAACATAGGTGGATCCAGATGGAAATGGGTGCCTAGGGTCCGCTCCTTGTGCTCGAAAATTTGGTTGATTATATGTCTAAAAAAACAGGACATCAATAGAGCGAATCCCTTTTTTCGGAATAACTTGACACGTCACTATTTCATAATAGAAAATGTGTTACATTTGCTTCTAAATAAAACTGATTGCACCTTAGTTTTTGAAAACGTCTACTTATGAGCAAATCAATAATTGATCAACATGCGTGCATTCTTGATGAAATTAAAATTTTTAACAATGGTTATTTTAGGGATTTTACCGAACATATGTGAAGAAATGTAAAACATTCCCATGGATAATGATGATGCTATTGCAATAGTTGGAATTGGTGGGAAATTTCCAGGGGCAGATAACATCGAAGAATTCTGGAAAATCTTGGTAAATGGAGAAAATCATATAACGGAAATTCCTCCTGAGAGGTGGAATGCTGAAGCATTTTACGACAGCGATCCAGATGCTGTAGGAAAGACATATGTGCGGAAAGCTGGATTACTCAAGAGGTTTGTTGATTATCTGCATATAATGTGGTGTATTTAAAAAAGACTGAAAAGAATTAGAAAAGGTACATTTAAAAAACAGTGATCATCCAAAACTATCATAGATTGAAAATGAGGGCAACACAAATTTGATCTGTATAGAAAACATACTTGGACATATTTCTAGTTAATGTTTTGGAAACCAATGATATTTGCTCAAAGCTATACTAAATAAAGTTTTATTTTAATTTGTAGACATGATGAATTTGATAACAAGTTGTTTGGAATCAGTGATATTGAAGCTGCGAGAATGGATCCGCAACAGCGATACGTACTGGAATGTGTACATATGGCTTTGGAAGATGGTGGTATAACTTCATCAGTCATAACGGGGTCCAATACCGGTGTCTTTATAGGTAGGCTTTTTTTTGTGGCTACCAGAAACACAATCGTTCACCTTAGGTATGGATCTACATAAGCAAACCAAAAACAAATATCTCCCATGAAGCTAATTAGCTTATTAACTTCAAAATTCAACCAACAAAATCCTTAAAATTTTCAAAACTTTCAAAGTTCTGTCTATTATATCTTTCGGTCATTAAAGTTGTTGGAATTTCTAAATTACTAATTTTATCCCATTAAATATGACCGCCATATCATAGAACACAAGGCTTAAAGTACTCATTTCAAGTTTATATCTAAACTATAGGAGAAAGAGAATGAGAAGACGGTCTTTCTATTTTTCTACGTTGGCTTGAAAAGCTGTGCAAAATGCTTTACTAGGTCGCAGTTTCATGACGTCTCTGCATCAGAGTTATTGTCCCAGAAAATCAGATATCACATTTATTATTTTTTGTTTAGTCTTATAGCTTTAAAACCGTAACAGAGTGATAAAACTTCCAGTTGATGGAATGGTACGCTCCCGAAGGGAGAGTTTATGGTTGTATTATCAACTTGGCTCTGTATACTTATGGCAAGAAAAAGCATCAATATCCGGTTTGCACCTTCATTTTCAGGAGCTGAAAAACAGCATAATGGCAGCTTCATTTGCGTATACTTGTATGTATGCGATTGAGAGCCAAACCAGCCTTGGAAAATATTCGTTATTTTCGACAATTTAATACAAATCATAGTTTTTTTTCCAAAATAGGGTTGGTCATAATAGTCTGCAGTATGGCACCCAGATGTTTACTGAAATTACGTAATCAAAATTACACATAATGTTCGGGTCATAAAAATTGCAAAACGAAAATGAAACAAAATGAAACGAAAATAATCGATAAAAGAAAGAATCGAAACGAAACAATTCATGAAAATGAATCAAATCGTAATAAAAGACATAATTAACAGAATGAAGCCAAACCAAATTCAATAAAAGAAATCTTTTTAAGACGTTGCGCAAATGATAAGGAACATATTTTTTCCAGTTCCGGACAATTCGACTGCAGATATTTCGGACCATGACAACCAACAATTCCTTGTGAATGCTGGACATTAAGGCTAATAGACATATCAGACCATGACAATTAGCTTTAGGAAATATATCATTACAAAATTTACCATATTTGAAGGTTATTGGTATAATATATCAAATCAGAGCTGACAAAAATTATCAAAGTTGTTTTTAAAAATTGTTTCTTCGGGAGCGTTAAAATGTTTCCCCTTCATCATATTATTTATGATAAGATTGTTAGGATATAACTCTGTTAATGAAAACAATATTATGAGATTGTGAAAAAAGATATCATTTGTAACCCCTCAAAAACATGTTAATCATATTCCTCACTTTAATTCTTTGTAATGCTATATATACATATGACTATTAAGTGCATTAAATACGATTGGCTTTAAAGTTCTAATCTCTAATACGGGTATTCTACCGTATATTATTGACGTTGTATTATTTAAAGGTGTAATGAATGATGATTACAAAGGAATGTCAGGTGATGACTTAGCAACTATGACAAACTACAGCCTGACAGGAACTTCCCAGAGTATTATATCAGCACGGGTGTCATATGTTTACAACCTTCTGGGTCCAAGTATGGTGATTGATACAGCTTGTTCTTCTTCTCTTGTGGCAATAGATGCTGGAGTACAAAATCTGAAATCAGGTGAGCTAAATCCACTATAATATTTTATCAATATCTAAACAAGGGGTAGAGTAATCAAGGAAACCAAGATTCTAGCGACAATCAAAAGAATGTAATCTAGGGACAAAGATCAGACATGGAAAACAAACATACACAACAAAGAATATAAAATAAACAAAATAATACATACAAAGTAACAAAAGTAAACGAGCAACTCGGATTCCACTAAACACTTGGAACACGGACTAGGTACACCGGTAGGGTAAACGTCCTTTGCTCCTTAAGGAACACCCGTCGAATTCCTCATAAAAGTCAAGTAAGTCTGGGGTGGACGAGGAAAGGAAAACTAAGACACGTTGAGAAAATCAGTTTTCATGGTGTAGATAGCTACACCGCAACGATCCACGAGTTCATGATGACGACCATAATACTTCTGTAGTGGTGACTTCAATCTTGTAGCATCATAATCCTGTTCCAAAAGTTTAATTATATAGGAATTAAAAATGATTCTGAGGCAAAGTCGGATACACATACTTGAACAAGATAGAACAGGACATTGTTGGTTAGATCGAATTTTTTTTCGAGTAACAAAGCAGAAAGTTGTGATCATCGACCTCTATAATTTAGGTCGATGCTCAATGGTAATTTGTGGAGGAGTAAACAGTATAGTTTCACCTGACCTGTTTGTTCCATTGAGTCGTGCCAGGATGATTTCACCAACAGGCCAGTGTCAAGCATTTTCAGCAAATGCAGATGGATATTGTAGAGGAGAGGGTTGTGGTATTGTGATTCTAAAAAGGCTAGGTGAGGTAGGTTTGTGTTTTGAGATATATCAATGAAAGAACATTAAGTGAGCTCATCAATGAGAAGGGGGAAATTAAACTAGCCAATCAATTAAGTGAGTGATTGAGAAAACACTGACAAAATTTTGGTGAATTCATACTCAAGCCTTGCATTTTGCCCCGTCCCTAAGTTGTATACACATACAGGATGTATTTGTCGACAATACCCTAGCATTGTATATATACTATTCAAGTACTATGTCGTTTTTTTTAATCATTCTACGAGAACATCGCACATTGGGTTGTAATTTCATTATCCCGAAATTTAAATAATTAGTTTACTACTATAATATTTCCTAAAATAACAGGTAAACTGTCCATATGATATAGATTGCCGACCCAGACCAATACAGAAAAAAGTTAGGGAGCATTCTTCAACAACTCTTCCTTGTGATCATGATGCATATGAGTTCGACACACCCATTTATTCGTAAACAATAGAATTATCACCTGTAATAATCTTTACTTCAATCTGTGTCCATTTATGAAATCATATCTAAAGATACCTTTAGTTTAGCATCTTAATATCATTTCCTCATTTCATGTGTTTGTTTTGTTAATTAGTAAAAATATTATTACTTAATGATTTCGGTATTGGGCTGGGCTTTTTTTTGTCTTCGATCAGCTTTAATTACATTTGATTGCAGTTCAGGCTTATACAGAAATCATCACATAATTATATCATAATATCATAATATTATATTTTCCAGGAACAATTAGATAACAAAAGTTGTTACATTTAGTGTAATTTATAGGTTACTAAATATCATTTCAATTACTTTTGATAAGGCAAAACTTGACATGAACAAGATTTGGTCTACAATAGTAACAGACTGTAACCAAGATGGTCACACGGCTACACCCATTACAGCCCCATCATCTTCACAACAGGAAGAACTACTAAAACGTATATATTCAGAAAACAGGGTTGACCCGGGTGATATTCATGTAATTGAAGCTCACGGTAAGAAAAAGTTTTATGTGAATTATCGATATTATTCACATTGTGAATCTATTTTACGAATGATGTTACATTTTGTGATGTATTTTGTGTCAAATTCGCAATCACAGCTTCTAATCATTAGTTTGAATTCAAATTTGTAAAGTACAATGCTACACTATACTATATCATTTTTACAAGATTGATTGACTTGTTTGTTCATAGCATGTTTATTTACTGCCGGGTATCAACATCCGGGTCTCTAAAATTTTCGGGTCAAAGTTCGCTGTAGCTGATGAACAACAAAAGAGTGAAGAAAAACTGACAAAAGCAACCTGACAAAATTGTATTTGTTGCTTTGAATAAACGTAGACGTTTAGGGCATGCACTTTATTCCTGGTACATTGAGTATGTCCTAAGACGAACTAATGAAAACAATCAAGACCTTAATTCAGGCCCCGACGCCACAAAAGTTAAAATAAATACTTAAGTCAGAGAATATTCCTATTTTCTATGGTTACTCCAATCAGAGCCATTGAAAGTGATGAAATCACAAACATCTTAGAATTTTGTCAGAGTTCAGAAATTGTTTTTCGTCTTGTAGCGCTCATTACTCAAAATTACTGGTTTATATCCTATTCAGTGCTATAATACTGGTATCGTATATTCGTTTACTAACACTAAGATAAACAGGCTTTAATAGAAGAGCCTTTTCGAGACACTCTAATAAATAGGTTCACTGAACCTTTTAAGTCTGCTATATTAATGAGTACTTCTTCAATTAGAACTAGGTCACTTTTTCAGGACATATTAGTGACATTTTAAGTATTATTCTGTCTAAGAATCAGGCAGTGGATGGCACATCTAACGACTGAAATGTCGAACGTTTGTTCTACCCACTATAAATGTACTAATTTTGTTTTTGACAGGCACTGGAACACCAGTTGGGGATCCGATTGAAATTAATACTCTTGGTAGATTTTTCGTCGGTAGGAAATCAAAGATTAACAAGGATAAAAACATGGTACACGTTGCCTCTGTGAAAACTAATATTGGTCACTTAGAATCGGCCGCCGGAGTAGCCAGCCTTATTAAAGTCCTTCTTATGATGAAAAACAAAACAATTGTTCCTTCTTTGCATTTTACAGAACCAAATCCAAAAATAGACTTTCAAAGATTCCGATTTAAAATCCCAGTGAATTCATTTCCTTGGGACAGTGCAGCTGGAAGAACACAACTGGCATGTATCAATTGTTTTGGGTTTGGTGGAACTAATGCCCACGCTATAGTAAAGGATTATCAAAAACCAAGTAGAACAATTAAATGCAATTGCTCAAAGCATATAGTACTTCTGTCACATTCGGAGGTTTCTGGACTAAGAAACGTTTTGAATACTTTTTTGACAGATATTTCCAAAAATCAGTATAACCTGTGTGATGTGTCTTATACATCACTTTGCCGAAGGAATCACTACAGCTTAAGAGTAGCAATCTTGGCAGAGAACATGGATGAATTGAAATCAAAGGTGGAACAAAACATTCATGAATCGGCAGACTATACCACAAAAACTAAACAACCCAGAATAATTGCTGTATTTTGTGGAGTTGGAACAGTATGGAAGGGGATGTGCAAAACACTTTTGACAATAAATGACCTCTTCCGGGACACTGTCATGAAGGTTGATGGCATATTACGGCAATTTACACCAATGTCTATCTACGATATCTTGATAAAAGGGGAGGAGATAAGCGATCCATTCACAGGGCACATTGCTATTTTTACATGTCAAATAGGGTTGTGGAAGTTATGGGAGAGTTTTGGATTACAGGTAGATGCTGTTCTTGGCCAGTCTGTGGGTGAAGTAGCAGTATCGTATGCTTCAGGTTGTCTTACGCTTGAGCAAGCAGTTAAAGTCATATATCTTAGGTCCAAACTTTTGGCTGATGTGACAGGTGGAAAAATGTTTGTTATCGGTAACTGCAAAACACAGTATGTAGAGTCAGTTTGTAGTCGGTACAAAGGAAAAGCATGCATTGCTGTTCATGCAAGCTCAAAGTCATGTGTTATTGCATGTAATGCCGATATAGTTGATGAATTAAAACAATCGATCAGAAATCATCTTTCAACTGAGGCGAGGGGTGATTTGTTTATAAAAGATTTAAACGTGAAATGTGCCTACCACAGTCACCATACTGATGACGCTGGTACCGCCTTAGAACATGCCCTAGGGGAATTGCACGTTAGTGCCAATAAAATTGAGGTCATATCATCAGTAACTGGTATCCAAGCAGACTTTAAGATTTTCAACAAGAATTATTGGAACAGAAATGTCAGTAATCCAGTTCTTTTCAAATCAGCCATTGTGACGGCAGGTCATATCGACAAGTTTAATATATTTTTGGAAATTGGCCCAAAACCGGTTCTACGTCCGCATCTTTTTGATTCTTTTTCTACTGAAAACGCAATATGTCTGTCGTCAATGGAAGAACACGATCAATCAGCGATTTTAAAATCTGCAGGAACACTGTTTGAGTTGAAAGTTAATGTAGACTGGCCGTACATTTCTTGCAAAGGGGAAGTCTGTGATGTACCTAAAATTCCACTAAATCCAACATTCAAAGGTATTTTCCTTTCAGATATTTCCCTTTTAAAAACACAGGGCCTTGGTCCATATCAAGGATCTCATCTTTTTGTATCAAGAACTCACGACAAAAGTGCTATGTTTAAGTTGACAATCAGTGAAGGAAATGTCCCTTTTGTTTATCAACATTTTGTCAGTGGATCGATTGTTGTTCCTGGGGCATTTTATGCAGACGTTGCCCTTGAGGTTGGACAGTCATTGACAGGTAGACGGGTGCAAGATATTTGCGTTCAAGTCGAATTTATACGTCCTATTCAACTTTCTGCAAAAAAATCATACTTTGCTGATGTTATCTTACATGGTTGTTCAAATGATTACATCAGCGGTTCTGTTAAAAGAGGAAACGATGTCATTGCCACCTTCGAAGTAAGATGTTTGAGTGACAATTGTCATCTGGAGACAATAAGCATTGAAAATTTACGAAGAGAATGTCGGGAAACTCAGAACTCAGAAACGACATATGAAAAATTAAAAGAATTAGGATTTACCTATGGACCACCCTTGATGATTTTAGGAGACGCAATAAAAAACAAAGATCAATGTTTAGTGAAAATGCACTTATCAGATATGATATGGAATGATGTAAAAAGAACACATATTCATCCGGCAGTATTAGATGGGCTTTTACAAACACCAGGAATATTAGCCTTAGACTCTTCCGAGAACGGCGAATTATTACCTGGAGGAATAGACAAATTTGTAATTCGAAGAGGAGTTGAACGTAATATGCTTGCATATGCTGAAATATCAAGAAGAACAAAAGAATACACATCATATAATATGGCTTTACTGAGTCTTACTGGAGTTGTCATTGCTGAGGTAAAAAACTTCAAGATCAAATATGTAATGGAGACCTCAGAAAACCAATCTGTAAAATATGAGTTAAAATGGAAGGATGTGGATTATAAGACCAGACCAATTAGCAACAAAAACAAGGTTTTACTATTTTCATTTGAAACTGAAACGGTAAGGTGTATTGAAAAATCACTTTCAAAAGAAAATGAAATTTTGTTTATACATATTAAAGCAAGAAATCTATGGGACTGCAAAATTTTGATTAAGGAAGTTATCGAAAAAACAGAATCCTTTCAGCTGCTATACATACCTTGTCTAACGATGACGAACGGAATAGAAGGATCTGATTTGTTCAGAAAATTGAATTTATCATGCATGTTCATGCTTGCAGTAGTTCAAGTACTCGCAGAGAAAGGCCTGTACGTCCCTATAACTGTCGTTACAGAGTGTACCCAGGCATATGATCTAAACAAATGTGACCATATCAACCTTTGTGGATCTGAACTATGGGGTCAAGTGAGGTCTATAGTCAGGGAAGATTCTGTTATCGACATACTACTTCTTGATTGTCATCCTTCAATTAAGGCGGCAAAAGATTTCATTAAAACTATAATGGAAGACAGACCAATTGCAGTTGGTGAAATTGTATACGAGAATGACCATGTGCATTCTAATACCTTGAATCGCATTTCATGGGGTCTGAATGACAGATTATACAAACTAGGCACTTTAGACCATCATTGTCAAGTACAAATGAAAGCTACCAAGCATAATGACATAGCAGACGCATTTTATGTACTGGAAAGTCCTCACCAATGTGTAAATGACCAACACGAAACTCTGAGTCTTCATGACGTGTTTTTACATTCTTCTGATTTACATGCAATGACAATGAAACCAGTCAACCATGGTGGGTTCAGATTGTTGGAGAATTCAGAGGTCGGATTAGATGTTATCACGTTTGAAGCCACGGCAATGAGTGTCAAAGGACAGGGAATTACCAACAGTTCAATATGTGCAGATAAAGTCATTTTATATCCAATGAAAGTACAGAGTACAGTTGTCGTTCCTCGTCAGTGTGTTTACTCATTGGCAGATTTAAAGGGCTACTCACCAGGTGTCCTGTTGAAAGCTGTTTTGATGTATACATTGTCTGGTCAGGTCATACATGATAATGCCCTTGTAGTATATGACGAAGATCATGAACTGTGCGCCAAACTACTGCTATTCTTTTTAAAAAATGTTTTTGGCCGGAATGCCTCAATGGGTCCAAAATTGAAGCCAACTACTGATATAATTATTTTGAAGGTACTAGATAACCAGGACATGCAAGAACTGATGTCTATCGATTCCATACAATCGATCACAACATTATCAAGTATACTTTCACAAAGTCAAAAACTCATGATTGAGATGAAAGGCATTTACGTTAATAGTCTTCAGACTGATGACGTCTTAAACCAACAAGTTTTGCTTTCATTTAGTCCGGTCATTCACAAATATCTTATTGGATACCTGCAAGAAACTGGAGAAAAACATCTTCGACAAAATGATACCAAAAAACTTGGAGAAACAATTTCGCTCAAACCTGGTCAAAATAATGCAAAGAAAGGTATCAACATTCCGAAACAAATGCTGCTTCGAAGGGATTGCTGCTACATAGTAATCGGTGGTTTAACTGGTCTTGGGTGGGAAATAGTTAAATTACTAGCTGCGAGAGGTGCAGGTGAAGTGATAAGCATATCCAGGCGAAAACCTAATGCCAAAAGAGAACTCGATATGGAACAAATTACCAGAAAACATGGATGTCGAGTTCATTCACTGTCAGCCGATATATCTGACTGGAGTAGCGTTTGTGATGTATTTGCGATGATAGATAAGATATCAACATTTCATTTAAAAGGAATATTTCAAGGAGCTGGCATTCTAAGAAACGCACTAAGTCTGCAAATGACTGAAGATGAATTAACAGAGGTCATGAAACCAAAAGTGCTAGGCACATGGAATCTTCATTTGATATCAACAAGATATCCACTAGATTATTTTGTGATGCATTCATCAGTCACATCTGTCTTTGGTAACATCGGACAGAGCAACTATGGTGCTGCTAATTCATTCTTAGATTCATTAGCACATTATAGACGACTTCACATTCTTAACAGCCAGAGTATAAATTGGGGTCCTTTGGCACTTGGGATGATGAAAGAAGGATCAAACACTGCCAACTTGGACACAATTCTAAAGGAGCAGGGCTACATTTCTATGGACGTTGAACAAATCTGTCAGTGTTTACTAGACGCTATGTTGAACAATGAGGTTCAGGTAATGTATGGAATATATGATTGGAAAGTACTTGGAAAAGCTTTGTCAACAGTTACGAATAGCATTATCAAGCATAAGTTGAGAGGATTTCTTATTGAAAAAGACGAACTGGCCCTCGCATCAAATTTGTCATCCCAAGATGAACTTTTAGCAATTTTGAATACATCAATCGATCAACAAAACGAGAGAATATTAGAAACTGTTTTTAATATAGCGGGCGAAGCATTCACTCATGATATCCAAAACCTAAGCACTAAGACTCTTATTGGAGAACTAGGTATTGACTCGATGCAAGTGATGACCTTTGCAAACAAAATACATGAAATATTTGGGATCAGAATACCTTTGATAACATTCATTTCAGAAGAAACAACATTTGAAACTATTGCAAATCTTCTTTATGCTGGAATACAGGAAAATGGACAAAATCTTTTAAACGAGGAGACAAAGCAAGGAAAGACAGTTTTATCACCAATAGAAAAACGACTTTATAATGCATACATACATAATCCAAAAGATCCTACATTGACAATTTTTGCAGATCTCGAGTTAACACAAAATGTCGCAGATCCAAATATGTGGGAAAAAATATTGGCACGAATGCAGACTAAATATACGACGTTAAGAACTTTAATACAAGCAAATGAAAATAAAACTGAAATAGTGAAAGTTATAATTAATCCCGATGACGCAAAGTTAGATTTTCAGGTCGTTGATATACAAGATTTAGAGCATAATGAGCGACTTCCTTGGGATATGAGACCGCTTCTGTTTGACCCATCAAAAGATTTTCCCATTCGAGCCTTATTTGCAAACAATTCGAACAAATGTATATTAAGAATTGTGTTCAGCCATCTCCTAATAGATTTTACATCAATTGGTATACTTGTAAGTGACCTTACAAAAATGTTTTTCAACAAAACACAAGAAAGTGGAGACTTTTTTGAGACAGATGTTTTCCCGGTATTTCACAAACAATTAGCAAAGAAAAAAAGTCAACTCAGGGTTTACTGGAAAAATCGTACGCCTCGACAAATCAAGTCAATGTCAATTTCTGGATTGCAAAAAGAAGATTTGGATCCATACCGAGTGGAAACTGTGAACCATATCATTCCTATAACAATGGTGGATCAACTACGAAAGGCAATGCAACACCATAAGGTAAAACTATCAGAAGTTGTCATAAGTCTGTACCATGTATTGTTATACCAACAGCTACGTTCTGATATTGTTGCCATCTTTATGAATATGGACATGAGAATTCATTTCCCAGAATATAAAGGTTATGTCGGACGTTTTGCAAATCTTATACCACTGTATGCTGAAGTAGATAAAACAATGTCCTTATTATCTATCATCAATATGAACAAGCAGTCTTTGACAGATGCGTTAGAAAATGGTCTTTTGCCATTCGGTGATATTGTCGAGTTTATTGAAGACGACACACTGTCTTCCGTTTATCGACATCAATTGTCAATGGACTACCAACAGGATATGGACGAATCTCTTGACCGACTTAAAAACATGAAACTGAAAAGAATGGTTACTGGGAACTACTACATGGAAACGCAATTGCTTGTTTGGTACAATTTAGAGAAAAACTATCTTGAATTCGAAATAGCTTACAGCAGTTTGGTCTTTGACAAACAAAAAGCTAACATTATGTTAGATATTGTGGTGGAAATGATAAAAACATTTATAGAAAATCCAGAAACAACAGTAGATGTGTTAGTGGGTACGCACTCAATCAGAGATGAACTTAAGAGCATACCAAACATACAGAAAAATCTGAATGTGAGGGATGTCCAACAATGCATCAACCATCACACAGAATTGACAAACAATAACGAACACGAACAGCAGAACAGATATAACAATGGAAACCCAGCAGGTAATTCCGTTTTTTAGTTTCCCAAGCTGGAGTGGAATACATTTGGTTTTAGTGATTGTCTTATGTGCAGTGTTGTATGTTCTTTCTGACAACATCAAAAGATAGCAAACACCCATCATTTATACATATTTGGTCAGTTGGAAAAGCATGATGAAGAGACCTTTGAGCTAAATAGGAAATTATTAAAACCAAATGGCATTATGTTTTACCAACTGCTAATGCAAATAATATATTCTGCTTTCCAGATTTTCAAAATATAGAAAATTATAGAAATAAATTGCCAATTATGCACTTCACGAAATTTGTGAATAATATTTCATTTAATTATTTTAACGCGTTTTCAAAACACGTTACATGAGTGGTAATTAATTGTTTAATATCCCAGACTAATTTAGCTGGAAAAAAGTAAAATTTTCTATACTTTGGTAACACATAAATTTTACCACAAATATATGCAAAATTAATTAAGTGCAGCTCCGCCTTAAAACCAGGCAGATGATTCTAATGGGTGATTCATGCTTTCCTTAATCCCAAATATTTTTTTTTCATTGCGAATCCTTCTATGGGCCTCAGAGAAACTGTAGTAGGAAATGTAAGAGATAATGAAAGTAGTTTACTGGATATATTAAAACTTTAAATTAGATTATGTTCTAATTTAAAAAAGAACGGGAAATCTTCCCGCTAGAATTTGTATTCTATAACCAGTCGAAAAATATTTTAAGATTTATAGGAGGTCCCAAATATCTTTTTATTAGAAATCCTTCAAAAATAAAAGTAAAAAAAAACACATAAAAGTTAAAAAAAATAAAAGTTGCCCACTTTGATTTTGGTTATGTTTTACTACAGGAAAAGTACAGGAAAACTTTCCACCAAAATATTTACACTATAACAAGTCAAAAAATATTTCAAGAAATGAACTTAGGAAGAGTTTTTTTAGGACCTAACAAATGTATTTATACAGTGTCATTGATAATTATAAGATCTGATGAATCACCTCCTTTCTGTGTTGTATTTATACTTAAAAAGTTGAGTAACAATTTACGATAAATTTGCATATTTAAAGCGAAAAGTCTTTGAATTAATAAATTTGGTACAATTTAGTGTGAGTTACATGTAATAACGATCATAAACCAACACAATCATGCTGTACAGTTAAAAAAAGACAAATAATTTTCTCTTTGCTTTTCACAGGATCTTTTTTTAAGCGTACAAAAGGAGGATGGAGCCACCCTGTTTGGGTTACCATTGAGGGCTTTGGGACAAATTGTCGATTATCTTGGGGAAGAAACAAAGATAAATTGTCGAAAACAGTGTATTTCAAGGAAATGAAGCACATATCATTGGCTGAAACGAATGGTAACTTTCTTATTATATAGTGTGAGGCGTGCCACTGGCATAACAGGGTGTACTTACCCTTCAAGAGTACCTGATATCACTTCCTATAATTGCATTGTGTATTGTTCGCTACAATACATTGTGTATGTACATTGTCACAGTTACTTATTTTAACGTTTTGGCCATGTACTTGGATTTGGTGTTTCTGAATTGGCCTTCTCTTTTGATAATTTGGTTTAATTTTTTTTACCGATGTAAATAATTCATAATTTCATTCTGCTAGTAAACACAAACAGTTGTTAATGCACATTTTGCAAACATGTTTGACACATTTCCCGTAGTAGATTTGTGAATAATAAAAACACCAAATGGTGTTTATATCAACTCTGGATTTTTAGTATATCATACGGTTTTTAGCATTACCGTAGAGATCATGCATTTTATATGTTTATATATATATATGTTATATATTTATACATGTAATAAAATTGCTACTATCTAGCTATTTATATTTACCATATTGTCTTTTGCGGTTTGTAATTCATTGTTCTTATATTTTCAGGAACTCATATTATGTATATCACAGGACGAAGGCGGCAATATACCTTCTCAACAAAAGACAGTCAAGTCGTTGACCACTTTAAAGCATTCATTTCAGAACTATCTGATATATGTTAGAAATTTTTTTGATAGAAAAATAATATACTATTTTACGTATATGTTAATAGTCTGGTACATGTTCATCTTGTTTATCTCTAGAAAATGAACTTAAGTAGGTCAGAGTATGCATATTATGGTTGTATGAGTTTAAAATATTACCCTAATAACCTATTTCCTTCTATATATATATGTAAGTATCTTAATATGCAAGTTTATTTGGCAAGTTACCACCAAGGTAACACAAACTGTTTTAATTTGATATGCATTTTTCCCCAAAATATAAACGACAAAAACAAATTCAAATCAATGTAAGTAAATATTTTTCAGCTGGAGTCTTTTTTGTTTAATACTGAGTAAACATATTTTGAGCTTAATTTTTCATTTTTGTAGACTTTAGTATGATATAACCTTAACATGTATTGTCCTGTTGTGCAAACAATTAACCAAGTCATGCTTTTTGATAGATCCACCTTTTAAAAGCTTCTCTGATACGAATGTTGTTAAATACGTTGACTAACTTTGTTTGTTTTTATGTTTATTGTAAATTGCGTCAATCAATGTTTTAGGGTTAATTTAAGATAAAAACATACGTACGTTAAAAAAATATACCCCACTCAACGAATTGATAGTATATTGGTACCACCTTGTCTGTCTATTAGCCTGTCAATCTGTTCTGCAAATGTTTCGTCACAAAAACCCAAGTAGATAGACTTATTTCATATTGGTATGCGATGTATATAGATGGTGCATACATGGTACATGTAAACAATTTTGGTTGGTGTCCGATATAATTTTCTGTTTTGTTGAACTTTCCTACCTTTCACTGTATAGAATAATAGAGAAAATCTCAGCTCGAATAGACGGATTGATTTCAAATTTGACATATGACTTAATATAGTAAGGGCAAACGTTGTGAGTAAATTTAGTTGCTCTTCAATATAAACTTCCTGTACATGTTTCGGTATATCTAGCACAACAACGAGTGTTACTTCATGTTCATTTTCAAAGACATTTAGTGCAGTAGGGAAGTTCAGCATCACAATAATTTGTCAAGATTAGTGTTATCATCATTATCATTATTATTTTTGTTATATGCGTTTGAATATCGAAAAATCCGACAGAAAAAATATGTGTAGATTAAAAGAAGTTTATGTCGATAAGAGAACTCACTTTTTCAACGTAAAATAAGATTTGTGTCTTCATTTTTTTATATATATATATACGGAAATTATCAGTCAATAAAATATATTCATTATCATAGTTCGTTATCAGTTATTTAACACAAAGCATGAATCAACCAATATAATATGCACATTGAAATGAAATAAATCAGAAACCCAGATTTCACTAATTTTGGTTGACATACAATGATTTTTTTTTATAAAGTTACATCTACATTCCCCAATATAAAAGAAATATATAGCCAAACGAAAAAATAAAGCTTTTGTCGCAAATATGACAAAAGTGATAATCCCTATTTATATAACAAAAAAAAATATTTTTTTAAATATCAAAGTTGATCTTTATTTTGTCACACATACGTTATATCCAAGTCTGAAAATAATCTGCTCAATATAATGCACATATCAGGTTGTTGCATGGACAATGTATGACAAGCCCATCCGTCCGCCATACATCCCAAACTAATAACATAAAATTCGGTAAAAAATCAATATACATTTTTGCAAATTACTTTTGATCACAAAAAATCTTTGAATCTGATGTTTGTGCTTATTGTTCTAGCAGCGACAAAACATAGCTTTGTTTGTTAAAATCAAAGCAAGTGATAAAAATATAATGCAGTGATAACGATTAGACTGAAGAAATAGATACTCACAAAAAAGAACATGCAATTATCAACATTACAGGCATATAAAAACAAACTTATATGAGCAATCTGCCCTCCACTAAAAACTGGAAGCATGAATCAAGTGCACCAGTATCCTCTGCTTTTCGAGGAAAAGACTCCCGTTGAGTTGCTCCTAAAATTATTTTACGTTCGAGGTAGACGAAAGAAGAAAATGATGACACGGTAAACGAATCGGTCCTGATATATTTGGCAACACCGTCTGCTCTAAGTCCAGCGCTCTAGACAATTCGACAAATAGGGTTATAAAATTTACCGATTGATTCTTACTTGTTATTTATTTTTGAATTTCTCGTTTCAATGGATATTGACTTTGTCTTATGGTGTCAGATAAAATGGTTGTATCGAAAATATACATTTTATGGAATTTGCCATCTTTCAGTTTGTTTACCTACAATAAGAAAAACAAACAATTTGTCAAGCATAGTTACATATTTAAGAAATGAAGTGTATAGTTTTGGTAAGGAATTATGGGTAAGAAAGATAAAGCCATTTTCGTACATATTTGGGCGCTATTATTTGAGTGACTTCTTGGTCACCGCTATCTTAGAAAAAAACTACGATTAGCCTTGTGTTTAATAATGGAAGTTATTGATACTGGTTCGGTTCGGGATTGCCTTTACAATAATCCCTTACAGTATACAAAATAAAGAATGATGGTATGTAAGGCTCTGTAGAACCTACTAGAAGAAATGAAATCATCTACCTTAAGTAAACTCAAAATTTTAAATGAAAACAATATATTTCATCTTCGCTTTAAACAAAATAAAAAAAAACATATCTGTTTACAAAAGAAATAAACAAATTTACAAACAACCTATCAAATACAAAAAAAAAAAACACACACAACAGAAGAAAAAGAAATAAATTTATTCTACGTTGTATGTTTATCTGATTTGTCTGTTTGTCAGATAAACATACAACGTAGGATAAATTGATTTATTTTTCTTCTGTTGTGTGTGTTTTTTTGTATTTGATAGGTTAGATGAATGGACTTCCGATAACACAATATTTTGCAGGTGAAAGGATTTATATGACCATATCATACATGTAATTTAAACATTTTATGGTTTGGCGTTCTAGAATCGGCCAGAGAAGTGTTTTATACATAGTTTATGTCTTAACATAAATTAAGAATTGAAGCTATAAATTAAGGAGGCATATATATATTTATCTGCAGTTCCCGATGTAAATATGAAGACAAAATAATTCGTTGGATAGTTGCACTGGTGCGGTCGCCCACTTTTTCCTGTTAATAATGTCTACATTTGTACCTTTACTTCTACACTTTATAAAGCTTTAGGCATCAACTCCTTTATGTCTCCCGTTCCGTAACATAACATTTTATTTGAATTAAATTTGTATAAATTTTTGGATCATCAAGTCTTAAAGTATGTTCACCTGCAAACGCAATCAACAGAGATGATATATACAACGTCTCAGTATGTGACGACTCTATTCACTACACTGCTCCATCGGATCAAATTGATACAGGGAAGATAGCGTAAACTTGTCGAAAGGTCTGAAAAATTCCCAACTATGTTAGAACTGTCAAATTTGCGAAGCAAATTTTTTTTGTCGTTCCCTCCGCGGGACTCGAAATCGTACCGCTGTGACATCTATGGCAACACCGCCTGCAGTAAGTCCAGCGCCCTAGACCACTCGGCCAGCTAGGCTATATAAATATATATATATATATATAGTAACTGTCCCGCTTTCTCCTGCTTTCGCCTGGAGCCGAGAGACGGACAGGCCGTCAGAGATTACAGAATGTTTGATGAAATGTCAACATGCATTCCTTAGTCTACGGCTGAAAACCTGCCGCTGTCGAAAATGATGGGAATAAAGAAGGGAAGTTATGACGCTCAGAAGTGACACACTTCAATTTTAGATGAAAAAAGACAGTTCGTTTTTTTTAAATTCCAATCTAATATTGTAATGTTTGGAAATAAACTGACACAAAATCTAGTAGTTTAATAACACAAAGGTTGATACTAAAAGTTGACGTGAAAATGTTCCCTCTTCCGGAACATTGTAAGAGGGGTCTTCCTTTGTAGAGTTTCCGAAGATTAACATATTTGCAAATAGGATTTGGCAAACATCTTAAATTCAAAGATCTTAAATTCAATGTCAAAAACTAATTTCAATAAATGTCACATGGATATTCATACCACTAAACATGAAATGGTTCACAGCCAGGCCATGCTTATAAAATCTGACAGCCTATAACTAGTGCATCACCACCCGGGACGCGCCTGCTTTTATTTCTCAAGAATTTCAAGAGTCGGATAGCAAAAGTTTGGAAAGACATAGATGGATGCAGCTGATTGAAAAAAAAAAGTCAACTTCGTTACGAACAAAATATAGACGCTACTATTTGCCTGAAGTTATTCGAAAGGACGACAAAAAGCTCTACTGCTGACAACAATTAGCACGACAGGACCGCTTGGCACAAATATTAGATTAGATCTGTCATAACAGACATTTAAACTATATGTAGCCTATTAAACGTGGATATTTTTATAGTTAGCACGTTATTACAGATACTTAAACTACATTTAGCCTATAAAACGCAGATATGCTTCTACTGAACATTCATTTTTCTCTTGAGCGGTGCATCAAAGTAATTCATCAGGTTACAGCTTAGATATAATTACGGGTATTGTAATTACCCACATCTTTATTTGGTGTATGTGTAGGTGTACATTAAATAGGAAATAAATGTTGTAAAATTTACATTATATACAAGAGCAACAAGATTGTATACACACAAAAATGAGTAAAAATTCAACGAACATTTTGCATATTTCAACTTTGCGATATCGAATACATGTAGGGACATGTTTGATATGTGCAAATTGTAAATGTATATGTATTGGAGATTTTGTTTTGTTTTGAGAAAGCAGTTTTGAGAGAACTTAGAACTGTACCTGACCATTGCTTTCGATCAATACAAAGTCAGTGCATTCACGTTAAAGCATATTTATAGCAGAGGCTATTTCAAAATCGACATCCGATCATTTCAGACTCTATTTGATTATTTATTAATTTTTTTATTATTTGGTTAACGCTGGATCTCACTATGACGTAAGTAGCAAATGAGTCTAAAAATGCTACTTTATTTACTAACTAGCCTTTCAGATGGTTTTTCTGCACTCCTTTCTGAATTGTTAAATTACATAAAATTGCACGAAATTGAAAATTATAATATGACTTACACCATTACTTCTTCCAAATTTATGATAACTTTTTTTTACCGATTATTTCAGTAGGCAGAATAAGGCGTTATAGGCTTCCGTTCTTTACCTGAAGTTAGACATATTGCTTTACTAGGTTGTTCAGGAACTTGATATCGGTTGGCAACCAAATTCGCTTACAGCGTATGCCCAATATATACAAACCACATACCAAATATGAAACAATCGATTTTTTTTTACCAAATTAACTCACAGCCACAAATTGTATAAGAACATTACCCTTTTTCATGGAAAGTTTTATCATGTATTTATGAATTGTTGGTTTTATAAAGATTATAAGGCATATAATGTCATAAGGCAAAACCTAGATTAGTCTGAAATTCAAAGCAAGGAAATTGAAGGGTTTAAAATTGTCTTGATTTTTTCCATAGAAGGATATATATTTTTCTCTTCAACTTAAATATTGCCAATGAAGTAACTGACATGTTTTATGTTTTTATTTTTATATTTTTTTATTTTTAATGTTTATTTTTATTTTTTTATTTTAATTTTTATGTTTATTATTATGTTTATTTTTTTTAATTTTAATTTTTATGTTTATTTTTATGTTTTTTTTTTATTTATTTTTTTATTTTTTTAATTCTTTTTATGTTTATGTTCCTTGAGTGGAAAGCACGAGAAGCAGAATAGTGTCCTAATTTTTAGGCAATTTTTGCTAGATGAGATTTATTCATTTACGTAGCATGGTCTGAAAATAAATGATGAGCCGGTTTTAAATGAATTTTTCGGACAGTCAATAAAATTTGATACAGATTTGTAAACTTGAATTTTAAAAGCTTTTCATATAAACTTTAACAAATAAAAAAGCTTAAAGTATAAGTTGTTTTTATGAAAATGTATACAATAATCAACGCTTAAACAGATTGCATATTTGGTGTTTGGTTATTCGTACAAAAATGTTCATTTGATCTTCTTGTATTTAATGGTATGTTTGACTTAGGTTTGGGTAAAAGCGATTTAATATATAACATTATGTGAAGTACATATAGATATAGTTTTAACAGCATGGGTATAATCACTTCAACGGCTTGATAAATGCAGTTTTATTGATAAAATGCTTAACCAAAATTGACAGCTGTTAAGTACATGTATAACTAATGTAGATCAAATATGCATTGTTACAATTTTCTGTATGACAATAGTTTTAAAAAAACACACATTTGAAGTTTATTCTACACTACAGTTTTTCACTAAACGCGAAATTATCCCGCCCCTTTTCTTCCAATGTGAAAATAACTTGCTTTTGTATATTTGGTTTCTTTTTTGGACCTACTATGGACAAAACAACTGGGAGAAAAAATATAGCCTGTCCCAGACCAAATATAATAACTAAAAACATAACTTTGAAAAAAGAATTAAAAACATATGATTCTGAGCCAGACAAAATTAAAATACCAAGTAAAGACGAAAGAGCACCATTCATAATAGGACCCCCAGAACGGATTATTGCTTCGTTTACTCGAATATTTCTTGTTTCCCCATCGGAAATTAGAAAAGCATGGCATATATGTGTGCTGTAATCAACAGAAAACCCAACACTCATTATCACATGAATCATTGTTATTGAACTGAGAGATAGTCCCCAAATATGCATGAAACCAAGCAGCCCCAGCATGATCATTGCCATGGATATTGTTACATATATAATAACAAAAGGGTTAGACATAAAGACACAAGTTATTAAAAAGACTGCTGCTACAGACGCACCTACAGTTTGTAAAGTATTTGGTAGAACAGCAACATATTGCTCAAAGTATTGGTAGATTGGTGAAAAAGTAAATGCCCCAGGGAAAGCTTCGCTTATTGTTTCCCTCATTCGTTGCATAAGTTTACCCTGTAAATACGTGTCTTTTACATTTTTCGAAAATACATGAAATCGGCTATGAACTATATTACATTCATCGGAAATGACAAAATCATTAGAATACATCGGATTCATTGCGGCAAATGCTTTTAAGTTGTAGCAGAAACTGATTTTATTTGTGTCATCAAACCATTTTGATGACGTAAACGCTGAAACCCAATCAATCTTATTTTTGCAGTTGATATCTTGGTCCTGGCATATTTTTTCCATTAAGTTTCGTGTTTTATTTCTTGTTTTTATGTTTGAATAATCTAGGTCAGGTGGCAGATACACTGAAATTATAAACGTTGCCGGGAAGTTATCATAATTCCAATTACTATAGGCTTGAAAGTATGAAGTTTCAGACACTAGGTTACGAATTAGGAGACCTTGCTTTAAATTCATTACTCCCCACACTGATGTCCCAATATAGCCTATTGAGCAAAGCATTATGAATAATTTCACAGGTGTTCTCAAAATAATTCTTGGAATAAATAGTGATGGGAGTTTCTGACAAAGGCTTTCTTGTTCAATTCTAGATTTTGGAGGTCCACCACTACAGCAGATGATTTTATGAATACCAGCATCTTCTGCCTTCAGGGCATCCAAAGTTTTTGTCTGTTGGCATGTAACGCAATGTCTATTTGCAGCAACTCTCCTTTCATGTATGGCCAAGCAACCGAGAAAAAACGTCATTTGATTTATATAGCAAAGAAAAACAGCAACACCTGCAATTAAGCACATATTCAAAATTATTTATTTGAACAGGTAAAACAAGTGGTATTCTAAATCAAGAATCAAATGCACTGATATGATAAATGAAGAAGAGAAGTACTCATAATTCCAATTGATATAGGCTTGATTATAATTAGGCTTATTCTCAAATGTACATTTTTCAAATACATGACAATGACGTCATATTATATAAGTAGTATGTATTATGTATTTTTTCCCGATATAATAGTTTGTTTTTAATTGGCATTCAAGCTAAGAATCATGCAAAATGTGATACATGGTTGGAAAGCCTACATATTTTTATGTTTGATATTTTGTTCAAAATGCTTCAGTAAACAGAAATTAACATTTGGTTTTTCGTATAACCCGTGCTCATAGAAGATAAAAATTGTATAGAATGCACTGTAGAATTCAAAATTAAGGGAGATAACTCTGTATTTGTTTGTTTGTTTGATTGTTGGGGTTTAAAGTCCGAGGAGCAATATTTCAGCTATATTCAGACAATGAACATGAAATGGATGATAAAATGAACATGAAATGAAAAAAAAGGATGGGTCACAAGGATAATAGGGTCGACAAATTTTGATTGCCGCTGGAAAAAGGGGGGATGGGTAAGGTCGGGCAATTTAGCCTCCTGTGGCGGAGCGCAAAGGTTCCTACTCCTATCGAATACCACAGCAGTGTTCTTTAACGTGCGAGGAACGTGGCATCTTTCCAAACACGGTGCACCACTATGGTTTGCGGTCAGGTTTTCCGTATTATAGCCTGACAACCCCAGCATGTAACACGCCAGGGGTACCCCATTCCACCACCTGGGGCACACATCCCAGTTGCCTTATACGACAAGCTTAGCGCTGCTGCAGGCCTATTCTTTTAACACCCGGACCTGCACGGGGCGAGATAACTCTGTAAATGACACTCAAATACAATAGAATCTATTGGATTTTTAATGTTGATTGTCTCTTAAGAGCAGGTAGATTTGAATGAATTATTACACATTTCATAATATAGACCCATAAAACGACTTAAATACAAAAATAAAAATATGTAGCCTTTTTTTGGGGTGTATCACACTTCTCAGATTTTGCATGATTCTTACGTACACAGCTACTTAATATCTCATATAATACCTGTGTATACACAGAATAGTTGAACACTTCTAAAGGAAGATAAGGCACCGGATGTAAACGCAACAATATTGGTCAACGAAGTTATAGTAACTGCAACACCACTAGATTCAACTGTTTTTCCAACTCGTTCTTCTGGCGAACATTTAAGTGGAGCATCAGAATGTGCAGACAGGAATATAAACATGTCGTCAACACCAATACCTGAGGAACAGCAAATCAAAAATCAGTATAGAAACAGTCAGTTATTTATTTTGTTTTGCTTAAAGTCATTGCAACCGTACACAAAGATAGTGTGATTAGTGTATTTGTTGCTTTGCTACAAAATGTAGTGGTAATTAGTTTATTTTTGACATTTGTTTTGACAGCTATTCTATCCTAAAATACAAATACGTTATTCGACTTTGTTTGATATTTCATATTCAAAAGATCGCAGTGTACTCAAATTTGGCAATGTCTTTGATATGCATCATTTTTTTAACAACGAATTTAAATGATTCAACCTAAAGTGACTATACCACCACAAACAAGATATTATTACAATTCAACGACGAGTGCCAACGTATTCGCATGGTATTTATTTACAAAGCATTTCAATGTGACAATAAGGAAAGACCTTTAAAATGTTCACATTGTGAACGATTTTTTCTTGATAATACTAGATAAGAATGTTAGAAAAAAACACCAAAAATATATAGACATGTACCAATAATTAGAAACGGCATTACACCAACTAAGCTGACAAATTCAAAGCCCATGGCACTGCAAATTCCAAAAGAACCTAATATTGCCAATCCGCTAGCTATAACACCAGCTCGGCCTAGGTGACCTCTTTGAGATACCCAGTTCCCACCTGCAGCAGCAAAAGAAACGTATGTAATCATCAATGAAAAGGTGAGGGAAAAATAGCGCACATCTCCCTTTGTGTTTGCATTCAGCTCGGAACCAAGTGAATCTGAGACTGAAAAAGCTACGTCAAAGCAATCACTTTTGTACGATTTAAAGGTTTGGACAAATTTGTTTTCCCATTGACTAGCCAGCTGAGAATAAAGTCTGCGATCTTCTCTTAGGAAGAAAGACATTTTAAATGCTTTCACAGAGCTTACTTTGCTGTTGTTATTAAGTTTAACACCTCCAAAAACTTGGAATAATACTTCTTGTGTTCCACGACTATCGGTAAAGACAGGATAGGATACATCATTGTTTATAACATTGGTCCAAAATAAGTCCGACTCAAGAACAGAGAAGTTGGTGGCACACACATTGTTACGCTTAGCACACAAGTCTTTATAAGAATAGGTTATTCCATCGGATGAAACTGAAATGTTCCTAACTACATCAAAAAGCTTTTGCAAGTCATTTCGATAAAATGCTGTCAAAAGATTGCTGCCATTTATGGTCTTTACTATTAATATTCCATACTTTCCCGTGTCGAGTAAGCTTTGTTCATAAAAGTTAGTTCCGGTATAATCCGAAAACTGTTGTTTAACTCGTATGCCGTCTTTTTGTGCCTGGCTATTAAACGGTGTATAGATTGAGATGTCTTTTACTTTTTTCATCCAAATTATATTTATGCCGAGAAGTCCGTTCAGTAGAATGCAAAATAAAATGGCCGAAGCTGCATTTTTAGCGATGAATTGACCATATCTGTTGAAAATTCCTTGCAATGCAATATCATATTTCTTTGTTAGGAACATCCTGTCATAAAAATCTAAGAATAAAGACAAACAAAAACAAACAAACAAACAAACAGACAAAAAAAAAGAAAAGAAAGCAAACATTAAGTTCTTTTTTTTTCTCAGAATAGACTGATTTGATCAACCAGGCATGACCATTAGGGAAATATGACAAACGTGTTTACTGCGTACATGCTGTTTACTTCAGGAAAACTGGGTTTCTATTTTGACACTTTGATAGATTTCACTACTTCTAGTTTCTTCGATAAAAATGTAGTTTGCAGATTCACGACAAAATACAAAAAAGCCAATATTCAGCTTTTTGCGAACTGTATTAGAGCTAATCATGCCGCTAACTGCCATTTTGAGAATGTTAACCGCCATTTTTCAATGGTGTATTTCTCAAGCTTTGCATTATCAGTTTATATGTCAAAACTCGTACGTTTATTTTGCCAGAACCTGCCGTGGGTTCACAGATATATTGAATTGTGCATAACCTTTACAGCTTCGGAATAAAGCAATGTCGCCACAAAACTGTAGTCGACACTTTGATACACCATGGTTGTGGCCAACAGCACAATTTAAACAAAAATAGTTTATTCTTTCGTAGGTTTCCTTTTCTGTTTGAATCCGCATTTGACATCATATGTGTAAGTCGGTGAGCGTTTTTGTAACAAATATAGGATGCTAATCACATCCTAGTCAATGCTCTAAACGCTTAAAAGACTCCGGATTTCCCATGATTACTCTTTTAATATGTGTTTATGTGCAAATCATAGTATACCATTCATGGGCGAAAGAAAGTAAGATGGTAAATTTTTTGAATTGAATGTATTGACGCTATAGTTTGAAATATATTTGAATTAGTGTGTTAAAATGACTATACGAAATAAGATCTATTATTAATTTTTAAACTTATTCAACTGACCTTGAATGTGATATAAGACGTAAATAGATATCAATTGACTAGTCTATTTTGAAATGTGTTATGTCGTTATCAGAACTTCCTACCACAATCCCTAACACAGGTATTTTAAACCGGTAAATTTAAATGCACTAACTATGTTTTGTAGTTTAGAATCTTATATATGAACATACCATATATACCAGGTCTTTAGAATATAGCACTTATTACATTGTATGTTCAGTCTTTTTATAACAAAAATTCCCAAAAGCTAATAGACAGAATCCAATGAAAGTTGGATTATTGTTTCTTATGGTATCTTGAAAAAAAATTGTAATTTCATTTATGAACTGTTAAAAAAAACCACAACAATGATTATTGAATATAGGAGTAAAACCACTTATTCCAAGGTACATCTAAAACAACCTTTGAGAGATTGAAAAAATAAAGACGACATACAAAGCTCTATAAAAGTCCTAATAGGTTACATGAAAGAGTTTGAGGATTCCTGCTTACAGATAATTTCACTAAAAGGCTTTAAACGTTTTTTATTTCCATTTTTAGCTGATAACTTTAAGACCAGAGTAAGGTTAATTAAACTTTAATTGTTGAATGATTCTTGTGACAATGCCAACGAAATATTTCATTGATCTAAGTTTTTATGGAACATTTTATGGATGCAATGATCAACAGAATGTTCCAATCCATGGTAGAAAGAAAATTATGTTCAGCCATACAAATTCAGTTAAAGGTTATAAAAGCATGTTTCGTCAGATAGAAATATTTGAAAAGCTAGTGGAAGAGTTCTTAGCGCATTTATCTCAAATATTAATAATTACAACCTTGCTTTTTCCCCTCCAACATTTTAAAAAAGAGAGCTCTTGCAGAACCCAGTCTTTACAGCACTTGGATGGTATAAACTTCCCACTTACACCATATACCATTCCCCATTCCTCATTGTCCCCTTCCCTATACCCTATTGAGATTTCCCCATCCCCTTTGAATCCCCATTGTATATTTCCTATCAAATATTTACATCATCAAGTTAAAGTTCATATTCATAAGTTCAATATTTAAACGGATAAAATTGAGTTTAATATACTTTTTCACGTCAATAAATACTTTTAAACAAATTGTGTACGAAGCCAGACATGTACGCCACAAACGATTAGATCGTCTGAAACGGGGATGGGGACTTTTGGATTCAGATGATTTAATGTTCTGACACGCACAATAAGGCAAATTCAGAAGCATGTGGGCTTACGTGGAACACAAAATTGATCTTACGTTAAGGCTTTTTACACATGATTATTGACTAATATTAAATCAGTCAAGGTGGTTCCTTTTAGTTGGATAGTGTTGAAAAATACTGGCGACAGAGCCTAATTTAGGCAATAAATCCAAAAACTTCTTTGGGTCAGTTGAGCAGAAAAATTGGAAAATAAGAATAATTCGAAATTAGGGAACACATAAACAACTTCGGCAAATTTAAACCGAATAGAAAAGGTATTTAATAAATGTCTTCTACGTTTCTGATATTTCAACTTGCATGTGTAAATAAAAATACGACTTTGTATAACAAGTTTCGTCCACTTTACCTTATAGCAAGTTCTTTAATGCAGCATTAGACATTCTTAAGTTATGACATGGTAACATCCTACTACATTAAGTTTCTTATTGTATCATGAATGATAACCGTTCTAAAGTTAAGTAAACAGTTTTAATTCGTCGTATATAGAGTCTTTGGTATAACATTTAGACATGGTTGGTGCTGTTATCTGAATAATATGTGATAAATGAGGATAAACGTACAATCATTTTAATGATTATTTAACGTTGTTTATTAGGTCGAGAGTTTTGCTATACATTTTAATGTATAAGGACATTAAATACATGTAAGCGTAAAGGGGATGACCCAGAATGACCTTCCAATCAAGTCAATGATATACCAGAAGTTTGAATATCCCCCTAACAACTTCGTTTTAACTAAAGTATTGAATGTATTGCATAAACTGGTATTTCCATGAATAGATTGACCGTTAATACACTATTTAAGACCAAATTAATTTCCACACTTTTTCTTATGTAAGTATGGAATCGATAGAATAGCATACAAACCCAATACGTTTTCGAAATAAAGTGAAATCAGAACTGAAACATTGACGGAAAATTGAAAACAAGTCCTATCATAGTTTACGTTTGTTAAAGTGTCAATAGAGCTGTAGAAGTAGGCAATACTTTTTCGCTGTACATGAGCGTGTTTTTTGTTTGGGGGCTAGCTGTAGCCTGCTCTGTGGTGTGAGGGTTTTTATTGTCTTCATTTATGACCTACAAGTGGCCTTGAGCTACGATATTTCATCCTAGTGGGGTTTGCTAGCTTTTTGACATATTCAATAAATCCATTTTCGTTATATATACGTACAGTGTAAGTCAAAATTGTAGTTGTCTCGACCTGTTTATCATATCGCACTTCACTTACATGTAAAAGTTGCAATAAAATAATGGAAATTTATTTAATTTTTGTCTGTTTTACCTAGTGTTGATACATCTATATTACCCCAACTACATCGTTGATAATTCAATTTGCAAGTCGAAAGGTTATATTGACATATAAGAAACCACGTTTACCAAATTTAGTTCTACCTATATGACCCCCACTACACCGTTGATAATTCAATTTGCAGGTCGAAAGATAATGTTGACATATAAGAAACCATGTTTACCCGATTTAATACACGGCCCTCAGAAACAAAACTAGTTTACCAAACTACATACTATTAATTATCAGCCGCTATCATTATGTACACAAAATCATTACCCTTTACTAGTTACAACCCTTCAGAAAATTCAGTTCAAACAAACAAGAATTTATCTTTTGGAATACCTTGTGGGAAATCAATTGCATAACTATTGGATACTCTTTATTTATAAAATTCGTAAACAGAACGAAAAATTATTTATCATTTGTGAGAATCAAGGGTTTTAAAATATTTGGACTACCTGTCCAAAATAAAATAATTTCATATGCAATGGCTTCTACCTTATTTTGAAAATACTTTCTTTTATATCCACATGACAAACCAAAATCTGTATTTGTTGGAACGATCAGATATTAGATTTGTGAAGAAAATCGATTTTATTTATCTGCTACAGATCGATTATTCAAATAATTTGCTATGATGATGAATATAAACTGAGTAGCCTAAAGCAACATAAGTTTACTTAAACAAAAGTATATCAGACATCCAATATATTAGCATACCTTAAACAGGAAATTGCTTCAGATCCAATACTAACATATTTATTTAATTATAATTGACATTACTTTTATCATTATTCTTATTACTACTATCAAGTTTGGGACTTTGATATTTAGTGGAATGAATTTTATAAAACTTATGTTTCTTAATGAAAACTTTTGGATTCAGATCAGGGCCAATGTATCAATTTTGAATAAAATATGTAAAATTAATATGGGGACAACTATGACGGACATATATAAATCAAGGTCAAAATTGCAATATAAATATACAGTTTTGGATGCATTAGGCGAAGAAAAGGGATATAAAATGTTTGCTTTCGATTTGTCTTTCAAATACGGCGGAATTTTGTCCGTGACTGTTTTACGATGGTAGATGTTTTACGATGGTAGATGTTAGGTAAATTATTCGGTTTTACACTTTTTTGATATACGATCGGGATTGTTATGAATTGAACCTTTGTTTTCATTTTGACCTTTGGCACAATATATCTTCTATTAGTATTTATACAAAGTTTGATAAATGATTATTTCTATGTAAATGTGCAACTGTTTACCAGGATCAGCAATATTGTGCGTGATAGTTGTTATCTACATCCAGGTTGATCTGAAGTGTTTATTGTTTGACAGGTGGGTCACGTAAGCAGATAAAATTTTTGTGTTCCTAAAAACAGTAATATTTTAGCATATCTTGTACATATACGTGCAGCTGATGTTATATCCAAAGAAACAGACCATAAAGAACGTTAATCTTTAAAGTGTTGAAAATAGTTCGATAGACATTCTGCCCAGGAAATTCAATAGATATTAACATGGACATGGACATCATTAAAGTTGAAATCTGTGTAAAGTTCAAAGCCATTCAAATAAAGTATAATCGTGTAATAAAATAACATCCCTTTTTAAATATTAAAACAAGTTAACTTTCATAGTTTAATTAGCCAATCAATGGAACTGTGGCTTCCAATTTACATTCGTGTCAAAACAGGATCAAACGACCCGCATGGTGTCATATAAGATGCTTAATTAGCCCTATGTATCTGTTATTTGTTAACAGAAAACGTGCATTTATCATGTTTATTCGCACTTGTTATCTGTCTTAACGACTGAAATCCGAATTACTTGCTCTTGTCGAGCATAACATGTTTTCTTTTTTAAAAACATTTGGTATTTCTCAATAGAACAAACGCGTATAGTGGAAATACTCATTCTACCAAGCCCAATTAAGTGCAGATTGGTAATGTGCACATACAACCTGAAGTTAAGGGTGATATACTAGATTTGTGCGGACATTTGAATGGAGAGTGTAAGACCGAAAAAAAAAGTTTTAGAGGGTTAGAGATTGATGGTATTAATGACAGAAGGGTGGTATACCAGAATGACTTATCTTTGTAAACAAATGAAAATCGCTCAATTTTATAGGCAGTTTTATAAATCTTATTTCTTTTCCCCGGTCAAAAATTTGTATCTCGTCAACTTCAAAATTAATGCTGAGTTAATGAAGTTAATGAACCTGCTCAAGGAATGATTATTTGTGAATGTAATGATTAATGTTTTTTTGTTTTTGTTTTTGTTTTTTTTTTTAATGGATATTTATGTACTAATTTCATGCACTTGCTGTTTAGATATGCAATTTGAATTCTTCATTTCTATCAGAATAAAGCCTTACTTGGACTTACTTTATCTTTTCTCAAAAGGGGTCCTCTTTTTTATGTTCGTTTTATGTTCTTTGTTATATTTGTCTGTTTTACATGTCGGGCCTTTGTCTCTGGGTTACATCCTTTTGATTTCCGCTAGAATTTTGGTTTCCTTGATTACTCAACATATTTATGTCAAGCTTTTCTTAACATAATGTCACTCACGGTTTATTATTTTTTTTTGGAATTCAGATCTTCAATTCGGTAGTGTTTTGTGTGGTTCTTTGTTTTACTTATCTTCAGTTATTATGATATTGCCAGTTTTGTTTGTAATGTGCATGCATTTAAGTCTGTGTTGACTGATTTCATGGTTTGATAATGTTTTCTGTATTCTAATGTCCCTGACTTTTCTTTCTGTTTTTATGCTTCGGTATTTTTGCCGTTATCTTCTCTTGATGTGTTTCCTACTGTTTCAAAAAGTTTTCTGTGATTCTTAAATGTGCCTCAGCAAGTCACCGACACTTCTATGTATTTTACAATACTCTGAAGTCGGACCACCAGAATCGGAACTGCACCAATATTGAAAATATTGCTTTTTTGCTTGTACTGACCGAGGATATAATTTAAATTGTAAAGACAGTTATGGTATAAATTAAGACAAAAGTATAAAATATTTAATACTAAAAGTATTATAATAGGCACTTTTTACCTATTTTCACTTATTTTAAGGCAGAAATTCATGATCTTTTAATATTAATCGGAGTTAACTGACGACAAACTACCTCAAACAAATCTTAAAAAAACCTCTTTTATCATTTTCTTATTTCATTTCTATTATATTTACATGCATGCTTGCAATTCATGTTGCAAACAAAAATTGCAAACTATTTACAATAACAATTGAGCTCTTGAAAGGTTAATAACCAGTTACACTTTTTCGATATCTATGTATCTATATTTTGTGATGACAAAAATTTAAAAGGCACTTTTTAAAAAACTGTTAAAATTATTAAAAAAAAAAAACACACATGTAAGTAATTAAGTTTTCCTGATCATTTACTCGTAAGCTCATCTGCATCAGGCATAATTGTATAAATATAGGTCATATGTAACGTAAAAAAAATGAAATAAAATAAAATAGATAAAAAAAACCACGCAACACGAACTTATCACATTTAATGTCTTGTTCTTGTGCCGCTTTGAAGTTCAAGTCCTGCATTATCTATTCCAGTAGATGCTTTTTTCGGAGAAAATCTTGGGCCACAAATAGAAAGAACTACTGGCAGTAAAAGTAGAGAATGAGCTGCTCCAAATGATATTATTAGTAACATTACTTTAAAAAAAGAGCGAAAAATATACGATTTCGATAAAACCAAAAGAATAATGCCTATTATCGAAGACATAGCCCCGTTAAAAATCGGACCACCAGCTCTTCTTAATGCTCCCTTTGCTCCATCATTTCTATCTGTTGAAGCTGTTTCCATAAAGCCATGACAAATATGAGCACTAAAATCAACGGAGAATCCAACACTCATTATGATATGTATCATTGTGATAGAACTAAGTGTCAAGTGCCAGAAATACATAAAGCCGAACAACCCAATAAGAATCATTGCTAATGTCAATGTAACAAAAAAAATCAAACCTGGATGTGGGAGAAAAATAGCTGTAACAACAAATATTGCAGCAATGGCTATTCCAAGAGTTTGCAAAGTGTTCGGCAAGATTGCAACATATTGTTCGAAAAATATGAACGCTGGTGCGTAAACAATTGCATTCGGCAGTTGTGACGATGCAGTTACTTCTCGCACTTTTGTCATTAACTTGCCCTGTTCGGATGATTCTGAAATCTGATTGCTAAAGATGTAGAATCTTGACGCAACAATCGATGTATTGGCGCTGTCAAACTTAATGTCGTTTTTAAATTGGGGCGACGTTGGAAGAAACTTCGAGCGCAGAGAAGCGATGAAATTGTGCTCCGACGAACCGTCAAATCCTGCTGATAATCGAAAGTTCTGGTACCAATTAATGGATTTAACACTGTTAATTTCTTTTATATCTTGCAAGGAGTCTTGTAGTTTTGAAACCTTTATCCAGGTGGCATTGTCAGAATATTTAATTTCTGTTGGTATGGTTACTGATATAATATAACGAGTAGAGAAATACTTCTCGTTCAGTTCGCTATATTTGTAATAGTATGAGTCGTCAGATACAAGAGATTTCAAGACAAGACCTTGTTGAAAGTTTAATGATCCCCAGATTGAAAATCCTATATAGACTCCAAAAAGGAGTAAGATGATAATCTTTATCGGTTTTCTGAGAACATATTCGGTAATTTTCTGTGCTGGATACTTTTCGAGGAAACTTTCGACATCATCCCTTGAATTCGGTAAAATACCAGTACAGCAGCAGTTAAATACTTGGTCCTCTATCCTGGATGGGTTCTCTAGTTTCTTTACCGTAATAGGTTGGCATGTGCAGTAATGTTTTTTCTCGGCAACGCGTTTTTCATGTAAATACATACATGAAATGTAAAAAGTTACATAATTCAAGTAGCAGAACAATACAGCCACACCTAAAAAGACATTACATGAGTAAAATAAATATACGCATATTTTAGATTTTTTTTTCTCTTCACATGATGAAATGTATCCATTTGATTAATAGTTATGATACAAATTTAAAATATGTAATATTCAACAAATAAAACGATAGAACATTTTTGTTTTATTTTTTATAGATAACACTGCATGCTGTGTTGCAGGAAAAACAATGCCAAATAGACGAAATATCTGATTTGACATTCTTCGCGACACAATTGCAAATATATTTAAAAACACATACTATGTATATAAATTGATCCATTGCTGTCTTTGTATTATGGGTATATAATACATATCTGTCCATTTTTGTTTCGGCTTTTTTTAATGATTTTCAATATAAAGAACCTTTTTTTCAATTTGAAATCATGAATACAAAATATTTCGGCTATACGTTCAATGTACATAATCATGCTTTGTTTATTTTTAAATATGTGTTAGTATGTGTATTGAAATAAAGGTGATAACAAATTTGGCTGATTGATGTGTGTTTATTGATGATTTGATTCGACCCTGAGAAGCTCAGTTAGACTACAAACAAAGTTGCCTGACAGGAAGTGATGTTGATCGAGCCTGAAATTCGATTTCACAAGATTGTATACTAAAGCTTTAGTAAAACTATCAAGAGCTTTTGATAAATATTTACACAGAAAACTGTAACGGAAAAAGTGCACACCAACGAGTGGGCGCCACAATAACCGGGGTAGACGAAAGAGGAAAAGAAATTTGGCACGTTGAACAAATCAGTTTTCTTGGTGCAGATGGATACACCGTAACGATCCACGAGTTCATGATGACGACTTTAAAACTTCTGTAGTGCTAACTTCAATGGGCAACATAACCCTGTTCAAGAAACCTATTTGTTAGAATTCTAGCGCGATACAAAAAGTATGCGTAGTTCTGCAAGCTCTGGCATATCGTATGAGTTGTGATATGAACACATCATACGCAGGTGCTGAACGGATGTTTAAAAGCAAAAGTTATAATGAACGCAGATCATTCATTCATAATCGGAATTCATGACACACATTTAAAGAAGAGAACGATGTATCGTCAATTCTCCATTGATTTCGTGTGCATCAAATTGTCCAATAAGAATAGTAAATATTGCTTGTCATGACATAGTCCTTTTTTACAGTGCCTGATTAGGCTAATTTTTGCACTGGTCCATTCTCGTAAAATAAAATTGAAATTTCCTAGGTTTTGATTTAATTAAGTTTACTGTATTTGTTTGTTGCTTTTAATAAACATGGTCGGGGATCTTGTCGATGTTTTTTAAGTCAAGGGCAGTAATTTTAATATTTTCATTGAAATATCTAATGCAAGGCAATATGCATGTAAACTGTTGTAGTGCGAAAGATAAACGGTTGCTTTTAAGTGAAGTTCACTCAATTCAACCGCGGCTACGCTTCTCAACCTTATCATAGTTTATTATGTCAACTAGTGCATATATGTTGAAAGTTACATTACGTCAAATTGAAAACTTATTTTCCCTGTGAAAGTATAAGGGGAAATAAGAAACAGCATTATTGAAAACAAAACTATGTTCTAGAAATGCTTTAATTTCAGTGAACATTCAGTCGTTGTTATTCGATTCTATGTTAGAAAGATGACTCTTTTTTGGATAGAGACCCATTTAATAGATAAATATCTGTACTGTTTGATAATATCTGGTGTTATCATTTAAACTTCATTTCTCTAACCTAACGTTCCACATGCTTTCCCATTTTCTTCATGCTTTTATTGTCTGATTTCACTAATGGTAGCACACTTTCATTAAATTAAGGGAATGTAAACTGTTTACTGGGCAAATACATCTACCCTGGGACAGCCCTTTAAGCTAAGGCATTCAGGTTGTTATATTTTCTTTCAGGGGCATTATGGAAACATTATTGAGCTCGTAAAAGATGATTTAAAGAAACGTTTTTCATTAATATTGAATCAGTAAAAAATCCTAAGCACTATTGATTTGAACAGAATGCAAAACCTTGGTGTAATATTCTACAGCTTCTTGCAACGAGTCTAAGTGTTCAAATAGAAAAATATCTTAATTTAAAATTATTGATGCAAAGAGTAACACAATGCTATTGATGGTTAAACGAGTTATCCTGTTTGTAAGAACATTTTTGATTGAAATCATCAGTTGTTGATATTCAACTGCAGATGTAGAAACGTGCCCAGAAAGAAACTAATTGACAGAAGGATAGACATTCATTTGTTGAAGATGGTCATGAAATTTACTAGTTACTAGTAATATTTAATTTTGACAAACGTTTGTGTATGAAATTTGCTGACGAAACTCGTCCAAATTAACAAAGAAGCGGTCTGGATGTATGTCGATGAGTCGCTCAACGGGATATGAAATAAAGATAAATGGGGCATGTTTGTGTCTCAAAATTGTACGTAAGCTGACATTTTGTTGACACTACTTTTTAGTTACCACAAAGAGTAGGATTTACTGCGTTGTAAATATTTAAGCCAACTTTGAAACCATAGAAATCGATTTTTGTATTGATATGGTATAAGTATATAAGTATGGTAACTTCGTTCCTCAAATCTGGAAGTACGTTGAAGCATAGAAAAATGCAGCTGTGAGGCTAGATTTGCCACACAAATATGTCGCCAATCTGACTTTTCTGATCTTGTAATTTGCTGTTTATACAATGATTATGACTACGACCATACCTTTCACTTAAACTAGCTTCTCAAAGAAGCCACATGAATTGTTTATAGTAATTACTTAATTTATACCAAAATTTGATACTTTGCTCATTTGTATTCTGTCATTGTAGGTCGGAAACAGTATGTTTGTTATATTATTGAAAATACACTACAACGCAAGCGTTTTATGGGCATACATGTATTTGTAGCGTGATAAAATGGTCGAAATAAAATTATATACACAAGATCAAAACATGTCACCTCTATCACTGTGTACGTCTTCAGTTAAATTGCTAATTAGATTTCAAATCAAAGTTTATTCTTGATCTTTGACACCTCCTCTAATTAAGGCAAAATACCAGGAAATTGTTTTTCATTTGAATACTTTAACTTATATGTCATTTGATATATACTCAAATATTATTCGGATTTTACCTGTGCGACACTCAATCATATTACATTTTCTAACTTGTGACACCATACTGAAATTGTAGGAATAAAAGTAAAGTAAAACGTTATTTTTGCTTTATGCTTACCTGTATACAGGCAGAAATTCCTCACACTTTTAAAAGATGAAGTAGCACCGATGAAAAAGGCTAATAGATCAGTAATTGTCGTAATGGTAATCCCAACTCCACTTGAACGCATGGTCGCACAAATACGAGTTTCTGGAGTATGGTATTTTTTACTGTTGTATGTTTCAGCCAAACCAGAAAGAAGGAGGAACATATCATCTAACCCAATACCTACAATAATATGTGGATCTGATGTTGCATGTTTAATTTTGTTCAGACCATACAAATGAATAAACTCCTATAATCTCTAATTAATATATATATATATATAAAACGTCTCAGATTGTGACGACTCTATTTGCTACACTGCTCCATCGGATCAAATTGATACAGGGAAGATATAAAAACGTGTAGAGAGGTCTGAAAAATTCCCAACGATGTTAGAACTGTCAAATTTGCGGTGCAAATTTTTGGTCGTTCCCTCCGCGGGACTCGAACTCGTACTGCTGAGACAGTATATATACGGGTCTGCAAAATTCCCAACGATGATATACGTTTACATATCTTCCCTGTATCAATTTGATCCGATGGAGCAGTGTAGCGAATAGAGTCGCATCGCAAATTTGACAGTTGTTGGGAATTTTTCAGACCTTTATATATATATAAACGTCTCCGAATGTGACCACTCTATTCGCTACACTGCTCCATTCGGATCGAATTGATACAGGAAAGATAATATAAACTTATAGAAGGGTCTGAGAAATTCCCAACGATCTTATAAATGTCAAATTTGTTATGCAAATTTTTGGTCGTTCCATCAGCGGGACTCGAACTCGTAGCGCTGTGACATTTATGACAACGCGCCTGCACAAAGTCTAGAATGGTCTAGGGTACGCCAAAAAGACCCTTATATATATTACCTTATTATCAAAGTCAATATGGACTATAGGTGTACTTTTCATTGCAGTTTTGTTATTACCAATTATACATAAACAAGTTACACGTTTTGCGACAGAATAGCAGAAATAATCGTCTACATTCTTAATTTGAGAGATCTTAAACAACTTTATCGATGTTTTGTAAGTTTTGTGTAATCATTAGTGTTTAAATCTATACATCATTTTTTTTACCCTAAAAGGCAGAATATATACTTTTCGAGAACCATTATAAAATGGTCATTTGATTACAAAATAGAACTCATATATACAAAAGTACATTTTTTATTTCTTCTTGTGATGCCATAAAATCCTTATTTGAAGTAATAACGGATCATTTTCGTTATATATAATTTGCAAACATAACGAATTATATGTAACTTTGCTTGCATTGAATGAGAGTTGTATAAATTAAAAAAAAATACCATTTTTTTCACGGACATGCAACTTAATACTTTCACCTTTTAATTTAATTTGAATATGAAATACGTTTTTTTTTAATTAACCTTGACGGCAAAAATCATCTTTTCTTGAAAAAGTAATAACAATTTACAAAAAAATTATTAAATATTAAAACAAAGGTAAAATAGTGGACTAAACAAATTTAGAAATGCCACCAAATTACAATTAAATGTCAATACTTGCAATTGGTACTTGTTTGATTGAGTCATTTTGTGTATGTTTTTTAAAACTCCTTGTGGTGTGTATGTTTTAAAATATTGTTCGTGTGTCATATTGTATAACTGAAAATTTCTGTTTTGTTGCGTAATTAAAATATATAAGTTACCCATTATGAGAAAGGGCATTACACCAACAATACTAACAAACTCCAATCCACAAGCTGAACATAGACCAAATGCCCCTAGAATTGAAAATGTAACTCCTATAACTCCGGCTCGTCCGAGGTTTCTTCTTTCGGAAATGCAGTTACGGTTAGATGTTGCTACGGTGGCATATACTATCATCAGAAGAAATGTAAGCGAAAAAATTACAATGTCACCACTAACATTAGCATTTAATTCTTCGTCACGAGAGTTTGAATGTGCATAAAAGATGTTTGTATTGTTGCCTGTTATTGTTTTCATTTTGGTAAGAAATTTGTCCATCCATTTCTTCGACTCTGAAACTGATGTTTCTGAATTGTGTCTCAAATGAAATCGAAATTTAGCCACGGAGGCATCTTTTAAAATATTTCCAACAACAATTGTGTCACCGAAAATTCCCTCTAACGACTTTGAGCCAGTCCCAGGATATGGTATGTTGTTAGCACTGAGATGATTTGAAAACCAGCTTGAAAATATAATGTTCCCATCTACAACACATTTGTTGTTTCTGATGGCACATACATCGGAAAAACTTCTACCAGTAACATCATGCTTCATTACCTTAATTTCGTGGACAACGTGTTTCATTTCTGATATAGAATTTGCCTGAAGAATTTGTTGTTTCGTCTTTGATTCAAAAATTATGTCGCCATATAGACCGGTTTCTACTTCGCTTTTAACGTAAAAATTGCTAATAGAAAAATCAGCAAAGGTTCTTTGAAGTGTCGCTCTGTCCTTTGAAGCCTGGCTGTTGCTCGGTGTATACAACTGCTCGACATCATTGTTTGACTTCAAATTAACCAATCCTATACCGAGCAGTCCATTAATCATAAGAGGAATCAAAATGAAAAACCATGGTCTTTTACACACAAGGCTTGCGTATCCAGAAAAAAGTTTCCCAAGAAAATGTTCTACTAAGTCGTACACGACTAAGCAATTCATCTTCTACTCTGAAGTGAAAATGTGTTAATAGAAAATACTATTTGGTAGATTTCCCGTAACGAATTTCCCAATTAACGAAATATGTGTTTTGTAGGAGCATTAGCATTGCGTAATACATGACACATTTATTGTTTGTCATGTAATGATGATTAAAAAAAAGAATTGCAAAATCCATATTATAACAAATAAGATGTAGATGAATAAAGATTGAATCGAAAACAAATCATGTTGACTCTTTAAAAAATGTTCTGATATATGTACTTAAATATGTGCAAAAATGGCCCATTGGGCACAACGGGAAACACTGACCCCTCTTGCCGAATTATGGGCTATGATTTTCAGCTACTTTAACATGTCTATCTTCATCATTTACGTGTCAGTAACTTGATATGTTCAGATGATTTTAAGGTAAACATGTGCTTTTAATTAATGAATCAATTTGTTCGAATACATAATTTGCAGATTATTTACAGTAAAAACAACGATTTGAATTCCGAATGTAAAATTCATATTTTGTTCTATCATAATTCAATTTGTAAATCTTTCTTTTTTGTACTATGAAAAATAATTAATAGAATTTGGTAATCTGGAAAAGCCTTCCTATTTAACACGATAGGAATATGCAGTCTAATAGTGCGTTTTACGTTTGAATGTCAAAAATTGTCCTCTCTGCTTATAATTATTTACATAAACTAACTTAACTATCTGGAAATTGTGAAGCATGAAACCACGAAGCGTTCGGCTTTTTTTCTTTTGCCTCTAAAATCCTCCCCCCATTTTTTTTACACTTATCCACTTAATAAACTTCCGGTATTGATTGTAAATGCTTTATTTCACGAGTTAACAGCGCCCCTTTTCTGACAAACAAAGCAACGTTACAATGAAGAAATATTGATTAAGATATGTATTAAGATTACACCTGCACTATACAGATGCAATTGAAGTGCACTGTTTCATACACAAAATTGACTCGGTCTAACTTTTTTTTAAACTTAAAAATTGTCCGACCTTACCCATCCCCCCTTTTTCCAGTGGCAATCAAAGTTTGTCGACCCTATTGTCCTTGTGTCCCATCCTTTTTTTTTCATTTCATGTTCATTTTATCATCCATTTCGTGTTCATTGTCTGAATATAGCTAAAATATTGCTGCTCGGACGTTAAACCCCAACAAACAAACAAACAAATAAAAATAAAAAAGAGAAACTTTGTGGGAATATTGATTGTATGTGGTAGAACATTCGTGTATACATAGATTAAAATACTTGTGAGAGAAAAGAGGTGTAAAATACATGCTTTAAGCTATCCGGGAAGATTCAGGTTCTCGTCGGAATTGATTCTCTCCTTTGCACCAACTGGCTGTATAAAATCATGAACAAATGAGCAGAAAAAGGTACACTTTATATTTTCTTTTACAGTAATACCATGCCAAATTACTCTTTCTGGAAGTTATATAGTGCCTGAAATTTTAGAAAACCTGGTGTTTTTGGGGAAGGCACCACATTTATTTATGAAAACTGATATATTTTTTTTATTATATAATTGGCTACGGATTTTTATGACAATTTATAAAATAATTTTTTTTCGTGGATCCTCATAATGTAAAGTTTTGGAAAATATACTCTTTTACAGGAAAAACAATATGGATTTGTCTCAATATAGCTTCATTTCCACAAATATCATACAATTATCTGTAGTGACCTATCAATAGAGTGGAACCTGAAAACAATGCATTGCTGAGTCGGATCGTATACCGAATAGAGAAACTAAATTAATTACAGTTTCTTGTTAAAAGAGCAATTTGAAATGCGAATATTAAGTTATTAGCAAATGCATGAATAAATATTTGTTTTATTTGGTAATTTAATCCTACATTTTGGGAGATTATTTTCTTTTTTTTTAAATGACTATGTAACATGAATGTGGTATGATCGAAATTGCATTACGTACAAATATTTTTGTTTTGACCATAAATCCCTTCCATACGATGGATGCTACAGTGTACAGGATTTATTGATTTATTCCTTCACTCTGTATTCTTATCCAATAAAAGTAGTCAAAGTTTTCTTTAGAAGATTTGTCGTTGTGAATAAGACGACATTTTTGTCGTTTCCAGATTGTATTTTATATTTGATACATTTGAGTCAACTTCGTAAATTGCAGGCTTCATAGCCTCAATTTATTTTTTATGCCAAAAGAAAAAAGAAAACAATAAATTACATGTCGGAAAAAAAAATATCTGAACTGAAATAGTTATTGAAGACAAATATACGACTTTATCAGTAAACTAAATTCCGCTAGACACAATACGTATAAATCGTTATGCTTGATCACTTTAAAAATCATAAAAGTGTAATTATTTGAAGCAATACTCTAAGGCTTTTGTTATTAAAACCGACAAATGCATGTGTAAAAAGCTATACATAGACTCTTTCTACGTATACGGTAAATAGGTACAAATATATATACGTTATATTCGATCAAGATTCAATCAAGTATATTGTGTCACATGGTATAATTTTTATACGTTATATTCGATCAAGATTCAATCAAGTATATTGTGTCACATGGTATATTTTTTATACGTTATATTCGATCAAGATTCAATCAAGTATATTGTGTCACGTGGTATAATTTTAACATCTTGATGATATAAACATATTGATTTTGATTATGTTCAATAAACGATCCACTTTATGGTGTTAATTGATTGCAACTGACTTTTACCATTGCTTTGATTATTATCCACTTGAAAAATAAAACTCAGTCTGTAACAAACAATATAACTTACATATTGTAATGATATCATCTGATGTCCCCCATTTATAATCCTCTACAGTATTATGGAAAATACTGGCTCAGCCAAAAAATAATATGTATAGTCAAGAAAGGTGGTGCAACCAAAATTCAAAAGTACAAGGAGATTAAAGTTTATCTACTGTTATCGTTGGTTTTCTGTTTAGGAAAACAATCTTTATTTAAGTAACCAAGTATCCTTTTAACTCAACCCTGCGTAAATATAAACATATCCTTATTTTAAGATTACGCTTGTATTCATTCGTTTCAAGATTACCCTTTTATTCATTCAAATATAATTTAAAAGCCCCATCTTTACAAGTTTCATCATAAAATATCAAAAGAGCTTCATAATAATATGAGGTTTTCATCATGATATAGGTTGGCACTTATTTTAGTCAAAAAGTACCTTTTTGACGTTACGTGCACAATGAGAACAAAATGTTACTTGGAACTTCATTAATAATGTTGATATGGCTTTTTAAATTCAATTTCATGTCATAGTTATTGTAAATGTTCTTTTATTGGTATTTTATAATTATCATATGATTAAACAGCTATTTTCGGTCATCTTGGGGCTCCTGAACTAAATGAACGGCTGAAGACCGTTCTTGTAATATTTGGGAGTGGAGAGATCTGTTCATACATGCATGAACGACCAAAAATAGCGGTTTAATCCTTATAATTCTATTCCGACATTTGGGTATTATTTGTTTGAAATGTGTTGACCCAGTAAATGTATTTATAAAATCTAGTTCTGGAACAATTTAATTATGGGGCAAATTTACTTGTAGCTAGATTTTAAGCATTTATAAGTTCTTTCCCGAGCTGAAAATTAATCTAGAGATGTAAAAACACATGACCGGTAAAATCAATGTGGATGTAATAAACTATTCTTACGTTTATATTATACCATTTGGTTCGCTATACTCTTTCGAACTACACGGCCCCCATATTGGTTTCAGGTTTACTGACTGATTAGATTTATTTTCTAATGAACTCAAATATCATATAAAAGTCAACTTCTAAAAGCATAATTTAAACTCCATGAACAACTTCAAAAATAAAATCGTAAGTCATATAACTTTTCGCCATATACTTGGTCGAAAATTCCCGATGTTGCTATATAGTGCCATTGTCCTCACATCTAGAGGCAAATAAAATAATATCGTAATGCAAAAATTTTTTTGTTTATTCTATCAGTGTTACTTTGCACAATTCTACACTTTTTCTTATACCAGTACTTTTAAAATTGAATCTTAAATGCCGTATAAGCGATATACACATATTGGTTTTGCATATCCTTATACCGATATGGCTAGTCGGTTGGAAAAAAATACGCGATTTAAATATTACAAAAAAAAAAAAGATATTCATGAAGTCATAGCTAAAGGGCCATGTTATCTTTAATTTGACTTTAAAAAGTAACGAACAAATAGAGGACTATACATAAGAAGGGAGATTTTCAAGAGTATAAATCAATCGAATATCCTATTGAATATACGAATTCGTTTTCTTAAAGACTTAAAGACAGAAACATTGTGCACCAATCATGATATATAATTTGTTGTCCATACAGCTGAAGCCTCTTTTAGCCTCAGATTTTCAACTTAATTTACATTTATCCCAAACCCTAAATACGGTGACAGACCTCCATGTTTTAAACTATACGGGAAATTGGATAGACATTGAATTTTCAAAAAAGTGAAATCTGCAGCTCCCCTGTTCTCACTGTATCTCATATTGGTCGCTTCTGTTTTTGCGCACTTTAATGAATATGTGTAGTATGACTCATTCTACAAGACATTAATACCAATTATTTGTAAGGACCAGATCAGTCATATATGTCGTTAGACACTGCATGCAAAGTGTCAGAATTGTAACAATTTTTAGACTTCTGAGAACTCAAATCAGGAAGTTTACCATGGCAACAGACCTTTGTGCGTTTGACAAAAAGCCCAAATAATGTATGGAAATCGACAATATTTATGGCAATTTCCCGTCATTTAAAACGAAAAATACATAGATAATTTGCAAAAAGATAATTTTTCAAAGCATTTAACTTCTATACTCACAGATGTCAAAGAGGGTTCCAGTCTTACCACAACACTTGTTACTTCCGAAGTGGTATCAATTCATTGAGGATCCTGACAAATTCGACAGATCTTTTATACACTCTAAATTCAAGATTATTGTAATGGTAATTTTCAACCAATCAGTGCGTTTGCAATAAACAGCGAACCATCTAAGTAAACCTTATTTATCTCATGGAATGTCATATATCTTTTGGGTGTAAATCGTATGCCTCAGTCGGAGTTACCCAACTGAAAACATGTATTACTTAAGCTGCACCCAGTAAGAAACAAAATGGGTGTGCATTGGTATGCTATTGTCGTCGTACAGATAACTTCGTGTTTATAATTTGGTTCTTGGATTTGGTAGGGTTTTAACTAATCACATGCAAATGCTAGGTAAATTTTTGTCATAATTATTTGTTCTTCCTTACACCCCATATATGTTCTAATTTAGTACACAGTGAGGAGGTAAATTACAACGGCATGTTTATTTCATATTATATCACATGCTCGAAAGCATACCCGTAATGACTTAATGGCAATTTGGTCCTAGCATATTTAAAGTCCAGCTTGCTTTTCTATTAAATAAATATTAAAAATTAGGTTTTTTTAAATAAAAAAGGCAGTGGATCCTATACCCGTCCCCATGTTCCAGTGTCAGTGTACCCAACGCCTGAAGCCCATTGAACCCTGTAAATTGGGAACCAGTTTGAAATGCAATTGGTGTTGTATACATGAGTAAAAAGATTGTTGAAGGTTGTGTCATGGTGTTATGTGAAGATGAAAACACCCTATGCAAACTAGTGATTATAGGGAATATTTCAATGCTCTTTGTAAGAAAATTCCTGAATACCAAACGATTGTTTTCTTCTTATACAAAACTTATTGATATGTAGTTTTGTAATATTCGCTCTTCAAGAAATACTTCTAGCTGAATTGTTTGTACTATGAGTGTGATACACCAAGAAATTATCAGACGTTGACTACGCAATAACCAAAATTATTTTTTCGTCGGTTTTAATTGTATATTTATTTTGAAACTAGTATATGCAAGGATTACTGTTCAAATTGGTTCTGACCTTTGGTCAGGGACAGTTTCGTTTGTTGTATAAACATATTAGATTTAGGCTGTAAGATATACCTGCCAAGTAAGACTACCAGTTACATTGAAAGTGTGTAAAGTCTGGTTTGTGTTCGATCGGTTGTCAATCCGGATATAGTTTATTTCCAAGGAATGGGCTGTTAAACAAAGATGTTTTTTTTGCAGGAAGATTTGCTGAAAATGTTTTATGAAACCATTTTTATAACATGAATACAAATTTATGAAGATTATGTAATTTTGTTACAGCTAAAATGCAATCAAATAATCAAACAGTTTCGTTAGCAACCGTACATCATATCACTACATATTTATAGTTCATATATGATATATGTAGCATATTTCAAAACAATCTGTTACCACTGTTTGATCCAGTTTGATCCTTAGGGTAAAGAAGTGTTTTGTCATTTTTCTTTACTCTAGAAGGGTGATTTACCTTTAGGTTGTTGGCTTAACGTAATCAGAATGTACCAAAATGGGGACGACATGAAATGCACAAACCGTGGATTTCCCTACTGTATTCCTTTATCAAGATAAACTTTGTTGTTTACTAAGGATTGCTCAAGGTTATGAAGAAAATAAACTTATCCATCTAAATGTATTGCATTACTTTATATTGACTTGTACACATGATTATTGATGATAACAGTTTGTGCAATATTACAGTTCGGAACTTAAGCTGCGTATCAACGGATTTATTATTTTTCATTATTCCTGCTTTTCAGATACATTCATATTAACGGAAAACGAGACATAACGGAAAACCTATCGAAGTACTTTCAATAAGTACATCTTATACTTAAGATCATTCATTTGTTTATAGAATTGAAACCGGCAATGAGGTCTCAATTAATTGATCTCATAAAACTTGATGAAGCTTTAGTAAATACTTGAATAATAGTTAACCGTTTTTTCTTCGTTTATTTTGCACTAAAAATGAAATATCAAACGCCATTGTATGAACATGTTTTATTTAACCACCAAACGCCTTTCCCTTTACTGTTTCGACTGGTCTTTTATGTGACCTTAATAGTTCTGTTGTTGAAATTGTTGTCAAAGATATGTGTCTGCTAACTGTAAACATTCAATACAATGTTTTAGGAGCACACTTTCATACATATTTTGGTCACATCTTCAAAGAAGATATAATGGAAAACCATAAATCTTTGCCATCCTCTTTTTGTCTTTCTACCAAAGACAATGATTGTGATCTACCGTCTTTATACTGGACTCTTAAACTCCACAAGGATCCATGCAAATAACGCTACATAGCTAGTCCTACCATGACACTTGCTACTCCCGTAGTGGTATAAATTTAATGAGAATTCTGAAAGATTCGAAAGATCTCCAAGAAACCCTCAATATAAGGTTATTATCAGAATGCAATAGCATGAAAACCTATGATTTTTTCAACTCTTGATACTTCTGTTCCAGTTAAAAATCCCTACTTAAAATACCATACATCGTTGTTACTTAAAGAATACAGTACACCAAGAATCAAATATGTAGTTCTTGATAGAGATCTCATACTTTGTAAAACAAATAATTCCAAATCAACTTCAAAATATACCGTAGAAGATTTTTTTTTCAAAATGCTGTATTTATTTTTTATCGACAGCATATTTGTCCAGTGTGGTGGACGTATTTTTCAACAAATAGTCGGCATTACAATGGCGGAAAACTTGTGCTCCTCTACTTGTTGACCTATTCCTTCACTCTCATGAGGCTGGCATTATAGCTTATATGAATTAGAAAGAAAGTACATCATTTAACTAGATGTTTTATTCCCAATTTCCGTTATACAGATGTCGTTTTATCGTTAAACAATACTAGTTTCAGGGATTTGATATATCGCATCTGCCCAAAAGAACTTTCCATGTCTAGTCTTTGTCCCTGGGTTACACTCTTTTGATTTCCGCAGAAATATACGTTCACTTATTTACTCTTACACATTGTTGTGATACTATATTTAATTTTCTTTTAATTATTTTTTTTATTTTTGAGTAGTGTCAATCAACCGCTAACGAAATGCTTAAACTAAGTTTTGCGTTACGTTTCCAATTATTGTGTCATTAAATTTTACGCATGTTTCATCATCTGTATGACATAGAAATAAGCATGACATGTGTATGAGAGCAGTTTCGAGTTTTATTACGAAGTGATGTTCCATTTGTAAATGAGCAATGGTTTTTGCTCTGACGGAATTTGTAACTCCGTTGAAAAATACCTTTATCTATTTATGAACTTTGACCTTTTGGTCATTCCTATGGCCAGTTTGTATTCAACTATTGCACACAGTTTAGTATACATATACCTGGACAAAAGCTAGGCATTTGTAGTTAAAAATACCATATTTACATTTTAAACTGTTCAGGTCGACGGGAAGTCTCACGGTATTAACATGCCTTTATATTATACATAGTGATCAAAATATGTTTATACTTATTACATGATTGACATACCTTTTGTCGCACCAGATCACTGGTTCTGATTAATTTAATATGATAACACATTTATACCCCCACTTGCATAATGCGAGTCATATAGTGATAATGTAATTACATCCTAATGTCCTTCCTTCCTGCCTTTACACAGGGTGGATGGGGACCCATCTCTTATCCTTTACTCGCCCCTTGCAGGTCTGGGTGTCAAAATAATAGGCAGCACGCAGCACTAAGCTTGTCGTAAAAGGCAACTAAATAGTGCTCAAAAACCTAGCCGGGGGCTAGGCGCTCTGCCCACAGAGCAACTGGGATGTGTGCCCCAGGTGGTGGAATGTGGTACCCCTGGCGTGTTACATGCTGGGGTTGTCAGGCTATTATACGGAAAACCTGACCGCTTACCATAGTGGTGCACCGTGTTGGGAAAGATACCACGTTCCTCGCACATTAAAGAACCAGATGTGGTATTCGATTGGAGTAGGAACCTTTGCGCTCCGCCACAGGAGGCTAAATTGCCCAACCCTACCCTTTCCCCCTTTTGCCTCGTGGCGATCAAAATTTGTCGACCCCATCCCTTTTTTCATTCATCGTTTCATGTTAATTGTGCATCCCTTTCATGTTCATCGCCTGAATACAGCTGAAATGTTGATGCTCGGACCTTAAACCCCAACAAACAAACAAACAAACAAACGTATCCTTTACTCATCATATTCCACTAAATGCGATTGAATGAAACCTTCACAGAATCTGTATTGCATGTTTTTATTGTGCACCTCCAAATTATAGATTTTAGATTTATAAGAATTTGGGGATGACATAGCAAACCATGGTGTTTTTCATTTGTAAATATTGGACCATGGGAGACCCATCTCTTATCCATCACTTCTCCTGTTCAACAGAAAGAAATTGATTGGGACTTTCACTGAATCTTTGATACGTTTATTGTTCCAGTTGTGCATTACCTATTTTAGATTTTGATTTAGACCAGACATGGAAAACAGACATACACAACAAAGAATATAAAGTAACCTAAATCATACATACAAAGTAACATAAGTAAATGAGCAACTCGAACTCCACTTAAAACTGGGAGCATGGACCAGGTGAACCTTTAGGATAAGCGTCCTCTGCTGGTCTAGAAACACCCGCCGAGTTGCTCATAAAAAGTCAAGTCCGGGGTAGACAAACGAGGAAAGGAAAACTATGACCGTAGAATAAATCAGTTTTTATGGTGCAGATGGATACGATCACCGAGTTCATAATCGTAAATATTGCGCCTTTGCTATTAATGTTTTGACTTTTCAAAACTATATACTTACTTACCTCATGATAAATACATCATCAACAAACATTCCAATGTAAGAAGGGCAATTCCTAAAATTTGTTACTTAAAGTTATTCCAAATATTTAACCACTTTAACCATTTTTTTCCCAGTTGTAACATTTTGTTGCCCTTTGAATATGCAGTTAACTGTAAATAATTAAACAAATTAATCAAAAAGGGTGTTAATGCTATATGTAGTTTTGGTTTCGTTCGGGGATCCCTTTACCAAGTCAGAACCACTACGGCTGTTCCCAACTTTTCGTTTTCTGATGTGTCCATTTGTTGCGTGAACTTTCCGATGCTTAAAGAAATAAACGGACATATTTTAAAATATCCAAATCCAATTACATGATCTAAATATAAAACAAGAGCAATTTACACACATGAAATCCTTCCAGTATTTATGAATTAATAGTGTAGTAAAGGCACGTGTTTAACTAAACAAAACAAATACGAACACATGTACAAAATCATATAATGTCAAACTACTGTTTATTAATCGTCATAAGTTGGAATCATTTTATTATAGGATGTTACACTTTTTTCGGGAATTTATCGATATGTAAAATCTGACTAATTAATCACGAAACAAATGCAGTTCATGTGTGGATTGTCCAATTAAACACATTCAAATATTCTGGAAAACAGTAAGTATTTTTTATTTTTTTTCCTTAAATATATTAAAAATATTAAATGATCATTTTTGTTCTTGGAGACTTCAGTAAATTAACATTGCCAGTGATGGCATTCAACGTAAAGTGTATGTCGATTTCAATGTTCGATGTAGCAGGGATTACTGATAATCATACTCTTTTAAGTAAAGTTGTTGAGATATACGATGCAAAACTATAATACCGTCAAACGCCTTCAATCCGCTCTATACCATGTCGAAGCGATATAAGCCATGTTTTATTTTCAACATAAACATATAATTTCGTTGTTCATTTGATTAATAATCAATCATAGGCAAGGGAGGTAAGAACAAATAAATGTCGTTTAAATTCAGAGGTGATAATGTAGGTATACTTATGAACAATCATTAGATATTTAAATTATAAATCTGGAACATGGATCAGCATTTAAAACAAATGACCCAGAAGAACCAGAATTCGAGCGAAATTATCCGGACGCCTACCCTACCGGTGCACCTGGTCCATGCTCCCAGTTTTTAGTGGAGTCCGAATTGCTCATTTACTTTTGTTACTTGGTATGTATGATTTTAGTTACTTTGTGTTCTTTGGTGTGTATGTCTGTTTTCCATGTCTGGTCTTTGTTTTTGATTACTCTTTAAAAAAAATATCAACACTGGATTAGGAGACAAGAAAATAGCATTATACACGTGCATATTCATTGTTTTCAAAAACAGGGGACCACATTTTACTCAACAAATATATAGACCTATTTATATTATTTAATGAAATTCGTAAAATTCAATCAGGATAATGCTGCAAAAATTGATAGGAAGAATTCAAGTAGATTACATATGTAGTAATCGACAAATGTAGGATATAAATGATTTTTCACCGTATTTTCATAAGCTTTTAACAATAATTGAATTTCATGTTTCCAGTTTTAAAGAATTAAATTGATAAAAAATTACACATTGTAGATGAACAAAATATTTCAATAACATTTTCAATAAAATACTTATAATAATAGGGTATTAAAAAAATTTCAGTGCATTGTGTAAAATTATGTAAATCAAAAACATAATGTTCTGTTTTACAAATTAAGTACACACCAGATTTTTAACATTTCCAGGTGAGCAATTAAGAGTATTAAGAGTTTTTTTACTTGTAGACACTTAAAGGAAAAAAAATACTAGTATTCTTCAAATGCAGGTATTAAAACTTGCAAATCTGGGTCACTCATGTGCTTGTAATAAACTACATGGGTATCGGATCGTCGAGTCATGACGATGCCGCACAAACAAACAAAACTATATAAGTCTAAAGGATTGTACAACGATACCGATAAAGATGTTAATACACTATAATAAAATATATAATGAGCAAACTTTTCAGTCAACAAGTGACTGAACAAATACATATATATAGTAACATGTAGTACCAATAGGCAATATGTGGAGAATTGTTTGCATTTTCAAATTCTAGTTGATAAACATATCTGCTTGGTATGTTTATGTAGGTTGCAATTAAATCATCGTAATGATAAACTAAAATCCCTAGCCATATAATATCTTACATTATTATTTCCAGCCTCTATTTGGTTCTGTGTAAAGAATGAAAGAGTAAGCAAGGGAACCAAGGTTATAGCGGTAATCAAAAGAATGTAATCCAGGGACAAAGACCAGACATAGAAAACAGACATACACAACAAAGAACATAAAGTAACTAAAATCATACATACAAAGTAACAAAAGTAAATGAGCAACTCGGACTCCACTAAAAACTGGGAGCATGGACCAGGTGCACCGGTAGGGTAAGCGCCTCTGCTGTTCTAGAAACACCCGCCAAGCGAATTTATTCAAACAATCAGGTAACAAAACAATAGTTAACTTCCTGCAAATATGATGCATATATGTAACTCACAGTGGATGTAATACATGTGCATAGAGTTTAACTTGTACGGGTCAAAATTCAGAATGTACAGCATTTACATGTAAACAGAGAAGCATGTGCTGCACGTGTATGTAAAGTTTGTAATTTCATGTATGAGTTACTTGAAACTGAACACAAACTATTTTCGATTGTATTTCTAGTCCTGAACAGTGAGGGCAAGTATAGTATGTGGATTATTGACAGTTTATCAAACATTTTTGGGGTCATTATTACATTTGGAAATATGTATATATTTTAGACGGCATTTATATCTGGTATGTAACTTAGAAAAAAAAATAGATTTATATTTCACCTATTCTCAGCAAGTGCTTAATGATATATGTGACCTTTTTTAACTACTAGGCGGTTATTAAATGACTGCGAGAGATTTCCCAATAGTTAATTGTTTTTTTTTTTCATGGGAGAAATAATCCTTCTGCCTATTTTTGCTCTAAACTTTTTCTCAACACTCCATACATGCTAACTAAATTGGCATGTTGAAAATCTAACTTTTACCATCTCTAGTAGAGGAATAATTTGAACAACACATTACTGAAAGATAATCTATATTTTCCAATTCTAAGCTGGTGATTATAAAATGATTGTGACTTTTTGGCCACCGGGCCCTGATTAAATTTTTGCGAGAGTGTTCCCGCTATTTTATAATTCCGAGTTTTTTTCATATTTCATGGGAGAAATAGATTCTCCTATGCCCTCAGGGGTTACAAGTTTTCGCCATTCTCGAAGCTCAATAGTTAAAATCTAAAACTAAACTCTCTCGAGTGGAGATTGATAGATTCAATAGTCTAGGATAACGTATATACATGTACAAAAATAACATACGTACAGAGGCCCTAAAATCAAAATGTTTGATTTAATTAAACACTTACTAGAATTATAAAACATAGCTGATTGAACAAAATAGACTGAAAGTACCCATTGTACCCATTTAACATAAACAGATAATTCCAAAATAGACTGAAAGTACCCATTGTACCCATTTAACATAAACAGATAATTCTTTATCCCCAAAGCAAAGTACAAAGTACATAGTGTGTATATTTACCTTCATTTTCTAGATAAAAAATAACAATAAAAGTATTCAAAAATCACGGTGCAAATTATCATATGATATGATGTTAATGTATGAGGGTATTCCAAATGACATTTTCATTTGAATCTAACGTATAAACTTTAAAACTTTTAAATACTTTATTTGCACAAAGTCATCCACCTTTACATAGTAAAATTTCAAATTCGGCTCATTGAACATTGTTGAAAGTTTACAGTATACATACATTCTAAAATATGTAAAGCAGCAGGAACTATAAATAGTTCTACTCGCAGATTGTACTCACATGTACATTTTGTACTTTTACATGTACATGCATATGAACTGTAGACCTACAGAAATATCCAGGAACTGTTGGTAAAGTAAGGACTTAATACTACATTCTCTAGCTAGAATGAATGGGAGCACACCGAGTCAAAGAGAGAACCCATGAATCCACAGAGTTACCTACAGTACATCTACATGATTACAGATACATATTTATTTTGCATCAGGGATCTCTATTGACAAGGACCCAAACTGTGAATATATGTTCATACTCGCTTGTGTTCCTGTTTTCTCACAATGCTGACCAAATGTTGAAACTGAACTGGATTGCTATGTGAATTTTCAATCTAAAAATGGACTATTAAATATGTAACTAAAATGTTTGCAAACGGCTCGCAATGGCCAGGTCAACTTTTGCAACATGAAGGTTCAAAACAGAATTGTTTTTTTTTACATGCAACACCCCGTAATAATAAAGTAGTGATAAAAAACAGCTCTGAAAATTGAAAAAAAAGATGCAAAATATGACTTAATTTATCAAAACATCAATGGCAAATCAAAATAGTTGAATCTTTAAATACTTGCTAAATATGTATCGATTTATAGGTCCAATTTATTAACATCCGCACGTTTGATCACAAATGCGCTGGTAGACGAGTGCAAGCCGAACTGTAGCTAAAAGTAATTGGTTAGAATTCAAGCTACTTTAAGAATAAAAAAGGCAATTAATCCTTGTATAGTTCTAATCGGTACAACTTAGCCATTCGTGTTAGTCATTTGTAGCAAAAATGACCTACAATTTCCGATTAATAAATAGAAAAGACACACGAAAATGAATTTCGATATATTTTTTTTTGCTACACTATTTCCGCTGTAATCAGTGATTCCAAAGGTTCGTAAGACGGAAGTCAATGTAATGGCAAGTAAAATTATGTTTAGTTCGGTAATAATTTGGCAAATTTTATATGCCATATATCAGGAATTCTGGTCAAATGTGCAATAAATGCAAAAACGGATTGGAAAACACTAGTAACAGTACATTTCATGGAAAACAAATCAATATTTTATATGTACTTAATGACTGGGTATGAGGGGATTTGCCAGTTTATTTTCCTTGAGATACAACAATTCCCTGAATATAAGTCAATAAAACAATAAATTTTTTATGTCGTCTGACTCTAGGCTTGACCTTGAATTAAAACGAATGCTGAGAATTCCGAATGAAGCGTTACATTTTTAGACCTTCCCATTTCCGTAACAGCAATGAAAATAGTTTCAGGGAGGATAATAGACTTTTGGCGCGCAACTCATCAAAATAGTAAAACTATTCATATAAATTTTCAAAAGTATAAAAATATATTATGTTCCACCTCGGTAATAATGGAAATATATGCTCTGTATATGAAACTAAATTTGCGGTTTTCTAACAATATGTGTAACCATTTAAGATTGATACATTCGGCTATGGTCAAGTGGATATTTATCAAAAAAAGATAAAATGTGCATATTAGCATAACCGACAGATCGCTAGGTGATTTAAATAGTACTTTTGATTGCCTAATGTGCCAACTTCGTAAAAAATATCAGTAACTATTCTGCCGAGATGGCTATGTATTGCGCTTATACAAGTTTTCACGAGAGATTTTTTATGCCTTTTATTACATTAAAAAAGAATTTTAGTAAAAAGTTAGTGTTCGAACGGGCAAATAGAGTTTTTAAGAACAATGTTACAGAAAGTGCGTTCTTTTTTAGTCCTAAACCTACTTAAGCCGAAGGGGACTTCTGTTTTGCACTCCGTCCGTTCGTTTGTCTGTCAGTCCGCAAAAAAATGAAGTTTTCCGCACTTTTTATCTAAATGCTTGCAGATTTTGAGCTTATGTTTGGTATGTGAGTTAACCTTGATGAATTACAGATCAAACTAAAGTTTCGTTCCACTTTGCTGAATTTTACCGAAGTTACCGACTTTCAGTTTTATGCGCTATACCAAATTTCAGTTTTAAGCGTTTTTTTTTTTTTTTTTCATAAAGACGGAAGATATTGAATTTTTTTGATAAATCAGTCAACCGTTATTTGAAACCTAATCTGTCCAATTGTCCGTGCATACAACTTTGCAAATCTGTATCTGTTAAATGGATTTGAACACCTTTCTTGTCTTGGTCCATATCCCCTCTTCTTCTGTTCAAAATCAATGTTATTTCCTCAGTTTGTCATTTATATTTATGATCCAAGGTACTATTAAGGTCAGTGATATAAACAACCGGTAGTGGACTGTGTATTGTTTTGCAATACTCAGAATGCTTATTCAGCTTTGTTTTTATAGTTTAAAGTAACTTCCGCGTACATTAAACATATCTAAAGATTGCAAATATTGTGTTAATGATATGTTGTACATTTCCAAAAAAAATGCGAAATGGAAAAGTAATTTCATGTAACATGTAAATGGAATACGTTTTTCCTTTTTACTCGTTATTGCATAATTTTCTGTTAAGGCGAGTTTCGTAAAATTACGTTCTTTCATACGGATGTTCCTAGAAAGCAGAAGACGCTTTCCATACTGGTCCACTGGTGCATCTGGTCCACAGTCCAAGTTTTCAGTAGAGTCCGAGTTGATTATTTAGTTTTGTTACTTTGCATTTTATTTTGTTTTTTATGTTCTTTGTTGTGTGTGTCTGTTTTCAATGTCTGGTTTTGTCCCTGGAGTAAATTCTTTTGATTTCCGCTAGAATCTTGGTTCCCTTGATTACTATTTCACTGCGATTTTGTCTTTTTCAGAGATAACCGTAGAATATTTGTTTCACTTGTGTCAACATTCGTTTTAAATTTAAGAAATAAAGAAAATTTCAACGTAATCATGTTTCATAAAATATCGTTTACTTAAGAGGGAAGCGAAATAGTATAATTAAGAAGAAAAAGGAGATAGCGAAATTACAAAAACATGGGTCGAAAAAGTTCGTTCATTATGGTAATTACAATTATGCGTATATGTGCAAGCAAACATATGTCGCCAAAAGAACATAATTGAGATGGTGACATTATTCGGTCACTGTATGAATGGTTTAGTATACTTTATATACTTAGCTTCGATAAATTCGAAGTATAAATGAGTTCTGCAATATATATTGTTGGTATTGTTGTATTTGGTCGATGCAACCAAAGGTCCCGAGGGTATTCACCACACCAGTATAGTCAGACTTGCCTGATATCAGGCATATATTAATATATCCAGTTTATTTATCATTTTTATCAGAATCTGCAGTATTACAAATTTCAAAATGCGTAGATACTGAGGCGTCATTCGATGTAATGCAAATAACAGAGTCTCAGTGTGATGGATTTGGGTTCCATATTTCTAGACGTTTTGGTCTTGAGGGTTTTTGTATACAATCAATTTGTGGTTTTAGACCTCTATATATTTTTTTACTACTGCTGATAGGTGATTACCCTTCAAATACGTGTACAGCATGTCGAAATTTGCAGTACATATAATAGTTTTTTTAATATTTCATAGTTTATGAGTGGAAATGCATATATCTGTACGGTCAGTTAAAAATCAAGTTTGGAAAAATGGCCGTTGTTTTCAGGTATAAATATAGTAAATATTTTTGCACTACAGAATATTCTTCAGTTCTTCATTTTGCTGTTCAAAGATTATTCTACAGAACTTTAAACAGTGGTTGGGGGGGGCTAGGTTTCATATTGTACATACACAAGCTATGGAAATGGCAAAATGACACTATGTTTGAAAAATCCAAAAGATAACTTATGACTTACTATCAGGTAAATTTATGTTTGAAAAGAGTCAGTTAGGAGGTCAATATCAATATTGTAATTAATATGTTCGTCTTAATATGTTTATAATACGAAAACATCATAAAAGGTAAATTCAAATACATGACAAACTAGACATATTTTACTGAATTATCGCATATGTAGTAATGAACCAATCAGATCTTAACACGAGAATGTTTGAACACGCCTACTGTTATTTCATGATTTACACTTGACGAAGTAAAACGAAAAGGACTGAAGAACGACACGAAAATAAAATAAGTTGAAATGTAGAGCAGGGTAAATAGCATGTTTTAAAATCTTCGAATAATTAAGGGCTAAAATAAGTTAATTAAAAAAGAGATGAATTCTCTAAGAAAGATCAAATGCTGATAACTATGTCATTCTTCAATAAGCTACTTTTAAAATTAAAAGCGGGTATAAACCTCCAAACAGTTGAAACGCAATTGAAAATTACATAGACTAATCAACGCATGATATTACAATGCAAACCGGCCCCGTGCAGGTCCGGGTGTTAAAAGAATAGGCATGCAGCAGGCTAAGCTTGTCGTATAAGGCGACTAAATAGTGCTCAGAAACCTAGCCGGGGGCTAGGCGCTCTGCCCACAGAGCAATTGGGATGTGTGCCCCAGGTGGTGGAATGGGGTACCCCTGGCGTGTTACATGCTGGGGTTGTCAGGCTATAATACGGAAAACCTGACCGCAAACCATAGTGGTGCACCGTGTTGAGAAAGATGCCACGTTCCTCGCACGTTAAAGAACCCTGCTGTGGTATTCGGTAGGAGTAGGAACCTTTGTGTTCCACCACAGGAGGCTAAATTGCCCGACCTTACCCATCCCCCTTTTTCCAGTGGCAATCAAAATTTGTCGACCCTATTATCCTTGTGACCCATCCTTTTTTTTTCATTTCATGTTCATTTTATCATCCATTTCATGTTCATTGTCTGAATATAGCTGAAATATTGCTGCTTGGACGTTAAACCCCAACAAACAAACAAACAATACAATGCAAACCCGTAAATTAAGAGGTAACCCAAGCTACATACAAAAGCAACAATCTTTTCTGAATTGTTAAAGAATATAAGCTATCGAAAGCTGAAAGGCTACCCAAGTCTTATTACTCCAGAATGATTGATGAATTTGATTTTTATATTAAAGATGCGCGGTTAATGAATGTCGTTTTGATATGTGTGAAAGCAATGCTTTAGACGTTGTATTTCCCAATGAAAGGAAATCATATTAACTTTGGCCCAGGACATATACGCATTCTTAAAAAATGAACTTGAATGATATCGATGATACCGAAAAGAGTTGTATAAGTAGCCGTTTGATAATACCAAACGTTAGATCCATCATCTCACAAATAGGAACCATCACCTAATTTATATTTCGGTTAGTTGATTATTGGAATTTTGTCATGTTTTACGACACACTTCGAAGGTACAGGGATGAATTACTTAAAGTAAAAGAGGGCTAACATTGTTAGGAAATTTCATTCGTTCAGGCAACAAAGTTCAACCTATGCATAGGCAAACTGCATAAACGCATAACTAAGTATCGGCAAATAATCATTAACTATGTAAAATGTAATAAAATAATGTCTAATTTACCTAAAGTTGTATATAAAAGGCATTACCAATTTAGCAGATCTGCTTTTATCAAAAATAGTTATAAATATAACCGAAATAACAAATCAGTTGGATGAATCCCTGATGATGGTCTATTGATATAAATACCGCTTCAACACTAAATAAGTCAGATATATGCAGACAAAACGTAAAACAGATATGTTTTTGCACAGTTGTGATAACCCCAGTTACAAACAATTTACATATTTTCAGACAAATATCTTTAAGTACTGCAGTAAATTACTGTGAAAAATAACATGCTGTGGGTATGTGTGGAAGATAGTGTGCCGTGGAAATTGATATTATGTAGATCATATCTATTACACTATTTCTGTCATTTGGCAAAAGCATACCGATATATATATTTCAATAAACTAAGATTGATTGAAAGGATGAAAAAATAATATATTTAGATTATTTCAAATTTTTAAAAAAAACATGTTTTTCTTTCAAAGAGATGATAATTAGTGGGGAAATGTACGGGAAATTTTATTTATTTTTTTTTATATTGCAAGAAAAAAAATTGGTTATTATTTTCGTTAATAAATATGAAAGAATGTCAATTGAGTATTCGTTATATGAATTTATAAGAAAGTGTTTGTGCCTTTCAACAGAATGTAATGCAGGGACAAACCTCAGACATGGAAAACAAACACACAAAACAAGGAACATAAAATAATCAAAAGAATACATACAAAGTAACATAAGTAAAAGAGCACATTGGACTCCACTAAAAAATAGGAGCATGCACCAGGTGCACTGATAGGGGAAGCATCCTATGCTTTTCTTGAAGCATCCGCCGAGCTGCTCATTAAAAGTCAAGTCAAGAGTAGTAGAAAAAAAAGGAAAACTATGACACGTTGAACAAATCAGTTTTCATTGTGTAGATGGATACACCGTAACGATCCACATGTTTATAATGACGACCATAAAATTTCTGTAGGATTGACGTCAACCTTGTAGCAACATAACACTGTTCCAGAAGTCTAATTGTCAGAAATCTAGCGTGGTACAAAAAAATTGCGTAGTAAGCTCTGGCATAACGTATGCGTTGTGATATGAAAAATCAATGCACAGGTGCTGTAGGAATGTAAGGAAAAATGACGAATTTGAGTGATAAATCATCGCGTTTGTCGTTACGTTTGGTCAATAGGTTTCCTTCACCATTGATCTCTAAGGGTAGCTCAAGATATTAGGCTGACTTCACACAGTCTGTAGTATCCTTTATCTCAAGGATATATGTGACGTATAAAATTCCCGAGACTAAGATTCTTTAACCATAACAAGTCATCTATATAGCGGAAATTGAGATTAACGGATCAAGCTATACAATGTTCCTTTTTTGGCTCAGATCAGCTTTAAAGCCTGCATAATGAGTGAAGAAATAGGTCAGCAAGTAGAGGAGCACAATTTGTTTCCATTGGAATGCCGACCATTTGTTGGAAAATGCGCCCACCATATCGGACAAATTTTGAAAAATGACTTATGTTTCTGCATTAAAATTCAAAAGTATGTTAACTCAGGGTCATCTTTGATGAAACCTAAGAAAATCTAGTTACTAAAAATATTTATATGATCTACTTTAATTATCTTAAGATATTGCGGTAAATTACGGTGGAAAGGTTTGAGGAGCGGATGCGTGGATAATTGCGATCAATGTATGTTATTTTAATGTTTGTATGGAATATATTTGGAATCGTCTGACACCTAATACATTGTGTTAAACATCCGCCTCATACACATATATGTGTATATCAAGATTTGTCTTGTTAACGTAAATAATTAATTCTGAAACTGTGCAAAAACATTTGAAAAATCGCAATTAATTTGGTCCAAACACCGTTTCTTTTCTTTTGTGTATTGCTATACTTAACATATTGAATACCTATTTTGCCTACAATTCTTCAAATTATACCACGTAATTAAGTTCCAGATCTCAAATATTCCAAGACAGTGCAATGTCCTATTGTCAATGGTATACACTTTCTATGGACACCATATGCCATTTGCCCATTCCCATTTTTCATTGAAAAATCTTCATTTACTAAATCTTGCTGATTATATTTTTCATATCGTTTTACACTTTTCACTTTTTAGAATTATTCCACATTTTTAAGTGAAATAAATGTAATTTTTACAACCATAAACTGTTTTACACATCCTCTCCATGGAATAACCCCGTCCTACTTCCTACGAAATCCCCAATTGCATTTCCATTTTCCATCCCAACGTTTATTACAGTGTTGTGGGGTGTTTTTGAAACAGCATCTGAGATGTGCTTTTCTTCGGAATTTTATATGAGTATTGGACCCGAATGTATTAACACAATTTTGTCAAATACAAATGAGTCATATTTTAGATAGATGGAAATTTGTTTCCGAAAGATGTTATTTTCAGTGCAGCGGACATTTTTAAAACAGACTCATACCGTATTTTTTTTTTTTTTTTTGAAGTTCTTCATCTTTTGATCATTAGTATGAATTGCCTAAAATATTTTAGAAAGATAGGCCCGTTTTGAGACACACTCTGACATATAAGTGATTTTGTTAACAGAAGAAAATGAAACTGCAAAAACAAAAATAATAATATACATTAAATATATCAAAAATGACCCCTAATATCCACATTCTCTACGTCTTACTTTGATTCTCGACAAAGCTCTGTAATTGTTGTTGTTGTTAATGTATGCAAAAAAAAATATTATACATTAAATATATCAAAAATGACCCCTAATATCCACATTCTCTACAAAGCTTTGTAATTGTTGTTGTTAGTATATGATTTTCAAAACCTCGCAGGTAATTTGAGATAAAGGATACTACAGACACTGTGAAGTCAGCCTCATATCTTGACCTACACTTAGAAATCGATGGTAAAGGAAAACTATTGACCAAACTTTACGACAAAAGTGATGACTTTTCATTCAGAATTGTCAACTTTCCTTTCATCTGTGGCAACATTCCTTCGGCTCCTGCGTATGGAGTGTTCATATCACAACTCATACGTTATGCCAGAGCTTGCCGAAACTACACAGACTTTTTGTATCGCGCTAGAACTCTTACTAAATAGGCTTCTGGAACAGGGTTATGTTGCTATAAGATTGAAGTCATCACTATAGAAGTTTTATGGTCGTCATCATGACCTCGTGGATCGTTAGGGTGTATCAACCAGCACCATGAAAACTAATTTATTCAACGGGTCATAGTTTTCCTTTCCTCGTTTGTCTACCCCGGACTTGACTTTTTATGAGCAACTTGGCGGGCGTTTCTAGAAAAGCAGAGGACGCTTACCCTACCGGTGCACCTGATCCTTGCTCCCAGTTTTTAGTGGAGTCCAAGTTGCTCATTTACTTTTGTTAATTTGTATGTATAATTTTAGTTACTTTATGTTGTTTGTTTTGTATGAATGTTTTCCATATCTGGTCTTTGTCCCTGAATTACATTCTTTTGATTACCGCTATAACCTTGGTTCCCTTTATTACTTTTTCAAACAAGCGTACCTGTGTGCACTTTATTTCTATTTTGAATATATATATATAAGCATAAACCTGTCTGCAAAAGTAAAATAAAGACCCTAGCATACACTGTGAGTATTATAAAGTCAATAATTTTAATTTTGTTTGCGGTTTAACCAACAAGAGTTGAAAAAAAACAGTGTTTGCGTAGTTTAATCGCCTTTATATATTTGTATTAAAGATTAGAAAAAAATATCCTTACAGCGTTTTATCCTGCAATGAGGTTATTTGTTAAACGAATAAAGTTATACGGTTATTTTTTTGCTGTATCTGTACATTAGCAGGTTATCGACTTTCTGGCTCCTCCCACTCACGTGATCGGCGGAACTACTTTTTTCTGGTATGCGTAAATTAATCATGGCCGCCACCATAGATACGATATAAACAAATTGCGATTGCGTATCCGGTTAATCGTTTTTTTTTTTGCTGTTTTGTTTCGTTTTCACCTGAATGAAATAAAATATTTTATGTAAACCAAATAATGATTTTGGTCAGATTTGATTCATTATCAGTTTGCAGACGACTTCCCCTGCCATTTCTGTCATGTCGGACTCAGAGCCAGAGTGTCCGTCACAATTTAACATAAACTGGTTCCCACTTATATAAATATATATATATTTATATATATTTGTATTAAAGATTAGAAAAAAATCCTTACAGCGTTATATGTACGGACCTGTCTACAGGGTTTTTTTTCTTTATTTGACATGGGTAATTTTTCATTACCTTTGAACTGTACCTTATCAATAACAAACAAATGAACTGGTCGAGACATTCAATCAGGAAAATGGCAATCATTAACCTAGGATAATCAAAAAAGTTACGTGTTGTGGCATGATGATGTGTTTGAGGTTCAGCTTAAGCTATACAAAGTAATAAACAGCCTTAACTGAAGATACATGTAAAGTAATCTTAAAAACGAATATTTTTATTTCTTTTTAAATCGTTATAGTTCAGGAGTAAAATAAACGCAATCTCTAAAATTACGCATGCTTACAAAATATTATAAACAACAATTAAAAGTGTGAATGAAAAAGACTTTGTTTAGTGACAAGGCAGCACTCATAATATCAATAAACGATAAACACCGAATAGCAAGCAAATTATGAGACATTATGTTTGTTATCTTGATCGTAAAGTGTCACTGGACAATATATTATATCTTAACAAAAATACTGTTGTAAAATCAACTTTTAGGGTTTCCTATTTATAATTTATATATACATTCTTAAAACAAGTTGATAAGGTTAAAATAAACACATAAGGTTAATGAGATAGTCGGTACGTCGACAGTCCACATTTATTCACATTTATTCACATCAAAAACAATATCGAATACATTTTTGGATTTACAAGATATCATAGGTGTAGGTCGGACACTTTTGATTGGATACCATTTACACATCCTTCATACTTAAACGACTGCACTATACTTTCAAGCTAATTAAAGGCAGTTGTGACTGAAGGTAAGGTTCACCAAAATCAGTATGGCAAATGTATGTGCTAAGTGCTTTAGCATGTGGTTTTTAAAGTCGTATTTTTGTTTAAATATAAACATATAGCATAAAGTTGTGCCTTCATTCAGTGCATAGTATGCGAAGTTGTATCTTATATACATGTTGCTACGGTGAATACATTTAGATAAGCTAATTTTTTTTGCACTATAAATTCGCTCACTTATCATTTAAAATCTTTGAACTGCTTATACTTAGGGATCTATATTAAATCATATGATTTAGATTTCTCCAAGTTTATTCGCTGCATACAAAATTCTGTCAATATTTTTAAATAAATATAAAACATTTCCTAATTGTATCTAATCGTATTTTTATTGGGACAGTTAGCTTATAGGCTGCATGAATAGAAAAGTAAAATTAGTGAAAACATATTTTCAAGGACTTTCATTTGTACAACACATACCCTTATATCTGTTTTTTTTTTCTGTGTGCGTTTGTGTTGATTGTGTGTCTTTCTTTTGTGGAAGTTGATGCTTTCAGGTCAAATAGATTGGTCAAAGGTTCAATAATATTTATATTATTATTTAGCCTCCGTCGTCGTATGTCGTTGTTACAGTCGTCGTTCTTTGAAAAAAAGAATGTCCATATGTCTATGGAGAAAAACTCAGAGGATTATATAGGTATATATAGGTAAAGTTGATTATTTCTTCAAGGTGTATCTCTAAAACTATGACACAATCTTTATTTGAGATACTATTCTTGAAATGCAATTAATGAGGTGTGACATTGTGTATTACAATTTCAGCCAAGATTGTATAGTGAAAACTATAGAAGACAGAAATTGCTCCTAGTTGATGTTTAGCCCAACAAAAGATAAAACTGAGTAGTGGAAAAATTAAGATGTTAGGGCACCTGCAAGGTAAAAAAGTAGCTATTATTTCCAAATTCGTGTTTATATTTAAGGAATATTGTAGACAGTAAATAGATTTCAGCTGCAGGATTATTAGACCAAGGGCCCACTTAGGAAAACATTGAATCCCCTTGCGTTATTCATGAACAATAGTTTTGAGCAACAAAATTATGTCTACGCTCATATTGTGAGCATGATTAAGGATAGAATTTTTGGCAAATGAAAGGGGGATGCTTTAATAAGAGTAATTCAGTTTTATTGGGGAGTTAATTTTCCATCGGGAAGTAGCACACCAAAATATAAGCTTTCATGTTTGAGTACAAACTTTATTAATGCACAAAACATACTTTTCCTCAAGCAATAAAGAAAGTTGAATTATGTTAATGATTGATTGATTGTTGGGGTTTAACGTCCTAGCAGCAATATTTCAGCTATATTCAGACAATGAACATGAAATGGATGATAAAATGAACATGAAATGAAAAAAAAGGATGGGTCACAAGGATAATAGGGTCGACAAATTTTGATTGCCTCTGGAAAAAGGGGGGATGGGTAAGGTCGGGCAATTTAGCCTCCTGTGGCGGAGCGCAAAGGTTCCTACTCCTATCGAATACCACAGCAGGGTTCTTTAACGTGCGAGGAACGTGGCATCTTTCCCAACACAGTGCACCACTATGGTTTGCGGTCAGGTTTTCCGTATTATAGCCTGACAACCCCAGCATGTAACACGCCAGGGGTACCCCATTCCACCACCTGGGGCACACATCCCAGTTGCTCTGTAGGCAAAGCGCCCTAGCCCCCGGCTAAGGTTCTGAGCACTATTTAGTCGCCTCTTACGACAAGCTTAGCGCTGCTGAAGGTCTATTCTTTTAACACCCGGACCTGCACGGGGAGAATTATGTTAAAGATTGCTGCTACCCTTCATCAATATAACATTTCGAAAAATAGCTATTTTATGATTACTTAATCTGATATTTACTGTGAAAATCTTAAATACAATTTATTAATTTCACGGCAAAATTTGTAACCAAATGTTAATTGATTTCTGACAGAAAGAGAAAAAAATGACAATTTTGGAATTATCTCGATTGTCTACTTTTTGACTGATATCTTTTAGAGTCGGTTGATGGCTTAGATTGTTGATAGATTGATTGTTGGGGTTTAACGCCCGAGCAGCAATATTTCAGCTAATTGTAAAATATGGTCTCCGTGTATGTATTCGATCTTTTAGCACCATTACAAATAGTTATCGACTTAGTAGAGAAAATCGGACAATGAACAAAACATAACATTACTCGACATTACTTGGCAAAAAGTCATTTCTTAAAATTCGATTTATCTCCCTTTGATCATGGAATACATTCAACATTTGACCATGATGAATTATCTCCCCTGGTAGTTTGCTTTATCACGAAAATTGTTGGAGGAGTATATTGGATTATTTTCTATCAACAGATAAACCTTATTAAAATAGATGTCTATGTAAAATTTAAGTTTAATGTCAAACTTTTCTTTGTCAAAAGCTTAATATTTTTGCACTTTTCTTGCAATTATCACACATACCACACAGTGCAAGTACTTATTTTTGTTACAATCAAGCGCGGATAGAACTTTGCTGGTTAAACAAATACCCCATATGAAGTTTTTCGACATAAATATATTGGAAGTATTGTAAACTGAATCATTCGAATTGAATGTACTCTCAAATAAATCGCTATAAACGAAAAACAACAAAACATTGCAAAAAAAAAATGAATATTTCTTTTCATAAGCCTATAATTTTGGAGAAGTTTAGTCTAATTAGTACTTCGACGAAAATGTTATCTATATTGTCTTGCGCTGCAAAATTTCAATGAAATGAATAGCTGGGACAACAACATTATATTTGCGGTGGATTGTGAGTTCCAGGAAAGCGTCGTGTTACGGAGAGACGATTCTGTAATTTACAATTGTGGGTTTAATCATGAAATCCATATTAAAATAGGGAGAGAGCATGTTATCGTTTGTTCAATCACTGAATGTTACACGGCGGATTATAATTGGATCCATAATTCAGTAGGTAAACAATTATCTAAAAAAATGTCAGTAATATAACTGTATAAAGACGAAAAAACTGAATGTTTAACTCTGCTACGAACTTTCCAGCTTAAAGACAATATTTCGGGTTTATTCAATTCATAAAACCATTTTTAAGATGATTGAATGTCTGAGAACTTGATTTATATTTCTATAATACTATGCTCACTTCGGATTTGTTTTATAGAATATCAGAAGATTTATAATCAAAATACTAAAATTTATGAAGGGGGTTTAAGCTACAAACGAACAAAGAATTTACTGAAATTATACTGGAATATTGGCACCATAGTTCTGCTTGGAGATACTTTTTATTCAATCCATTCGTTCTTATTTGATGATGTGACATCGGGTATTCCTAAACTTTTTTATAAGACAAGATTCAACCTCATCTTAGCCAAGGGATTTTTTATTTCTTAAACTTTTCTCATTTAAAAATGCATACAATTTATATATGGGTGACTTTTGACACAACTGAAATTCGCTTAATACGATGAGTGTCGCCGTAAACTAAAAGGTTGTCTAATTGGAATACCTCGTTTTCCTTTTGGACACGTTTACTTTAAATCATGTTTTGCAGATACATGTAGGATGCACACGATTTTATACATGCATTTGGATGCGAGGAACGTGGCATCTTTTCCAACACGGTGCACCACTATGGTTTGCGGTCAGGCTTTCCGTATTATAGCCTGACAACCCCAGCATGTAACACGCCAGGGGTACCCCCATTCCAGTTGCTCTGTGGGCAGAGCGCCTATCCCCGGCTAGGTTTCTGGGCACTATTAAGTCGCCTTTTACGACAAGCTTAGCGCTGCGGCAGGCCTATTCTGGGCCTATACTACAGGGGCGTCTTGCAAGACAAAAAATCGACCTAGATAAATCCGTATGCATGTGACTTGACTTCTTGTGACCTTAATCCGCGCATGTGCTGTAAGGATCGCCTCTTTAATAACAAATCTGATTGCAAAGCGAAATTGGTTATTCCCTAGACAATGTAGGAGGGATTCAAGATGCACACATTATGAATACTATATACATGTTCGCTGAAAGGTTGTAAACCCTGGCTATAGAGAAAATTATAACTGGAAAATCACATGCATAACACAGAGAACTTTTTGATTTATCGATCGAGTGACAACAACGGCAAATGCAAATCGGAAATGCGGTTACCTAAAATAATCAATATGGACGATCGATTGGCCTTGAGATGCGTTATTCGCACAACCAAGCAACCATTCTTTTTTATATTCTCAAATATGTCGTTAGAAATCATTTACTGTGTTTGTGCAAACTTTTGTTCAATTATTTTTTGCCAATTTCACGCTTCGTGTACCAATACCTGGAATCTTCATCTGATACGCCATACATGAACGCGTAAATGTACTAAGGTATATGTAATTAATAAAACGTGCGTATTTCTAAATGAAACTACAGTACACTGTATAAGCTGTAAATATAGCCTTTTTTCTTTTATTTCGAAAATGCAATTAAAATGAGTGAAAAAGACAACAGTTGTGCGGTTTTCGAGATCGAAATATAGGTGTTTGATTTTGGGAAAGAGGTCTATGTGGTTTATAGTCATTGTATATTCTTACATACATGCAATTGGTACAATCAACGCTGCGGTTACGAGTATTACAACGTGCTAGATTGAAAGTCGCTGCTTAAGTGATTGTATGCGCTAATTATGACTGTGCATCTGTCAAAAAAGCAAATCAAATGTCATGTCTAAAAATAGGTAAATGAGAAGATATCTTATGAGCTGCAGGTGTGTTTGAATCGTTTACAAATTTTAAAAAATATTATATCAGCTCAGAATATTTTATTTATATTTTGTTTTACTTTCTTTTAATATCACTATTGTTGAGGTCGATGCCCACACGTTTAACTTGTATAAACTGTTAACAATCACATCACTGTCACCCTTTTTCTTGCAGAGGCAAATGCACTGAGGGATAGTTTTGATCACCCCCTTTTTTCCCCGAGAATCAATTTTGTTCCGTCCAATTCATTAATTTGAATAAAGTTCGTACTTCTGTCGGTTTCTGGGCCCATCCATTGTAAATGTGTAGAACTCATAAATGTGCCTGGCTCCACAAATATGTCCGATTTCATAAAGGTGTCCGATATTACGTAACAAAAAACAAATAATTTACACAAACACAGAGTTCATTATCGTAATAGTTATGCTATAAATAAACAACATCAGATGGGATGACTCTTGTTCCAGACAATGACACAAAATGCAGCGGTGCCAAACGGTTGGAACATTCCTTCCCCGTTTATAAGCCTCCTGTAGGTAGGATATAGTTAATCAGAAATTGCATTCAACGAGAACAAGTATATTGTGGTTGTGTTCTACTTTTGCAATATGTGTACATGTTGACAAATTATCTTTCCATTCTGACGCAATTAAAACAATTTTAAAAACATAGATGGCGCAAATGTTTTTAAAATATGTTATTGGAGCAAAAATTATTCTTACCGGGCATTTACAATTTCAAAGCGCCTATAATGTACCCACAATACAACCTAGGTTAATAGCAAAACTTAAGTTCTTGCAGAGTCAAACTTTTTTATATTTCTAAATCAGCCCCTTGTGGTCGTTTATTTTTCCTGTTGACTACATTGCGAATAATAAGTATTGGTTTAAACGATTTGAAATAGTTTTTTGTTTGTTTGTTTGTTTTTATTTTTTGGTTTGAAAACTGACTGCTAGGTAAATTGAAAACAAATAGTGTACTGATGTTAATCTTAACAGAGTTTTAGAACGACATGGGAAGGAGATAAAACATTAAAAAAGAAGATCTTTTCTGGGACGGAATTTCCTAAATTTCTTAATTTTTTCTCGATCTAAATTGCACACAATTTTATACCATGGGTGGATTCAAGCGGGACCAGGGGGCTGACCTTCCCCTTATTAATTTAAAATTTATGAAGATACCATATTTTTGTGTGTAAACATACGCACTAAAATGTGGTATCAAGGATTTTTTTTGGTGCCCCTAGTGCCACTCCCCCCATGATGACTCTCGAATCCGCCACTGTCTACGATCGTGGTTCGAGTTTGAATGATTTGACAGCCAGTCGCTAAATTGAAATGGAAAGCTAATCAGCAGTTTGTAGTTCAGTTCAATCATATTGCAGGATGTCAGTAGCTTTATGTTCACTCAATATTTTATTTGCCCATTATTTGAGACGAAAAAAATGAAAGAATTGATATAAATTCATTCAGTACAAAATGAGTTGTATTACCGGGTGTATTTCTCACCTTGCTTTTAATAATTTAGACCTTGATTGCAGTGCAAAGTAAAGTTGTTGATGCTGATAGGGTGAAAACAGTTTGTCTACATGAACAGATAAGTGATTGAGGGGGGAGGATATTTAACGTCCTTGACTTCTCTGTTGGATCTCGCACGGACCTCATTGGTGAACACATGATATTTTGTAATGCATTGCTTATGATATTTTACTCTTTATTTGCATGTATTAGTTGTGAATTTGGCAAATAACTTTTTTATGGTAAATTCAAAATAACCATTTTTACTTTTAAATAATTCTATAAATCAACGTTACTTTTAAAAGTTTTAAACAGTTTTATACTAATCATTTATTTTTTAAGAGTCATTTATGCGCATAAAACAAGTACACCAGCTTCGGAAAGGAAAATAATTTTAGCAACACTGTCATGCTAAATTGATAATGTTAATGCTGGGTAAAGCGAGATATACCAAATTAATTGAAATTACTTTTCGACTTAAGAAATCAATGGTTATATCAAGTAATGTCGAGTAATGTTAAGTTATGTCCGTTGTCCGATTTTCTCTAATATGAATTTAATATTAAAGATGAAATTTTGTTGACCACACCTCATGCATTAAGGTTCAACAATACATACAAATCACTGGTAACCAACTCTTTATAAATACAGATGCTTTCAAAGTTCCCCCATACTTCCAATTTACGAATTATTTTGTGCAAAAAAAAAAAAAACAAACAAACTTTGGATTATATTATACTATTGCCTACAGTTTGAAAACCGCAGGTAAAACAAATCTTTTTGTTTTAGTTCAACGGACTTTTCACCTTAATGTGGGTAGGTTTTTATACTTTTACTTAACACAAAATTGGTAGATGTGACTACAATTTTATGGTTATCTCTTTTAAGGAATCATATGATATTTTTGGCTACAAATTGTTTTGTTCAGAAAAGGTATAATATGACCTGAAAATTATCACAGAGTGGATAAACGGAGCAGTGTTACACAGTTGACCCTCATATCCCATGGACTTAAATTTAAATCGTAATTTTAGAGATTTGAAACCCTGTAATGGATGACGATGATGCAATTGCGATAGTTGGAGTTGGAGGGAAATTTCCAGGGGCTGATAACATCGAAGAATTCTGGAAAATCTTGGTAAACGGAGAAAATCATATAACGGAAATTCCTCCTGAGAGGTGGAATGTTGAAGCATTTTACGACAGCGATCCAGATGCTGTAGGAAAGACATATGTGCGGAAAGCTGGACTACTTAAACGGTTTGCATATTATTATACTATAATTATGTCGTACATAAAGTGTGACCACAAAACTATCAATGATTTACAATTTGTTATTTTAAAAGAGTAATCAAGGGAACCAAGGTTAAAACTATGACTAAAAGAAACAGTTTACAAATGAGAATATTATTGGTCTACATTTCGAGCAGAGTGTGTCGTGGACACATTCGAGAAAAACCTTTAAAGGAGAAAAAAAACACTGCTAAATTCTTATAATGCATTTATAGATATGATGAATTTGACAACAAATTGTTTGGAATCAGTGACATTGAAGCTTCAAGAATGGATCCGCAGCAGCGATACGTACTGGAATGTGTACATATGGCTTTAGAAGATGCTGGTATACCTTCGTCAGTCGTAAAAGGTTCAAACACCGGTGTTTTTATTGGTAGGTTAGCTTTTTACACCAGATGATTGTTTAATGACAAACTCAAATATTTTTATGCAGTACATATGTACACATTTGTTCATATTTAACGAATTTTTTATTGTATGTGGTTTCCAATTCTGAATAGTAGATGTATACCTATGTTGTTTTGGTCAGAGATACGTTTTCAAATACCGTAATAAAGCATTGCATAGGTAGACGAATAAAAAACGAAATACATTGCATACGGTTTATCCTTTTGGGCGATTCATAATTGAACGTACTTTCGCTCACTTGATCGTGAAATTTGTTTCCATTCAATTTGCTACTATCTTTTATTTAACTCATAATTAGGACATGTGAGAGACCAAATGCATAGTGATTAATTCTGTTATACGGTCCTTTTTTAAACGCGTTTTTTAGTTTAAACATTGTATTTGCAGAATATCATACAAAAAGGTATTAGACACAAGTTAGCTTTATTACAGAAATATACCATATTTTTATATATATGCACATACAGAAATATAAATTTTTGAAAAGCATTATTAAGTAAAAAGAAGAAAAAAACGAGAGAACGATTTTGCAAAGTAAAATATATGTCATTGTTTGTATATAACAAGCAATTTATTTTGATATTTAATTCCTTGCCGTTCTAAGGTGTAATGAATGATGATTACAAAGGAATGTCATCCGACGACTTAGCAACTATGACAAACTACAGCCTGACAGGAACTTCCCAGAGTATTATATCAGCACGAGTGTCATATGTTTACAACCTTTTGGGTCCAAGTATGGTGATTGATACAGCTTGTTCTTCTGCTCTTGTGGCAATAGATGCTGGAATACAAAACCTTAAATCAGGTGAGCTAAATCACATTATAATATTTTATCAATATCTAAACAAGGAGAAGAGTAATCAAGGGAACCAAGATTCTAGCGACAATCAAAAGAATGTAATCTAGGGACAAACACCAGACATGGAAAACAGACAAACACAACAAAGAACATAAAATAAACAAAAAATACATGGACAATAGACAAACACAAAACTGAAATAAAAACAATGATATAAAGAAAACAATCCAGAATTGATAATCTATTACTTTAAACCAAATAAACGCAAAAAGATATGATTCATTGTTTTAATGATATATACAATTTTAGTTAAATTTCCATAAACGAAGTCACATGATTAACGTCAAAATTCACCAAAAAATAATTATATGACGTACGTCAAATAAGTGATAATAAATTCCCCTCAAAATATTCATTATTAGGCCGATGTTCAATGGTGATTTGTGGAGGAGTAAATTCTATCGTCGCTCCTGATTTGTTTGTTCCACTGAGTCGTGCCAGGATGATTTCACCAACAGGCCAGTGTCAAGCATTTTCAGCAAATGCAGATGGATATTGTAGAGGGGAAGGTTGTGGTATTGTGATTCTTAAAAGGCTTGAGGAGGTAGGTTTGCAATTGGACGAAATTAAGAATATTTTGATTAATAGCGAATCGACAAAGATATTTTAGTCTGTAAGCCTTTGAAAAGTTCGGTTTTGTCTATCCAGTAAATGACAAAACAGTGCACTAAAACTTAACAAGCACACGGCACATTTCTCAAATATTCTGTAGTACACCTTTTACACAAAGTCTCTTTTCCTTTCTGCTTTGTTCGTTTTCTTCAGATTATTTTGGCGTTTTGTCTCATACATTGGTCATATTTGGGAGGAGCAATCATTGATATACTTTAATTCAATCCTTATCCGAAGGGTCGTGTGAGCCATTGTCATCACTTGGCCTCCGTCGTCGTCGTTGTCCTTCGTGTTTAAAACACATTTAAAACCTTTTTCTCCTCTGACACTACCAGACCAATTTAAACCTAACTTAGTATGAATGTTGTTAGAGTATTCTACGCAGAACTGATGTAAGGATTTTGATCCGTCGACAAAGCATGGCGGCCGTTACCAAAGAAAGACCATGGGGGTCAATAAGAAGATTTTTTGGCATACATCTCCAAAACCGTTAGGTTTATCCATTTTGACTTGGAGTAAAAGTGTTCAACACGATGCGATCTATCTTTGGTCAAATTTTCGTGTAAATCTGATAAGCAATTTTGGAGTTATTGCCTTTCTTCGACATTATTTTGATATTTTTAATGTTATTACATTATTATTACAAAGTCACCTCAAAAACTATTGGATAGAATTCAATGAAAATTGATATGAATGTTGGTTAGGTATGAGCATTAGGTATTTATTTCCAAGTAATACAAGGCCGTTTCTACAAAAAAAAGGATGGCCCTTATTAAGTCAGGGGAGCAATTCAGGCTCATAAGAACCTCTAGTTTTCTTTTTAAATACATACACTACGTCTGGAATTCTTCTTGATGTTTTTAACAAGTAATTAGTTGATGCAATGAATCCTTGCAGACCCTAGTTTTGTGTCTAAAAATTAAAGCTCCTTTAAACGTTTCAAGATTTATAATTTAATTTTAATTAAATATGTTTAAAATTCCACAATGTCACTGTATTAAATCTATAATTATATAAACTTGTTAATATTCATGTTAAAATGTCTGTGCTTTTAATTTTTGTTTTTTGTTTTTTGCTTTGTTTTTTGTTTTGTTTTGTTTTGTTTTGTTTTTTTTTTGGGGGGGGGGTTAACGTCCGAGGAGCAATATTTTTCAGCTATATTCCGACGATGTACATAAAAGGGATGGCAAAATGAACATGAAATGATGAAATGAAATTTTGACAAATTTTGATTGCCACTAGAAAAAAGGGGATGGGTAAGATCGGGTATAGCTCATGCAGCGGAGCGCAAAGGTACCTACTCTTATCGAATACAACAGCAGGGTTCTTTAACGTGAGAGGAGGAACGTGACATCTTTCCCAACACGATGCACCACTATGGTTTGCGGTCAGGTTTTCCATATTATAGCCTGACCACCCTAACATGTAACATGCCAGGGCTACCCCATTCCACCATCTTGGGCACACATCCCAGTTGCTCTGTGGGCAGAGCGCCTATTCCCCAGCTATGTTTCTGAGCACCACTTGGTTTCCTTTTACGACAAGCTTAGCGCTGCTGCAGGCCTATTCTTTTGACACCCGGACTTGCACGGGCTTTTAATAGTTAATAATTAAATGCAATAGGCATATAATTAAAATATGTTAATCTCATTGGATATTTGGTTTACACGTGATTGATTGACTGATTGTTGGGGTTGCTGGGGATCATGCTGATCCATGATCGCCCGAGCAGTCATATTTCAGATATATTCAGGCGATGACCATCCCCGGAGTAGGAACCATAGGGCTCCGCCACAGGAGGCCAAATTGCCCGACCCTACCCACCTCTCCCGATTTCCACTAGCAATCAAAATTTGTCGACCCCATTGTCCTTGTGTCCTATCCCTTTTTCATTTCATCATCATTTCATGTTCATTTTATCATCAATTTCATGTTCATCGTCTGAATATAGTTGAAATATTGCTGCGCGGACGTTAAACCCCAACAAACAAACAAACAAAACCATCAAAGGGATTATACAATAAACATAAAATCATGATGATGAAATGAAAAAAAATGCATTGGACACAAGGATAATAGGGTCGACAAGATGAAATGGAGGGATGAGTAGGGTCGGGCAATTTAGCCTGCTGTGGCTGAGCGCAAATATCAAATACCACAGCAGAGTTCTTTACCGACCGAGGAGCGTGGTATCTTTCCCAACACGGTGCACCACTATGGTTTGCTGTCAAATTTTCCGTATTATAACCTGACAACCCCAGGATATAACAAGCCAGGGCTACCCCATTCCACCACCTTGGGCACACATCCCAGTTGCTCTGTGGGCAGAGCGCGTATCCCCCGGCTAGGTTTCTGAGCACTATTAAGTCGCCTTTTACGACAAGCTTCGCGCTGCTGCAGGCCTATTTCTTTGACATCCGAACCTGCACGGGGCTTAATGTTTCATTAATCATGGAAAAACACACCTTCGAGCTTTTTATTAAGGCCACACCCACACTTAAGTGGACTGTGTTCTCGTATTTTCTTTGTATATCTTAGCTTAAATGGAAAAAAAGAGAAATATATCAAATGCAGCTATATAAATTGAATGTTTCATTTTTTTAATTAAAATGGCTACGGTCAACGCTTTTACATCAAAAATGAAACATTCAATACTTAAGTAATTTATTTTTTTTTCAAATAATAGGCAAAACGTGACATGAACAAGATTTGGTCTACAATAGCAACAGACTGTAACCAAGATGGTCACACGGCTACACCCATTACAGCCCCATCATCTTCGCAACAGGAAGAACTTCTTAAACGTATTTATTCAGAAAACAGGGTTGACCCGGGTGATATTCAAGTGATTGAAGCTCACGGTAAGAAAAAGTTTTATGGTGTAAATAACATTTTTAATTCCAAGAATGAACTTTGGAAAGTTTTACTTCAATCTCTCAGTGAGAAAGGGTGATATTTAAGAGTTATTGCCCTTCTGCGACCTATTTTTCTAATTGTAATGTTATTACATTATTTTTAAAAAATCCCCTCCAATCTATTGGATAGAATTCAACGAAAATTGATATGGTTGTTCGTTAGGTATGAGCATTAGATATTTATTTCCAGGCCGTTGGTACTTATCAAGTCAGGTGAGCGATTCAGGCTCATTAGAATTCTGGCGATGTAACATATCTTCATATGACATAGAACATATTGCAAAATTTATTTTGAAAACATGTGATTATTTCATACTAAAGTTAATGACTTGCGAAAAGTACGAAAAAAAAAACATAAGACATGCATAGTTTTTATTTTTTATATTAAAAAAACTTATTTACTATCACTTTTAACATTTCTAATAAATACATTTGGATAGTGGTCAATTATGTTGCAATTTGCCTTTTATAGTCAGGTGAACGAATATGCATATATGTCATTGTCCTTTCAAAATAGTATGTTTACCCTCGCTCGATATGTCAGGTAGAAAGTGACCCTTGTGTATGTTTATTTTTTCGTCACACCTTTTTGGTGGGTGTGCATGAAATAAAGGTTAATCAGTTTAGAGTAAACATCAAAAAATATTTTCTTGCAATGATATGGAAAACTGATAGGAAATGACTTTAGCATCTTAACATAAAGTTCTTTTTGTCAATATTTGATCATGAACATGCTTAATTTTATATTTACAATTTTTATTTATAAGGTAATAAATATAAAAAAATGAAGTACTGTGAGATGAACCTGCACGACCTCTCTTACTGAAATTTTACAACTGTCAATGAACATTTTTTTCTGTTTTCTATATAAGTACAAAATGAGGTGCTAGGCTCGGCAATGACGATCATAATCTTTGATGATACTAATGATACTCACTTTCATAATAAAATATAACCGAAATACAGACATTAGTTTTAATGAAACCAAGCATTTCTAAAAAAAAGATATCCTTACCAACATTTTTTTTTCTAAGAGGCAACCTTTGTTTAACATTGACTGTGTCATCTGCATGGTAAATCTTGTTAATAGCAAAGCATCACATCAATAATTTTATATTTACTTTACTTTTGACAGGTACTGGAACACCAGTAGGTGATCCAGTTGAAATAAACACACTTGGTCGTTTTTTCATGAGTGGACTATCCGATCCGAGAAAAGATTTGAGCAAAGTTTATGTTGCTTCTGTAAAAACAAACATTGGTCACCTAGAATCGGCGGCCGGTGTAGCAAGTCTTATTAAAGTCTTACTAATGATGAAACACAAAACGATTGTTCCTTCACTACACTTTACAGTACCAAACCAAAAAATTGAGTTTCATAAATTTCAGTTTGAAGTTCCAGCAAAATCAGTACCATGGAACAGTCCATCAGGAATGAAACGAATTGCATGTACCAACTGCTTTGGATTCGGTGGAACAAATGCACACGCGATAATCAAAGAATTTGAACACACTCAAAGTGTAGGCAAAAATCTTAACAGAATGCATTTAGTTTTTTTTTCCCATCCCGAAGAATCTGGATTACGAAACACTCTTAGTACAATGCAAACAAGTATTTCCCAAAACAAATACAACATATGTGATGTGTCCTATACATCACTATGTAGAAGAGATCATCATGATTTCAGGGTAGCAGTTATAGCAGAAGATATGAATGACCTGAATTCTAGAATTGAGCAGAAGATAACTGAGCTAGCGTCTGATAGTTCTACAAAATCAAAACCTCATAGAATAATCGCCGTGTTTTGTGGAGTGGGCACAGTTTTTAAAGGTATGTGCAAAAAACTTCTCGAAGAAAATACACTCTTCAGAGACACTGTACTGCAAGTTGATAGTATTTTACAACAATGGACTCCAATGTCTATTTATGATATTATGGTCAAAGGAGCGGAGATAAACGATCCGTTTACAAGTCATATCGCTATTTTTACATGTCAAATAGGGTTGTGGAAATTATGGAAGAGTTTTGGATTACATGTAGATGCAGTCGTTGGCCAATCAGTTGGTGAAGTTGCAGGATCGTATGCTTCAGGATGTCTTACTCTTGAGCAAGCAAGTAAAGTCATATACCTTCGGTCCAAACATTTAGCACATGTGACTGGAGGGAAAATGATTGTAATTGGCAACTGTAAAACGGCACATGTTGAGCGTGTCTGCAGTCATTTTATGGGGAAAGCATGCATTGCTGTTCACGCAAGTTCAAAATCATGCGTCGTTTCATGTGATGCTGACGTAGTTGATGAAATCAAACAATCTATCAGAAATGCAATTGTACCCGAGGAAAGAAATGATTTGTTTCTTAAAGATTTGAACGTAAAATGTGCATACCACAGTCACCATACAGAGAAAGCTGGAACTGCTTTAGAACAAGACCTTGGAAAACTAAATGTTAGTGTCCCTAGCATTGAGGTAGTATCATCAGTTACTGGTACCAAAGCAGACATGGATATTTTCAACCATAATTACTGGAACAAAAATGTCAGTAAACCAGTTTTATTCAAACCAGCTATTATGGCAGCAGGTCATGCTGATAAGTTTAACATATTTTTGGAAATAGGTCCAAAACCGGTGTTACGTCCGCATCTTACAGATTCTTTTTCTGTGCACGACGCGGTATGTCTGTCATCAATGGAAGAACAAGATCATTCAAGAATACTGAAAACAGTAGGGAAATTCTTTGAATACAAAGTCATCTTAGACTGGAAAAAGCTGTCTGGTATCGGGCAAGTCTGTGAAGTCCCGAAAATTCCACTTCAGCCATCATACAAAGGAATGTATTTATCAGATGCTACTATGTTAAAAAATCATGGTCTTGGATCATCTCTAGGATCACACCTGTTTGTAACACGAACACACAACAAAAATTCTATGTTTAGGGTAACAATCAGTGAAGAAAATACACCATTTGTTTATCAGCATTTTGTCAGTAATTCCATTGTTGTGCCTGGGGCATTTTATGCAGAAGTTGCTCTTGAAGTGGGACAGATATTAACAGAGTTACGGGTGCAAGATATCTGCGTTAATGTTGAGTTTAATCGTCCTATACAAATATCTGCAAAAAAAAAATATTTTGCTGAAGTTACATTGGATAAGCATTCCAATGATTTTGTTAAAGGTTTGGTTAAAAGGGGAAGTGAAACCATTGCCTCCCTTGAAGTTAGAGTTCCGGATAAAATTTTACAAAATGACACAATTGACATTGCGAATGTACGAAGGGAATGCCAAGAAATTCAAGATTCAGGAACGACATATCAGACACTCATGGATTTAGGATTTTCTTACGGACGAGATTTAAAAGTCTTAGGCAACGCTATCAAGAACGAATCACAATGTTTAGTCGAAATACACTTATCAGATATGATATGGAATGACGTAAAAAGAACACATCTTCATCCAGCAGTATTAGATGGGCTTTTACAAACACCAGGAGTATTAGCCTTAGATTCTGCCGAGAACGGCGCACTATTACCTGGAGGAATAGACAGACTTGTAGTTCGAAGAGGAGTCGAACGTGATATGCTTGCATATGCTGAAATATCAAGAAAAACAAAAGAATACACATCATACAATATGGCTTTACTGAGTCTTACTGGAGTTGTCATTGCTGAAGTGAAAAACTTCAAGATCAAATATGTAATGGAGACCTCAGCAGATCAGTCTGTGGAATATGTGCAGAGATGGAAAGAAATAGACTACAAAACCAGACACATTAGCAACGAACACAAGATAATCATTTTTTCTTTTGACGCTGAGACATTGAAAAATATCGAAGAAGCAATTTCCCAAGAAAATAAAGTTTTATCCGTATTACTTGGTGATGCAACTTTGCAGGAATTCAAAACACAAATACAAGACGTCTTTCAACAAATAGAACTATTTCAAGTTGCGTTCATACCCAGATTATGCATGACAGATTCAATGGAAGGACCAGATGTTTTGAAAAAAATAAACGCATCATGTTTGTCAATGCTGGCAATAGTTCAAATACTTGGAGAAAAAGGAAAGTACGTTCCTGTAACTGTCATCACAGAATGTACCCAGGCATATGATCTGATCAAATGTAACCATGTCAATCTTTGTGGATCTGAATTATGGGGTCAAGTGAGGTCAATAGTTAGAGAAGATCCTTTAATGGACATAATCCTTCTTGACTGTCATCCGTCAATTAAGGCAACAACTTACTTTATCAAAGAGGTAATGAATAAAAGACCAGTGGAAGTCGGAGAAATTGTTTACGAAGATGATCATATTTATTCAAACACATTACATCGAATTTCAATTGGTCTTAAAGACACTATATACAAGGACGGTACATTAGATGAGCAATGCAAGCTTCAAGTAAAGGCAAAGAAGCAGGATGACATCTCAGAACCTTTCCTTGTGATTGAAAGCCCTCTCCAGATGTTCAGTGGCGATCACGAAGTTTTTGAATTGCAAGACATATATTTGCATTCACGTGATATGCATACAACAACAATACAATCTGATTTTCAAAGTGGGTTTAGATTATTTGATAATACTGAAGCCGGGTTGGACGTTTTAACTTTCGAAGCAACTGCAATAGAAGCCCTTGACACAAATGCTAAAGGAATAGAAAAAGCCCACAATTCAAGATGTGCCGATAAAGTTATTTTATATCCTATGAGAGTACAGAGTACAGTTGTCGTTCCTCGTCAGTGTGTTTACTCATTGGCAAATTTAAAGGGCTACTCACCAGGCATCCTTGTGAAAGCTGCTTTGATGTATACTTTGTCAGGCAAGGTCATAAAAGATAACGCCCTTGTACTATATGACAAACAATATGAAGTCCACGCAAAACTTCTTCTGCTTTTTTTGAAAAATGTTCGCTCTTGCGATGCTTCAATGACCCCAATACTAAAACCAACTTCTGATGTTATAGTTATGAAAGTTTTGAATCACAAAGACATACAAAAATTAACGTCGTACAAATGCTTGAAGTCAATCACGACTTTATCTTGTATTTTGACACATAACCAAAAAATAATGATTGAGATGAAAGGGATTTGTGTAAACTGTCTTCAGACTGAGGATATTTTAAACCAGGATACTCTTCTTTCATTGAGTCCAGTCATTCAGAAATTCTTGTACGGGAACCTGCATGAAATAACGGGATCTCATTACACCAATGCCGATCCTATCAGAAATCAGCTAAATGCATCTGAAAAAATGATTTCACTCCGAACACAAAACCTGAAGTATGATACCATTGTAAAACTTTCCAAACAAATGTTGCTTCGAAAGAACTGTTGCTATATAGTTGTTGGTGGCTTGACTGGTCTTGGTTGGGAAATAGTTAAGTTGCTGGCAACGAGGGGTGCAGGGGAAATCATCAGCATTTCGAGAAGATGTCCTGACGCAGAAAAAGATCGATATATGGAGAAAATCAGCACAGATTTTGGATGCCGTGTCCGTTCATTGTCTGCTGATATAACTGATTGGCAAAGCGTTTTTAATGTCTTTGCAGAAATAGATAGAACTTCTTCTTTTCCAGTGAAAGGGATATTTCAAGGAGCTGGTATTTTAAAAAATGCATTGAGTCTACAAATGACTGAAAATGAATTAGTGGAAGTCATGAAACCGAAAGTCCTTGGAACTTGGAATCTGCATTTAATATCAACACGATATCCACTAGATTATTTTGTGATGCATTCTTCAGTTACGTCTGTTTTTGGTAATATCGGACAGAGCAACTACGGTGCAGCTAACTCATTCTTAGATGCATTAGCACATTATAGACAAATTCACAATCTTAATGGTCAGAGCATAAACTGGGGTCCACTGGCACTTGGAATGATGAAAGAAGGATCAAACACAGCAAACTTAGACGAAATTCTAAGAGAGCAGGGCTACATTTCTATGGAAAAAGAACAAATTTGTCAATGTTTACTAGACGCTATGTTGAACAATCAGGTTCAAGTAATGTATGGAATATACGATTGGAAAGTACTTGGAAAAGCTTTGTCAACAGTTGCGAATAGCATAATAAAGTATAAGTTAAGGGGATTTCTAAGTGAAAAAGACGAAATGACATCTCCTTCGAATGTTTCCTCTCAAGATGAACTGTTGGGCATTTTAAAAACACCTCCAAACCTGTGGAAACAGAAAATACTAGAAATAGTTTTTACCATTGCAGGCGAAGCATTCACCCACGATATAGAAAACCTAAGTTCTATGTCCCTTATTGGAGAGCTAGGTATCGACTCGATGCAGGTGATGACATTTGCAAACAAAATTCATGATATATTTGGGATAAGGATACCTTTGATAACATTTATTTCAGAAGAAACAACATTTGACACTATTGTATGTCAACTGCATGACAAAATTCAGGAAAATGGAAATACATTTTTAAAAGAAGAGAGAAAGCAAGTGACGACAGTACTGTCGCCTATAGAAAAACGGCTTTATGATGCATATGTGCATAATCCAAACGACCCAACACTGTCGATTTTCGCAGATCTTCAGTTGACGAAAAGAGTGGCAGATCCGGCAATATGGAAAAGAATCCTGACACAGGTACAAAATAGATATTCTACATTGAGGACGTTAATACAGGCTGATGAAAAAGGGAATGAAGTGTTAAAGGTTATCTTTGAACCACAACTCACAAAGTTGGATTTCAGGGTATTAGATATCAACGAATTAGACCATGTAGAGAGACTTCCAAAAGACATGAAACAAATTCTTTTCGATCCAAAGGATTTTCCGATGCGAGCACTTTTTGCAAAAAGTGCAGAGACATGTATGTTAAGACTCGTATTCAACCATATCCTTATAGACTTCGCGTCAATAGGAACCATTGTCAACGACCTCCTGAATATGTACTTCAACAAAACGCCAGAAAATTTGAATGTCCTCGAAGTAGATGTTTTTCCAGTTTTCCAAAAACATATGCTTAGAACAAGAAGTCAACTAATCTCATATTGGAAAAGGCGTACCCCACACCAGCTTCAGTCTATGTCTTTAACTGGGATAGAAAAAGACAACCTTGATCCATGTCAAGTTGAAGCGGTCAACAACACCATTCCCGTAGAAATAGTGGAGCTGTTACAAAATGCAATGCAGTTCCATAAGGTAAAACTTTCAGAACTAGTTATAAGTCTGTACCATGTATTGTTATATCAACAGCTACGTTCTGATATTATTGCAATCTTTATGAATATGGACATGAGAATTCATTTTCCGGAGTATAAAAGTTATGTCGGACGCTTTGCAAACCTTATACCACTGTATGCTGAGATAGATGAATCGATGTCTTTATTATCTATAATCAAAATGAACAAACAGACTTTATCAGATGGATTAGAAAACGGCCTTTTGCCATTCCATGATATTATTGAGTGTATTGAAGGTATAACACCGTCTAACGTACATAGACACCAAATATCAATAGATTACCAGAGAGATATGGACGAATCCCTTGACCGACTTCAAAACATCAAGCTCAAAAGAATGGTAACAGGAAATTTCTACATGGAAACACAGTTGCTTGTTTGGTACAATTTAGAGAAAAAATATTTGAACTTTGAACTTGCATACAATAGTTCGACAGTCAACAATGATCTTGCAAAAGCCATGGTCGAAATGATAGGAAAAATACTCGCTATTTTTGTTGAAAAACCAGCAACAACAGTTGTTGAGATATTAGATGTACACAACAACAGAACAAAATCTCATAAATCTACAAATCAAGTGGATAACCAGCGTTGTCAATCCCAAGATAAAGAGCAGAGAAAAAGTGAACAAAATCACAACCAGCAAAATGAAGATTTGGAGGATTCTGAAAAAAACAACCCTGCAGGTAACTATAAAACATGTTTACACGATAACAGTTAATCTTAGGGAATGATCTTATTTAAAGTTTCTCTTTTGTTTTGCTAGTTACCGGCTGCAAGAACCAAGAAATAAATACTTGTGTTATATTGAAATGCAAATAAAATATATATATATATATATATATATATATATATATATATATATATATATATATTTTGCAATGCGCTATAGCAATACAAAGCTTTTTAAAGTAAGGTTTCAGACCGATGTAGATTTAATATAAGTATTACAAATCTTTCCCCCATGAAATATGCTTATAAGGTCAAAGTTATGTCCATGCTTTTTATTAAGTAAAAATATAAAAGGTTTAAAAAGATATTTATTTATGTGGAATTATTATATCTATTTCATTGGTTGCTCTTTGAAAATCCATTTCTTGGACGATGATTTGTTCTGTTTTTGTCCAACGATTCTTGTTATTCGGCGATGATGTTTGACACTTAAGTAGCACTCCAGCTAAAGATCATGCAAAATGTGATTCATGGGTAAAAAGCCTACATATTTTTATTTTTGATATTTTGTTTGAAATGTCATAGTAAACAGAAATTAGCATGTGGTTTTTCATATAACCCGTGCTTTTCGGAGATAAAAATTGTATAGAATGCACTGTAGATTTCAAAATTAAGGGAGATAACTCTGAAATTGACGCTCAAATACAATAGAATGTACTGGATTTTCAGTGTTGATTATCGTCTAAGAGCAGGCAGATTGGAATGAATAATTACACATTTCATAGTATAGACCCATAAAACAACTTAATTACAAAAATAAAAATATGTAGCCTTTTTTAGGGTGTATCACATTTTTCAGATTTCGCATTATTCTTGCAAAGACGGCTACTTAATGTCATAACTATCATTTTATTGTGTGTTTCTGATGAAGCAATATATTGCTTTGTATACGATGGGATGTTGTTTTAGTCCAACGAGTAAGAGGTGTAACTCCAAGAAAAATATCAATCTCTTACATTTTGTCATTTTACAATATTCAAAATAGTTTAATCGGATGAAAAGAAGAACGTATCGTATAAAAACAAGGATATTTTAATTTTATTTTTTCAAACATATACAATTATAAAACGTCGTTTATATGATACATAGGTGATTTTTAATCAAAATATCATCACTGAAAATTAAGAATTTGTAGTCAGTACACATTTTTTCTAATTCATGGTATTTAAGCCATGGAATAATTAGACCAGTTATTGTTAGTTTCTCATTTCTGTACTTTCTGCAAATAGATCGTTTATTCAACGGGTCATGGCTTTCCTTTCCTCGTTTGTCTACCCCGGACTTGACTTTTTATGACCAATTTGGTGGGTGTTTCTAGAAAAGCAGAGGACGCTTACCCTACCGGTGCACCTGGTCCATGCTCCCATGGCTTTCCTTTCCTCGTTTTTCTACCCCGGACTTGACTTCTTATGACCAATTTGGTGGGTGTTTCTAGAAAAGCAGAGGACGCTTACCCTACCGGTGCACCTGGTCCATGCTCCCATGGCTTTCCTTTCCTCGTTTGTCTACCCCGGACTTGACTTCTTATGACCAATTTGGTGGGTGTTTCTAGAAAAGCAGAGGACGCTTACCCTACCGGTGCACCTGGTCCATGCTCCCATGGCTTTCCTTTCCTCGTTTGTCTACCCCGGACTTGACTTCTTATGACCAATTTGGTGGGTGTTTCTAGAAAAGCAGAAGACCTTACCCTACCGGTGCACCTGGTCCATGCTCCCAGTTTTTAGTGGAGTCCAACTTACTCATTTGCTTTTGTTACTTTGTATGTATGATTTTAATTACTTTATGTTCTTTGTTGTGTATGTCTGTTTTCCATGTCTGGCCTTTGTCTCTGGATTGCATTCTTTTGATTACCGCTATAACCTTGGTTCCCTTGATTACTCTTTTCATGATTCCCTATACATTATAATCAATTCAGGATAACAAAAAAAAAATATTCGTTTGAAATTACATTTGAAAAAAAGTCATTGGACAAAACAAAACAAATCATCGTATAAAAATGATTATAAAGGAAAACAAAAAACATGCCGGATAACAATCTCCGTACTGAAATTCTCCCCAAACAATAATAATGATATGGTTAATTTAAAAACCGTTCGCTTGGAGCTACAGCATTAAATGGTTGTATCTATACAGGGCTGTTTATGAAAAGAACACAAGGTGGTTGGTCCCATCCTGTTTGGCTTACCATTGTTGGAAAAGGGCAGGAATGTCGACTGGTATGGGGAAAGAATCAGAATGCAGCGATGAAAACAATGTACTTCACGGAGATAAAGGAGATATCACTCGTCGAATCTGCGGGTAATTTGCTTTCTTTATTGTAGTCGAAAGGTGGGTTTGAAAAACAAAGTGTTTATTTAACAATTACAATTTCAATATTTAACTGATGTAAAATAATTTTTCCAAAGATGTTTTGTATGTTTCACCTTATGCCTAATTTTTTAGTCATTAGCAATTAGCCAGGCATTGAGTATAAATATTTGTAAACCAAATCGTTCATTTTCTATATCAGTTCTATAACAATATCTTTGTTATTAGTGACTAACTGTACGTATTTTTCAGGAACGCATGTTATGAATATTTCCGGGCAGAATAGAAACTACACCTTTACAACAGCAGACACCAAAGTCATTGGAAGATTTAAGACATTCATTTCGAAATTTTCTGGAGATAATTGAATATCGTGAAGTTTTAATCATGTTTTCACAAAATACTTTAAATTTCGTTATTTTTAATGAAAATGTTGTCATACTATCCGGGTTCATTAAATATCTAGGCAAATATGAATTCTATATGAACTCTTTAACCTCATTTCTTTTGTTCATTCTTAAAATTCTTAAAATCATTAGAATTATCTTCATATCATGTATATAAAGTGGTTTTGGTGTAAAAGAAAGCAGTCTCTCTATTCCCCACTGTGAATTGTGGTAAATCAGGTTATGGCTAATTTTTGTCTGTAATTTGTTCAAATAAGCTTCTTATTTCAAAACATAATATATATAATATTATATATTATTCAAGTATTTCAAAGCACTGCTCTTAATCTATAATGATTATCAAACATTGAAATTCTAAATACACAATTAACACCAGTTACGTTCTACAAAATTCATTTAAAATGATAGGAAAAATACTCGCTATTTTTGTTGAAAAACCAGATTAAGATAAGTAATTGTATGTTACATATATATTTTTAATGCCAGACACTTTTGTGGTAAGTTGAATTCAATCATTAGTTTAACACAAATAAAAGACATTTTGTTGATAAAACAAATTTGAGTTGAGGTTATACACATAATGAAGGAGAAAAGTGACAATCGTACTTCATCTTGGTAGATTTAGAAACAAAACAATGTCAAACTCAAATAGAAAGAACTACTGTATAAAATATTCACATTATTTGTCCAAATATATATCTTCATATACATAATTATGTACCATTATATACATACAGATCTAGAGATTGTAGAGAGAACTATTTAGTCGCCTTTTACAACAAGCTTAGCGCTGCTGCAGGCCTATTCTTTTAACACCCGGACCTGCACGGGGCTTGAAGAATTAAAGTACCAAAAACACATGTAAAAAAAAAAAAAAAAAAAAAAAAAAAAAAAAGTAATTATTTGCACAATAAAGTTTAAACATTATTAAACAATCAATACATCTAAACTCTCAACTACTTAAGTAGCACTCCAGCTAAGAATCATATAAAATGTGATTCATGGGTAAAAGACCTACATATTTTTATTTTTGATATTTTGTTTGAAATGTCATAGTAAACAGAAAATAACATTTGGTTTTTCATATAACCCGTGCTCTTAGGAGATAAAAATTATATAGAATGCACTGTAGATTTCAAAATTAAGGGAGATAACTCTGTAAATGGTGCTCAAATAAAATAGAATCTATTGGATTTTCAATGTCGATTATCTCCTAAGAGCAGGCAGATTCGAATGAATAATAACACATTTTATAGTATAGACCCATAGAACAACTTAATTATAAAAATAAAAATATGTAGCCTTTTTTTGGGGTGTATCACATTTTTCAGATTTTGCATGATTCTTACAAAGACACTACTTAAATCATAGAAAAATCAGATAGAATATTGTTGTAATACTGAAAATGGCAGGATGTGTTTGAAACATTGTAAAAAATGCAAGGCAAACGTATGTTAATGTATGGTTGTAAGATGAGGGAAGTTTTCAATCAGTAAATGCAAGTTATATTTTATAACTGTAAAAAGTTTTGATCTTGAACTTTACAGAAATGTTGATGCCATGATATGTTATTCACAGAACCAGCAAAAACATTACTGGCCACTTATCATTATGAAATAAAAAGAAACAGTTCCACTTCACTAAATTCAACACTGTAAAAAGTTTTGATCTTGAACTTTACAGAAATGTTGATGCCATGATATGTTATTCACAATACCAGCAAAAAACATTACTGGCCATTTATCATTATGAAATAAAAACAAACAGTTCCACTTCACTAAATTTACAAACATAAAATCGCCATTAACCTGTTTTTTTTTTTTTTTAATCAACAACCCGTCCTTTGGTTCATGTTAAAAAATGAAAACATAATTTATCAGGCTTGAAACCTATTTAAAACAACATACCAATCTTATAGGTACAGAAATCTTAGAACTTTCTATACTTACTTCTAAAGCCCGCGAAATATTCTATCCAAGGATCTATACACACTCGAGAGATTGTTTACATGTACATAACATCTATTTTTAGAGCTTCATAGTTCTGTTTCAAATCTTGGATTGTCTTTGTTTAAACAATATATCAAACAACAAAAAACAAAACCAAACAAACAAAAAATTAAAAAAGGGAAAGGATGAAAAAAAATGTGTGTATAACGAGGCATTTATATTCGGACTAATATTTATTTTTTAAAGTGCTGTTAATAAAACACAGTAACTCTTCAAACATCTTTAAAATCATATCATATTACGGACCGGCTTAGTGTCGGCATGTAACGGTTATATAGCCATTCAAAATTTTAAAATTTAAAAATTCAAAACAAAAATCAAGATCATATCACATTTCCTTTGCAAATGCATTATTTGAAATTACAACACGATTCCTTAGATCTTTTTAATAAATAAATCATGTAAAACAAGACAAAATTAAGGAGCCGACCACATGTTTAAGGGGCTATGTCATAGCAACGAACTGCCCCGTGCAGGTCCGGGTGTTAAAAGAATAGGGCTGCAGCAGCGCTAAGCTTGTCGTAAAAGGCGACTTAATAGTGCTCAGAAACCTAGCCGGGGGCTAGGCGCTCTGCCCACAGAGCAACTGGGATGTGTGCCCCAGGTGGTGGAATGGGGTACCCCTGGCGTGTTACATGCTGGTGTTGTCAGGCTATAATACGAAAAACCGGACCGCAAACCATAGTGGTGCACCGTGTTGGGAAAGATGTCACGTTCCTCGCACGTTAAAGAACCCTGCTGTGGTATTCGATATGAGTAGGAACCTTTGCGCTTCGCCACAGGAGGCTAAATTGCTCGACCTTACCCATCCCCCCTTTTTCCAGTGGCAATCAAAATTTGTCGACTCTATTATCCTTGTGTCCCATCCTTTTTTTCATTTCATGTTCATTTAATCATCCATTTCATATTCATCGTCTGAATATAGCTGAAATATTGCTGCTCGGACGTTAAACCCCAACAAACAACAAACAAAATAATTTTGAAATCTACAGTGCATTCTATATAATTTTTATCTCCTAAGAGCACAGGTTATATGAAAAACCACATGTTTGGTTCTGTTTACTATGACATTTCAAACAAAATATCAAAAATAAAAATATGTAGGCTTTTTACCCATGAATCACATTTTGAATGATTCTTAGCTGGAGTGCTATTTAAATATTTTCACTTTTCAGTTCAGTTGATTGAATGTTTTTTTAGTCATAATCCGAAATGTCTTTGGGTCGAATTTTCCGGCACTGTACTCAAATCTTTTGTGGTGACTAACAACGTTCTGTTCTTAACCCGTGACTGTTATATGCCACTACAAATTGAGAGAACGCTTCCTTGATACGACGTATAAACACATAATGTAAACACAGCATATCCTTTTTAATTATCTATATCTAGCAGGTCATTTCCTTCTAGGTGGTAAAACAATAAATAGAATGTTTGAATCACAGCATAATAAATATCTCTCCAAAGCCTTTCAATTCTACATTTGTGCACAGATTTTCCTGCTATAAAACTACCACGGTCAGTGCCTCGTCTTTCTTCCATATATCTAGTAACTAATACATTTATACTTCCTTGATCACCTCTGACTAAAGATTGTTTGTTTGTTTGTTTGTTTGTTGGGGTTTAACGCCCAAGCAGCGATATTTCAGCTATATTCAGGCGATGAACATGAAGTGGATGATGAAATGAAAAATGGAATGGGACACAAGGAGAATGGGGTCGAGAAATTTTGATTGCCACTGGAAATAGGGTGAGGTGGGTAGGGTCGGGCAATTGAGCCTCCTCTGGCGGAGCCCTATGGTTCCCACTCCGGGAGAATATCACAGTAGGGTTTTTTAACGTGCAAGGAACGTGGAATATTTCCCAACACGGTGCACCACTATGGTTTGCGGTCAGGTTTTCCGCATTATAGCCAGACAACCCCAGCATGTAACGCATCAGAAGTAACCCATTCCACCACCTGGGGCACACAACCCAGCTGCTCTGTTGGCAGAGCGCTCGAACCCCCGGCTAGGGTTCTGTGCACTATTTAGCCTTTTACAACAAGCTTAGCGCTACTGCAGGCCTATTCTTTTGATACCCGGACCTGCACGGGGCGGCTCTAGATGGTAGTGAGTGATTCAACTTCTTCCATAATTAAGTTCATAACAGTGTTGGCCAAGTTTTTGTTTGGGCATTTTCAGAAGACTATTTATCGGGAAAAACCATCAATACCTCCATGTGTTACTTATTTCCAGCGGATCAATGCATGGTGTCCATCAATATGCCATTAGGTCATTAGGCCCTCCAACCGAGTATTTCCTGTGAACTGCTGTTAAGCCCCATTGTATTAAGTGCTTCCTGGATCTATTTCTCGTAGGATTCTTCTTACACGCAACTTTGGCACACTTATACCTTTTGTTTTGAAGTGGCCAATCACCATAATTACACCAGTATGTGGTTGGCTGTTAACAATATCTCGCATTACTGACATTTGTTCTGTATCATTAATAATAGTATGTCGAATCAATTTTTTTCTCCTCAAGTTTAAGTCTTCTCCAAAGTGTTGTTCTGTGTACTAAAAACATTCTAGCTATTTCACCTATTTTAAAACCAATTTGAAACAAATATTCTACTTGCTCTGTGGATATCACACCAGGAGGTTTACTCTGCCTATCAGTCGTTAAAATACATCCTGCTCTATCAACAATGATTAGTAAACTTGATGGAATCGAAAAATCCATTGTCCTTCAATGTTCTCTCAGGGGATATGATAACAGTGATCGTATTTTATCAATTAAGCTTCTTTCGGCTCTATTTGCAATTAAATTCAATGCTAGACAATTTAAGCCATCCACTGCACTTTTCAATTCGTCACGAAAGAATTCAATATCAACATTTGATGGGTTATCCGGAATATTTTTACAATATAACGTCTTTACAGAAATTTTCAAAAATAATTTTTTCAGGGTCTGTGTGTGTTGCCACTTCCTGCAAAAAAAGAAGAAATTTATCATGATTATTTAAACTTTAATTATGGAGGCATTGATGTTTACAATAATGGTTGCCTGCAAGTTTGAAGTTTCCACATGTACTAAATGATAGTCTAAAAATGTTTTGAATACATTTTCACAGATTCTACATACATAAATTAAATTCCTCTTTCCAGAATCAATTTTTAATCGTGATTGAGGCATAAAAAATTACAAATGGGGAGATCTTCATCCTTAGGCAGATAGGCAGAGACCATTTGATTCTTTTTTCTTTTTTTGGGGGGGGGGGGGGCTGGGACTTTTTAGAAAAAAAAAATATTTTGGCTCTGATTTTTGTCTAGAAAAAAATTCCCTGACTCAGGTCAAAATCACAGGCCCCCTAAAAAAATCTAATGGTCCATGCTTTAAAATGCATAAAGACCCTTCTAAATCTTGTTTAGCCATTTATTTCCATTATGAGATACATAGTCAAGATCCATCAAAACAATGTCAGTCTTGAAGCGACTCCAGGTTTAAAATAGCAGTTAAACACCCTATTAATTTTCAGACCAAGAAGAATGTCTATAAAGGACACAAACGCCCCAACCTGCAAACTGGATTGGTTCCCATGCATACCCAAAGAGAACAAGTGCAAACTGAAAGAGAGATATACATGCAAGTTGCAACTCAGAACGATGAAAGTGATGCCACCCAAATAACAACTTGATCCTAAGTACAACATGTACAAGTTACAAAACATTTAGTTGAGGAAAACTTAAATTATAGAATGGAAATCATTTTCGAGGAACTGCGTCTACTCGCTTCAGGGGACAACGGCAGATACGATAGTGGGTCGAATTGATTTTTGACGAAATTCTCAACATATTCCAATGAAATTGAAAGCAAAGAGTTCCCAGAGCCCCCTCTGGATCCGCAACTATTAGGGGTACACCGTACATGAGGTGCCAACTATTATAGAGAATCCAGTACACCGATTGGTGGTTTATACGGTCTTTACTATCCTTGCGGATTTCGCACGACCTTCCCTTGAACGGATTGAGTTAGTAGTTGGAGGTAGCGAAGCCCAGCCTTCGGAATACCTGACCGAAGAACACAGTCAGAGTATGTCCTACTACAGAACTAGTGGCTGGGCTGCTCTGTTGACGCTCTGGCCTACTCCCAGACCCTACGTGGGTCCAAGAGCGTTCCCCCACTCTGACTGTTTGGGAGTACGTCAACGTGAAGAGTGAATCCAGTATAATGTGCTTCCGAAAGGAGCGTTTATGGTTGGTTCTGTGTAATTTTGGCAAGAAAAAACATCAATATCCGGTTTGTACCTTCATTTTCAGGAGCTGAAAAACAGCATAATGACAGCTTCATTTGCGTATATTTGTATATATGTGATTGAGAGCCAAACCAGTCTCGGAAAATATTCGCTAGTTACGATCATTAAATGTAAATCAAATTACAGCTTTTCCAAGATAGGTTGGCCATAATATTCTGAAGTATTGTGCCCAGATATTTACGAAAATTGTAATCAATATTAAAATATATATATTATTATATATTTGAAGGTATAAAATCAGAGCTGACAATATTTATCAACGTTGTTTTTTATTAAAGATTCTTCGGGAGTATTAAAAGGTTTCATCTTCTCCATATTACTATTAAGGGGGTTTTCAACGTCCTTGACTACCCTATCGGGTCTCGCACGGATGGCCAAGTATATTTATTACCTGCATACATTAATGCCATGAGTTCCACGGGGGCTGCCATTATGGATGCTACCTTATGACGTCAAAATATTTCCAATAATGCAATTATTGCATACAAATGAAAAACTGCAAATATACCAATTGAATAAAAAAAACATTGCATTTGAATGACAAATTATACCAACTGAATAAAAAATGTTGCATTTGAATGGCAAATTATTCAATTTAAATAAAATCATATGGCATTTAAATGAAAAATATACCATTTAAACAAAAACAAAATATTGCATTTAAATGACCAGTTACACCAATTTGCATTAAAAATATCAAATTTAAATAAAAAATATCAAATTTTTGCAACCAATAATATGTCATAGAGGCGTTAGGTTTTTTTTTCTGTAGGCAGTATATACATGTAGTTTACATCCGAAAACTCCAAACTCACCTCCATCCCCATCTCCTCTTGGCATATGCATAGACCATTTTAGGGGAGGTAAATGGTAGACTGGAATTGGTAGAAAGTAAAGTGACAAACTAGATTGCATAGAGCATCGCATTAGTAGCATAGACATGAAATTCCAAACTCTGGATATGCCTAGCTGGCCGAGTGGTCTAGGGTGCTGGACTTGGTGCAGGCGGTTTTGTTATAGATGTCGTATATCTGATGTCATATATTTGAAATATCCCGATCTATGTTGCTCACTCTAAACAGAAATCAACCCTTTAAATACGGTAACCAAGGATATGTTTATCATGGATACGGAAAGCTACAGCTTATTTCTTTCAATGCACTGGAAAGAGAAAAATGATTGCAGTTGATAGTGTTATTAATAGGTTTCTATCTACATTCGGAAGCAATACAACTTTTACCTCAAACGTTACCCCTAAAAGGCGAGAAATCCGATAATACTAGGAGGGTTTTTTTCTGCGAAGTACGTGCTTGTAATATACAGCATCAAAAACACTCTACACGTTGACGTACTCCCAAACAGAGTGGGGAAACGCTCACGGACTCACTTGGGTCTGGGAGTAGGCCAGAGCGACAACAGAGCAGCCCAGCCGCTTTTATACTCGAATTCACCTCAGTCTGTTTTCGGTTTTTTAAAATTATATTGTAAATTACTCATAAGTTCCTTTAAAAAATTGCCATTTTATTCATGTCGTTCTGTACTACAACTCTCATACCATAGTTTCTCGTTCTTACCTCCCAGATCGAAATATTTCCATATTTATTTTTTCTACGAGAATTTTCCACTGAACGTATTGTTTATCCGCCATCTTGTTTCTATGAATATTTTGAGATGTTCCCTATTACCTCACGATTGAAGAGCTGAAATACCATGATTTCCCGCCATATTTCTGGTTCTCTGCCAATTCAGTACTATATGTGGTAAGCCTCATATTAGGTACCAGGAGTAACATTTTCATTCGAAAGTTTTTTTTTTCTTTCACTAAACGTAAAGAGATATGTAAGGATAATCCAGACAATAAAAACCACAAATAGGATTCTACAAGTTGACGTACTCCAAACGGTTACAGTGGGGAAACACTCACGGACCCACGTGGGGTCCGGGAGTAGGCCAGAGCGTCAACAGAGCAGTCCAGCCGTTAGTAGGACATACTCTGACTGAGGTCTTCGGTCAAGTATCCCGAAGACTGGGCTTGTTCTTTCTAAATCCTAAATCAAACTGTCGCGGAGGACAAATAGTAATAGGTGAGGGAATTATTTATAAAGATTGTATTAATAACTCATGGTTTCTAAGCCTGGTGTTGTGTACCAGTATTGCATTGGTCACAACAAAAGGGCTTGGATCAAACTGCCCGAGACAGGTTGAAACACTGTCTAAAACGGTCGTCTCAAACAAAACGAGATTGGTTGGCCGAAAATTCTTTCCTAGGGTTTGGGTTTTTAGAAATTAGCGCAATACAGGGTTTTGCGGAGTCAGGGTTCACACTACTGCAGTGAGTGATTCCTGTTTGTGTGATTTCATGATGTTAAAATGATAGGAATGTGTACGTTTATTCACACAAATTGTAAACAATCTGTACATTTAAGTTTGGTTCCATAAATGCAGTTGTTTTTTTAATTGACGAATCCATAATACTTGTGCGAACCCAGGTTTATTTTATGAGGGAAATTATGCGTGGATGAGGGTACAGAAGGCTCTGCAGCGCCTAGTAGAAGAAATGAAATAATATCCCTTCGGTAAACTCTAAATTTTCCAATAATTTATAAATTAAAACAATTATCTTCGTTTTTATACAAAATAAAAAAAACAAAAAAAATTATTTTCGTTTACAAAAGAAGTTACATGCGTATACAATCTGTATATGTTGAATGAAGAAAAAACCAATTGCACCTTTGTGTTTTTTTACGCTATTTGTTTGAGTTATGTAGTAAACTTTGGATGGGGTTTGGGTAGTAAAACCTGGTTGAAGACGCATATTAAGTATGATATATTTTTTCTTCTGTTGGGTGGAGCTGTTGTTTTTTTTTTTTTAAATTGATATCAACTTTATCATCAATGCCTGACGTAGATATAAGAAAAACATCATTGTTAGTAAACTTATCACTACTTTTAGCAGAAACCAATGCATACAATGTTTACTTAGGTTAAATATATATAAATGAGAAAAATATATATAACAAATAACTGTTACACTTTTTTATTAAAAGTCATGGTTATGAATAGTAGTAAATTGATGTAGGAAAGTTTGAAATAAATGCTTCTGTATAGGTGTTAACTCTCCCGATATTTCATAATACATTTCTTAATATCCGATTCTCTCACCCTTCTCAAGGCGGGAGCTTAAGTAGCTGTCTTTGAAAGAATCATGCAAAATCTGAAAAATGTGATACACCCCCAAAAAAGGCTACATATTTTTATTTTTGTAATTAAGTTCTCTTATGGGTCTATATTATGAAATGTGTAATTATTCATTCAAATCTGCCTGCTCTTAGGAGATAATCATCATTGAAAATCCAATAGATTCTATTGTATTTGAGCGTCATTTACAGAGTTATCTCCCTTAATTTTGAAATCTACAGTGCATTCTATATAATTTTTACCTCCTGTGAGCACGGGTTATATGAAAAACCAAATGTTATTTTTTGTTTAATATGGCATTTTAAACAAAATATCAAAAATAAAAATATGTAGTTTTTCATCCATGAATCACATTTTGCATGATTCTTAGCTGGAGTACTACTGAAATGATTGGCATATCAATAAAAGAGTAATGAAACTTAAAACCTGGCGCATACGGAATTTTCGGTCACAATAATAGGGAGAGGAAGTCATGATGTTTAGAAATGACATTTCAATTTTAGATCAAAATTACAGTTTTTTTTCTAAATATCAATCTAATTTTATAAGGTATGAAATTATCAGTCACTAATTCTAGTATAGTTTTATGATAAAATGATATGTCGTAAAAATGACGCTACGTCCCTCTTTCGGATAATTTTTAGGGGGGGATCCTTCTTCTCTTGATTTTAACTTGTCATATCTTAAAATCAGGTTCAAAAACTACATATATATATCTATTTAAATGTCACGCGGATATTTTTACCGCAAAACCTAAAATGGTTCGCGGTAATGCAATGTCATGCTTTTGTAACCTAACAATCCACGATGCATTGTCGAACCGCCTCCAAATCCACAATACCGGTCGCGCTTTTGGCAGATTTTAGACCGTCATCTACGTATCAGTCATTTCGGAAAAAATCGGCAACGTTGGACCCGAACTCATGTTCATTGTCTGTCGCAATATATTTCAATGCAAAGTTTGCGCATCCTGGAGAGGAAGTAGCCCCGAATAAGTGGACCTTCATTCGAAACTCAACTGCTTCTTTCGACAGATCGTTATAGTCATCTTATCAAAGAAAACTCAAATAATCACGATATTCTGGTTTAACCTTAAACTGTAGAAACATCTGTTTTATATCGCACACGAATGCAATTGGCTCCTCCCGAAATCGACATAATACTCCCATCGAAGAGTTGGTCACATCTGGACCTGTAAATTGTCCACTGCTTCGCACTGCAGTCAAATACAATTCGCACTTTGTCTGGCTTCTGTGGGTGATACACCCCGTGGTTAGGTATATACCAAATATTTCCTCTGTCGGTAATGTTTAAAGGTGTATCTTTAGCTATGAATCCTTTTTAAATGAAACCTTTCATACTGTTAAAATAGTCCGATAACAAGTATCCCTCTGAATCCGTTTTCTTAAAGAACAGAACCTACTTATCGCTAACTGTTTATTGTTCGGAAGTTGGATCGTTGGCTAATGTTCATTGACCTTGCGAATACCTTCGTTTAGTATTTTCAAGAATTTCTGTGTCGTACGATATGTATGGGTCGTCTACATGATGGTCGGAAAAGTCCATCTCCATCATTTTGGCTATCTCAAACGGGCCTATTTCCTTCGTCCTAGAGCGAACCAACATAAAAACTTGTTTTGGTTCGTCAGGTGATTCGAGCCTCGGCAATCTATCAGAAACTTCGAAAGACATAATTTTGTGACAAAATAAGAATCGATCATTGTCGTAATCATCTTGTGTATCAACTACTACAATTCCCCATCCTAGGTCGGTTTGTTGAGCGTATGGTCCATTTCTGACAGGCGGAATTCCGTCTCGTGATGCGAGTGCACGTGCATAGTTATAACCAATTAAGAGTCCTATCTCACAATCTTTTAACGGCATAAGTTTGTCTACAATACAGCTGACGGTATATGAGAACTATAGGCTGGCACAATGTCTCCAGTGAAGACAACTGGTATCTGTAACTTCAAATCGCTATCAAAGCCACGGACAACTAAGTTTGTAATCTGAAATCTTTTTAACTGTCTACTATTTCGTTTTCCGTGTGCATTGTTGAAAGAGGTAATCTGACGTTAGTACCAATAAGTCTAAGCGCATAACAAGTAGAATCAAGAACGAAGCTGGTATCTGATTGAGTGTCTAAGAGTGCATACACTAAACGTTCGTTGTTCGGATTATCAACGTGAGAGAGATACAATGGCAGAATCATCGAACTTTTACAACACGACTCTCAATCCAGTTTGTGTCGGAATCTGACTAGGAGGGGAAACTGTTTTGCTTTCAAGCTGTTAAAATATTTAAATAGCATAGATAACCCGTTTCCAATCTGTTGTACCTGAAATCTTACTGGTCATGATATTATGTTTTCTTTTGTCACTAAATCTTTCTGTTGTGTTTCGTGCCGATTTTCCATCTGTATTTCTTTTTTTTTTTCAGTTTCAGGGATTTATATTTGTGCGCTTTTTATGTACTTTCGGTTTTATCGGTGTTTTTCCTTGTTTTAGTGCCATTCGGAAGTCCTCCAGCAAATAGAGTTACCGGCCTTTGGTGAAGTTCCGTGATCGTAAATTCAAAACAGACTGTTTTCTTGATGATGAAAGCGATTTTACTGCAATTAAGGAATATTTTGGAAATATAAAGAGACGATTGGTGCCACCGAAAACACAAGACAGGACTCGGATGATAGCAAAGACGGCGCGAAAGAAAAGGCGGGTGAAATTTGTGTAATTCGCATACCAGCAAAATGGCGGATTAGTGAGCTGCCTTGTTTATATTAGAGATAGAAAGGAAAATATCAGAGATGGTAAAACAAGCTAAAAACAGGCCAGACATGCGTATAATGGTCAAATATGAGGGAACACTATAAAATACGCGGGTTTCGAGGAAAAATACCGAGAAACCTCAAATCATCCTCAAGCGTCTGTGTTTTTTCTGGGGATTGCGGGTTTTAGGGAAAGAAGCACATGTCCTTATGAAAGTCTCGTCACTTGACGATTTCGACGATTTCGTCACAAAATAAAATCTACGACAGTTACAATTTGGAACGTACGCAAACAAAGTCCTACGCAGAAATTACCTCCTGTTCCTCAAAGCGTCGTGAAACAGTTCTCATTTTATTTCAAAAATTAAAACTGTTTCTGAAAGAAAAAACATTTCTGTACATTTTATAAGTGCATTTTTCTTCTTGTGCTGTGAAGCCCAATCTCCATTATGATTTCTAAATATATCCCTATCATGTGGAAACACCGTGATTTCCCTGCTCCAGTAATGCAAGAGGTTGTCTGTCAAGCTATTATCTGACTTGGTGCCATCCTATCTCTAGCATCTGACACGTTGAAAACCACCGCAAATGTGAATTAGCTAAACATGTATTTTAAAATATTTTAAGTTTTTTACTTACATAAAAGAAGTTAAACCTACCGGAAATCGAGCGATAAAAATCCTAAATATTTGTTAAATACCTAGAAAACATTTGACCAGCAATTTTGAAATAGGTCACTAATGTTACGGAATACTATATTTCTAACAAAACGAACTTAAAGTTGGTTCGTTTCGCAAATTGTAAAATCCGTAATTTTATCAACCACCCAAAAAGCTAAAAACCATATATGAAGTTCATTATACCTGAATTTACAAAGGATTTCCAGAATTGCTTCATTTTCTCATCAGGTAGGTCATTTGTTTTTCTTCAGTTTAGTCCCCGTCTCCAGTGTTATGATAAAGAAACTGTACAAAACGTTTTAAATAGTAAATAGTTTAGTATAATTCTGCCGATTTCAAAGAACGCTGAAACGAGCGTTATGCAATAAGGCTCTCGGAAGTAAGAGGTTGGGGTATGGAGGAACGGAATTCCAACCTCTTACGTTGTATGAGTATGATTTTCCAGGCTATTTATAGACTCTTCAATTCCGGTGACCAGTACTGCACTGCATGTCTGCTAACCTCACATGCCATTCTGAGGATTGTGAGCTAAGATATGTAGAATCATGCTGATATATAGTCCTCTGCAGCTTAAAGTTAAGGTAAAGTCCAGAGAAGCTATTGAATGTGTGAAACTAGCATTGAAGCTTATGGGAAGTGGAATTAGTAGTTTCTAGCCTAAAGGCACATAATAAGGATAATTGTCTTGATGCGAGGATAAGTACTTTAGTCAAAGTGTATGGATCTCTTTACAAACGAATCACAAAGAGTCACGCCACTTGAGGAAAGCTGGAATTTATTTGATTATGACTAAAATGTCGTATGGATGTTTTGAAAATTCAATCACCCGTTTCTATATATATATATATATATATATATATATATATATATATATATATATATATATATATATATATATATATATATATATATATATATATTTCACCAGGTCGACTGGAATTTAAATCAGAGGGTTGTGACTTCATTGCTTGGGAATTGGGAACAAGAGGACTAATATACATGTAGGTGAGAAACAAGCATTTTCCTTGTTTCCTACACTTTGCAGACAATTATACTATATGTAAGTCTACCACTAAAATTAAAAAGCTGACAAAACACAAGTAGTACGTATTCATTTGTAGTCATCCAGCCAATCAAATTCCCCGACTTCAAAAGGCCGAGTATTTTCTGAACGAATAAACTTTTAAAACAGATAGAAAGACTGGAGGACGTGAAGCAGCCATTACATATGACCCCAAATGGTTAGTAAAACTAAACAAAAATAATGCTGACCTCACTGATATGAATCATTTTCTGTTCCAGTCATTAAAGTATCCAAAGCTGTCAATACATGTCAAAAGAAGGGAGCAATCATTCATCGAGCGGTTATTTGTATAACTAATGCCTTACATATTGAATATATTGCAGAATTGTGGAACCCTGTAAGAATCAGGCAGTGGGTGAAACATGGTATGAAAAAAAAACAGCATTTTTGATAGTGTAATTTGACTATTTGCACCATCTGAATCAAGAAAATAAGACAATATTTTTCATATATATTGGTGATATTGAATTATAATTTCATTGAAATGCACTTAAAATACATTTCAAGGGCAGATAACTCTATCAAAAGCTTCATTTTCCTAACATTATATTAAAAAATTTCTGAGAAAAGCCAGTGATACGGAGATCAAGTAATGTTTTTTTTTAAATAGAGAAGTATCCTTGAGTGATATTACATTGTCACATCAGTTGCGTTTTGACATACATGTTTCCGATTTTTCCCATTCGGCAAATATTTACATGTACACTTACATAAGAAAATTGAAAAGACTTAATATTTAAATTAAATATTAAAAATCGACTGAATTTATTGTGATTAGCCATACATACATTTTAGCTCATGACCAGGGGAAAACAATATCACCTTCAATACAAAAAAAAATAAACTTAACAGCATGAACACATGGTCACCTACTCAAAAAAATTAATATTGCAATAATTATGATGACAATTTCATACATCCCTATCGGCACCAATGCAAGAATAATTGAAATAATCAATGTCATCTTATATATTTTATCTCGATCGTAAATGTGAAATTCATGTCATTAAATATAGATAATTGCCTATTTTGATGCACATCTAATACCTTATGTTCAAAAACGAACTGTCACACTGTCGGAAAAGTGGTTCGGTCGGACCTTATTGATGTCGGACGTCAAGAGAGTCAGTTTCCATAAACATAAAATGGGTAAGATATACCTTTCTTGAATTAGGCATATTATAACATAGAAGACATTGACATTGATAAATAAGTCACTAGAGTAGCATTTTCTCCACCTTGTAAGAAAGTTGAAGCGACAAAGGGATATAGGGACATCCTAATGGTGGTTCATAGTCTGTTCGTCCGTACGGTAGTGTTGATGAATCTTCTTTGATTTAACGACTGTTGGATAACTTTCATATTTGGTTCAATTTGTATTTATGAAGAATAGCGCATACTTTACCACCAGTTTGATTCGAGATATTTTACAGGTGAAAGCGATGCCTAGTTGTACAATCGTTAAATATTCTAGACTAAGAGAAGTGGGAACATTGCCATTTACAGAGTTTGAACAAAATAATGCCGTTCTGTCAAATCTTGGCCCGAGATTTTCAACCGCACTATTATATAAATGAACTTCAGTCATTTGTTTACAGATGTTAAGATGAACGGAAGGTTTCTTATTATCCTACCTCTTTTTACTACACTATCATGTAGTGATCTTAACAAGGATTTGGACCAGGACTGGGAAAACTTCAAATTCACATACAAGAAACAGTACGCAGAAGACTTACATCAGCAAAGGTACACATATAAGCATGTCTTAGGAAGTATGTCAAGAGTCAATCGGCCAAAGAACTTTCGGCCATTTCCGCTCCACTAAAAAGTAAATTTGGATGTAGATTAGTTCTTTCTTCTAGGAAAAGTAACAGAGGAAAGACACTTATACTCGCTGTCACATAAATAAGACACTGTTAAAATTTGAATAAAAATATTTTCTGCGACTTTATTGACACCTACCTCGTTTAAATTGTCTTGAATGACTTGCTCATTCGTTTAGCCAAACGGCTTCTCCCTAAACATTGAATCGTTAAATTCCGGTCAGATTTCAATTCTCGGTCCCAATAATTACATTATCAAAAGTCTACAGTGATTAGGTTGCTGGGAGATGTTGTTTACGTTTAAATGGTTTGTCCAAAAACGGAAGAACCCAGAATGCATTTCGGCGCTAATTCGGATATCTCGGATTTATTCTACGCGAACATCGTACAACACCGAGAAGTTGATCAAGCAGACGATTGTCACCGGAGTTCAACGGGAACTTACGAACTTCGTTTGTAAACAAATCGTCCCGTAGAAACCAACATGGCGGATATTAGTATAGGATTTTCCCGTAAGGATTTGTTACGCACGATTTCAGCCAATAAACGACTCGTTAGAACTAACACGTCATGCATATATGCGAACTATCTTAAGATTAGATAAAAGAGAGACAACTCTAGCGGTAAGTCCCGACAGTTTAAAAAAATAGAGTATCAAATCGAAAATGTGCTGTATGTGACGTCGAGTATAGAACATATGAAGCGCTGTCATAACATTTTTTACTTACTCGAATCACGACTACATTTTGAGACTCGTTGGGGAATCTAAATCCAATTCTTCCGGGGTTTTTTTTAATCTTCTGAAATACCTTATTATGATTACTATGTACTACATACATTTATTTATGTACGGGACAGGACAGATATATGTTAATGTGTTTTTTATATAAGAAGGCTATCAAGTTTGATAAAAAAATCATACAGGACAAGACATGAAAAAACAATCCGAACAATGTAATAAGCAAAGACTTATCACAAAACATAGTGGAAAATTAAATCTGAAACGAAATACCGTTGATAAGCAACGGTAACTATTGAACCAAATTTTATTCTATGTATAAAATCGGCTCATTGTTCCAGACGATCTTACTGGGAGGAACGTATGGTGGCTATACGAAAACACAACATGGAGGTGGAAGACGGGAAATATAGTTATCACACGGGAGAAAATGAATACTCAGACTTAGTAAGTGAAAACTTGAGCATATAATTATGAATTATGTGTCTGACTAGGTCGGCACGCCTACCCGCAGGCTGTTGGATCATTGAGTTATGGTAGCACAGTTAAGATTCGACTCAGCTCTTCGGATCAGGACTAGTAGAAACTAAGATCTGTCTGGTTGTTCAATTGTTCTTGTGTCGTAGCACGTTAAACCAAAATCAACCAATCAAAAAATAAATAAATCAAACATAACATTTTCTATACATGTACTACTAGTAATCGAAACGTAAAATTCAACCAAATAGTTGATTGATCCTTATGTTCATTATTAATTAAATGCTACATGTATGTCCCTCGTTAAATATGGTTTTTTGGCTCCAGAGTAGGGACGAATTTAGGTCTTACATGTACGGGTTTCTGAAACCAAATATATCGTTAGATGCCGTTTACTTCTCGTCAAACGTCAACCTGACATCGCTGCCAGAATCTGTGGATTGGCGGGAACAGGGATATGTGACTGCGGTTAAGGATCAAGTAAGTTAATCTACAGGACAATTGTCATGGTTTTGTTTTGAAACTATATTGTTTTTTTTTTATTTCAATCTTGAAATGTGGACTTCTTTATCATGAGTGATTGTATAGCGTTCTACGTGTATATGAACGATATATACTTTGCTCGATTTAAGAAATTATTTCTGCACGTAGATAGCAGTGATTTACCGAATGTTCCCAGTGTAAAATTTTTGGTAATTCACTCAGTGAAATAAATTCGGTAATTTCACTCTCGGACTTTCTCCCGCCAAAAGTCTCAAAACGAATATTAATCCGACGTTCACAAAATTCAAAATTCTTGTTGAAAATAGAAATGGATAATGAAGGGAACCCATATAAGAAAAAAGTTGTTTATCGAGATTAACCAAAATATGATTACATGTACTCGTGCCAAGAATGCATAAAGATTTAACTCGTGCGCGGAATAAGTTTCACAGACTTATTGAATTTAGGGGTTCTTCAGCACTCGTAGTAATCTTTTGTTTATTCACTCTTTCCAATTAATTATCATATTAATATATTGTAAAAAGGCCATGCCGGATTAGAATTAGATATTTACCCTGAAGCGTAGACACTAAAATATCAGGACACATACTGCAGGTTTGATAACGTCGTAATTGAAAGTGTTTTCCCTCTCAATTCAATCAACTTTAACCAAATGATACATGTATATATAGCGCTCAGCATAACTGTAAACTTATCATTATGGTACTTTATTACATTAGTTTTATATTCTATCATTTTCCACTGTTTGCTTTTGAATTGCCGTCTAAGACTGGAGATAATTCAGGAGGTTGGTTCTATCTCGAATTTGGGCAAAGATTACCAAATACTAGTTTGAAAACCACCTTTTTAAAAAAGTTTTGGATCCCTTCGCCCTAAAAAGAAAAGACAGATTTCTTTGTTTCGAATAACCTACATGTATTTTGTGAGCTGCGAGAGGAGGTAGATTCTAAGATGAAAAAAAAATCTTCAAATAAAGAAGTTGAAAAATTAGTAGACAATAAACATTTGAATAGACCCTTTTGTGTTAAGTTGTTGAGCATGCTCAATTTACACTTTCGCGAGGTAGAGCTTGGGTAGAACAAAAGAATTTTTCTCGCGGAAGTGTATATTGAGCATGTTCTACACATGTCCATCGACTATCCTACAGTTAGCACAGAAGGGTCTATTAATTGTTTTGAGAAAATTGAAATATATTTGTATATGTGTCTAAAGCGAGATAACCACCATTAAATTCAATGTACGATCAGATTTCAGTCTTGTATTCTTTGCTCCATAGGCTTCTTGAGTAAACCGAAAATGTCCATGATTTTTAAAGAAATAGATATGGAGTTTCAATCTAACTTTTGACCATGTTTTTCCATTGAGGTAATGTCAAAAATAATTTGAGGTCCATTTTAAAAAAGGCACGAACTTTGGTAACCTGAACAGGTCGGACTTCTTTTACTTTCACTTTTATTTTGAGGTCATGAAATAGACCCCTTTTCTGGAGCATTACTTTTCATGAAAATACTGTTTTACCTCAAAAACATGCTTTTTGTCATAACTTGATATTTACTCTGTACTTTTGATGAAAATGATAATCCATTGCGGAAAAAAACTGGAAAAGGCAAAAAGAAAGCGCACTATATTTTTTAGCCTACATGTACATGTTTTACACCCGCTCAGCTTTGTAATACAAGACTGATGCCATCATGTATACGCTCTCAGGAAGTAGAACATCTTATATTGTTAAAAAATGAAATCTTTCAGAAGTATTGCAGTTCATGTTGGGCTTTCAGTGCAACAGGGACACTGGAAGCACAGGTGTACAAGAAAACAAAGAAATTGGTGTCATTGTCAGAACAGAACCTCGTGGACTGCGCAAGTAAACAAGGTTGTAATTGGTTGACATACTGACCAATCAAAGCATTTTAATGGCAGTTTTATTTTACCTTGTTATTCATAATATTTCATTCATTAATAAATAAAATTTTATCAGCATAATATGAAATTTCAAACATGCAAAATTGATTGGATTTCATTTTTCTAACTGTTTTCTCACCTCACAGATTTCGAAAACAAGTTCAGAGTAACGGAAGTCATGAAACTTTTCACACAGAATTCTTCTGCAGACCAAATAACACCTTCCTGACACTCTAAATATCACTCCGCTAGATTTTCAGTTCTTCTTTCCAGAATGAGAAAAAATATCAGAGCATGAACCGATTCCGATGCACTGTAATGATTTCCATTAAATACAAGTTCATATAAATTACAGACAGAGTCAATCGTACATGTAGATGGGATTCTAAAAAGATGCTTTTTTGTACTATTTTATTATTACTATTACAAACAGTTATATAGCGCATTATATAATACAATTACATAAATTAAAATCACAATTAAGAATGCAAAAATGTACAAAATAAAATATCACAACTTAAAAAAATGATAAAAATAATATTATGGATGTGTAAAAATAAAAGTAATATTATATATTTACACAGACCAATTAAAATGAATCTTAAGCAAGAATCAAGATCAAGAAGCCATTAACAAAATGGATATGGAAACTGTCATACAAAATTAAAAATTAAAAAAAAATAAAGATTCAGATAAAAATGAATAAAATGTATAAACTTTCGGCACATGTAGTAGGTGCTATTTTCAGAACGCAAGGTTTGTACAGGTCTATAAACAGATATAAGTTCTTGGAAATATGTTGGTGCTTTCTCAGGTAGAGCTTTGAAAACATACATTTAGATCTTGTACTGACAACGAAACTCGATCGGAAACTAGTGAAGAGCAACAAAAACTGGTGGGATATGTTCATGCTTTTTGGTTTTTGTCACAAGTCTTGCAGCGGTATTTTGTATTCGCTGAAGTTTCGTTAATCCTTGCATTAACACCATACAATAGAGCATTGCCGTAACCCAGCCGAGAAGTTACTAACGTACAGATTAAAGTTTTACAGGCGTCTTCTGTTATATGAGATCGGATACGACCAATATTACGCGTATAATAGAAACACAATCTGCTGATGGCACTTGATTGATTTTCCATACTCAATGTATTTGTTAAAGAGGACACCAAGGTTTTTAACACATGTTGCGTCAGTCAGTATAGCCCCATCGAAAGCAAGCCAAAATTCTGACAAGTTTGTTAAACGATTTTCCGAAGAGAAAGCGATAAGTTCAGTTTTGTCTTTGTTCAGTTTAAGTAAATTAGAGCTCATCCATGCACTTATATTGGAAAGACATCGCTCTAATTTCGCAGACTCCTCGGACCAGTCATCAAGAAGCTTTATTATCAAATACACCTGAGTATCGTTAGCATATCCTTGATACGATATGTTGTGACGCCTACAAATCTCGCCCACCGGTTTGGCAAACATGCAGTAAAATTTAGGCCCCAATACTGAGCCTTGAGGCACACCAAATTTAAGTTTGAAGTGTCATCAGTATTACAAATGTACATTAATGTATGCAATATTTTCGCGTAACTATTATACATGTGTAGTTGTTTCTGTATCCAGATCTGCATTTTTGTGAGAAAAAAAACAAACAAACAAATGTAACGTTTATCTCACACCAAACTATTATTTGGTTCAGTTTGGCGGGAGATGACCATTTGTTTTGTTTTTTTCACAAAAATGAAATTAAAGACAAACCAAGTACGATAATGCTAGCAAGCTTTGTATTTTTTTGTCGTGAAAGGGCAACAACCGAATGTAAAACTAAGACTGGCTATGTGGTCTGTTACTGTTTATGATTCAGATATAAAGGAGGTAGACCTAGGGTGACGGACACAACTTTTACAAATCATTGGAACGTTTGTATTCTGTATTTGACATCGATCTCATATATACATCAAAGTAACATGGATTGATTTCATTCTATTTCAAATGCAATCTTGATAGGCTTAGGTGAAATTGAATCTGATACAAACATATCATTCATTTCAAGAATTATGTCCCTAGGAATTAGGTCTACCTCCTGAAAGTGAATTCGGTGGGTTTTTGACATTCATGAATCAATCATGATTTGTATATTGACTGGTTATTAATAGATGAACTTCAATCATTAAGAGATGTGAAATTTGAAAAAAAATAATGTAATTTTCTCTGTGCAAGATATTGAGAATAACCTTTCATTATTAATAGGTAATCATGGTTGCAATGGTGGACTTCCATCATTAGCGTTGAAATACATTAGAGATAACGATGGAATTGACACAGAAGAATCATATCCTTATAAAGCAAAGGTATTTATTGTTTACATTGTATACGAGCAACTAATATCGTCACAAAAAAGACGAATCAAACCAAGTGTTATCTCTAATATACATGTACCAAGTATCAGGAAAATTCATCAAGAGTTTACCACCCATCGACATACTTTCAAACTAAAAATTTCGGTCCATATTTATACTAGGAAACCTGAAAAGAAGACCTATTTCAGCCGCACATTACAGTAACGAATTACCTCACGACAGATATCTGATATGGAAAGCGGATGGATGCACATTAATTTAAATTTTCCATGTAAATGTATTTCATGATGAGGTAAACAATGTTTAATCCTTATAACATCTACCACAAAATACCTGAATTATACTTATAGTTTTCTTTTACTTGAAGAGCCTCGTTCTGTGATACTCACATTGCCAATGGCGCCATTCAAAATGTGACATTGTTGCCCATGTTGATATTTGAAGTATAGGGCTTCAGATATAACAATATAATTATTGACTTTGTTATCCGAACATACGATGTAGAAAATGAATGAAATAAACCAAAAACAACAAAACACCGTTTAAAACCTAACTGATTTATCTTTCATCGTAGGTACGGTTATGCCAACTGGGGTATACATATGCATATTTGTGCATATGCTGAATGCTATGTATGCATATGCTTAATCGAATTCTGCATATGTTGATTTATTTAAGCGTATGCTTAATTCGAAATGAGGATATACTTTAATATTTTAGCATATTCTAAAATATTCAGAAATAATATAGCCTAGGCAAAATTCAAATTAAGCATTATACATAAAATAATTGAGAACAATCAAGTCATGTAAAATTCTATTGAAGCATATATTTTAATGCTTATTTTTGACCCTGATACCGCGCCGTACATGGTTTATTTACGATTTGCACGTGTAACACCTGTCAGCTCAGGCGGCTGTAGAAGGTGAATAATCAATGATAATTCACAAACATGGTAAATCATTATTAGATTAGAATTATTACAGGATGGGAAATGCCAATTCAAGGATAAAAACGTAGGGGGAACTGACAATGGTTTCATTAGAGTCCCACAGGATGAGCTGGAGTTACAAAGAGCCGTTGCTGAGATAGGTCCTATAGCCGTTGGGATAGACGCGGATGAGTATTCGTTCCATGTGTATAAAAGTGGAATATACTCTCATCCAAACTGCAGTAGGAATGATCTTAATCATGGGATGCTTGTAGTTGGGTATGGACATCAAAACGGGAGAGATTATTGGATAATAAAAAATAGGTTAGTCTTGTATGAACTTTCAGCATGGAGTGTAACTATTGTCCAGTAAGCGGTATAGGAAACTTGGTAACGTTTAGTTGCGTATCTAAATTAACGTACGAAACTCTTTCTCATAAAAAATAGGTAGGGGACATAGTCCGGTCTATAGCGTATATACATATAATTTAACAGTTCTAACGCCGTTGGGAATTTTTCAGACCCTACTATACGTTTCTATCATCAACGTATCAACATGTGACTACCGATCTGTAATTATGGTTTTTTTTTTACAGTTGGGGTGCAAGTTGGGGACAAGATGGCTATGTTTTGCTGGCAAGAAACGAAGACAATATGTGCGGAGTAGCTTCAGACGCAGTATACCCCAGTATTTGACAAATAGTGTATCAAGCGACTTATGCAGTGAATCTCAGTGTGTGACAGCTATGCGTAAAATAAATTAAAAACGATAGCTTTATTTTGTCCTGTATAGGGAGCTCTCATTTACCTTTAAAGGCCAGGGTTATTTAAGCCTAACTTGAAATAACTCAACGGCATAATTCGAACAAAAAATCACGGCAAAAACAGAATGATCATCAGACTAAATTTGTAAAGCTGTACAAGTCTAATAACATAACGATGTAAAAAATGTAACTAAGATCGAAAATAAATACTGAGCAAAATATTCGATCTTTCCAGCATAACAGTGAAAAATCAAGAGATCACCCATTGTATTTTAAACCGTATCAGTTTTCAATTAGTCAATGCCATTAAAGTTTCGTCGGACACTATCACGAAGACTTGTACAAAACCTATATGTGACTCCCAACTGCCTTATACAATATATTCCATATATCCAACGGTCTCCGAAATCTACTCCAACATATACATGCACAAATATGTAATTACTTGATCGCACAAAATTTAATTTATTTGTTTGTTTGTTTGTTGGGGTTTAACATCCGAGCAGCAATGTTTCAGCTACAGTCAGACGAGAAAAACATTAGACACATTTAAATTCTGTGTAATTTAAAAATATGACACCACAATATCCACGATGTCGGCAATGTCGTAGCTTGAATGGTAGACATATTGCACATTCAAAAAAGTATTAAGAAGACGTTGATTTTACTGGAGTGTATTTCATAAAAAAAAAGCAGATAAACATTTACTTTATTGTGGTCCAAGTATCAAGTGTAGTCTAGGTTGCTCAATTATTGCCTTTTTTTCTTTGTACGTGTTATTTTGTTTATTTCATGTTCTTTGTTGTGTGTATATTTATGCAATGGAGTTCATATCCATTTTATTTATCTTATTTTATTTTATTTATTTTCATGGGGTGGGGGTGTTCGAGCTGCTCGCCTCTGTGTATCTTTATTTTTTGTCTTTCTTCTCATTCCTTGTTAATTTATATTTTCTCAGTTGTTATTGGTCATTGACTTCCTCGTTGATATTTTCGGATTTACGTTTACCTTTCTTCTCTGTGCTTTACAATTTACAGAAAAAGGCGGGATTTAAGATTATTGAGGCATTAGTGTAAATCTTTTACAGAAACTTATACATTTACATGATTCCAAACATCGGTACGCAGAGAGTAATATAAACCTTGTTATACCATGTATATAAAGAGTTTAGACACCTGAAAGGTCAAATATTTTACAAGTTATTGCAACCATTGTAGTGAAGTGTACGAATGGGAATTTTGTTTTGTGAAAATTAAAAAAAAAAAAAAATCAAAATTAAAAATCAATTTTACTCAGTCAAAGTCAGATAAATATATATATGTTAGAGTTCAACCTGAAAACGTGTCTAAACCCGATACTTTTCAAAGAGAAATCAAGGGAACCAAGATTCTTGCAGAGTTCAAAAGAATGTATTCCAGGGACAAAGACCAGACATGGAAAACAGACATACACAACAAAGAACATAAAGTAACTAAAATCATACATACAAAGTAACAAAAGTAAATGAGCAACTCGGACTCCACTAAAAACTGGGAGCATGGACCAGGTGCACCGGTAGGGTAAATCCCTGTGAGCATGGACCTGGTGCACCGGTAGGGTCTCTTTATTAAAGTATACCATGAACCTTATTAATCCGAACATGTACAGCTGTTTAAACAGAACCAATTTTTTATTCCACAAGGGGCTCATTTTGGACTGGTTTCACCGTATAATTTTATTTCCCCATCACTAAAAAAAAGTAAAATAAAACACAGTCCTGTATATTCCTGAAAAAAAACGAAGTGCACGAGAAACAAATTGTTCTCATTCAATAAAAAAGAAAATCCCAGATTCACAGAGTCTATGCCTAATTCGTCGACAAAATTACAAGATTGAATCTGCTAAAACTTGTCCACAATGTTCACAGGATAACAATAATCTAGTAAATATGAAAAGTGTGTTATCTTTATCATTAGTTACCCAATATCAAACAAATCATTATAAAGTCACAAGGATAGTGTGACTACATGTATCATACATCTATAATAAGCGTTCAAAAATGAGGACTCGCATACCAGTCAACCAAACTATAGCTTCAAAGCCTAGTGGTAAGTTTAGCTTTGTAAACACCTATGTAACTTTAAACTCGATCCTCTTTTCTTCAAATTATACGAAAAGATACTACACAGGCAAATATTTTTACTGGTCATAACTGACCGGTAATTCCTATAGCTGGTCATTACGAAATCACAGCCATGTATTACGAAGTTAAAAACGTGGCATCAATACGGGACTATTATGACTAAATCAATTGGCGTAGATTTCTTACAATAAGTGACAACTTTTATTAAGCGTGACGTAATAATTTAATTACATGTAATTAAATTAGGAAATTGAAAGTTGCAGAAAAAAGGTATGGCGACTGATTATATTGAATTATCTGTAGCATGACCAAGGTAAAAATAATGGCCAATGATGGCTGTAATGGCCCGGGGCAACGCCTAGGGGCATTACAGCTATCCGAGCCAATTATTGATACCAAGGGCATGTTACAGGGCCAATATGGAAAAGGCCATACATTGATACTTTTTAGAACCAACTTTATTTCAGGACGTACATGTAGTCAGAGTCCATTATTAATACATCTGATTTCACCATAATCAAATATTTATGAAAAATAATCATAAAGGTTTTGTTGTCCTTTCCAATAATAAAAAAATCGTGAATATATAGTATAAGATTAAACATGCCAAAGAATTCAATATACTCAGTCCAAGTACTATCTTTCTACAACTTTAAATCTCCTAATCTAATTAATTAGATTATTAGGCCACATTTCATAAAAGCTGTCACTTATTGTAAGAAATGTACGTAAATTTTGAAATTATTCCATTATGGTCCCGAATTGATTCCCCATTTTTGATTCCGTAATGCATGGCTGTGATTACGTAATGACCGGCTGTAGGAATTACCGGTCCGTAATAACCAAATGTAGAAATTTTTGGTTCATAAAGGATTGGCATTTCTATACATATTGTAGTAAGTTGGTTAATAAATTTTAATAAATTCTAGATGTTACATTTGAGTTTGTTTGTTGTCCTCGTGGGACTACTGGATTCATCCCTTGGTCTTGATAAAGAACTTGATGATGCGTGGGTAAACTTCAAACAAGTATATAGTAAAGATTACACACAGGATATCGAGCTGTTGAGGTAAGATACAAACATATGCTAACGTTCATCACCGGCCATTCATTGTTTCTTCGTACGTATGATATTAAAGTCTTGATCATTTCTATCCCCTGCCGCAAGTTTTACTCACTCCTACATAACAAACATAGTACTATGTTAATATATGCACATGTAAGATAAAGGACTTTTATAACCCTCAGTTCAGAGAATTCGAAATTGGCGAGGGGGAGGGGGTTTCTACACTATTATTTGCTCATTTTATCATTCACAAAGGGATGTTCCAATCCCCGAACCTCCAGATGCGTCACTGACCTCTCAATGTTAAAGTATGGTGATTTTTAATGTAGACGATTGATTTGGGAAGAAAACGTCAGAACCATACAGAGGCACAACTTAGAAGCAGACCGAGGAGTCCACGCTTTTCACATGGGAGAAAATGAATATTCTGACATGGTAAGTACAACTCTTGGTATGCGATTTACAGGCACATTCTGTACATTTACATGTCTAGTATACATGGCGGTATAAAGGCACATACTCTACATATACATGTACAGATACATGTGAACAAACCACTTTGTCGATTTTTTGAGAGCCCCAACAAACTTAAAAACATGCACTTATAAACTCAAACACACTTTTTAAACCAAAATAGAGATTGATTGATTGATTGGAGTTTAGCGCTCGAGCAGCAATCCAAAATAGAACAAAGCTAGCTCCCACAATTTTATCGACAAAGACGATCCAGCATGGTGAGTGCGCAAGCCAATCGTGTTTACTCAGAAACAATGACGATTCCATAAAAGTTCGAGAAGACCCCAAACCGTTTTCTCCATAGAAAATTTAAAATGACTTTTAAGAAATCTAGTGAAACCTGTGTAATACAAATATCTGAACACGTTTAAGAGTAATCAACGGAACCAATATACGACGGGAATAAAAAGGAATGCATACGAAGGATAAAGACTAGTCAGGAAAAACAGACATACACAACGAAGAACACTGAATAACAAAAATATCGCCGACAAAGAAACAAAAACAAATGAGCAACTCGGTCTCCACTAATAACTGAGAGCATGGACCAGGTGCACCGGAGGGGTAAGCGTACGTCCTCTTATTTTCTAGAAACACCCACAGAGTTAATCATTAAATGTAGTAATATTTTGTCCAACATAGAGCAGATACTATATTTCATTTTATAGAAATACAAATATGTAATTATGCTCATTGATATATATACCATTAACAAGAAATGCACATTTTCAGAGCAGTGCCGAATTTAGAACGTCGATGAATGGTTTCGTGATGACAAATCAGACAACAAGAGAATCAAACATGTTCCATTCAAATATTGATGTTTCAGCACTCCCAAGTACTGTAGATTGGCGTGACAAAGGCTATGTGACGGACATCAAGAATCAGGTAAGCTACTGATGGTGCACTTTACATAATGTACATTTGATTCATATGGGATATCTAGGATAGCTACAGAATGTAATTACACCATAAATATGGTCCTGACAGTCTTTTTATTGATATTAGCTTTTTTGTGAAACCGACAGCTTGGTCTGATATTTTATTTACATTTGTACCACAATTCATTTTAAAATTGACCCAAGCCTCAACTGTTAAAAAAAATAATCATTTAGAATTCATGACCCTTACGACTTTAAATAGATATAAAATACATGTATATTACCGGTAAAATATCAAATTTATTTGACGAGCTTTAGGAACAGTCAGGTCGCGAGGGTTCCCCGAACTATTCTGACTGTTTCGATGCGAGTACAAATAAATGATTTGATATTGTCGGCAATTTTCATGTATTTTTTTTCCTGCAACCATATTTTTTAATAAAACATACAAAATTCGTCCAAAAAGTTCATTTTTTTCAGCAATCTTTTAAGCGTGGCGGTACGCAGAGGGCACTTTAAATTTGTTACCTGTTTCCTGTTTTTGATGTTAAGAAGTTATATGCTTTGATTTCGAAGATGTGGACCCTTGATGCTTTTTTTTTATTTTGCAGGGCCAATGTGGTTCATGTTGGGCATTTTCTGCTACTGGTGCCCTGGAGGGACAGAATTTTAAGAAAACCGGAAAGCTTGTATCACTATCCGAACAGAATCTTGTCGATTGTTCCAAGAAACAAGGTAAGTACAATGTACATATATTTAGGGCGTTGACTCTTGTTTCACGACTTTAAAAAAATTTGCAGCATACATTTGTGTCCCATTATGCACAGTATTTTTGCATATAATATATATATTTTGAAGCCTAGGATCCGCCCAGCAATCCGCTCGACGTACTGAATATTTTCTCATAAGCTTTTGAAGACATGACAGAAAGTCTTGAATGATATTCAGGACATATAATAGTTAAAATTTACGTTATTTTTGCATAGAGAATTGGGGTTATACACGTGTATGCCAAATACAGAAATGGATGATGTTGGCCACGGACATTAATAGACAGGTATACAGTAGGGCCTAAATATTCTGGACTTCTCTTGTATCATCTGAAACCCTTGTCCGTCCTAAACATTTTTTTTTTCAAAATATGTATTCATATATATATATATATATATATATATATGGACTGTCTTATCCCGGACAATAATCCTGTCAAAATGTGAGTTAGATAGGACATGTGTCACTGTTTCATTTGAAGCAATGTAAACTCTTGCTTCAACATGTATAGACACAGTAATACTGCATCATTGTTACTAATTGTATAACTATAGAATGCTTTAAATACAGGAAATCAAGGTTGTCAAGGAGGGTTACCTAGCAACGCATTCACCTACATCAAAGACAACAAAGGAGTAGACACAGAAGATTCATACCCTTATAAGGCAAAGGTATGTTACTGACACGAAAGATTGACAATGTTACTGACACGAAAGATTGACAATATTACTGTCTCGAAAGATTGACAATATTACTGTCTCGAAAGATTGAAAATGTCACTGTCACGAAAGATTGGCAATGTTACTGACACGAAAGATTGACGATGTTAATGACACGAAACATTGACAACGTTTCTGTCGTGAAAGATTGACAATGTTACTGACACAAAGATTGACAATGTTACTGACACAAAGATTTACAATGCTTCTGTCACGAAAGTTTTATATTTTATACTGACAGGAAACTGAAATACTGACAGATTCGAAGAACTGACACGAAAGGTTACTATATTCCTATACTGAAACGCGTGTTGACATCAGAATAATGACAAGATATATTGACATTCTTAAACATGTACATGCATTTTTGTACTGACTCGAAAATTAATATTCCAATAATGACACACACGATTGATATTCTTACACTGACAGGAAATATTGTCATTACAAGAAAGTTTCACATGGTAAGGCAATAAGCTAAAAATGAGTTTGTATCATGTACACATGTACTACATGGGCGGATTCAGAGATTTTAAAAAAAAGAAGTTTCAGAAAAAAGTGAGGATTTCAGGCTATTATATACTCTTTTTTGCCCACATCTTGCACGTAATTAACGACATTTGCCAACAATGGGGATAGAGTCTTAACTCCCAGATCTACCCCCTTCCGAAGACCCAAATTTACTACATTTAAAGAAGAAAAAGCTATATAGAAATGCCACAAAGGCTTCATACCCCACAAAGGCAAAACTTCAACACTGACATGAAGAATTCTTATTTTCATTCGGCAGCTGTAATACTGCTATGAAAGGTCCCTATCTTTTTTAGGCAGATGTGTAAAACTGCTCATTTAATTCAAATCCGGTAGATAAACAGACGAAAGAGTCTGAATAATACATGTAGGTGGAACACTTCAAAATCCAACCCTCAAACATATACCAATGCTCTGGTTATGCAAGGGTTTTTTTTATGCGGGGCTGGGTCCTTTGACAAAAAAAGTCTGACCTTCAAATGCCGTATAAATAATAATTTAGGCATCATCTGGACTGAAAATATTATTCTGGTCCATTTTATACCTATGGGAAAATAAATATTCCAAAAATATTCTCTTGTATCAGTCATTCCTATAGGAAATGCTTAGTTTAGATGTATCACATGCTATCATTTGGATGCTTTCTATGCAAATTGTCAGTGTGCTGTTATGCAACAGTTCAAAATATTGCACATGTATGCATTCATTATTTGTTGCAGAATGGCAAATGTAAATTTGCATCAACTAATATTGGAGCCACTGACAAAGGCTACAAGACCGTGTTTAAAGGATTTGAGTATGAACTTCAAAAGGCTGTAGCTGAGATTGGTCCAATCTCGATTGGTATGGATGCCAGCCACGGTTCGTTCCAGCAGTATAAAAGTGGAATATACTCCGAGAAACTCTGTAGCCGATCCCGCCTAGACCATGGAGTTCTTGTTGTTGGCTACGGCAGCCAGAACGGTGAAGACTACTGGATTGTTAAGAACAGGTGAAACATACTGTCTTTGACACATGGCATTTCAACGTTTTTACTGTCTTCGTCACATGACATTTCACCGTTTTGTTCAGTAAAGACAGGCTTTTAGTTAATTGGAATTTGCTTTCCTTAGACAACAGAAGTGGAGGATGTAGAAGGGGAGCAAGAGGTTGACACCTCCTTTTTTAGTGGAAAATTTGTCATTTCATATGTAAAATCAACAAAAAATAGCAAAATTAATAGTGTCCTAGCACCCCCTTTTTTCTGAGTAACCCCGGCTGGCACCACTCCTTTTCAAAATTTCTGAATTCACCCCTGAACAGTATATAGATAACATACATGTACTCGTATAGCTAAGAGTGTGATAGAGCAGTTTGGCATAATGGTAACCCCGAACCCGCCTCTGATATGAATGAACACATGTACTTTCATCTTAAACAGTAATGCAAAGGCAATGATATTCAGTTCTATAAGGCTTAGAAGAATAGATGTAATTAACCCAGCATTCAAAAATGGTTCAAACATATTTTAAGCTAAATTAAAACCAAATTATTTACATAATTATATTGAAACAGACACATAAAGGGGTAAAACAAAACTACCGAACTGATAAGCAGAAACTCCAGGCACCAGACAAAAGAAAAAGTCAAAAGAAAAAAAAAACAACAACATTGTCTTATATAACTACATGTATTGTAGCTCGCCCCTCTAACGCTTCGGGTATCGATAGTTGAGCGTTTTGCACCTTGAAAAACAAGTGTAAACTACAGTAATTCCAATCTGTTATACGCTTTATTTTTCAGTTGGGGTACCAGTTGGGGCATGAAAGGATACTTCCTGTTGGCAAGAAATGAACATAATATGTGTGGAGTTGCGACTTCAGCAACCTATCCTATTGTTTAAAGACAGACTGGAAGGAAAGACTGTAATAAGTAGAAATGCGGGTTAACTTGTATTTGATAGGGTAAAATAGTAATGTACTTTTGAAGATACATGTACGTCAACTTCATTTGAAGCGAAGAGTGCTTACGTTAAATATAGATTGTTTGACAATTTTAATCTGAATTTTACTTTTTAAACGAATTGTAGATTTTCATGTTTATATTTGTAGCAAGAGAGAAAAAATAAAATTTAAATACATTAACGAAACAAAATAGCAATACAAAACAAAAAACGAAAAACAAAAGCATAAACGAAAACAATACAACACTATAACAATACAAATACAAACAGAAAAGAACAAACAAGTAGACGGAAGTACTCGCACTACATTTCACATGTAAACTTACAATGTTGTTGTGAATTAAGTTGGAATGCCCTATATAAATCAAGCACATGCCATGCCCATGTACATTTTAAAAGCACAAATCAACACTGAAGATCCAAGCATGCATCACATATACGTGTATGTACATGTTGGGAATGAGTTGAGAAGAAAACTGCCACCGACGCCACAGTAATTACCCAAACAGAATTGAGCAGACAGCAGAAACAGTGCCTGTGAAATCTTTACTACATTTAAAAACAAAGCATAATTATCTTCAGACGTATCACATGTATAGTATTAGTTAATGGAACTTTTCTACTAGCACATTTACACACAATGAACGTTTCTGTATTCATTGCAATTACACCATCGTTCGAAACCCAAGGCTGACTATAGCTTCGTTCCTCCTTCCATCATCATGGAGGTACAATGTCAGTCGTGGGTTTCCGACGAAGCAAGTACACGTAGTACTAGACGTTTTGATGTTGTTTACAGTTGATCTTAAACATATACTGATGTAGAACTATAAACTAACTTTGTAATACACAATCGCTGTAAGGAGTGTGTTCCACATTAAGTTATGAAACACTAACCTTGAAATCATACTTGACGCTACGGTAAATATTGATAGGAAAAAAATGCGACCATAGGTCAAGTTACGTCAATGGAAATTACAGACTACCCATGTTCGCAATCTAAAGGAATTCCCTTGTTGATAAGACTAGTTCTTGGACAGGCTCTATTTAAGATTATAATTAAGTAGAATGTCATCAATACAAATAAACAACAGTTTACCATGAGATAAATTTGAAGTTTCATTTGTACGCAATGAGGTCGGAGCACTTAGCAATGAATTTATCATGAAGATTCCCATGCAGTCGAGCACGTGCTTTGACCGCATAGATTATCAATCCTAAACTTCGTATAAAATGTTTAGAATGTGTGTTCTAAATTACAACACCGATTTTAGTATACAAGGTAGGTCGACATTATAATTTGTATTCATCTGTCCAGGTACATGTACTAGACAATATACATTAATTAATGCGTTAATACAAGAACTAATATACTATCTTTTAAGGTATATTTCAGGATAGTTGTAAAAATGCGCTTCCGTAGAAAAATGAGAAAAATTGGCAGATTTAGTTTTTTTTTATTATCGTTTTTATATTTGTTTTATTAATTTTATAGCATTGATTTTTATCACCTTTACATAAACTATTGAAATACATCCTCCCAGGCCGGTTGTAGCCAGCACTCCACAGTATTGTAGAGCTGCCTAATTTTGGTCTTGTAATCTGATGCTTTGTAACATTTAGCATTTTTAAAATTGTCAAGCATCTGTAAGAGTAATCAATGGAACCAGGGTTATAGCGGTAAATCTATATATCTAGAAATAGATCAAGCCAAGGCCTTCAGGATGCAGGAAAAATTTTCTGGAAAGCAATTACCTACAGCAAAAAGGGTTACCATAGAAACCATGCAAAAATAAGCGAAAATTTGCGAAAAAGTAGATATAATCAGGTTTAAAAATATGCAAAATATCTTAAACTTTTATTTCATGCCCTGAAAATGTCAAATCATTTTCCTTGGAAAACCTCTTCCTCATATGGTCTGTTAGATTTTTAGCTATTTCAATTTTTAATCCACTTATTGCTTTCAGCATTGTAAAAAAATGACTTACTTTCACTGTCACTATGAAGTCAAATTGTCATTGGAAAAAAAGCCCCTTCAACATTGAAAATATATATATATATATATTTTTTTTTGGGGGGGGGGGGGGGGTTAACGTCCGAGCAGCAATATTTCAGCTATATTCAGACAATGAACATGAAATGGATGATAAAATGAACATGAAATGAAAAAAAAGGATGGGTCACAAGGTTAATTGGGTCGACAAATTTTGATTGCCACTGGAAAAAGGGGGGATGGGTAAGGTCGGGCAATTTAGCCTCCTGTGGCGGAGCGCAAAGGTTCCTACTCCTATCGAATACCATAGCAGGGTTCTTTAACGTGCGAGGAACGTGGCGTCTTTCCCAACACGGTGCACCACTATGGTTTGCGGTCAGGTTTTCCGTATTATAGCCTGACAACCCCAGCATGTAACACGCCAGGTCCCCCATTCCACCACCTGGGGCACACATCCCAGTTGCTCTGTGGGCAGAGCGCCTAGCCCCCGGCTAGGTTTCTGAGCACTATTTAGTCGCCTTATACGACAAGCTTAGCGCTGCTGCAGGCCTATTCTTTTAACACCCGGACCTGCACGGGGCTGAAAATATATGAAACATTGCAAAATACTTTTAAAAGTCCCCTTTTTCAGAAAATGTTTTATCAACAATAGATTCTATATTTTTAATCACTAAAGCAACCACCGGTTTCCATTAACGTCATTTTTCATCCCTAGCCAAAAGTGCGAAGTTAAACTGTGGAGTGCTGGCAGTAACCCTAAAAATATGTTTTTTTTTAATTGGTTAGTTAAAGTTACAATTATAAATTGTACATTCTGGTAAAATGTTGTCAGAATTTTTTTAAAAGAAATTGTCCACGTTTTATATGCAATGCCTGGACATCGTTGATTTTCCCTGTCCGTTTGCCTGTTTCCATCATCAGTAAATGCCTGCATCAAAGTGCCGTTAATATAAGTTATTATATTCCTCACAAAGTTCTCATTAAATTGACAGTATGATTAGCAAGAAGATGAAAATTGATAGATTGATTGATTGATTGTTGGCGTTTAACGTTATATTCAGACGATGGACATGAAGAGGATGATAAAATGAACATGAAATGATGATGAAATGAAAAATGGGATGGGTCACAAGCACAAGGATAATAGGGTCGACAAATTTTGATTGTCACTAGAAAAAGGGGAGGGATAGGTAAGGTCGGGCAATTTAGCCTCAGCAGGGTTCTTTAACGTGCGAGAAACGTGGCATATTTCCCAACACGGTACACCACTGTGGTTTGCGGTTAGGTTTTCTGTATTACAGCGTGACTACCCCAGCATGTAAAACGCCAGGGGTAATCCATTCCACCACCTGGGGCACACATCCCAGTTGCTCTGTGGGCAGAGCACCTAGCCCCCGGCTAGGTGTCTAAGCACTATTTAGTCGCCTTTTACAAGCTTAGCGCTGCTGCAGGCCTATCCTTTTGACCCCCGGACCTGCACGGGGCAAAAATTGATAGAAGAAAATCGTTTAGGAACAAAATCATGAAAAACAACACTTTAAACACACATAACAGTAAAAAAAAATTAAAAAATCATTGTCTGATAATTAAACAGAACGCTAATGCAAGTTATGTTTTTTTCTTTATATAAATAAAAAAACAAAGCTAACATAAAATATAAATGCACATTAGTTTCATTAGATTGTTGAGGATTTACGTGTATGTAAGTCTTACATGTACGAGTATTTTGTAACACAATGCCCTGAGCATCACATTGACTATGGATTTGCATTTAATGTGTCTTAAAATAGTAATGTAAATTTAAACCAATAAACATACGTGTACTTCTGAATTTAAAAAAAAAAAATTAGATTCATCGCGTTTTCAAAAAGAATTACAATAGATTCATCGCCAGTGCACTCTACATAAGTGAAAAAGTGGCATCTTGACCACGAAAATTCGTTGTTAAGTTTTTGAGGTTCAAAATCGTTTCAAAGAATATGTCTTGATTGGATAGTTTGATCTCAAAATTTACATACAGAGACAAGAATTTAAAAATTTTATCGAGCGATTTTTTTTTTATAATTGTTCATTCACTTACATAATTACTATAAAATGTTTGGGCGATACAGACTCTGGATTGGCAGATCTAGATGGTAACTTCCGGTTTGAAACTTCCGTTCAAAAACCTCTAGATCTAGATCGTCGCCTTCTCGGACACCGTTTTTATTTTAAATTTTCAGATGTTCCGTCTGCTCGTTGCCCTAACTGTATTTGCTGGTGCCCTGTCATTTACCCTGGTAACCAGGGAGTTAGATGGCCAATGGGAGACCTTCAAATCAAAGTACAGCAAGCAGTACAGAGCTGAGGAACACATGCTTAGGTAAGTTCATGAGCAAGCAAGATAATGTTTGTTCCTTAGGTAGAGACCAACCTTATTAAGATTTTTTTAAAGTTTTTGACCAAGTTGCGCAAAATAACTAACTTTTGGACAATTTACTTTTTATTAACCGGTTTATGTACAAGCGTAAACTGTCCCAAATTTGGTTATGCAAGCATTACGTGGTCAAAATAACAATCCTTATAATTTAATTTCTAATCGTTTCCGGTCGAAAGAAAAAGATCCCCCCTCATCAAAAGCACTATTTACTTTGGATTTATTTGATTACGGACTGCGGACTGATCGACGTTAATTTATGGAAAATAACCTCATGCTTAAACAAGAAATAAACAATGAAATTTAATTGTTTAAAATTAGACAAACAAAATGTATCATTTAATCTGTTCAGTCACTGCACGTAGGCGCTAACAACAGCCCATTCTATTTTCTGTTCAGCTTTGAAGATGGAATCTGATTATCGGACCAGAAAGGTCATCAAAACAGAAAGGATACGTAGAATGGGGTGTTGTTAACTCCAACGCGTAGAGATATAGACTGAACGGAACAATCGAAAGGTCTTATTATAATTAGATTGGAAAAAGACCGCTTAAGTTCTTCAACATGTTTAACCGTCTTAATATAGCTGAAATATTGCTGCTCGGACGTTAAACCCCAACAATCAATCAATCAACATGTTTAACATACATGTAACAGTTATGTACTTTTTGTACCTTCGTATCTGACTTGCCTTTTATTATCCTTATATACACTATACTGTGAAAGTCCTTTAATTTGTGGATACCAATGTTAGTGGGTTAGGGAAGAAACACAATTTCGTGGAATTTTGAATTCGTGGTTTTGTTGTTTTCAATATGCACGCCAACGGAAAACTTCTTTTTGTTGTGAACCAAATTTCGTGGTTTGGCCTACCCACGAAAACCACGAAAATTGGTACACAACATATACCCCACGAACAATAATACGTTTACAGTAATTGGAGCATTTATTGTACTACTCGTCGTGAATGTTTTGAATTTTGTTCAGGTATGCCCCTGAAATTCTATTTCAATCTATCTTTCCCAATCAACACAAACGTCACATTAATGTTGAATGGTCTCCCAGAGTTGCAAAGTACGTTGCAGGATTGAAGGATTTCTCATATATTTTTGCGACTGCACTCAGTTACCTGTTTCGTTTAGAAATTAAGCGGAGAATTCAGTAGACTACCATTTCTTTTCAACACATCAATGATGGTTCCTTTTTATTTACAGACGTATGATTTGGGAGGACAATCTCAGATATGTCGAGAGACACAACTTGGAAGCCGATAGAGGAATGCACACTTACTGGCTCGGAGAAAACGAATACGCTGACATGGTAATGATTTCAAAAGATTAAAACACACATTTTCAAAACGTTGAACGCATGATGTTGGTTAATCTTTTATTATTTTTATAGTGCACCTATTTTAGTAGGTACACGTAAAACACTGTGCGCATGTGGTGGGTAATGCAAACGAAAATAAAAACAGATTATATTTTTGCACATTTTTTGATAACCCAAATTACAAGGAACTGACGTATTTTTCAGTCTAATATCTTAAAATATAGCAATAAATTATTGAAACAAATAACTTGCGGAGGGGATGTGTAGTAGAAAGTGTGCCAAGCAAATTAATTTAAGTATAATAAAATATTGCAGTAAATTACTGGGGAAACAATTGATTTAGGGGAGGGAATGCGTGGATGATAGCGTTCTATGCTTTGTTATTTTAATTTTAAAATTAATACCCTTTTTGCACCTGGCTCATAGGAAGGTGGTACATGTAATATATTTATTTTGTGAATCCTTATATACCAAATTATGCGCTTACTAGAACAAAATTCACAGGCCATAATTTCATAATAATGAAAAAAAAATTAAAAAAACATCAGAAAGGCTAATGCATTTGACCGACTCGGAAAAAAAAAGAAATTATCAACCTGGACGCCTCCATATACGTTCAAACAGAAACATTGAGATGCCATTCCTTTACCTTCCCAAATCGGAGATTACGTCAATAATGATGTTACAAATTGTGCTGCAAACAAAATAAGTTTAAATCGAAGATCTTTTCATGTTTTTTTTTTTCGATAAATCTGTGATAGCCTGTGTCTCATCTCGTAGTCCACTTTTGTATAGAGTAGAAAAGACCAAAAATGATTGAATGAAAATTAAGATCTGATCTTATGTATGACCAAAAAAAAAAAAAAAAAAAAAAAAACTGTTAGATGGTGGAAACAAAGGTTTCCGGTACGTAGATTTTCTCAAACTTCCGCAATATCCTACGTAAAAATTGAACATGTGACAAGTCTGAGCAATGTTTGATCGGACCCATCAGCACCGAGACCAATTTAGGGTATGGACTAAGTTTATTTGGGGAGGTTCCTGGTTTCATTTGTCTCATTATGCATGCTATTGTTAATTGTAGACCAACCCAGAGTTCAACGCCATGATGAACGGTTTAATAATGAGAAATGAGAGCCAGAAGGGTGATGCGTTGTTCTCTACAGAGGGACTCGCTGACCCACCAGAATCTGTTGACTGGAGATCAAAGGGATACGTCACACCAATCAAAAACCAGGTAACTTCTGACAGGAAGCAACCGCTATGATAACTACTGTGCATGTAGTGTATATACGTAGTACTTATCATAACACGGTAGACAACTTGTTTCAAGTGTTAAATGATCATTGACTGAAAAAAAAACACACACACACAAAGAAACAAAAACAAACATAAAGAAACAAAAACAAAAAAAATGAAAAAACAAAACATAACAAATAAAAAATCAAATTCCAGATTAAAATCAAGATTAAATTAACAAACATTTAAAACGACTTCTTCAAACTTACAGGACGTCACACATTACCAATAAATCAATAAGCATTGTTCTTACTCTTTAGAAACAATGCGGATCCTGCTGGGCATTCTCTACCACCGGTTCCCTAGAAGGACAAACCTTCAAGAAGACCCAGAAATTGACCTCTCTTTCCGAACAGAACTTAGTTGATTGTTCAAAGAAAGAAGGTACGAAATCATTCTCATCTTTCTAGAGCATCTATGTTCATTTCTCGATTTTTCTTTCATTTTTTTGCAAATAATAATAATATCATAATAAATATGTTACCTATTTAACTTTGGAAGCAAATAAGGTAGGTAGATAGGGATTTTTAGAACTTATTTTTTAACTGAGTCTAGGCCTTGGGAGAAATATGTTGACTATAACAGCGCTACCGAAAAATGGCCACAAAAGGTTCACTATTTTTAGCTGTAAAAAATATAGTACGGTATTACATGTAAAACTGTAGGAAACACACATTTTTTTTTTTATTAAAATTTGTCCTTAATTAGGTCCGTGGTGCTAATTTGGGTGCACATTTTACATTATTTGTACTGACATTAATTGTCCGGCTTTTTTAATGTTCCCAATACCCGGACTCGTGAATAATTGTCAAATAGAGATTTTTTTTTAAAATCTAATTTCTTGACCAACCTCAAAATTTGAGGCCCTCAGATTTATTTTTTCTGTGAAACCCTGGTCTACGGACCTTCCTTTCCTTTAAGTATAATTAAAGTTTTTTTTTTGTGCTACCTAGTTCGTCATTTTTTACGATCAGCTGTTGTTTTCCCAAGCATAGTTACCTTCATTTTTATATATTTTGGTAAATTCACTTTTCCTTTACAGGAAACCACGGATGCCAGGGAGGTTTGATGGACAATGCTTTCAAATACATTAAGGCTAACGATGGTATTGACACCGAGGAATCCTATCCTTACAAAGGAAAGGTAATACATGCCTATACAAACTACAGTGTCTGCTTGGTGTAAACTTTAATGGGGCATGGGACAATGGGATTTCGCACAATGGTGACTGGGACACGAGGCGTGGGGAATAGGAATTTAGATTTGGTGCATAGGATAATGGGGATTTGGAATCTATATTAATTAGGCGCAAATTGATGATGAACAAATATTAACATGATTATAAATGCAAAATAGTGTATTAAATAACAGGTAGTACAAATTTATCAATAGCAAATTAATTTTGCCTTTTTTTGAAAATTGTTGTGAATTTTGTTCAAAAAATGGTCAAAATAAGCCAATAATATCTCAGCAACCCTTTTCTAAATCTCGAGATTTCCCTCTGTTTTTCAGTCTACGTTCGGAGTGAACAAGAATATTCACTGCGATATAAATGCATGGAAAACGTATAACCTATAATATAATTTTAATTCGATATATCTCCCTTTACATACTCCTTCTTAATTGATTTTTCTATCTACTGTTATAGAACGGCATTTGCAAATTCAAGAAAGCTGATGTTGGAGCCACCGATACCGGATTTACCGACATCAAGAAAGGTAGTGAAGACGATTTGCAACAGGCTGTGGCAACAGTTGGACCAATCTCCGTGGGTATCGATGCCGGCCATCCCTCATTCCAGATGTACAAACGCGGTATATACAGCGAGAAAAAATGCAGCTCCAAGAGACTCGATCATGGTGTTCTGGTTGTTGGTTACGGAAGTGAACAGAACGGTCCTTCCGGAGATTACTGGATCATTAAGAACAGGTACATTTGATTCTAGTTTGTCATAATTTTATACATATATACCTTCAAAAAAGCAGAGGACGCTTCCCCTACCGGTGCACCTGGTCCATGCTCCCAGTTTTTAGTGGAGTCTAAGTTGCTCATATACTTTCGTTACTTTGTATGTATGATTTTAGTTACTTTATGTTCTTTGTTGTGTATGTCTGTTTTCCATGTCTGGTCTTTGTCCTGGATTACATTCTTTTGACCACCGCTATAATCTTGGTTCCCTTGATTGCTCTTTCAATCTAATTACCATAATTATGTCCTTTTAGTGTATTTCGATCGGTTGTTCACTTCGTGATGACAGTTTTTACAACTATGATCACATGACATTGTACATATGAAAACCAACATGGCTGCCACCGTTTTGACACTATATACAGCCAATCAAAAAGGGTAAAGCTATATTATCTTTTCGTTTGCGTTATCATTTATTCGAAACAACAATTTTGAAGGAATATGGTTATCAGAAGCCCCTAGTTTAATCCTTGAATTTACGAAAAACATGCCATATTGTCTGTTGAATGTCGCCATTTGCAATTTTAAATTTCACTGAACGAGAGTTAGTTTTTTTTTTTTAAAGGGCGATAAATACATTTTAGATATTTTGGGATTGGAATTGTAAGGACTAAACACTTTTTTTTTTGCAGAATTAATCGATGGGAAAAGGCGGATCATTTTTCCACAAAAATTCTCACAAAATTCAATATGTTAGTGACGTGTACATTGTTATTAATTCCCTTTATTTATTTTCCAGCTGGGGCACCACATGGGGAATGGAAGGATACTTCGAAATGGCAAGAAACAAGGACAACATGTGTGGAGTAGCAACACAAGCTAGCTACCCATTAGTGTAGATTATAATAAGCATAAAAACTGAACAATAAACGTCACTCAAAGAGGTTCATTGTGTCTACTAGTGGCCCTACCTATCATGACGTCATGACGCTGAAGGCGTTTAAAAATGATTTTCATTTATTTTGTATTTTCTATTTAAACATATGTCACATTTTCATGTCGTAACATAAATCTTTGTTTTTCGTAATTTTGAGTTTTTCTTCTTTGTCATTTTATCACATGATGCCAATTTTTACTTGTAGTACTTCTGTGGTTTCCTTTATGATTTCTATGGAGGCGAGCGTTTGCACACGTTTTTTTTGTGTTTGAACTTTGATCATTTTCGTGTATATGCGATTTTATCAATCCGCTTTTATAAAGAAAAGTTTTAATATTTGGTATAAATGCCTTGACCTCTTCACGGACAATATTTGACGCTAGACTGAAGCTAGCGAACAATTACTAACGAACAATTATATGGTCATATCTGATAACCAAAAAATCAAAGTAAACGCATGATAGAAGCGTTTTTTTATCGTGCATTTGCGAGTTTTCAGGTAAACCTAAAAGTCTCAAGGAGTGTATATCATCAATATATTTTCTATACTGTTTTGACTACTAGTTTAATCGAACTTTTCCCAGTTTAATTTTTTCTGCTGTCTGTTTGTATTGTTATATACTGGAAACAATTAACTGTAATGGAAGAGGAAGTTTCCCGCGCTGTCAAACCTGGTTTAACACGCTCTATTCACCAGAAATGTCTGTACCATTACCGAGTATCATTACCGACATTCCGGTTTTCCAGTTGTTAAATGAACGCCTAAATTTTACTATTAATATTCCCTTTGTCTGTTGGCTGGATTTTATCACTCCGATAATATTGTTAAAACCTTTTATTTATCAATAAGTTAATCAAATAATCGATGATATAACAATAATAAGTATGGTGAATATGTCACGGTACATCATAAATCATACAATAAGGAAACAACCCATGTCATGCCATAAAAACTGTTAATACATATAGTGATTTAATTTCTATATTAAGAACCTAAGAGTGAATCAATATTATACCAAAAATGCTATCCTTTACGATTTTACCACATTATCATATCTATATAGCCATAAATTGTGATTTGTTTAAGTACAGAAAGTGGACCACAATAAGTTTATTTCCATACATGAAATATAACAAGAATGGAAATGGTGATGATGTCAAAAAGACAAAAATCCCACCGGGATGAAATATGTCAACCCAAGGCCACCAATAGGCCTTCAATGAACGACGAGAGAACCACCACACCACATGACATTCTGCAGCTGGCACCAAAACAAAATGGAAGACATCTATTAGCAACGCGCTACTACCAATACTAACTTTAGAATAATTTATCAATATACATATAATGCAAATAAAACGAACAAAAACAACGTTGTTATTACACTGTCAAGTTTGCGATATACATTTGTTATGATAATCTATTGATGCTTGATTCATTTGGTAAACATTTTGTAATCAAAAGATAATTCACATATGATTCACATATGTTAATTTTGGCTAGGAAACATATGATAAGTATATGTAAACTTATAGAAAGAGTAGTCAAGGGAACCAACGTTATAGCGGTAATCAAAAGAATGTAATCCAGGGACAAAGACCAGACATGGAAAACAGACATATACAACAAAGAAAATAAAGTAACTAAAATCATACATACAAAGTAACCAAAGTAAATGAGCAACACAGACTCCATTAAAAACTGGGAGCATGGACCAAGTGCACCGGTAGGGTAAGCGTCCTCTGCTTTTCTAGAAACACCCGCCGAGTTGCTCATAAAAAGTCAAGTCCGGGGTAGACAAACGAGGAAAGGTGAACTATGACCCGTTCAATAAATCAGTTTTCATGGTGCTGATGGATACATCATAACGATCCACGAGTTTATGATGACGACCATAAAACTTCTGTAGTGATGACTTCAATCTTGTAGCAACATAACCCTGTTCCAGACGCCTATTTGTTAGAGTTCTAGCGCGATACAAAAAGTCTGCTTAGTTTGGGCAAGCTCTGGTATAACGTATGAGTTGTGATATGAACACTCCATACGCAGGAGCCGAAGGGATGTTGCCACAGATGAAAGGAAAGTTTACAATTCTGAATGACAAGTCATCACGTTTGTCGTAAAGTTTGGTCAATAGTTTTCCCTTACCATCGATTTCTAATTGTAGGTCAAGATATGAGGCTGACTTCACAGTGTCTGTAGTATCCTTTATCTCAAGTTCTTTTGGGTATATGCGATATATCAAATCCCCGAAATTAGGATTGATTAAAGATAATACGTCATCTATATAGCGAAAACTGAGATTGAAGGATCTAGCCAAAAGATATTCTTTCTTTCTGACCAAATCAGCTATACAGTCAGCCTCATAAGAAGTAAGCAATTTGTCCAGTGGTTGTTATTTTTCACTTATTTTATTTTTATCTTCTATATATTCTTATTTTGTTACTTATAAAAGAGAACCTGCTAAAAGCTTATTTTTGTCATAATTTTAATGGTCGTGTCATAAAAATTTGGTCATCTATCTTTATTTCGAGATAACGGAACCTAAATTAAGGCGATGTCGTATAATATTTTATATATATACTGTATAATTTAGTTGTTACAGTTTCGCTTACAATTAAAAAAAAACAACAAAAAACACAAAAAAAAACACAAAAAAAAAAAACACAAAAAACAAAAAAAAAAAAAACAAAAAATCAGGCAGATAAATTGCTTTTTAAATTTGCATAATGAACAATAATCTGACATTTTTATGACTTATTCAAAAATAACTTTTTTCCTTGTAATTTTTAAAAAACGACTGGAATGCAATTACATTTCTATGGAACATTTTGCTACCAATTACATCTCTCTTTTATAGAGGGTTTATAAAATTCATGTTTGTAATCTTGCCATAGGTTTATGCCAAAAATATTTTTGAATGATTTAAAGACAATTCTTTAGCATCTTTTCAAACACTATTTGCTTAATGAAAATACTTCTGTATGATTTTGCAGGATGCCAGGAAAGAATGTTCTGTAACATTTGTGTGATCTACCACAGTAAAGCAGAGCAATTTAGGAAAATGATTACGCTAAAGAGAAATTATCACTACAAATCATGTAGACATGTAAAGGCATAGACATCAATGGTGCAACTTTCAGCTTTCAATGCATAGGACAAATAACACTTATACGAAGCTCTTATAGCTCCAGTAGAACAATATTCAAGGGAACAAAGATTTGAACTATAATCAAAATAATATATATTCCAGGGATAAAGAGAAGACAGGGAAAACAGAAACACAGAAAAAAGAAAACTCAAAAATGATACAAACGATGAAACAAAACTGTATACATACTATGTTGCAAGTGGGAGATCGTTGCCTTCAGTCTTAAGTTGATCAACGGTACGTTTCAATATTTCTATATCATGCAGCATCTGTTGATTAGTTGCAAAATCCGGATCGGTCAACAAAATGCGTTTATTATCTCCTTCAGCCACTGGAAACGCAATTGACCAGAACGATATGGTGAAAAGAATGTAAAAACATTCCGTACTGTTAGAAGAACAATTAGCCGCGAAGGATGTGATAAGGACAGTCTGATATATGACACATCGTTCGTGTCCAAAATGAGACATTGAAAAAGTAACAGAAAATAGGATTAAATATGCATAAATATATTTTACTCTGCACTAGAATTTCAAACCGGCAAAATTGCAAATACAACTAAAAATACGCATCGAAAATACTTTTGATATCGTATCGGATAAGATGTGACACCCTCAGGGTGTTTCCAGGTGCTTTTAAACCTCCCCAGACAGCACTCCGGGCGTTATTTAATAGGTCTATCGATTTGTCGAGAGTTATTGCGATCACTGTTGAATGTTTATAAATTACTACTCACCTTATAAACGTTTTTAACATTCAAATGACGTTTAAAAGGTGGGTAGTAAAATTGAAAGCTGTATTGATTTATTTATTTACTTACTTTCTGATCTACAATTCAGACAATTTTAGTATGAGCAGTGCCACATGAAAAACAAAATTGCAAATATTGTATTGTAGTATCCAGGTATTTTCTACCTAATATCAGAAAAAAAACTCTTTTTGTGAAGAATGTTTTTTTTTATAAGATATTGAATATGCCAAATCAAGTTGAATTCGCCTGGAAAATTAAAACGAATGGTACAAAATAATACCGACACTGCATTTTGTATCGGAAGAGCATGATCGAGGATTGAACCAAAGACTGGTCGGTAGTAAGCCAATGCCAAAGGACTCGGCTAAAGAATTAGTCATTTAACTGGCTATTTAAATCAACTATTAATAAGCCACTGCCGTCTTGCCACAGTTTAAAGCTTCAGGGAAACGCTGATCTATCCATGCAAATTATGTTCTAAGAATATACGAATTTTGTACGCAGAAAATGTGCCCAATTTTGAGTGTTATTTCCGTTTTTGAGTGCGTAACTTTAATCATTATCAAAAAACATCCCAAATAATTCCTTTTTGACAGAGATTGGTCAACATGTATGTACCTAAATATGAGAAAAGAACATGAATAACATAAGGAAAAGAATTTGTATCCTTAACTAAATTCTTAGGACATATTAATTCAACGAATTAGGCGACTGGATGTTCATAGCAAAAAATGGCTTCTACGTCCGTGGTAAAAAAAAAATTATAAAATAGTTGAACATTTCAACAATATCAGAAGTACTAAAAAGTAAGTCTGAAGTTTTCTCAAATACGTTCATAAATTGGAACGATTGACAACAATCGATTTAAAATTTTTTTCAAAAATACAGTATACAGGAAGGTGTCGGGACAGTTGCTGTCCTTCAGCTACAGAAAATTCCTAGAGTTTAAAATGTCAGTCAAAAATAAATCGCCGAGAGTTAAAGTACAACGACATAATAAAACGAAGTGTGTAGTAGTGTCTGTGTACAAAGTAGTTTGATCCACCTTCCACAGAACTTGAGTGTGTAATAAAATTTAGTTTATAATTGTTTACCACATTTGTTCCCGTACTTTTTACTGGAACTGCGTGCCATAGTTAACCAAGCCTGCACACGTACATGTATATTTACGACGGTTCTTTCCTGAGATAAAGTTAGATAATAAGATAATGGAAAGACACATGAATGATGTAAACATGTACGTTTGCACTCTTTATTCGTTATTGTCCCCGATCAAGTCCACGGCTGCGTAGACACGTGAACGTCTGGAGCTTGTTAGGGATATGATTGGTTCTGAATTCCAGTCATTCTAAATAAATTACTTTAAAACATGCTGAATATAGAAGGTATTGTATCAACTGCACTTTATCCCGGTTTCAGATCAAAGTTCCGAGTTTTAGCATATCAAAATTAACATGTAGTTGGTAATCTTTGAAACTAAATCCTCTACCACACTCGATGATTAAACCCACTCCTTCATCCAAATTAGTACAGTACACCCGTTTAAAACTGTTTGTATATGTAATAACTGTTCATGCCTGGGGCATTTTTTTCACATCCTGTATAGCATAGCCTATAAGATATTGGAGTAATACTTAAGACCAAAAATCGAGATAATCGAGAAGCGGTTATAGGTCTGGAACGTACGGTGATAAACCAATATATGAGAACAAAAGACTGAAAATATGAAAATATCAGATAGAAAGAATGAAAAATATTTAATCCAGGTTTTACAACAGTAATTGACAAAGAACACAGAAGACACCACATGAGTTAAAAGAAGCTCAATGGTCATATGACTAACACGAATTCCTAAGATTTGAAGTAATCAGTTACAGGCGCATTTTGTTCCTCGCTTTCTCAATTATTTCTCACTTTTGAATTCTTAGGTGCTGATTGGCTAAAAAAGAAAGGAGAAACTTGTTGATGGCTACCATTTCTTACGCATTTTTCTTTCGTAAAAAACTGTTGACACAGATGCCGAAAGACGCCAACGTTTCCTTTTTGAAAAAAATTAAAAGAAACAGAATCTACTACCGTAGCTTATCGATTATGAAATTTCTCTCGGTGTGAGAAATTTCTATAATCAATTCACAATCTTGTCGTAAATTCTATAATTACAGGAATATATATTATCACAAAGCCATGTACATTTTTGAAGTCTCTACTATACTTGCAAGCTTCATCGGCATATCACACGGTTTTCGTAGGTACAAGTAGTGATTCATGTGACCAATATTTCTCATCTAATGCTTGAAATAAATAGAAAATAGAGGAAGGTATGACCCTAAACACTCCCGAAAAAAAACATATGAACTCAAATGCATACATGTAAGTCCTTCTATAACTTTTGTCAGTACTGTTATTATTAACTTCAAAAACCCTAAGGTCTTTTATGATATACGGTTTTATGAATTCTTCTAATGTCATAGTCTGAAATATGTATAAGCCAAAATGCCCGGTTTTGGTAGGAGTCTGTGGGTTGTCATGGTCAAAAACGTCTTTGGTCGAATTATCCGGTATTGATAAGCTGATTACTGCTGATTACGTGATTTTCGTAAACATTCGGGTGCCATCTTTTGACCATTCATTAGAAAAAGCTAAGATTCGATTTTTAATCATCGACGCTAGCAAATATTTCCTAGATTGGTGTGGTTCTCAATTGCATTTACTAAGTATACGAAAATGAAGCTGCCATGATGCTTTTTTTAAAGCTACCGACTTAATATGCATGAACCGAATATTGATGGTTTTTTTCTGGCCATAAGTACACTGAACCCAGTTAATAATACAACCAATAACGCTTCCAGATAAAAATGAGACCTCAATTAATATTTATTCTCTCTTTCCTAAAACTGGTATAGGCATACCAACGTGCAATTTTAATGGAAATATGTGATTCATAATATAGTTAAGGAGCAAGAGTCATACAAAATGCACACAGTTTTAGGTTCACATGAATTACATTTTTTGAAATAGTGCTACGAGTTTATTTTATTCAATTTTGAGAATGAGTAGGCTATAAAGTAAATTAAGTGCTTTATTAATTGTGAAGGATTTCCATTGGAATTATGATGTTTCGGATTATCTGCACTGTATTTCATAGTTTGGGATTAAGTGGCATGTTAATAATAATTTTCATTTGTGTTATAGTTTGGGATTTAGTGTATTCAGTTTGATTAAAATTATAATTTCATAACCATAAAATGTAGTTTGGAATCTAGTGCAATGGTTATTTTTAAATTAAAGTTTTGGATTGACTGCTGTTTTCATTTGAAGTACAACTTGGGATTACGTGTAATGATATACCTGTAACTGGAATGATATGAAGAATATTTCTTTTTTTATTTTCATTGTAATTGTTTTTTCTGGATTAAGTGCTATGATTTACAGCTCTGATTTGAGTGTTTTATGTGAAAAAAAATAAATGTATTGTAATTATACTTATGGCTGAAGTGCATTAAATTTCGTCAGAACTATATATACATTTTGTACATGTATATTTTAAATAATATGAAAAAAATGTGCAAGAAATTAATTAGAATCCGAACTATTGTTAAAGTAGATACTTTGAAGGAGTATATTTCCATGCATATATTTTAAAATCAGTATTCAGTGGATTCAGCTTTGAGATGGGATAATTCAAATAAATAGTAGCATAACATTGTAACTTCAAGTTATTGTTTTCTCCATGAAAGTGTTTTACTATTTTACGTTAATTTGTCATTGCATATTAGCCATCCACTCGGGGACTTGTGAGTTTAAAGCTTTTTTTCTTAGCAAAATATAAACAATATTCACAAGCAATACTTTTCCACATTAGTACTTTTCCTGTGTTAGCAAGTACAAATAATACATTGAATATGTTTCTATCAATTGCTAAATGCAATAACAAAACAGCCAAAAATACCAATTACGTAAAAAACACACACTAAATTCCCTCAAAACACATTGTGAGTAATATTCACCAGCTGCAAAAATTCCATATGATGTGAAACAGCAAGTATTGGCTGCCTTACACCTGACCAGATAAATTTTCATGGATGAGTGGCTACCTATTCATCAACTCTTACGATAGCAACTAGTCAGTTTAAATGTCCCAATAGCTTTGTCAATCCTTTGTATTATTCAGCAGATTAGTAACCAAAGAGTGTCATGGTTGTTGGAAAGTCACTGTAACTATTCCAGTTTTAGGAAAGAGGGAATAAATGTTAACTGAGGTCTCATTTTTATAATAATATATAAGACGTTAGTGCAATGTAGTAAAAATAAAATAAATACTATAATATACTATTCTAAATCATTGTTTGCGACCTTGTCAACAAAATACAAAACAAAATATAATTTCTTAAATGTGAACTACCCTCAAATGGAAAATAGAATAGACCGGGTAGCTGCTTCAGATTTAAATAACCAGGAGCTAGTTATGAAAAGATTCATAGGCAAGTATTCATCAACTGTTTCAATAGCAACTGGTCAGTTTTAATGTCAATCCTTTGTATTATTCAGCAAATTGATAACAAAAGAGTGTCACTGTAACTATCCCGGAGGCATCACAACTATGAAGTAAAAAGCTTTGTTTTGTCGTTTTTTTATTATGCAAAACAGAAAGTGTTTTAAATCAATAGTATGTTAGTGACATAATTTTGTACCACGGTGATACATTGTTATTATCTACCTTCCTTTATTTTCCAGCTGGGGCACCAAATAGGGAATTGAAGGATATTTCGAAATTGCAAGAAACACGAATCAAGCTGTAAACGCACTTAAAATTGGCGAATTGACAGATCTTATATCTTAATGTGTCTGATACATTTGCTACACTTGAAATTTGACGAGTACTCTTTTTAAATATTCTTTTTTTTTCACACACATAATATATACGAAATTGAAACCCTGGTCCCGAAATATTCCCATGTACACCGCACGGGCATAAATTTATATTATGTGCACGTTGCTTTAAAGACAGGTGTTATATAGAGAAAGACAATTGTCTTTTTTTATTTTGAACAAACCACACATCTAACTATTGTGTCTTGCTTATATGGTGGACACTTCAGTGAGCCACAATATGCCTTCACGACATAGAGTAGATATCCGTCATCATTGCGTGCTCCTCCTTCTAACACATCTGGGCTAGTATCTACGCACAGGTAATTAGACGCGCCAGTATGACCATGAGAACCTGACATCAGATTACCGGAATATTCCATTTTCCATCCGGTATAGCATTGTGACCGCCCGGGTATCATCAAGACACTTGAAGCAGTTTTTGTCCGACATACGGCACATGGAACATCTTTGTCATGAAGGTCATTCCCGAATGCATTTGTTTCATACTCTGACCCAAACACTGCACCAAAAGCACCTTCTCCGCTTACTGGCCCTAACTGTGGGTCGTGGGGAAGACATATTGGGTCTGCATTTCGACCAGGGTTAGTATAGTGTCCACCCCCTGTCATTCCTGTATAATTGAAATAATAAATTGAAACACTTTTAGACAAACCAATGCCATTTAAAAGTAATGTTTCAATTACATTTTGGTACATCCTTCATAAAGGGTTTATTTCATGATGTAAAAAAATTATAATTTCGTCGTTGGATTTAAGAGTATTCTTGCTTAAATGGACTATCCTCATGTTTGTTATTGTGTGATGTGCACATTTAAAACAAAAATTAAATATTCAACCAAAATACGTTACACAACACCAAATAACAAAAACAAACATAAAAAGACTAAATAACAGAAATAAACAAAAATACAAAACATTGACACAGCAACAACAACAACCTCAACACAAGAGTTAAAAAAAAGAGTTGAAAATAAACGAAAAATCAAAGCAAAGTAAACAGGTGGTGTATCAACATCTACATTACCAGAATATACCATGTCTGTTCCATTCGCGAGACACTGCTTTCTTCCCCATATAACATAAGTACTTCCTGTTGTTACTGAATAAAGAAATATAAATGAGCAATGTAATCTCGAAGAATTTCTAGATCATTATTTCAGACACACATAAAAATATTTTAACTACATTATAAGTTATATCATTACTCAATTGCAAACGTATAGATGCATTATATCGAAAAAAATAATAAACCACGTAAAACGTTAATCGTATTTTGAACGAATATCTTTTTCAGTGATAAGTGCAGTTTTCGATGATTTTGATAAGTCCCCTCTTTAGATCTACTAGTGCATGAGCTGATGGAATTCCCCGTGTACCCATCATTTTTTTGTATTTTAGGGCCACTTTTATTCCTCGTTTAGGCAAAAATTCATTTTTTTATGTCGTCACAATTATGCCTTTTTGTTTTGCAAAATATTTACCCTACCCAACTATGAAACTGATATATTTGTCAATATACAAAAAGAATATTTTCAGCTTAAAAAATGTTTTGCTTGGTATTTGTTTGAGAATCTAAGTATCTAAAATAAACAGATTTTTTTGGATACATTCTTATCTGAATTCTAAATGCCCAAAATGCGTATTTAACAGTGTTGGTATGCTTTAAAATAACAGAGATGGAATCGAGAATGTGCATTTTGCTTCATACGAAGATCTGTTTTTATAAGGGTAGGGTTATATTTTAGTTGTGGAAATGTGTTAGTTGACAATTAGTATTTTCTTGGTTTGATGATTGGTATCTTTTCAATGATACAATATTTGACACGTTTTAATTTCTAAATAAGTTGCAGGCTTATGCGACAATTGAAAGTCCAATTTTGTAGAAACTCGTTTGATAAATTATGATTATGAAAATTGTCACAGGTCATCGAAAGTTCCCTTTAAGTATTACTCTTGATACTGATAAACATAAAGCACAAATTACAATATTTTTTTTACTGATGCATGATTACTCATTAACACAAAATACTATCAATGTAAGCTATTTTTCTTTGATGTTCAGGTTCATATCTTGCCTTTAAATCATGTGTAACCAATATTTTGTTATCATTCAGAAATATGTAGCATTGGGCTACTTTATAATTCTTATACAAAATTTATATATTGAATTACTTCATTTGTGACTTAACGTTGAAAACTTGGGATACAAAAAATGTAGACATTTTGACCGAGTAGGGTACACATGTAGGCTTATACTGGACAAAATCGGAGAATATTGCGACACATTAATTTGTAAATGGAATGTTAATAATATCTGGGAAATCAACATGAAGTAAACAAAACAAAAACAAAACAAAACCAAATTCAAAAACAAAACAAAACAAAACAAAACAAAACAAACAAAATAAACAAAACAAAACAAACAAAACAAAACAAAACAAACAAAAACAACACAAAAACAAAAACAAAAACTAAAACAAAAAAAAAGATAAAGAAATAATAATAATAACAATAATAAAAAATAAGAATAACCGAACGACATATTGGCAACTAAAGATCCATTTACGTACTTTGTTGAACAGCCGTTGTTATTGTTTGTAAGTGAGAGATCGTTGCCTTCAGTCCTATTACTTCCGTTTGGTGTTGAGATTTGATGTTGGAGATTTCCGTCTGAAGTTGGCCTACGGTACTTTTCAATACTTCTATATCATGCAGCATCTGCTGGTTCGTGGAAAAGTCGGGATCGGTCAATAAAATCCGTTTGTTGTCTCCCTTAGCTACCGGAACAACAATGGACCAAATTGCCATCGACGCAATGTACATATAATAAAGTTCCATATTGTAAGAACAACTGTAGGTGGTGAACTGATAAGGACAACCTCACGTGAACAACAACGTGTGGAAATAGGAGAGTTAAACATGCATGTGCGTATATACATCTTGTCTCTTATTTAAGACAACATTTTGGAACAAGTAGTTAAATTGAGATAAATAAATAAATCACAAACTTATAGAACGTCTCAGAATGTGACGACTCTATTCACTACACTGCTCCATCGGATCAAATTGATACAGGGAAGATAACGTAAAACTTATAGAAGGGTCTGAATAATTCCCAACGATGTTAGAACTGTCAAATTTGCGCAGCACATTTTTGTCGTTCCCTCCGCGGGACTCGAACTCGTACCGCTGTGACATCTATGTCAATACCGCCTGCACTAAGTCCAGCGCCCTAGACCACTCGGCCAGCTAGGCTATAAAATATAGCTTTCGCTGGCCGGGTGATTCCTCCTCGTAGGATTAATCTAGGGCTGTAACTTAGTACACGATGTATGGTAGTACGGGACAGTTCTATAAGTTTACGTTATCTTCCCTGTATCAATTTGATCCGATGGAGCAGTGTAGTGAATAGAGTCGTCACATTCTAAGACGTTGTATAATATTGATTTGTTGTGACATGCATCATTAATTTGATCCTCTATCCTACATAATAACACCTAGATGAACTGTCGCGTACTACCATACATCGTGTACTAAGTTACCCTCCTAGATTAATCCTACGAGGAAGAATCACCCGGCCAGCGAAAGCTATATTTTATAGCCTAGCTGGCCGAGTGGTCTAGGGCGCTGGACTTAGTGCAGGCGGTGTTGCCATAGATGTCACAGCGGTACGAGTTCGAGTCCCGCGGAGGAAACGACAAAAATTTGCTGCGCAAATTTGACAGTTCTAACATCGTTGGGAATTTTTCAGACGCTTCTATATATATATATATCAATAGGGCTTGTAAGTCTGACTCTTAATTTGTTGTTTTAATATTTTCTATCAAAAGCATTCAAAAACGAAGACCGGTTTGTATTTAGCTTGATACTTCCAGGTATGCTAATATAATGCATAGTTATAAGAATAGTTTCACACTTAAAATAGTAAAGATAAAGTTAAGCTTAATATATTTCATCATCGAATTGACGAGTAAGGGTTCTCGTTGCTAAGATGGTAGCTTCTATAAAAAAAAACAATTTTCCTATATTTTTGAATGAAGTAAGGTACTCATTCCTTGGAAATCACTTTGTGTCTTTACGATATCGACATGGTCTATACTAAGAAATTATAATAATAATAAACAAATAATGATACCTATTAGAAAAATGGAAATTTTATTATCGATATCCGGTGAAATCAATACGTTATTGGCGTGAAATTCACCTAACATGAACTGTACTTGCAAAGTTTACATGAAATTCACGTGAAGGCTTGACTGACATGAAATTTGCATGAAGGCTCAGTTCACATGACTTGTACGTGAAATCTGTCAAAAATAAATTTGTGAAACTCTGATGAAATCATGCATGTGACACACTTATTTAAACAATATTTAATATTTGGAGGTAAAGATGTGATCAAGACTATTTATTTTAGGATATTGATGTTACCATTTGCAGTACAGCAAGTGATAAACTGTCGAACACTATAACAGGCGACACTAGTCTGCTGGAAAACTGATTGTCATAAATCACTGTTTTGTACACTACAAAATATTCTTCTGGCAACACATTTCGCGATAAAAAAATGATACAAAATACATCTGTATGAAAACTCTGATTTAATGGCTGGAATATGACCTGAAAACGAATGACCTCAGAAATAGTATGAAATCAGAACAATTACCGCGAATGTTATTGCAGTAATTGAACACTTAGAATCATATCATATATGATGGCCTTTATGATGAAGTGAAAAATGTTACTTCCGGTAAAGTTGTATGCTAGGGCATCTTCTACTATGTACAAATCATTAAATCATGTGTTTAAGGAAAACACTTTTAAACATGTACGTCCGTCATTTAAAATGGGACGTATCATGGTATTCATGGGTGTGTCCGTTATTCCATTCATTTCAATCGTCGTTCACACATCGCAAACTAAGTGAAAAATTGTCCCTATAGTTGATGAGAGCTATTGTTCAATTTTTATAAAATTCTGATTTTCCGTGCTCTAGATATTGAATTTGATATGTACATATGATGTGGTTGAAAAATGTCGAGAGCTATCTGCAATACTTAAACCTTGTACAGATGAATAAAAACAGCTTCCTTTTTTATAAAATAATCAAGTACTACCTTTAAATAAAGAAAGCCGACGCAGTAAAATTTGTTCTTTCTACTTGTAATTTTCTACATTTCATTCAGAAAATAACACATGGCACGCAATTTTCAATACAGTTTTTCGAACCTAACAAAGTTATCAGTATTTAGCCAATCGGGAAACAGAATTGCAATCAGGTGACTTGCGTTTCCATGGAAGGGCATATTTAAGGTCAAAAGGTAAAAAGCGAAACTATACCGACTGCCTCGGAAAAAAGATAAATGTTTTGCTCAATTGAATGTCAGAGCACTGTCACATTTTGATACATAAACTATAATTATTCGTTTTCATAATTTGTCATATTTTAAAAGTTACACAGGGGCGAGGTATATAAACTTAGCATTGTGTTACTACTGATTGTCAGAAAAACTTTAGATATGTTCATGCTGAGGAAGATACAGAGTTTGTTTATTGTGCTTTGTGGCTGTAGCTTACTTGCTGAATCTTCGCAAAATAAAAAGTTAATCAATCCAGCGGTAAATCACTATGCAGGTGAGTACATTTGAACAATATTTCGAAGGAGCTTATTTGCTTGTATGAAATTATTTTGGAGACATTAACTGGAATTTAACACTTTAACTTGTTGAAAATAAACTTTTTTTTAACTTCTTTTCGTTTCATAAAACTATTGTGTAAAGCTGAAACTTGAAGCATCATTGTGTTAATGTGAAGATATGACACTTTCATAAAGACAGTTTTGGAACTAGTTCTGAAAATTATTATACTATTATGATTTTTTAATATGAGACATGTGAAACCTGAACTGCTCTCGTAGAATCATATATTTCACCACATTTGCGATGGAACCTTGGACCGAAATATATTCGTAAGAAATGATGGGTAAGACTAAAAACGATATTTTTGCAATATAAAACAATCTATAAATGTTAAGAAGTTGCTGATTTGGCGATAAATAAGAATGATAAATAAGTAAACAATAGCCACATTTAAAAGGATTGAAAACTGATTTCAATACAAATAAAACGCATAAGAATAATGTTTGTTTGTTTGTTGGTTGGGGTTTAACGTCCGAGCAGCAATATTTCAGCTATATTTAGACGATGAACATGAAATTGATGATAAAATGAACATGAAATGATGATGAAATGAAAAAGGGATGGGACACAAGAACAATGGGGTCGAAAAAATTTGATTGCCACTGGAAATAGGGAGAGGTGGGTAGGGTCGGGCAATTTAGCCTCCTGTGGCGGAGCCCTATGGTTCCTACTCCGGGATAATACCACAGTAGTGTTCTTTAACGTGAGAGGAACGTGGCATCTTTCCCAACACGGTGCACCACTATGGTTTGCGGTCAGGTTTTCCGTATTATAGCCTGACAACCCCAGCATGTAACACGCCAGGGGTACCCCATTCAACCACCTGGGGCAAACATCCCAGTTGCTCTGTGGGCAAAGCGCCCTAGCACCCGGCTAGGGTTCTGAGCACTATTTAGTCGCCTTTTACGACAAGCTTAGCGCTGCTAAAAAAAGATACGATTATCATATGATAATCATGCAATTACCATATTGAGAGCGTACACACGTGAGAATTTTGCGAATAACAACCAAAAAAAAAAACAATATACACACACACGGGGTACACAAACGAGAAAAGGAAAACTATGACCCGTTCAATACTTCAGTTTTCATGTTGCTGATGGATACACCATAACGATCCACGAGTTCATGATGACGACCATAAAACTTCTGTAGTGATGACTTCAATCTTGTAGCAACATAACCCTGTTCCAGAAGCCTATTTGTTAGAATTCTAGCGCGATACAAAAAGTCTGCGTAGTTTCGGCAAGCTCTGGCATAACTTATGAGTTGTGATATGAACACTCCATACGCAGGAGCCGAAGTGATGTTGCCACAGATGAAAGGAAAATTAACAATTCTGAATGAAAAGTCATCACGTTTGTCGTAAAGTTTGGTCAATAGTTTTTCTTTACCATCGATTTCTAAGTGTTGGTTAAGATATGAGCACAATATGATTATTACATGATTGCCATGTGGTTATCATATGCATCCAGCACAATAGTATTATCATATATTGCTTAATTGGCAGTGTATACGGCTGCAAATTGAACCTCGGAATTTGAATAATCATTTGAAATATTCGTGAAATACAGAAACACAACACTAAAAAGCTTAGAACGTACATGTAATAAACGTTATCTATGATATCAGAACAGATCACTTATCCCTATCTTTATTTGATCCTTAAAAAAATGTATGACATTTGGAAAGAAAAAATTAAAACGTTATCTTGGTAACATTTTCATTCAGTTTGCCCACCTGGTTGGCAGCGGAATGAAGACTATTGCTACTGGTTTTCCCATAAAACTGATACATGGTATGCTGCAAGGGTGAGTATATCAGTGATTACTGAACAAACAGAACTATTTGCTTTCATTATCTTGTGAAGTTGAAAGACAAGCCCTATTGATTTAGCTGTATGACTTACACTTTTGGAAAGTTCGATATACGAGAAAACTGACAATTTACAAGGTTTTACTATATCAATTCATTATTTTCTTACATTCACTCAATGAAACCAAAGTCGTCCAAGAATCAATTCTATCGATTTGGTATCAATGTGATGTCCATGCACATCCAATTAAATGTTTCATTGTAATTGTTACTGTTTTTTTATTATTATTATTGTGAATGTATGCAATATTAATTTTACTGGCGTGTTCCGACTTGTTTCAGGAAAAACTGACATTCATAACCCTTAAATAATAATATAATCGCTCGTTTTTTGTCAATCGTTGATCTATCATTGCTTGAAGTGATGGAAAACACTTAATCCAGAACCGAAATGTGTTTTGTATAAGGTGGAAGGAGCAAATATGCATGTCACTACAATCATACGTTTGTGAAAAAAGATACGATTATCATATGATAATCATGCAATTACCATATTGAGAGCGTACACACGTGAGAATTTTGTGAATAAAAAAAAAAACAATATACACACACACGGACAGGGGACACAAGACGTATAAAAATTTGTAAAAGAAAGTACAACAGAAATGAACTGAAAAGTACAGAAAGAAAATAAAAACACGACTGCATCTTCAATTGGAATGAGATCAGGTGCTCGGGTAGGTTTGGACAGTTCCTACCTTTTTTTATCAAACTCGTCAAATATTATAGAATGTACTTAACTTGGTTTTTCAACTTATTACCTTAAACAGGACGAATGTAAAAAATTTGGAGGATTCTTGGCAGAACCCAACAATTATGAAATTGACAGCTATATTTCAGGAGATTCAATAAGTAAAGGTAATTTTATATGTGTGTCTCGTCACTACTAAAATAAAAGGTAGGATGAGTATTTATCAACATCCAGAAATACAATTTTTCCAGACAAACCATGGGTTTTTTTGTGTGTAAAATTATATGGGTGGTAATAAAATATAAATAAATTTGGCAGTTGATAAAATGCTTTGCTAGATACCTCTCCCATTTTATTTGAAATGTAAGTAACCCAAATACTGTTCGATTCCTTGATATGTTTCGGTTTTTATATTGTATCAACTTTTTTCTAGTTGAAATAAAAAGAAAAAAATGTAGCCATTGTTTTGGGAGTATTAACACCTATAAATTCAAAAATACCAATCATGTTTGATGCAAATATCGGTATGCTCTATCAAAATCCTAACGGTTGTTATGTTTTATATACTTAATAGGTGTCAATTACTGGATTGGTCTCAGTGATCTCCGCAATGAAGGCCAGTTCATGTGGGAATTTTCATGGAAACCTTTGAGGTATTCAAACTGGGTTCCTGGTGATCCAAACAACGCTCATGGAGTCGAGGATTGCGTTTTGACGAACTGGCATAAAAAGTGGGCGGACGCTCCGTGTAACTGGCAAAAATATTATGCATGTCAGATGAAACCTAGTAAGTTCTGAAAACGCTGTTCAAATGACCTACGGCATCATTAAGTTCACTTACGTTTTATATAGATTGTCCTATATATAACGGCCCAACCTTAATTAACTTTTGCGAACAACAATAGCGTGTTAATTCTCAATAAAACTGTCTTAGCATTGACAATTTTGTATAAGATAAAATGTGTAATTAACAACTTCAATTTATACATTATTATTGGGTTTGTAAGTCTCGTTCTTGATTCGTTTTCCATACTGGAATTTTCCATGTAGAAAGCAATTAAATTCAAAGATCGATCTGCGTTTTATTATTTACATCCGAGATCTATCTCAAAACGCTGGATTGTATTGCAGAATCGTTTAATTATTGTTTTTTGTATTACCGTTATCATGTAGAAATATAAAGTTGTCATAATTTATAACTTTTTTGTTCACACACAAGTATGTTTTACTTTTTTATATTAAACTCAACGCTCTATAAACATCAAATGTTCCATGCATTCGAATGGTAGATGACTAATTCTCGTGAAACCAAAGAGTCACGTAACGAGATGATATATATTCTTTTTATATTTTATACGTACACAATGTATATATTGGAGATCAATGAACCAGTATTCAAACGGTAGTAAAAAGAATATAATCCAATGACAAGGTAAGGAAATCGATAGATACACTGTGACAAATAATTAAGTACAAACTACTTCGTATATTTCTTCGTAAATAACACAAATTGTTCTTTTTAATTCATTTTAAGCATGCGCACCGGGTTGGCTCCAAAAAGGAAGATATTGCTACTGGTTCTCGGATTTTACTCAAACTTGGCAGGGTGCTAAGGTAATTCATACTAGAATTATTATAATTAAGCAGTAAAAATGCATTGACTGTATGTTTAAAAGTGATATAAGGTCACTGCCTGAATGACTTTTCAGTTGTGACGTCACGAACGTAACATTGTTTTGAAGATGCCAGGATGTCGTCCAGTTCAAATAAAGAAACGGCTGTTTGCGTAGCAAAAAATTCATTATTCATTTTAAATTTTGATGTAGTATAAAGACAATAACAGTGCACTTGTTTGGCATAAAACTGATATACGGATGAGGCTAAGAACTGCACGGTTGTGCTGACGCCTACACTACACATAATTCTCTTTCCCATTCATTAACTCTACAACCTGGACGATAAGATTTAAATAATTTCTGAAGCGAAGGTTCCCGCCTTAGTGCTACGTGTAATATAACTACGGCTTTTTGAAAAAAAAAACAAAAAAACAAAAAAAAACTTAATATTGTTAAGAAAACTGACAAGTTGCCTCATTCTTTATTTAATGTTTATTTTTATTTAAACTAGTTCTTAACATTTGTTTGATTTGCTTTTTTTTAACTTCATAGATAATTTATCTTTTTTACTTATGATTTTTCAAGGAAACTTGTTTGGGGATGGGCGCCATTTTAGCTGAACCTAAAGATAGAAAAAGTGATAAGTTTATATCAGGAGATTCAATAAGAAAGGGTATGTGACGGAAACAATTTTTAGGAATATTTGTTTCTACATTGTAATGGTATGGTAAATCCAAAAGAACAACTGGTATTTTTGTTCATCAAATTAAACTTATTTTATCTGCTAGAAACGACAAACTGCTACAAAGTTAACGACGAAGATCTAAGTAAAGGAGCATAACTTTTACAAACCATCGGTTAATTTGTGTAAACCATTTTATATAAATGTCAAGTAAGCATCTAAGTAGCTTGATAGGCTTTGATTAAATTGATTACATTCAATTTTTTTTACCTCCATTATATACATTTTGTGTCCAATTGTTTCTCGATTAGTAACGTTTTTGTCAAATGTAAACATAATTATATGTCTAAGAATCATATAACATATGTATAAGGTATGACACATGACGAAAAAAAAAAAAACACTACAGAGATTGAACTGCATTATCTATGTATTTATGTCTCAAAATCTCAAAGTGTTTGTAAAAGTTTGCCTTTTTTGAGATTTTAGTCTCAACGTGTAAGCAGTTAACAAAAATCACCATCACTGATGCTATAGGATATATTGTAATAGATTTTTGTAGTTTTGTCACTTATTGATATATGCACAGAATGGCAATGACAAGATAAGTTGAATAAGCTTGTCCTATTTATGTTTCTAAATTTGGTTTATGAAATTTTAAATGGATATATGTAGTAAACATGTTTGAACTGCACTAAAAGATGTTGATAAAAAAAGAGAGAACCAATGAATTACAAAAAAAATAAATAAATAAATAAATAAATTAAAAAAAAAAAACAGTTTTATATATTGTAAATTTCGATATGCTGCACACGTGCTTCGATGAGTAAACTCTCATCAGCAGCATTAAAATAAAAAATGTAGGACAAATAAAAAAAAAACAACCCAAGACAAAAGAAAACAAACCCCAAACAAACAAATTAAAGCCACAAAGAAACCAAAACAAACAAATTCCACCAACACAAAAAACAAAAACAAAAAACAAAAACAAAACAAAACAAAAACAAAAACAAAAACATACAACCAAATTACCTATACAAAAAAAAATCAAAAACAGAAACAAAAATGATTGCTGCTGGAAAAAAATGTCACATTTGATATCGTTCAGTTTAGTTTATTTATACTTCATTTTGGATATAATGTTGTATTTGCAGATATTCATTACTGGATTGGCCTAAGTGATCAGCAAGTAGAAGGTCAGTTTATCTGGGAATCAACTTCGGAACTAGCTCGTTTCACAAACTGGGTACCTGGCGACCCAAATGATGCTCACGGGAACGAGGATTGCGTTCTTACCAACTGGCATACCAAATGGGCTGATGCCAACTGTAACTGGAAAGAGCACTTTGTGTGCCAAGGCAGAATCTGATATATATTTTGCATTTTTTTGTATTAAATGATCTATATCGGCCTGTTCATAATGTTTATTTTAATTGAGCCTTTCATCGACCATATTTAAACTTTATGAAAATGCATCGTCAGATACACATGACAAAATGAATCTTCTCACAATCACGATTTTGCACAGTGATTTTATTCTAAGATGATAAGCAACCAATACACCGATTAATACGTAGGCATATTATCTACGATTGCAGTTGTTTCCTTAAAAAAACTTAATTATACTGAAACACTTAAAACAAGTTTATTTTAGATTATAAATTTAATTATGAGTAAGCGAGGTTATAACTACATGCAGAAGATGTGCTTTTTAAAAAGCCTATCTTGTACTCGTTCGTCTACTTACATCAAGTTAGATAGTTTGCAAGATGTTAATCCTTATTGCAACCAATAGTACAACTAGGACCCACATTGGGTCTTTAGCGACCCCAAGGCCTCTCGCATTTTTATTCTGCAACCCCAGTTTTAAATTTCTGCTAAGGCCCTGGTACTGATTATTTGTATATCTCCTTTTATTACTTTAGTCTAAGCGAGCAAAAACCCATGTTTAATGACATAAACATTAGAGACAATGGCTGATAAACGCGACTTTTATGGAGTTTGAAATTTAGTTATTTCTTTAATAGATATGTATCCATAGCTTTTGGAAATATAATACGGTTAATACGTCATCTCTACGTGAAAAGACATGCTTCTAGCACAACTATTTAAGATTGTATTTGAATTCATTATAGTGATTAACTGAATACATGCCTGCTCGATACTTCCTGATGAATGTCGGCAAAAATCAAATACCGAAGCGTCAATAATTGGAAGATTGAAAAAAGTAGCAACTGTGAAAAAAGAATATATCAGGTTTGAATTCAGAAATACTTCATGCCGATGTCATACGATATTGTGACCCCCACAAAATATTGAACTAAGGTTTTAAAGATGATAGCGAAATTTTTGTTTCTCTTTGTAATAACTTGCCCTCTTGTATGATATTGTAACTGCCGCAATTTTTGACCCCCTATTGAAAGATGAACAATGAGGGCTCGTAAAGTATGGACGATACAAAAATACTCTTGTTACATTTCTTGAAAAATAACGAATATATAATAGAAATATAAAGAATTTTCTGTTGAAAATGGGTTCATATGAAGTTGTGCCTTCCAAGTGACTATGTAAGTTAGACAACTTTATTGTGTCTTTCAAGTATGAAGATCTTACATCAACTACCGATTATTGTGGGATAACAACGAGTGAGTTGTTCTTAGATGTATATGTGTGTAAACAATACGTTTCGGGTAAAGTACACTAGGCATTCACATTACATGACATTAACATAAACATTGAGATTTTTGTATTTCATGTTCTATACGAATCCAACACACCAAATCAATCCGATACCATAGATACAGCAAACCATCTTCTCCTGATAGAGAGGGCCAAATAAAAAAAAATAAATATGTCATCGCCTCAATCTTCTACTGATAGCTATACATTGAACTCAGGTCCACATCATGGATATGTAGACCCCAGAATCCAATCCGACATTCAACCATCGCCAATTCCTAACCCTCTTCAGCATATTATACCCTCTTCTACTCCAACCACTACTACAACCAACTTTCTCTCTACAACCAACTGATATAAACAGTATTGTACTACAATTTAGAGATGTTTTGAGGGAGGAGATACATTCTACCATACAGACAGTCTTTAAGGTTGAAATAGAAAAAGCAGTTCAAGGAACCTTCCAATCCCTTTCAAATGAAATAAAAAATCTGCAAACCAAAAATGCTCTGCTCAGAGATGAGGTAGATTCTCTGGAACAATACGGTAGGCGGGACTTGATGAGGTTTGGTGGAATTAATGAAATCCCTGGTGAAGATACAACCGATATCGTCACGAAGATAGTAGAAGAAAATTGACGTTGACTATCAAATAGGTAATATTATTCGGTTACATAGGGTAGGCAATCCAAAAAAGAGTTAACGAAAACGGGCGGGAACTTCCACCGAGGCAGTTTAGTGTTCGTGTGAAAGACCCTCTTGTGAAAGAGTAATCAAGGGAACCAAGGTTATAGCGGTAATGAAAAGAATGTAATTCAGGGACAAAGACCGGACATGGAAAACAGACATACACAACAAAGAACATAAAGTAACTAAAATAATACATACAAAGTAACAATAGTAAATGAGCAACTCAGACTCCACTAAAAAAATATAACAATAATATAAAAACAAAGCGGTTGATCACACCATTATCGCAGGAGAGGGGTTACAATAACCCAACAGGAAGTTTAAGTATCCGGAGGTTAGAGGTTAAAATATCACAACAGAATGATAAAACATCATAGGCGGGGTGAAACTATATCGCAATGGTGGAGTTTAAAAATTGCGGCAGGGCGGTTGAAATATCACAACACAATGTTTAAATATCGGGAGTAAATATATCACAACAGCGAGGCTAAAATATCGCATGCAGGGTTTGGGGGGTGTTAAAGTACCACAATAGGGGTAAAAATCGCAGAACGGGAAGTTAAAATATCGTGGTAGGGGGTTAGTATAGCGCAACGGCGGGGTTAAAATATTACAAAAGGATGGTTTTAATAGGGGTTGAGTATCACGTGAAGGGGCTAAGATAATAGGGGGTTAAAATATCGCAGCAGGGATGTTATAAAACAATATAAGTGGGGTTAACATATCACAACAGGGTAGTTAAAATATCATGACTGGTAGTTATACTATCGGAACAGAGTAATTAAATATCATTCCAGAGAGTTTAAAATACCGTAGCAGGGGGTTTAAATTCCAAATAAAAGGGGGGTTGAGATATCCCAACAGGTTGTAAAAATATCACAGGCTGGGCGGGCTAACCTATCACAATAATGGCAAAAATATCACAACAGAAAGTTAAAATATCACAACAGAAAGTTAAAATATCATGGCAGAGAGGTTAAAATACTCCACTAGAGAGGTTTAAATAATGCAACAGGATGTATAATTATCGCAGCAGAGAGTTTTAACATCACAACAGAGGGGTTAGAATATCGAAGCCTGGGGGATAATATTTCACAATAAGGGATTCAAATATCACAGCAGGGTTAAAAATACCTTAACAGGGGGTTAGAATAATATAGTGTAGGCATGTAGTACAATGCCTATAGAGGCGAGCACTGAGTGATTCATCATTTTTAATCTTCACTTTTAACTTGACGAGCAGTTCCAACTCTATCATACAAGATGTATAAAATTCAGAATCATTACAGTTCTCCATGGATGGCGGGATTATTTTACACATAAACTGTGACTTATAAAACGCAACTGACAGCTTAAAACAAATATGATTGCCTGCCATATCTTAGAAAAAATATGCTTTGATTTAAAAAAAAATTCGAAAGCAGTTTAGGAATTGAGCATCAAGTGCAACAGCGAAGAGAGACGCGTAAGTATGCCTCGTCATTTATCAGTGCATGCAGCCTTTACCGATTTTTTCCAGGAAGCAGGAAAAAATTAAAGGAATGTATTGAAAATCATTGTATATTTGACCATCTCAAGAATGCTATTTTCAGGTATACATACTTTGGCTGCAAAACGTTTTACATCCAATGTTTATTATCAGATGTAGACGTAGAAAATAATAGCAGCGATAAAAGTCCGTACAAACAACGATACATAGCTGGATCTGCAAAATGTACCACCAAATTTCTTTCAAAACTTTTTAACTTCTATACTTACAGCTGTCAAAGAGGGTCTCCAGTTTTACCACAACACTTGATACTCCCGTAGTGGTATTAAGTTCAATGTGGATCCTGAAAATTTCTAATGATCTTTTGGAGACCCTCAATTCAAGATTATTATTAGAATATATTAGATACAAAACCTGTAATCTTTCAACACTGAATACTTCTATTCCCCACACTCAGTTAAAATCCCGACTCAAAAACTTTATACATCGTTGTTTCTCCAAAAAAGATGATACACCTAGATACAAATATATAGTTCTAGGTAGAGATTCTTCATACTTTGTAAATAAATAACTCCAAATCATCTTCCAAATGTAAAGAAGAAAATGTTTTCAAAATGAAGGAATTTTTTATCGACAACATATTTGTCCAGTGTGGTTGGTGCGTTTTTGATCAAACGGTCAGCATTCAAATAGGAACAAATAGTACAATACTTGCTGACATATTCCTTCATTCTTATGAGGCTGACATCATAGCTGTTAGGTAGATCCTTTAAATTCAGTTTCCCTTATATAGGTGATGTGTTAGCGTTAAACAATGCTAGTTTCGGGGATTTGATACATTGCATTTACTCTAAAGAAATTGAAATAATGAATACGACAGACATTGTGAAATCAGTCTCACATCTTGACCTACACTTAGAGATAGTTGGTAATGGAAAACTATTTACCAAACTTTACGACACACGTGATGACTTTTTATTATGTAAGATCATGCAAATCTGCAAATGTAATGTATAACCTTCCTAGGAAAATCCACTAAAACCCCTTAAGTAGTAAAGAAGAGTTGTAATTCATAGATGTCAATATGTTACATTTTATCAGGTAGATCAAACCTATTACATGAAGCATTATTTTCTGTCATGCGTCTTTCAAAATCAATCAGAAATATGTATTTTTAAAGATCAAATAAAGTTTGCAAATACACAATATCTTTTTATGTTAAAACTATATAACTATTTGTTTTAAATCCTTTTTTCATGGTAGAGATACTTGACTGAAAATGTTCTATATAAATAAAAGGCACTTGAGGTATGGATGACTTCAACCAGCCCCCTTCTTTGTTAGTGTACGCTCCCTAGTTGATATGGTATTAGGCATTTATATATGATATTTTCAAAGCATGGTCCAAATACTTACAAAATTCGATTTTTGATATCAAATTAGAGAATCAAACAGAAATATTGTTTCTCGAGTTAAAAGGGGAAGGTGGTCGAATCATCCGTACCTCCGAGTGCCTGCGACAGAAATGTAATGAAAATTGTTGTTTATGATTGCCCCATTCCTAAAAGTTGGGGGCATATTATTTTATTCTGTCAGTCCACCCTACTGTCTTACAAGTTTTTGCACATTAACTCAGATTAAAAAAAATTTGCATCAACTAAATTGAAACTTTGAGAGAGTATGCATATAAAATTGAAAAGTTCCTTTTTATTTAATTTTCTTTTCATTTTTGAGTATAGTAAGTAAGGTAGTTGTAGAAACAGGTATACTCATTTAAATCCATATTGAGTTGATGAATATAGAATTATAATTCCTTCTGATTTTGATACTGACATTATCACGCGCTCTTTCAGAAATCCCAGATGATATTGTCAGTATCAAAATTGAAAGTAACTATTATTCTGTCTATCGGTAATCCGAATATGGCAATTAAATTTATTTCAAATTGCATTTATTTTTTTTTTTGAATTGCTGTCACCGGAAAAAAATAATATAACGATATTAATTGATAAAATCAAGACCACGCCCTAAACGATTCTTGCACGCTTACGTCATGTCGATCATGTTTGTTTTACCTGACATTTTAGTGACACAACCAGTGAGAAAGATACGGAAAATATAAGTCAGAATCATCATGGAAAAAAAGGACAAACTGACGATAGAAATAGATACAAATAATTTAATTGGTTTCAACACATTAACAATTATAGGTTCAGGCCCATATACCTACAGAAAATAATTATTTGTTTAACAGTTTTATCAAAATACATTGAGATTTGTATTTGTGGTGTTATATTCATTTTTGTTTTTAAAGAAAATTCAGGTCATTCGCTTTACTTTTTTATAAAACCACAGGTGAAAATTAATAGATTCAATTGGTGGTCCAATCTGAAAATGTATATTGCATATTGTATATTTGACATTTAAAAATACCCCCGCCCCATTGTTTACTGGAAGATACAACGAAATGCCTAGACATCTGTTGTTTCAAGGGAAGCCAATCGAATATATATGTTGCAAAGATTAGACAAAGCTGGAAAGAATCCCCCGTATCTACAGGAAGATATAAATAAAGGTGTCAACATATTTTATTTATTGGGGAAGCCATAAATAGTTGTTAAACTATTGTACGTGTAGCAACTTAATATTTTTATTACTTGATGTATTCAAACTTCTATGTGTATAATTGTTTTTGAGTAAAACGTAAAAAGGACATTAATACCATTACTGATAATATCGTTATTAAAAGTTAAAAGAAAGAAAAAAAAACTTTTATGTTGTATTTCTATATCATAAACATTTTATATGTAGGAAAGACAAACTGTCTGCATTTTGATAAAAAAAAAGTATTAGGAATATTTTATTGTCTTGTAAATGTTATAGTGGTAATATTAAGCTTTTTCAACTTATAAGTATATAGTTCTAAAAATAGTTTTCATAGGCAAAACGTGATTCAGATAACTTTCCTATGATGACCTATATATTTATAATCTGTAATAACCTTACTGGCAGCAACAAATACATTGTCGGTGTTTTGTCCCATTTATTCAAGAGTATTTACGCTAAATTTGCCCCGAGGTCGCTAGGTCACGTGGTATTATAAAAAAAAACATATGCTTATAAAAAAGCCGCTGTTCAATATCAAAAGTTATTCCGTTAGAAACAGAGACGACTGTAAAGAGAGCTTAAAAGGAATGTTTTAGAGTAATGATATGTTACTGGTTCTCTTCTACCAAAGAAACTAGAGGCGCTGCTTCAGTACGTAATGATTTCGTCTACTGTTTGAGGTTTTGCTTAATCTGCGTAAGTATTTAACCCTTTCTATTTTAATTTGTAATTTTATTTTTTTCTAATCCCGAAATCGCCTTTTTAAGAGTTGACATTTTATTATATCCCACGCAACGAAGTTGCAAACGGTTTAATGTTTTTGACCCGTCCGTCAGTCCATTTTCAGTTTTCCGGAGTTTTTTGAAACGCTTGCAGATATGGACATGATATTTTGTATATAAGTTTACCATGATAATTTACAGGTCAAGTTTAACTTCAGTTCCGCACCAATGATTTTTACCAAAATTACGGGCCTTGAACTTAGCAAAATTCACAGAAATAACAGTTTTCCGTTTTTTTTTCTAAACGCTTGCAGATATTGACATGATTTCTGGTATATAAATTTACCATGTTACAACACAGGTCAAGTTAAATTTTCCTTCTGCTCTGATGATATGTATCGAAATTACGGGCCTTAAACTTTGCAAAATTCACAGAAATAACAGTTTTCCAGACTTTTTTTTCTAAACGTTTGCAGATATTTACATGATTTGTGGTATATAAGTTCACCATGATATGTTACAGGTCAACATTATGTTTCGTTCCACTCTGATGATTTTTACCGAAATTACCGGCCTTGAACTTACAAAATTCACAGAAATAACAGTTTTCTTGACACTTTGTTTCTAAACGTTTACAGATATTGACATGAGTATAGAAATGAAATGTAACATGATAAGTTACAAGACAGGTTTGTGGTTGGTTCCGCTTCGATCTTTTTTTACCGAAATTACAGGCCTTAAACTTTGCTTAATTTACAGAAATAACCGTTTTTCGGACTTTTTTCTAAACGCTTGCAAATTATGGCATGATTTTTGGTATATAAGTACACCATGATATTTACTTTGGATTAACTAAAACACAAAGAAATCACAGTCTGGGGTTTGAAACTTACATTCTGAGTCATAAAATTTAGTTAGAAGATAAAGGTCTAAAGCCTAAAAAACATTCTTAGTCCTCTTTTTTCGGGGTCTTTCTACATCTATTTATCTTACAAACAAATTTACTTGTGTATCCAACATGGGGACGTGTGGGGTATGTGAGCGCTCTCACTAAGGTTCTTTAATTATATTTGAAACTAAATTGTGCGGAATGAGATAAGAGAAACAGAAATATGTTTGTTGTGTTGAAAGTAAAAATGTTCTTTAAATTCAGATGAAACAAAAATGGGAAAATAATTCCAACAGAACAATCGGAAAAATGTATTTCTAATTGGAAAATTGACTTTCTAATTCGAAAACCAGTTTTCCCATGGTATAGTTACATTTTGTCTTAGAGAACAAGTGCTCCCACTGAAAAAAAAATCATTCCTGTTGGCAAATAAATCCCAATGGAGAAAATGACTTCCAAGGGATCTTTTTTTTTAATTCAATGAAAAGTATACTTTCCAATTTCCCAATTGGAAGATATAATTCTCAAGTTGCAGATAAAAAATCCAATTGCAATGTGTATGATTCTGATCATAGTTTTAGTTTCACAGTCATTTTAGACACTAATGAAATAAAATTAATTGAGTGATATACCCTGTATAAGTCGTGAAGTGCAAAGTACACCTGAATTTTGAATTACAAAAAAAATGATGAAAATGAAAACAGCAAAATGTACATGTACTGGCACAAGTGTAAATGATTTTGTTTCAGAAGACTAGCTAGTTAAGCATTTCTTGAAATATTTTCAACTTTTGAAGTCTTTCTTTTCCTATTCGATCTCAATTATTCGGCAACAAAATTGGGTCTTTAGGATTACATGATTCTTTATACAGCAGTCAGTAGAGTACTTAATCAAGAGTTACTACTACACCTTTATGAGCGAAACGCACGGTTAATTTTCATTCCATACTGTCAAGTTTCCTTCCATTTTTGGCAACAGTCCTTCAGCACCTGCGTAGAGAGTTTTCTTATCATAACTCATACGTTATTCTAGAACTTGCCATAACTATTCAGACTTCCGTTCCGCGCTAGACTTCTTACAATAAGGCTTCTGAGTTAGTTTGCCACAAGATTGAAGCTATCGCTAAGGACTACAGAAGTTTCATGAACTCGTGTGTCGTTACGCTGTATCCAATTGCGCCCTTAGGACGGATTTGTCGACCTTGTCATAGTTTATCTTTCCTGTTCCGTTTATCCCGTAATTGAATTTTACTGAGCAACTCGGCAGATTTTTCCAGTTAAACAGAGGATGCTTACCATACCGGTGCACCTCGGCCACGATCCCAGTTTTTAGTGGAATACGAGTCGCTCATTTACTTGTCTTTCTTTGTACGTGTTCTTTTGCTTTTTTATTTCTTTTGTTGTGTCTTTCTGTTTTCCTGTCTAGTCTTTATCTCTGGATTGCATTTTTTTTTTTATTTCCGCTTGGATCTTGGTTCCCTTGGCTACTCTACACCTACAATGTAAAACGAAATATCAATTATAATAACTGCAAATATCATCAACACCTTTATTCCATTGAACATAAATTTAAAGTTAGCTGATTATAATTTCCTTAAAAATCATAATTTAAAGATGTTAATAGTTATAAAACTCCTATGTGTTAAGAAGTGTTCTGATGTTTACTCTAAATTATTCCATTCTGTAACAACATTTTTAAAAGATCACACTGTGAACATGCTTACAAACAAGAAGCTCCAAGGAGCCTGCATCGCTCAACTGGTTAAATTTTTGCCTTTTAAGTGAAATAAATCTAACAATAATAAGGATCATTTCTGCAATTGAAATCTATTGGCTAAACATAACAGATTTGGAGATGTATGCAAGAATCTGCTGTGTAACCCCATTGTTCTATTTATAGAAACGAAAGCCATGTTTTTTTAGCGATCAAAAATCTGTTATTTCGTTAAGGATACCCTATAAAACAAAAATGTCAACTTTCATTGAATTCTGTAAAGCGGTTTCTGAGAAGATGTTTTACAGTGATAGCATCATAAACAGAAAAAAAACGTCCAAAAAGGGCAATAACTCCAACATGGGTCAACCAATTTTCACGAAAATTTGACCACAAATAGATCTCTTCATGCTGAATAATCATACCCTCATGTCAGATTTAGGTTAAACCTAACCGTTTCGGAGATACATGCAAAAATCTGCTGTTGACCCCAATGTTCAATTTTTAGTAAGAGCGGCCATGCTTTATAACAGATAAAAAAATACAAACGGTCATTTTGTTGAGGATGCCCCTTTAAACAAAAATATCAACTTTCATTGAATTCTGAGGAGAAGATTTTTTAAAGTAATGACATCAACAATAGAAAAAAAATACGTCCACAGAACTCCAACATGGGTGAATAGATAGATCTCATCATGCTGAACAGTTTTATCCCGTCAACATTCGGCTAAACCTAACGGTTTTGGGGATAAATGCGAAAAACTACTGTCTGACCCTTACGTTCTTTTTTAGGGAACGGTGGCCATGTTTTTCAGGGGATCAAAAATCCTCACATCAGTTCTATGCACAATACCCCAAGGAACATTCAAAGTTAGTTTGGTTCTAATTGGTCAATTGGTGTCAGAGAAGATTTTTGAAAGAAATAAAATTTAAAATACCAAAAAAAAACTTTGAAAAAGGGCAATAACTCCAACATGACTTAATAGCTTAAAATGAAAATTTGACCGCTAAAAGATATCATCATGCTGAACACTTTAATTTAGTCAACATGTAGCTCATCCAAACGGGTTTTTGAAGATATATGCGAACAAACTACTGTCTGACCCTTACGTTCTATTTTTAATAACGGCGGCCATGTTTTTCGACGAATCAAAAATCCCCACATCCTGTCTATGCAAGGAATCCAAAGAAACATTCATACTAAGTTTGGTTTAAATTGGTCCATTAGTTTCAGCGAAAAAGAGCTTTGAAATTTGTTAACGACGACGAAGGACGCCAAGTGATGGCAATAGCTCGCATGGCCTTCGGCTATCACCTTTGGTCGAGATCACCAGTCATCAAACATCAACAAAAAAACGCATCTAGTCACCAAGCGCATTGAAAAAAAAATATTGAAATCTAGAGGAGTAGCCAAATCTGAATGTGTGACTCTAAAGTCTGTCTAAGTTTATAAGCAAAAAGCTCATTCAATATAGAGGGGTCTGAACAATTCCCAACGATGTTAGAACTGTCAAATCTGCGTAGTAAATGCTTTGTCGTTCGACCAGCGGGACTCGAACTCGCACCGCTGTGACATCTATGACAACACCGCCTGCTCAAGTGCACAAAGTCCAGCACCCTAGACCAGTCTGCCATATAAAATATAGCTTTCGTTGTCCGGGTCATTCCTCCTCGTAGGATTAATCTAGAGTTGTAATTAATGATGCATGTCACAAGAAATAAATATTATGGTATTGATTCGTCACATTCATAGACGTTGAATAATATTGATTTGTTGTGACATGCCTAATTAATTTGATCCTCTATCCTACAAAATAACACAAAGATGAACTGTCCCATACTACCATACATCGTGTACGAAGTTACAGCCCTATATTTATCATACGAGGTAGAATGATCCGGCTAGCGAAAGCTATATTTTATATAGCCTAGCTGGCCGAGTGGTCTAGGGCGCTGGACTTTGTGCAGGCGGTGTTGTCAAAGATGTTATAGCGGTACGAGTGCGAGCGGAAAATATATACATTTATATGATAATAAAAATAGGAGAGGTAATTGATGTGTTTTCCCTTCACGTGAGCTTTTAAGATAAAAGATATGTACTATTAAAAGATGCATTGGCATATTAACAGATGCCTAGTCCGAATTTTATCTAACCCTGCATGTTTGGATATTAATCTGTCGGGATGGTTTCAGAATGATACACAAAGTTGGATTTTAATGGAACAGCAAGTGCTTCTTACGATTGGGCATATTCTATCTTGTAGGGTCCCGATTCTTTTTACTGTATGCTGATACCATATTCATTTTACATGGTAAACTCAGCATTTAAAGTGCAACTCTCCGCAGTACTGCAAAAAAAATTATATGGCACGTCATTCCGATATCAAGCCAACATTTCAATAGGAGGGTTGCATTGCAGGGTCGTAAGTCTAAATGACTTCTATAGCACTTCATAACAGACAATAATATGTTTCTTCGATTCTTCAAGACCTTGACGATTGAGTGCAGTACTGATATCAAAAAATATTTCATCAAAGTGAGGAAATCTGAGCTCTTCTATATATAACAAATTAATAAAAATTTACCCTACCGGTGCACCTGATCCATGATCCGAGTTTTTAGTGGAGTCCAAATAGAAATAGATTTTCCGTTTTTTTTTCAAAATTTAAAGAACAAAGTTAAAATATCATATCTGTTTTTCCAATATAATTGCGCACAGTTTGGTGTATGCTATAATATTTTCACTCTTATAATGGCGATTTGGGGATTTGCAAAAATTATAATTGCAAATTTAAGTTATATAGAGTTGTATGCATCTTAATTTATCTATAAAATATAAGGACAAGTTTTATAGCAAATATGTCAATGAGACAACAACCCCATCAGGATGAAAAATGTTAGTCCAAGGTCACCTTCGGGTCTTTGTAATTGTAGCATGAACTACAAGTTCAGATATATTACATGAATAATATTTGGCGATATTCTATTGGACATGCACGTCTTTTCACCTAAAAAAGAAGGTGAAAATACCATTATACATGATATTATACACAGGCAAATATTTTTCATGTGAAATTCACTTAACACGACTTTTATGTGATCAATTCACGTGAATTTCACGTGAAAACTCGATTCACCTGAATTTAACGTGAGAATGATCACGGAGTTGGTCAATTCAGGTGAAAATCATGTGAAATTCATATGAAAATCACGTGAAACAGAGAAAAATCTGGACAATCAAACTTAAAGAAAATCAACGAATTTTGAATTACAATTTTTTTTTAGTTTTTATCTTAATTCTCCATAAGCATGATCATTTTTATTTTGGTTTATAAAATCTATGAATAATTGCTAATAAATACTATAATACAGGAAAAAATGTAGAGAAATGGGAGCAATATTTTCCAAGGGACAGGTTTGAAGAACATTTCATTTTCCGAGATTCCATCAGAAATGGTACGTTGATAATATTCTCCGTACATTCACCTATTTCTTTACTTTCATATACCTTTTAACGCTCCCGAAGAAAATTAATAAAAACAATTTTTTGTTAGCTCTTATTTGATATGTTATACCTTCAAGTATGATAAATTTTGTAATGATATATATTTGCCCTAAAGCATTATACTAATTGTCATTGTCTGATATGTCTAATGGCCGAAATGTCCAGCATTCATAAAGACTTATTGGTTTTCTTGGTCCGAAATGTCTTTGGGTTGAAATGTCCGGGACTGGTCAACAATATCGTTCTTAAAATTTGTGAAACGTCTTAAAAGATTTCTTTTATTGTATTTAGTTTTGCTGCATTCTGTTTCATTTAGTATAGCTTAATTATATTTTTTTTACGATTTGATTCATTTTATCGAATTGTTTCGTTTCAATTCTTTCTTTTATCGATTATTTTCGTTTCGTTTTGGTTTGTTTTCGTTTCGCAATTTTTATGACCCAAGAATTATGGATAATATTAATGACGTAATTTTTGTAAACATCCGGGAGCCATACTGCAGACTATAAGGCCAACCATATCTTGGAAAAACTATGATTTGATTTGTATTTAATTATCGAAACTAGCAAATATTTTTCGAGAATGGTTTGGCGCTAAATCGGACATACACAAGTATACGCAAATGAAGCTGTTCTTTCCGCTCCTGACATATTTGTATGTTTTCCATTTCATAGATTGCACTGGACAAACGAATATCATCATGTGTCCAATATTAAAAAAATGGATTCAACTTAATTGCACTTAATTAACGTAAAGCCTCTTAATATTTTCAAAATTAACCTAGAAATACATCATTATTGAAATACCTCGCGATTATCATAAATATGGATACTAAATGAAATAGAAGTTATAGTAAATCATCTGAACTGCCTACAAATTAATTCAAAATTATAATTTATTACTAATTCATCACATTTCGACAAAAAACAATGGTAATGGTCCAGTGCTATTCGATATAGGATATCAATTTTATCAATTCAATTATAAAATATCGAAAACAGAGGTCTAAGTTTGTATCTGCGCACTAGACAGTCTGTACTTCAGTAAAAAAACAAAACTGGGACAATTTAGAGTACTAGAAGCTGTGATTACTTTTTACTTCATAGAAGTATTTGAGATGCCTTCAACAATTAAGACAAAAAATTCAACAAAAAGGATATGAACATGGACTTCCTATAAACAACGAAAACAAAACTGTTTATTGATGAACTACAAAGAAAATATTTTATATGTAAAGACCATTTAAGTAACAAAAAAAATCTGTTGTATGCAGAATTAAGCGACAGTCACTGTAGAAATTAGGCAGTGGGTGAAAGATGGTATTAAAAAAACACCATTTTGATAGTTGAATTTGACTATTTGCACCCATCACAATCAAGGTGAAAAGACAATATTTGCCATATTACTTTTGTAAAATGAGTCATAATTTTATTGAAATAAACTGAAAATAAAGAAGGGCAGTTAACTCTGTCAAAAACTCCATTTTTCTAAAAAAAAAAAAAAAACCCACAATTTTGATAGTTGAATTTGACTATTTGCACCCAACACAATTAAGGTAATTATTATTTTGGTAAAATAGTCATAATTTTATTGAAATAAAAAACAAAAACAAAACAAAACAAAAACAAAACAAAACAAAAAAACCAAACAAAATCCTTTAGTGAAATTATGTTGTCAGATCTGTGGATTTGTGACAGGAATGTTACTTATTTGTCACATCTTGCTTGATTCTTAGAAAAATCGTACATTTACATCTTTAAACAAACAATTTATCGTGCGCTGAAATGAACAAAACTTTAGTGACAAAACAAGCTTTAGTTAGTCTCTTGTATAGAGCTGCTCGTCGTCCTTTGTCTCATTCACAATCTACTCATGTGATCTGCAGCAAACTCGTTTACTTACGCCTTATACAAAACACGCGTATGGTTCACATGATACATGATAATTAAAAAAAATACCCAGATTGAGTGGCTAAAGTGTTATAATTCACGTCAGTTAATTTGGAAAAGTTGTTAAACATTAATACAAACATTAACAAAATTTAACTTGTGCTTTTAAGCGAAACCTTTTTGAAGAACTATATACTTTGATACATAGCAAGATTCCTCTCCGGTTGTTTATCATTGAGGAAACAATTTATTTTGTATATCCTGGATTGGAAATAGCGTTAGTGGAGTCGTGTGATAGAAAATCCACGATATCAATAATCAAAAAAAAATATTGATATTTGATCAGAATTCATTGGAAGTTAAAATATAAGGAATTAGTTTATTTTGTAACAGGTTATATCTATATATAGCCAAATGTACCGCTTATAACAATCTTTTAGTTACCATGTGCGAAGCACATAAGAAATTACATATGATAGACATATGATTGCCATATGATTTTCATATTGTACAGTTCCTGAACCGATCCGTGCAACTATTATTTCAATCGTTCGTCAGTTTCCAATTAGATATCGATCCGTCAAACTGACCCATTAAATCGGTTTCTTTTCCAGTTTTATACACATTACATGTAACTAAATCATATAAATTCAGACATTAATTTTTAATGATTTTTTTATGAGATGCAAAATTTTGATTGATATAACACTTTATTTGAACAAAGTTCTGAAATTTACATGGATCGATCATTCTGTTTTACAAAACAAAAGGACGATGAGACCGGTCAACAGTCATCGGTTTTCTTACTTCTAGCGATCGGTTCATGGACTGTAATTTTGGCCTGGAAACACATAATATAATTTATTTTTACTATTGGAAACCCCCTACTACCCCATAAATAACATTTTGTTTATTTTTATGTTACTTGAGTACATAGGGGTACCTGTGTATCATGCTGTTTTTGGGCCAGCGGCAAACTGCCCTCTTCTATGAGGCTTTCCCCGTCGTTCATTGAAAACTAAAATCATCACGGTTGTTTTCTCTTTGACATCTACACCTTACCTATTCTAGAGGGTAGATGTAGTCATTTTAACATGGGTACTGCATTTATATTTGATTATTTCACACTGAGCGACAATGAGGTGTTAAATGAGAATACAAAACTACTCCCGGAAGAAATTATTTCTTTTCCAATATGACAAATACGGTAATCTTTGTGACAAATTTCCCTAGGCGTCGCCAACATAATGGCTGTTCCTGTTAACCTCCCCCGTATGGAAGTCGGATAAAATTTGTATATTTATGTCATCGTATGTGTTAAATGTGTGTATTTATATAATTGATTTCAATTAGATGACCTCTAATCATCGCGTAAACGTTTTTTTATGTGTGTTTAGTCTCGAAGCGACAGCGAAAGATAAGAGACAGTGCGCAGGTGCTAAGGTTGTACCGACATATACTGTTTGATGATATGATTTGTTTGTTTGTTTGTTGGGGTTTAACGTCCGAGCAGCAATATTTCAGCTATATAAAGACAATGAACATGAAATGGATGATAAAATGAACATGGAATGATAAAAAAAAAGGATGGGTCACAAGGACAACAGGGTCGACAAATTTTGATTGCCACTACAAAAAGGGGGGATGGGTAAGTACGGGCAATTTAGCCTCCTGTGGCGGAGCGCAAAGGTTCCTACTCCTATCGAATACCACAGCATTGTTCTTTAACATGCGAGGAACGTGGCATCTTTCCCAACACGGTGCACCACTATGGTTTGCGGTCAGGTTTTCCGTATTATAGCCTGACAACCCCAGCATGTAACATGCCAGGGGTACCCCATTCCACCACCTGGGGCACACATCCCAGTTGCTCTGTAGGCAGAGCGCCTAACCACCGGCTAGGTTTCTGAGCACTATTTAGTCGCCTTTTACGACAAGCTTAGCGCTGCTGCAGGCCTATTCTTTTAAACACCCGGACCTGCACGGGGATTGATGATATGAAGACGTCATATTAGAAGATGAATTCAATGGCGTGTAATTCACGCGTTTAATTAAGACAGGTTTCACCGTTTTTTCTTCAGGTATTAAGTGTAAGTGTTTGTAAGATTCAGGCAAAATGAGAAAAATCAGAAACATGCATGTCAAAACCCCCGAATCTGACCATGTAATATCACTCAAGAATGTTTTTTAATTGAAAAGACAATTATCTAATCTATGCATCACTGACTGTGTCCAGACACTTTTTTTCAACAGAATGTTTGAAAAATAGGTTTTTGAGGTATCTCTCCTTGAAATGTCAATGAACCAACATGATATGGAAAACATTTTATTTTCTTGATCCTTATGGTGCAATTAGTCAAATTACACCACCAAAATGATTTTTTTTCATACCATGTTTCACTCATAAAGGCGGGGTTCCGATTGTCGCCTTTATTTTGCAAGGTAAATAGGAAACTAAGTTTTGACGGAAAGTATGAAGATTTGTATACTCAACAAGAAGTTTTAGCCAACTTCTGAATTTGTATGGCCGAAACATTTAAATAATCAATAGAATGAAGAAAATACGAATAAAGTTGTGATAAAGAACAATGTCAACCACAACATGATGTTATCTTTAAAGAAAGAGGAGCACACAAATACCCCTTCCCTAACTGCATGGAAAACGTCATATGCTGGCACTACGTATATGATTGATAATCGTCTCAGGAAAGGAAAAGAAAAAAATATGTTGTCAATTGCAATATCTTTTAAAAAGTTAAAACTGACAAAATAATTCGTAAGTCAAATGTCTCGCAGCACACAATATTTTGGTATTTAATTTAAGGGAATCTGAGTTTCCCTCTTTGTTTCCATTGAAACATTAAACAAACATTTTATATTTAAAATATCGAAAACAGAGGTCTGACCTCTACACGTACATGTACTTTTGTGTCTGTATCACGTAAGTGTAAGTATTTGTAAGAATAAGGCAAAGTGGAAAAATTTAGAAACATGCATGTCGAAATCCCATCAATCTGACAATAAAACATCACTCAAGGATGCTTTTTTAAAAGACCATAATTTGATCTCTGCATCATTGGATTTACTCAGATTTTGTTCACTAGAAAAATAGAAAAATGAGGCTTTTGACAGAGTTATCTATCCTTGAAATGTTCATTTTCAGTGCATTTCAATGAAATTGTAACCCAATGGCCCATTGTGACATTTAAATCTTGTTTATTTTCCTTGATTCTGATCGTGCAAATAGTAAAATTACATCAAAATGACGTTTTTATTTATACCATGTTTCACGTACTGCCTGATTCTTACAGAGACTGACACTTAGAGGTTGAGCTTATTAAGAGCTATTTCAACGTTCAAGTGAAAAATTTATTAAATTTTGATAACCTTCCTTATCTCGGCTAATCCACCGAAAAAAAAAAATCTTGTGTGTTTTTCATTATTGATTTGACAACCAGTGCAGGAAATAACGGGGTGGTTCAGAACATTCATCCAGTACGCAACCGTTGACCATTAGACAAGTCTAGTTTAATAATTACGAGATAGACATTAGATAAATATTTTTTCAACTATTTTTCTAAATATAATGATTTTCTGGCGGATCTGTGTTAAATCAACTGTTTTGCTCGTTTCATTTTACAACACTATTATGAGTTTATATCATGCATGTAAATAAAAAAAATATATATGCCTTTTTTGTATCTGCATTATCAGTGTTTGTTTAAACCCTTTACCGTCTATCATATATCACATACCCTATATCACACCCCTAGACATATATCGCATACCCTATATCACACCGCCTTCTCATACCATACTTGAAGCATTGTTATTATATATATGATAAAATGAATACGACATCTTAAAAATCTGATGGTCCTTGGTGTGATATATGAGTCTTGGGTTGATACAACATGTGAGACAGATTCTGACATGAAATATTCAGTACATACTTTAAATGGGTAATCAAGGGAACCAAGGTTATAGCGGTAATCAAAAGAATGCAATCCAGGAACATAGACCCGACATGGAAAACTGACATACACAACAAAGAACATAAAGTAACCGAAATCATATATACAAAGTAATTAAAAAGCAAACGAGCAACTCGGACTCCACTAAAAACTGGGAGCATGGACCAGGTGCACCGGTAGTGTAAGCATCCTCTGCTTTTCTAGAAACACCCGCATACCCTATATCGCATACGTTATATCGCATACTTTATTTTCAAGAAACCCTGAGAATCAGAGCAAAAGTAAGATAAGCAAAACTGATCTGACTATTCTATCTATATGTTGTATAAAAATTGCAATGTTGAAACATGTACAATTAATTCTACATATATTGCACTTAGTACAACCTTTATCTGGAAACTGGTTGCAACTTGTACAAACCCTTTTCATTACATGTTTACTATTTTGATTTAAATGTTTTACCTCCAAAGTTAATTCTAAACATTAAAATAACAATATAGAGAAAGAAAAAGAGAGTGACTTATGATATTCAAAGAGATGTGTAAGAATAACTAATTAAATGTTAAAAAAATCAATGCAAAAAAATGTTCAAACATACATGTGAATAAGAGAAGGTCAAGGACAAGTTCTCTCAGACAGTTTGTTTGGTTGATTGATTGATTGTTGGGGTTTAACGCTCGAGCAGCAATATTTCAGCTATATTCAGGCGATGGACATAAAAGGGATGATTAAATGAACATGAAATGATGATTATGATGAAATGAAAAAAAAAGGATGGGACACAAGGATAATAGGGTCGACAAATTTTGATTGCCACATGAAAAAGGGAGAGATGGGTAGGATCGGGCAATTTAGCCTCCTGTGGCGGAGCGCAAAGGTTCCTACTCCTATCGAATACCGCAGCAGGGTTCTTTAACGTGCGAGGTACGTGGCATCTTTCCAAACACGGTGCACCACTATGGTTTGTGGTCAGGTTTTCCGTATTATAGCCTGACAACCCCAGTATGTAACATGCCAGGGGTACCCCATTCCAACACCTGCTGTCATAAACAAATTTATAGAGTATCCAAAACATCACGCAGGCAACAAAACATGTCTTATCAGGACAACAAGTGCAAGCCAATTTGCTCAACCAAATAACAAAAAAAAGTTGTGTTAAGTGTTGGTGAATAATGCAATCTTCCAAATTTTAACAGTTGACAAAGGACCGGCTAAACAGAGAACATTGGAGGTGCTGTTCTGAGTATGAATGAACTTAAAGTTACAAAAGATGAACTAGAGTAGGATAGATAAAGGGGCTTCTTGAGTATGTCACAGTTCAGAGTATTAAAGAGTGTCAAATTGAATGCAGTTGATGTTCCTAATGTTGAGTATAGTTTACGAAAGGTTGTGTGTAAGATTTCAGTGAGTGGTATTCACGCATTTTTATATAGCCTAGCTGGCCGAGTGGTCTAGGGCGCTGGACTTTGTGCAAGTGGTGTTGCCATAGATGTCATAGCGGAGGGAACAACCATAAATTTGCTTTGCAAATTTTGACATTTCTAACGTCGTAGGAAATTTTACAGACATTTATATACTTACATTATCTTTCCTGTATCAATTTGATGTTACGGAGCAGGATCTGAAAATTCTAAATCTAATGAAATAAAACTATAACCAAATGCAGCTTTGTTTTGATTTTTTTTTTAAAGTATTAACTGGCCTTTCGTTCATTTATATTTCAGGCTTTATGGTATAAAAATGATAAAATGCATGTTTATATAATAAATCATATATGAATGCATTGTAGACAACTCTATCTACAAAGCTTTGATTTTTAATATTTAATAACATGTAACAGATGTTAGACCACCTTAGGAAATAATCCAACTAGTTTTTGTCATACCATATGTACAACTTTAAAATAGAATAAATGAATAAAACAACGAACCAGACAACATCAAATAGGCCAACTGGGATAATACAGTGAAACCTGTCTAAACCGAATCTTTTTGAGACTGAATAAATGTTGGTTTAGAGAAGTTTTTGATTTTTACAAGTGTAGAATATTGATGTTGATATGTTGATAAGGTCGAATTCTAGGTTGGACATAGAATCAGTTTATTTAGAGTTCCATTAAGACAGTTCACTATAACTCCAGCACAAGACTTAAATTTTAAGTTTACATGTAGCCATATTATTCACAAATATTGACCTGTTTTTGTGTGGGCTCACTGTACTAAGCATATTCAGTTGGAATCTAAAGATACTGCTCAAGCACAATCTTTGTTAAAATCAGACAGCAGGTGATTAATGCACATCAAAAATTCTTAAAATGTATTGTTTGTATATGTTTTTATTATTTTTTTAAATTCATAAATAGTTGCTGTTGCACTTCTGGGATAAAACAAAATATTGTTCTCAATTTTGTAATCGATCTGGGAGATGTGTTTTTTGCTGCGATAGGTTGCTGTTGGTTCTTGGACAGAAAATGGCTGATTTTGAGGACATTGGCTTGTAATTTGTGAAACACATTCTGCATATTTAAGGTTTAAAAGCAACGACAAGCGTCAGGTGTGCCTTTTGCCTGATAAACATGTGAAAGGACGATTATTTTGGATGGAAGAGTTTCGAAAACTCTTAAGCGTGGAATGTAATCCACAAGGAACATTTTAATTTTAAAAAAACCTTGGCAAAGAGAAATATCTGTTGAAATCATTGATATGTTTGTATCATATTCAATTTTACTAACGCCCGCTAAGCACTCAGTGGAAAAAGAATGAGATAGATCTGTTATATGCTTAAGTATCAGTCCTTGTACGAATCAGACAGAGGTTGAAACATGGTAAAAAACACCTTTTTGACAGTTTCATTTGACTATTTGCACCATCAGAATCAAGAAAAAAAGACAACATTTTCCATATCATGCTGGATCTTTGAGTTACAATATCATTGCAATGGACAGAAAATGAACGCTTCAAGGGCAGATAACTCTGTCAAAAACCCCAAATTTCTAAGATTCTATGGAAAAATTTCTGCCTAAAACCAGTGATTCAGAAATCGATAAAAAGTATCCTTGAGTGATATTACATCGTCAGGTCGGTGGAGTTTTGACGTGCATGTTTCTGATTTTTCCAATTTTGCCTGATTCTTACACACACTTACACTTGAATAAGATTTATGTAAGATATCTGACACAAATGTACCTACTATTTGTAAGAGTTATGGCCCATTTCATTTTCATTATACTCACTGATAGTAAGGTAGATCAAGTACCATAGACTGCGTTTGGACAGGACTGAAAAACTTCGGTTCAAATAATAGGGAATGTCGTAGTTTTTTTTTTCTTCTTTTTTGTCTTGGGTTAATTTATTTCCGTTGCTGTATGCAGAAACTTCCTCTGTTATGGTTAATGGGGATCGGGTATGGGATTTTCCATAGAAAAAATGGGAAAAGCAGTTATACACTTAAAATTCAAAATTAATATGACGTGAATGGATTTGATGAATATGTTAAAGAGAAACTCCACCGGCAAGTCAGCTCAAGGCCAGACATGGCTCTTTAGTGAATAGCGATAAATTCTTACACCACAGGGTAGGTTGCAGGTGGTCCAAAATAACATTATACCAAGGCACAGAGCCAGAGTTGTCCTATATACTCTAGCAACATAAAAAAAGCAAAAAAAAAAAAAAACGAAACAATACATACAGCGTCCAGAAATTTCTGCTTTTAGAGAGGCGTAACAAATGTTACGGGCTGAAGTGCTTTGGCGTGATTACAATCCTCAACTATTTAACTTAAGCCTTTATTGAAAACATGTAACACAATTAAACAGTCTTAAAATAGACGGTTCAAAAAGGTCAAAGTCTATAGTTAATATGTAATTGATTGTTTAGGAGTAATCAAGGGAACCAAGGTTATAGCAGTAATCAAGGAGTAATCAAGGGAACCAAGGTTATAGCAGTAATCAAGGAGTAATCAAGGGAACCAAGGTTATAGCAGTAATCAAAAGAATGTAATCCAGGCACAAAGGTCAGACATGGAAAACAGAAATACACAACAAAGAACACAAAGTAACTAAAATCATGCATACAAAGTAACAAATGCAAATGAGAAACTCGGACTCCACTTAAAACTGGGAGTATGGATCAGTTGCGCCGGTCGGGTAATCGTCCTCTGCTTTTCTAGAAAGGAATACCAAATTCAAAACGTTATGTCGTTGTATGATAAAAAAGAAGTCAATGAGAAAGTATATTGCAAATGGTATTCAAGACCTGTTCAATGACCCTGTCTAAGCTATTTCTTATATGATTTCCCTTTGCCATAGAGTTATATAAATTTTTCCCCGGCATGACCTGGGCTCGAACGTAATTTGATAAGGCATTACCAAAATATGCCATGATACATGTTTGTTTTGATTGTACAGAAAAAAATGTTAAGGATATCAGAGGGTTAAGGGTACCAGTTTTCAACTGTGATATATTTCATGACCTGAAAATATTTCGGTATAGAATCAAATAAAAATTATGTTCCATAACATCATCGTGCATTCAATTTAAATTGCAATTTAAATATATGTGTTGTGTTGTTTTAAGAATACTATTCAAAATTCTAGATAAAACTAAAAAGGACAATTTATTAAATATAGGTAATTATAGGAGAATAAAAAAAGCACTTACACTCAGAGTAACCATGATCATTTCGAAAACAAAACATAATACATTAAAAGATTACGATGACAGACAGAACAAAGAAAGTAAAGACACAAAATGGAGGGAACAGTAGTGGAATATTCAGAAAAAAGAACGAAAAGAAGGGAAGTGTTATTTTTACGTATAAAAATATTTTTTAAAAGAACTACAAACAATGCGTCATAAAAAAGTCAGATATTCTTTTTAACATTTACATGCACATCAGCAACACTTCCAAGATTGGACAAGCACGCCCAAAAAATCAATTTATTTTCAAAGAGTAACCAAGGTTCTAACGGTAATCAAAGTCCAGACATGGAAAACAGACATACACAACAAAGAACATAAAGTAACTAAAATCATACATACAAAGTAACAAAAGCAAATGAGCAACTCGGACCCCACAAAAAACTGGAAGCATGATTCAGGTGTACCGGTAGGGTAAGCGTCCTCTGCTTTCTAGAAATACCCACCGAGTTGCTTAAAAAGTAAAGTACGGGGTACTTCGGAAAAATCGGAAACGTCGAATTCCGTAGACAAACCTGTAAGTAACCGCAGTTTTAACTACTAATCGCCATAAAATTCAGACACTGCCAAAGTTATACATTGTGAAGAAAAACCCACCAAATAAACAATGATTTTTCAGTCTACATATGCTATACCTTCGGTCACGTCGTTACGGGAGATTTAATCATTATCGAAAACTCATCTCTGCGTAATATCCTTTCTAAAGGTCCAAAGTACCGTGAACCACGCTCCATAAATTGGAATTATAACTTTAAAGTTCTTATGGATGCCGTCGAGGACTAAGCAAGAAAATGGATAAAACGAGAACAAGAAGACATTGATTCTCTGTCAGAGCGGTTAAAGGCCGTGAGGTCTTTAATTTTTAAACGAATGAAAGTTTTAATAGGTGCCAAAGCTACACAAGTTTTCAAAGACCCCGTTGTAGCAAAAACATTGTTACTATACATGACAAATATGTTGTCGTGCCAGCAGACAAAGCCCAAAACAACATTGTTTTTGTCTGCAAAACGTTTTATATCCAATGTTTATTATTTGAGGTAGACGTAGAAAGTAAAAGCTGTGATAAGACCGACACTGCTACCACTCTGTCCAAAGAAAAGATTGTGGAAAACCATAAATCTGTGCTATCCTCTTTTGGTCTCTCTACCAAGCACGATGATTGTGATTTACCGTCTATGTACTGGATTCCTACACTTCACAAGAATCTATATAAACAACGTTTCATAGCTGGATCTGCAAAATGTACCACCAAACCTCTTTCAAAACTTTTAACTTCTATACTCACAACTGTCAAAGAGGGTCTACAGTCCTACCACAACACTTGTTACTCCTGTAGTGGTATTAATTCAATGTGGATCCTGAAAAAAAAAAGATCTTTTGGAGACAATCAGTTCAAGACTATTATCTGAATATAATAGCATTAAAACCTATGATTTTTCAACACTGTATACTTCTATTCCCAATACTCAGTTAAAATCCCGACTTAAAAACATTATACATCGTTGTTTTTCCAAAAAAGATCGTACACCTAGTTACAAATATATAGTTCTTGGTAGAGATTCCTCATACTTTGTAAGAAATAATTCCAAATCATCTTCAAATATACAGAGGAAGATGTTTACAAAATGGTGGAATTTTTAATTGACAACATATTTGTCCAGTGTGGTGGACGTGTTTTTCAACAAACGGTCGGCATTCCAATGAGAACAAATTGTGCTCCTTTACTTGCCGACCTATTCCTTCACTCTTACGAGGCTGACTTTATAGCTGATCCGATCAGAAAGAAGGAATATCGTTTGGCTAGATCCTTCAATCTCAGTTTCCGCTATATAGATGACGTATTATCTTTAAACAATCCTAATTTCGGGGATTTGATACATCACATCTACCCAAAAGAACTTGAGATAAAGGATACTACAGACAGTGTGAAGTCAGCCTCATATCTTGACCTACACTTAGAAACCAGTGGTAAAGGAAAACTATTGACCAAACTTTACGACAAACGTGATGACTTTTCATTCAGAATTGTCAGAATTTCCTTTCATCTGTGGCAACATCCCTTCGGCTCTTGCCTAGGGAGTATTCATATCACAACTCATACGTTATACCAGAGCTTTCCGAAACTACGCAGACTTTTTGTATCGCGCTAGAACTCTAACAAATAGGCTTCTGGAACAGGGTTTTATTGCTACAAGATTTAAGTCGTCATTACAGAAGTTTTGTGGTCGTTATCATGAACTCGTGGATCGTTATGGTGTATCCATCAGCACCATGAAAACTAATTTATTCAACGGGTCATAGTTTTCCTCTCCTAGCTTGTCTACCCCGGACTTGATTTTTTATGAGCAACTCGGTGGGTGTTTCTAGAAAAGCAGAGGACGCTTACCCTACCGGTGCACCTGGTTCATGCTCCCAGTTTTAGTGGAGTCCGAGTAGCTCATTGACTTTTGTTACTTTGTATGTATGATTTTAGTTACTTTATGTTCTTTGTTATGTATGTCTGTTTTCCATGGCTGGTCTTTGTCCCTGGATTACATTCTTTTAATTACCGCTATAACCTTGCTTACTCTTAAATTAAGTAATAGTTTTTGTAAGAATCATGTAAAATCTGAAATGTGTGATTACACCCCTCCCCCCCTCCAAAAAAAAGGCTGCATATTTTTTTTTAATCAAGTTGTTTTATAGGTCTATATTATGGGATATTTAATTATTCATTCCAATCTGTCAGCTCTTAGACGATAATCCACATTTAAAATCCAATAGCTTCTATTGTATTATCTCCCTTAATCTATAAATCTACAGTGCATTCTATATAATATTTATCTCCTATGAGCACGGGTTATACGGAAAACCGAATGTTAATTTCTGTTTACTGTGGAAATTTAAACATAATATCAAAAATAAAAATATGTAGGTTTTTCTCCCATGAATCACATTTTGCATGATTCATATCAGGAGTGCTACATAATAAGGCAAAGCAAGAAGATGATAACATCAAGTACACTCAAAATGGAGACAGATGTGACATTTGAACTTGTTATAATTCGTACGCTTTAAACGTGCTTTAAAGTACGGTTAATCTGAGAAGGCGGTAAACACCTGGTAGGTATTTCCATTCTAGATCAAAGCTTAGCAGTAACTGTCTAGTCTACAAAAAAATCCTGATACATGTTTTTTTTTCTTCTTTAAACATTCGTTTGATAATTGTAACAATCACAAATCCAAACCCTGGGGTAAAGGGAAATGAATGATTGCATTACTAAAATAAAACTCAATGCGTTTTTATATTTTAAATCGTCACTCACTGTTTGAATTTGTAATTACCCACATGTTAACCTCCAAAGAGTATAAATAAGGTTTCAATGCATTCAAACACAAAAGTTATTCAATTGGTATCTGTTCACCAACAAGTTGAAGTTCGTTTTAAGCTGTAACGATGGTGTGGTCATTCAGAATGCATGTTGCTGTCATTTCATTGGTGCATTGCATTTTTTTAGTTCAATCAGACAAATATAAAACCAAAGCTGTAGAACTTAAACATCCTTCAGGTAAGTTGAAAATCTATAATTATATTATATTATATTGAAAATTTTAGTAAACTGGATTTGGTTATATATAACGATAATAATATATGTTTTGAAATGACTCGAATCAAACTTAATTAAAAATAATGAATAAGTGTGCGACAGTAAAAAGTAAATTGGAAGTATATACATTTGTGATGCTCAGGAGTCAAGTTCACCAAAAGTTTTAAGCGTGAGTGTGGTGCTAATAGTAAATAATGACGTCACAACAGAAAATAGCATGTACGTTAAATCTTAGATTTTCCAGCTGGCCTGAAATCTACGATATTCCATAATTATTCTCCGTTCCTCAAAAGAAATAATCTTTTATAAATATTTACGGTGATTGTACGTGATTTTGATGTAAGAAACTAGAATGATGCAGCAACCATTTGATTTTTAGGGATGGGTATATGATCAAATTTGAAATAAAATTGTAAAAAGGCAAAACGATTATGTAAGGTTATAAATGTTCCTGTTCGCATTAGAATTATTCGGAATAATTAAACCTGAACTTTAAAGAGACAACTGATACACTTCCTTCTGCCGCATACCTAAATCTAACTTATACAGAGCTTATAACGGGTCTAGAATTAGCAATTAGGTAAGTCCTGGACAGGCTTGTGTAAGAAAAAAAGTCAGATCAGAATTAATACTGAAAAAAATCACGGGAACAAAATTTAAGCCTAGTCACTATAAAATCAATTGGTTGCTTCCTAACTCAATTACTTGTGACACTAAATGTCACCATAATTTTCATAAAATAATACTTCATGTTATTCAACGAAATTGTCTTTGGATATTAAGCTATCTAACCTTGCAAATTTAGATGTTGTAAAAATTGTTTTCATAGAAACTATGCATAGATTAGAAAAGATTTTATCATATTTAATCTTTTCATAGGTCTTTTTCATAATATATGTTTTGTAGTACTGTAATTAAGATGGTGGTTCAATTGTATTTGCCTTTCCAGAATCAAGATATTTGGGTATAACCTGTTTACACTGTTTTAATAAGGCCCACCTGAATTTAAACTTGGTAGTTACTGCTTCTCTGCCAGGCATTCGTAGATAGAGCCGAAACAATGTTATTGTTGCGAACTGTACGCAATAATTATGGACAATTATATTGTTGAATATTCATAAATTATGAAGACGCTTACCCTACCGGAGCACCTGGGCCATGCTCCCAGTTTTTTTGTGGAGTCCGAGTTGCGCATTTGCTTTTGTTACTTTGTGTGTATGATTTTGGTTACTTTATGTTCCTTGTCGTGTATATATTTTAATCCCATGTCTGGTCTTTGTCCCTGAATTACATTTTTTTGATTACCGCTATAACCTTGATTACTCTTTGATTTGTTTACAAACTTGTCTCTTTGACATATTCACAATACATATTCTCGACATATTTAATAATTGTTGTACTCATTGTTTAATGTGCCTTGGACTGCCTAGAAGTAATTGACATTTTCTGGAATTTACTTGTTACTAAAATAGAATAATGGTAATTCTTTTAGATGTTTACAGAATGTTCTTGTCCGCACAAGAATGATTTGAATAGATTTATCTGTTTAAGAACTTTTTAGCATACCCAATAGACCATTTTGTAGTAAGTTGGTGATCATGCCCAATGTACACTTCCACGAGGTAGGGCTTGGGTAGAAAAAAGGAAGTGTATATGGAGCATGCGATACGCATGCTCGTCGACTATCCTACAGTTAGCACAAAAGGGTCCATGGAACTTAAAGTTAAAAAGACAACTGATAAATACCTTAACCTAACTACAGAGAGCTCAGACAGGACATTTGATATCGACACTTATGACAAACTTGATGAATTTGATTTCTCAATTGTAAACCTTTTATCCTTAGTGGATATATACCACCATCTCCAGCTTATGGGGTACACATTTTACAATTGATTCGTTACTGTCGAGTCTGTGGTCTGTACATGGACAGTGATGATACTGTTAAAGTAAAACTGGCTATGTGTTTCGGTCTCGTACAAAGCAGGGTCTGTTCGATTGATCAATCATTCTATTTCGGAAATGCGTGAACTCTCTGTACTATAATACATCAAACTTAACCAGCCAATCAACCAAGCTATTTGAATCGGCAATATGTTACCAAATTTACCTTGTCAATGAATAAGTACAGTTTTCAATACAAAAGTAATAACTATCTTTAAATATTGTGTGTTTTTTTGTGTTGCCATTTTATTCATACATTCTTCTTTATTAGATAAGACATTGTCACCCACGAATTTAAAAGTTGTGACAAGTACAACTTATGCAGGTACGGTTATAGAAATAGGAACCATTTTGTATATTTGTTGGTATTCAGGATAACATAAAAAAGGAAACATTAGCTGTTGTGTACATTCAAATCTATCTTGTGAAAACAGCATCCGGGCTACCCTTTACGAGATAAATTTGAACAATATTATCTATCAATAACCAAGCCATTCGGTCTATAAGGATTAGTATATACAGTTAAACCTGCCTTAACCGAACCCTGAATAATAAAAACCAGACACTTTTTTAAAATCTCACCACATCGACTTGCATGTATTTTGAACCTCAATTAATCGAATACCTGTCTAAACTGAACATATTTATCAAGTCTAAATGGGGTCGGTTGTTTCAGTACAAATGTTTGTGGGGAAACAAGATACTTCCTACAAGCTTTCGTCGTATTATACAAAGAGAAATACAAACTTAACTCCACGTATCGTCCGAAAAAAACCACTTTAAGTATTAAAAACAAATAGTTAATTGTTCAGTCATTAATTACGAACTTTTACAATCAAGCTGTTTGTCTAGTGTAAACAAAAATATTTTCTCATTATTATCGTTAAAATAAGTTATTTGTATTTTTAGCGTGTCCTACGGCCAAAGGTTGGGAGCGACATGGAAAAGACTGTTTCTGGTTTTCCAAGGACACTGACACGTGGGAGGATGCCAAGGTAAATATAGTTTAATTTGTTTGGCTAACAAGGTTAAAGAAGAAACCGAAATTGGTTATAATAACCAATTCCTTGTGTTTGCCAAACAAAGCAACGCAAGCGAGGCTAACGATAAAGGTTCAGTTAAACAGAATAGGTATCCTACGGGTAGTGAATTCAAAGTAAAAATAGCCTTTATATTAATTTAAGTAGCAGTTTTTTTTTTCTAAAAATCAGACAGAAGGTGATTGATGTGTGTCAAAACCCACCAAATTCAATTTTATTTCGTGTTTAGAGACAGATACTGATCACATAACCAGTCTTAGTTTGGCATTTGGTTGTTGCGTTTCTGAGAAAAAAAAATATAGATTGTATATGGAATTTGCGCTTAACATGAGTAATTGTTCTTGATTTGGTTACTTTTAATGTAATTGATTTGTGTGGCAAAAATGGGTGATTTTCTAAAACGTGCAGATTTGAATGCAGAAAAGGTCTTCGTTATATGAAAGTATAGCGTATGTAGACTGAAAAAGCATCATTTGTTTGGTGGGTCGTTCATTACCATGAATCACTTTACCATTGACATTGTCTGAATTGTATATGGACTAGTACTTAAAAATAAAAGAAAATGCATTAAAAAAATAAAAATAAAAAAAATAATAAGTAAATAAATAAAAAGTAAAAAAAAAACATTTATTTATAGTATACTTGATTCGGTTCGCTGAATTATTATATAAAAATGGACAACTGTTTATCTATCCTATCTCCCCCTTTCAGCTGTCTTCCCCTTTTTCAATGATTTCACAAACGTAAGAACAATGTATAACTGCAATGCTCGGATGAAGGCTGTTGCTTATTAACTCGTATTAAAGGTGTACTTAAATATCAATCATAGTTTAGAAAGCAGAGAATGTAGCCACGATCATCCAGGTTCTGTACTTTTCATATAAGCCTGGGTTTAGTCCATTACCTTACATTAGGAGACAAATGTTCGAATTATATCGGGTCACTTTAAAAACTAACGTCATGAAAGTTAGCATGACTGTTTTAATGTCATGACAGAAACGCCACCTTTTGATAACAAAGATTATAGTGACTGAAACCAATGAAGCAGAGAGTGAATAGAAAAACTATAAGACAAGTGGTACTAAGTACCGTAAATGTTGTATATCATGAACATATTATAGGCTATATAACGTTTTAAATTATTAACACATTTGGCCTGCCATCTTTTTGTAGTTTTTCATTCAACTCACAATAAAATGTAAATATCTACTAAAAGAACTTTCACTAAAACTTTCAATTTGATGACAATATAGATTTCTAACTTATTCTACGTTATGTATGCAACTGTTTATATAGTGTAAATGCATATACAACGACCGGAGTATGAGTAACTATATCTTAGTTACATGTGATTACCATTCTATGGACAAATCTGGCAATAGGTATCAAAGCGCCTATATCAAAATGATACTACATAACAGCGATACATACATATATGACAACAAAAGCCTCAAAATACTTATTATATTTTAAAATTTACAGAAAAAATGTAAAAGTATGGGTGCATTCTTGGCAGAGCCACGGAACTCTGAAATCGATGCTTACATAACCGGCAAAGGTTAGTATATTTTTTTATCGTTTTGTGTAATAACATGTTTAGTAGTCTGGACATTTTCGGGGTCTATTTATAAGAGTTGTGTCCCTTACCTTAGGTCTACCTCCTTAAGCCGCGACTTTAAGCGTAAAGTTTAATTTATTTACATGTTCTTTTAGAATTACATTTTTAATTTTTTTTTATTCGCATACAATGATGTTAGCGGAAATCAAAAGAAATGGTATCCAGGATAAAACTTCTGACAGGAAACCTATCACAAATTATAATGTGAAAGTTCTGTCATTTGTTGGCAATAATGTTGCTAGTTTTTAGAGCTTGAAATTGGTTTTATAGGGAATAATGTCTTTTCTAGTGCCATATTTTGGGTTGGTATTGTTTTACAGCAGTCTCCTGAAAGCACAAATTGAGAGCTCGAAAAAAAAAAAAAAATTTAGGTATAATTTCTTTTTGGCTGAAACTGATTTTACAGCATTGTTATATGCATAAAGGAAAATAACATTTGAACGGAAATTTACGTTTACCAATTACATAGAAATTATGAGCTCGAAAAAATGTCTTTACAGCTATCGTAATTACAGATCTTTGTTTTTACAGCATTTTTTTTTAAAGAAATGAATAACATTCTGATTGATTTGTCTGAAACACAAAAATCAAAACATAATTCACACAAATTTAAGCCTATTCACTCTAAAATCAATTGGTTGCTTCCTAACTCAATTACTTGGGACACTAAATGTCACCATAATTTTCACAAATTTTTTTCAGGTATCATAAACATTTGTCTTTGGATGTTAAATATTGTTTTACAAAATAAAATCATTCTGATTAAAATTTAAGTTTGCCTTAAAAACTGTCTAGAACTAGCTAGCAAAATTTTTTTTTTCTTTCAGGTACCACGTTTTGGGTTGGACTGAGTGATTTAAAAGAAGAAGGAAAATTTGTATGGGAATCATCAGGGGAACAAGCGGGTTATGTAAACTGGCAACCAAACGATCCAAATAATGCAAACAAAGGAGAAGATTGTGTACTTATTAATTGGAATCAAAAGCATAAAAAGTGGGTCGATGCTCCGTGCAAATGGAAAAAGAATTATGTTTGTCAGGCCAAGCTCAGTAAGTCTATTTATGAACATAATAATTTATATTACAGTGTATGTGTATCATATAGTTGTGCATTAATCTCAAATGGTTTTGAATGCTTTTGAATAAGGGTAACATTAAAATTAATTACCGAACACTTATCCAATTCATAATCAAATTCATAAAAGCCTAAGTTTACAAGTGTCTTTCCCTTATGTAGAAAAAAATTTATATTCAAGACAAAATTAATTATCTTTAACACTTAAATATTTTATATATTCACAGCATGCTCCAAAGGTTGGTGTCAAAAAGGAGAAAGTTGTTTTTGGTTCTCGAAGATACTCAAAACATGGCAAGGCGCAAAGGTATGTTTTTCTTGGTTGTTTTTATAGTTCAATGTTTTCTAATATTCAAAAAATAACAAAAAAAAAACTATGCTTTAATCTTGAACTGTCTACTCTTCGTACTTGGTTCTTTTGCTGAGGATGAGAGCTTACTCTTTATAAAAAGTGTACAACAAAGCGAAATCTGGAATGTGTGGTATATGTACATGTATACTGGTATTTAAAAGAATGTAACAAGTAAGTTTTTGCCAAGCTTGCTTAACGATTTGATAAAGTAATAAAAATAAATTTGCTAAAATAAATTACAAAAAAAAAGACAATACATGACTTTAGTAGATCGTCGTCCTTCGAAAAAAATCAAATGACATGAAAACTAACTGTGTTGTATTTACATCACGAGACTACTATTTTGTGGTGTGGGTGCATTAACCAATTTAAACTGAAGCTAACAGTTTTGTTTGAATTTCACTTTCTATTGAATATTGTCATAATACAATGCATGTTTTTTTTTTAAATCTGAGTCAGTTTTAACCTGTAAGCAGACACCGTTGAATAAATAGATATATTTCAAAATATGTTTTTGGTATCTTCACTCTCTCATTGCTTTTTTCCAGACACCCTATGATAGTTCTTGTCATTTCCTGAAGCTTCTTGACACTTCTTGGGGCTACTTATTAACAGCTAGATAGTTCTGCTCTTATAGAATGTCGGACACGAACGAAAATGTCGGAATTCAAACAGTTATTGAAAACCATTATAGTTACATTAAAGGCCTATAAGTGACAAAATATACGAAACACCCCGAAAATGTAAAGCTCCGAAAAACATGAATTCCTGTCAGGCTGAAATCGTGATCTCAGTGCTTCAAAACTATAACTTTATTTAGCATTTAATACCGTTATGTTCTAGTGCTTTGCCGAAATGGGGAAAAAAGAAAAAAAAGGGTTACTTTTCAGAGCATTTCTATGTAAAGGTCAGGCTGATTGTGATAATCATACAATTAGTTTTACGTGGAATTAGATTGTAGAATGAACACACAAAGGAAAACCACGTGACAAATATCAATAAGAATGGCGGGGAAGTTTTACAGTTCATTTCAATACACCCCTCTTTACCGTCTGTTTCCCATGCGCCATGTGTATTAATTTTTTTTCTTCCGGTTTTACGATCGGGGCTCCTAAGGGGATATGCATATTAAAATTTTATTTTAAACATGTACACAGGCACAAAACTATTAACCTAACAGGATAAAAACAATATAGGTACATTGTCGAAAATTACTGAAAATATGTGTATTCCGTTTGAAACGGGGAAAATATATGTTTTAAAGCTGTTTTAAAGATGCGTAAATTACACTCTAGCATTTGTATGTACCATTGTTGCTATCGGATTCGCCTCTAAAATATATATACATATATATATATATATATATATATTTATGTATTTCTTTTTGAAAATAAAATTGGTCAATCAATTGTTTATTTTAGGAAACTTGTGAAAAGATGGGAGCTATTCTCGCAGAACCTAGAGATTCAATTACAGATGATTACATCACCTACGAATCAATCAGTAAAGGTAGTTATATTTATTAATATGAAATGATGATGATGGTCATGCCCATCCCTTAAGATATTTAGAATTCACACTTATTTTTTCTCAAAATTCATTTGATTTAGTTTTCTTTTATAACCTTGTTTTACTAAGTGTGTAAGGAAATACATTTAGGAATCTCAAAGAGTAATCAAGGGAATCAGGGCTATAGCGGTAATCAAAGGAATGTAATCCAGGGACAAAGATCAGACTTGGAAAACAAAGAAAGCTGTTTTACGTGATAGTTTTTCAACTAATTTTATCAAAGATAATTTTGTGGTATTTTCACCGCCATTAATATATTTTCAAGGTTACAAAAAACATGATTACAGTTTATTTTTGCATTATCTACAAATTATACCTTAACAGTTTGTTTTATATTATCAGAGAGACAAACCTTGTTTCTTTGAACAAACATTCAAGTGAAACCTGTCTAAAAAAATTCTTTTTGAAATTTGATATTTCGTTCAGTTTAGACATGAATAAGGTTTTTTTTTTCAGGTTCAAAATAAAACGTTTATTAACACATAATATGTCATATTAACACATACATGCATTGCTGTATAGAGTCTTAAAACATCAAATACAATATTATATGCGTTTGACAATAAGCTACAAATAACATGAACATACACATATTATGACTAACTCAATCAAATAAGAGCAGGCAGAGCAAAAATACCTTTTGTTTAGATGGATTATGCGGTTTATATTACAATTTGTTTTTGTAGATTTCCTTAAACTATGAATTGTCATACACTGTATCCGCCACAAAAAGTTATGAATTGTCGTACACTGTATCCGCCACAAACACCTGTGAATGGTTATACACTATATCTGCCACAAACACCTGTGAATGGTTGTACACTGTATCCGCCACAAACACCTGTGAATTGTCGTACACTGTATCCGCCACAATCACTTGTGAATGGTCATACAAAGTATCAGTTATTATTTTGTCTAGTATTGGGTACATGTGAATGGTCATAAAAAGTATCAGTTATTAGTTTATCTAGTATTGGGTGTACTAACAGAGAAAATGAAACATACACTACATGTTGTAGCTTCTTATATTTAATCTTTTTTTCAGATAACGTTTTTCTTGCGTGTGGTTGCTGTTTATCATCAATTATTTCATTTCGAAAAATGTTTATATATTTGTCTGGAAAAAAAACTTCCGGACTATTCGGGGTTTGGTAGACATGTTTTACCGTTTTGAAATTGGTCCAATTTTTGTCAGGTTTTCGGTTTAGAATTTAAAATACATTTTAATTTATATAAAATAACTTAAAAAAGGGTCTGCCTGAGAAAGGCTTCTGGATGTTTTAGGATTCAGTCTAGAAAGGCTCCATGTGTCTCTAATTTCCGGGTTGGGTTTAGAGAGGTTCATCTGCATCTGCGTATTTTACATACAGGGTTTAGCCAATACTATGATGCTGTATGTTATATGTTCATTGTGCTTTCAGGTATAAAACCCTGGATAGGACTGAGAGATAAAAAACAAGAAATTCAGTTTTTGTGGGAATCTTCTACAGAACTTGTCAGTTATACAAACTGGAAGCCTGGTAACCCTAACGAGGCTAGCTGTAAAGATCATTGTATCGTTGCAAATTGGCAGAAGAAGTGGGCAGATATGCCATGCAATTCAAAAAACCATTTTATCTGCCAAGGCAGACTTTGGTAATATTCTTCAAAATAGTTTAAATATACGTTTCAAATTTATATACTGTGAATGTCCGCTACGTCTTTTTAATTTTGTTCATGATAGTAAAAATTACCCCTTCTTGTTTGCATTTTTTTTATAATTACATGCATATTACTGTATGCTTTTTACATTCATGAAATTTTATATGAAAACGCATATTGTTTAAAATCTTTAATGATTTATTCATTTAAAATGTTTATTAATCCTTACTGGAAAACGATTGAATTTGTCAAAACACGTGATATGTATGTACTAATTACATGAAAATATTTCATTTTCAGAAGATGCGACGGTCACGTGATTGAAAAAAGAAATCAAGTTTAAATAATCAATAAAATAATAATTGTTTTCTTTGTTTGTTTCATTGTGTGATTTGTGTTTTTTATTTGTTGCTGTGTTGTTTTCATATCAATGATGTTTAACGAAGACGTTATTGAAGACACATTTAATTGATAAGAAGCCTATCAAACACACACACACACACACATTAAAATTTAATTGATAAGAAGCCTATCAAACACACACACACACACACACACACATAAAAATTTTGGACCGTAATTAACTGAAACACTATGTACGTCGAACAGTTTTAAAAGCCCCATAGGGTAAGGTTAAGACCCCTGTCACTGTATATTTCTCCTAGTTTTTTTCCATTGTTAAAACTCCGCTGATGTGGCTATATGTATGGGTTTATAGGTTAAATAAATAACGTTGAAATATACAGTATTTGCAGAGTAATGCGTAAGAACAAATCAATTAAAACTACAAAAATTGCAGTAATAAACATAAACATTCAGGCATGTGCATGATCGTCTGTACATTATCATATATAGTGAAGAAGTAGTCTCTGTAAGAATCATGCGAAATCTAAAAAATGTGATACATCCCATCCAAAAGAAAACTATATATTTTTATTTTTTTAATCAATATGTTTTATGGGTCTATATTATGAAATGTGTAGTCATTCATTCAAATCTGCCTGTTCTTCGGAGATAATCAACATTGAAGATCCAGTAGACTCTATTGTATTTCAGTGTCACTTACAGAGTTATGTCCCTTAATATTGAAATATATAGTACATTCTATATAATTTTTATCTCCTTTTTAGATCACGGGCTATTTGAACAACAGAATGTTATTTTCTCTTTACTATGGGAATTCAAACAAAATATCAAAAATAAAAATGTGTATGCTTCTTACCCATGTATCACATTTTGCATGATTCTTAACTGGAGTGCTACTTAAACAAATCAGACAGTACTACTCTCATCATTTTAAAATATGAAATGACAGCTTCAGTGAACAATAACAATGATGTATTTGTGTGATGTAAAACAAACGTATCACTTTGTTTTATATATTCGCTATGGGTATAAAAATGTCATACTTGTATCACGTTTTAAACGTTTTTCAAGTTTAAAAACGCCAATAGACAATAATTTAAAATGTAAGATTAGAAGCACCGAGTTCAATAAGCAAATCACAGTTTTTGTACATGAAATTGTTATGTTTCATAAATTTTAGTAATAACTTAAAATACGATTTTGTAAGGTATGGTAGATGTTCTGCATCTAAACTTTCTTTGGTATGACAATGAAAAAATAAAGCGTTTATTAAATTTAAGGAAGATACGTCATCGTACGGATTAGGTTTGAATCAATTTAATGACTATTTACATCCAATTTGCAACTCACAGTTTTTTTTACATGCAGCAATATCGGTTCTTACCTCGGTCGATGACGTAAAACATGATTTAGCGAGATTTTTGTTTCACATAATGTTAATTTCAGTTGCCCAAAGCAGTTATCCAGGCATATCCTATGATTTTGGTGGCACAGTGAAAACTTAAGAGGGTTTTCATGCAAAAACCAAGTAAGGGGTGGCACATGACAGGATTTGTTTCCAAAACAATTGCATTCTTTAAAAAAAAAATGAATTGTGCCACCCATATCATAGAATTTGCCTGATTTTCAAAGTCTCTTAATCCGTTCAAATCTTTGTTCCAATGTATCCTTTAATGTCTGAAAATATAGAGGCATTTCTGTTTCAAATTTGTATGATTCTTAATAGAAAAAGGGAAATAAAATTTGACATGTGCCACCTTGATCTTCCTTTAACAACATCTTCGAACACCAAATATTGAACATTATTGAAAAATTAGATCACATCCATTCCAATAAAACAATAATTTACCGACCGTTGTTGAGACAACAAAAGAATAAATTCTGTTTATATTTATTTTAATAAAATATTCCATTCTTATACACTTAACCATTACCACCAAATAATATACTGTATATCAGCATTCAAAATACAACATGGTAATATAAAATCATTTTACAATTACATGTACCTCCACAGTCCTTTCTGATTCACTTTTCAATTTATTCAACAATCCCCCTTTTTTACAAGGCACATTTTTACGAGTAAGAGGCTTTTGACAGACATAATTTTTTTCCAATCACAAGGTGCATCAACCCATTTCTTTGTTTTTCCCCAGTTGGTAAGAACACAGTGCTCCTTATTTTTGTGATTATTTGGATCCGGTGAAAGCCAGCTTGCAAATCCAATCGTCTCCAATGAATATTCCCAACGAAACTGACCCTCCACTTCTAGATCATTTGCTCCTATCCACCATACTGAGAGAAAAGACATTCGTGATATTGTTGAACTAATTGTCTTACTAAAGAGACATGAAAAGTCTTATCTCAACCACGGATAGAGACACGTGCGTTTTCCAATGAAAATTGCTCAGTCGAATAAAGAGTTATGAACGAGCAAACATTAGCAATATGTGTTTGAAATAACTTTTTCAAATAATAATTTTATCAAGAATAACCGGCGATTATTTCTTACAATTAATTTATACTGTTTTGACTTATATGTTACATCTGGTCGTTATGTATTAATTTGCTGATCAACTGCAAGTCATTTCGAGTTAAACAATTTGGAAGATTAGTACGAAAAACTAGTTCGAATTAAGGCAAAGAATGAAACACCCACTTTTGTCATGCAAGATTGGGGAATCTAATGCATCATTGGATAAGTTGTAATAGTTCTTTAACTCGACGCAACCTCGTTGTTCTATGACAGACAGCCCATAACAGACAGGTGTACGCGAAGGTTGTTGGTAAAATAGCCACACAACACGCAAAGTAGAGTTCAGAGGGTCAATGAATAAATTGATCAAACTTTTTGTTCGCAGATCCTAATGTTTATATAACAATGTATGTTAATATATTCGAATTAAACAAAAACTTAAGAATTAATTACTATATAACAGAATTTTCGGACGAAGTTGATCGGCGCCCAATAATACGACACATATTTTCTATTTTTTTATCACATTTCCACAACTTTGTCTGCAAAAAAGGGCAAAATATGTTCTTACAATCGTCATCTATTGAAGTTCAGGGATTAAACTGGTATGATAAATTCTTCGTCTTTTCATACGTTATGCTGTGCTCCACTCGTGGAAGAAATCCAAGACTGTCAAAAGAGTCTCGTGTAAGAGCCTTTTAGTCTTACACTCGTACTGGTGTTCGATTCTTAATGTCCACTATACCGGCTGTAATGGTGGTTTTGTGATGTTCGGGTACTTTTTGGAGATTTTGTTTGTTCATTTGTGGTGTGTATGACTTATTCATCGTGAATCTCCTGTCCATTTGCTTTAATTAGTGTCAGAAAAAAAATCAGAAATTAAACCCCGTTAAATACCTATATTTTGTCCTCGCGGAAATCAACATCATAATGGAACGAGACCAAGAAAAATATAACGAGAGGATGAAAAGGTCAGCATAATTACTTTGTTTTTTTTTTTCCAACACGTCAGTCCAAACATTGCACCATTACATCTAAATTTACCTTTGTCTTTTCCTTTCTCTCCTATGAAATCGTTGATTTCTTTATCTTTTGTTTCAGCCAGGAAAGCCTTCATATCTCTACAGCTTCCCTGTTTAACAAGAAACATTGCAAAACAAACAGTCCAAATGATGATAGGATATTTTAATTGGAAAAGGGTAATAACCAAAGTACGAGAACGAGTGCCGAAGAACGCCTAGATCTAAGGAGCTTGCGGAACCTGTTTCGTACCCGAGTTAACTCTTACTGCGTTATTGGCACGAGTGGTCATATATTTGGTTATTCACGATAACCAATTGATCATCCTATTTATTAAGTAGATTTATTTCATTCGTTGCCATTATCAACATAATCTGACTATTGGCCATTAATCTTGGATTGGTCGGAATAATTGATGCTTTTTTCTTATATTGTGTTGTGGCTACCGATACGTTAAAAGGTGATTTTCTTTGTATATGTCAAGAGATATACACTTTCATAATCAAATATTGTAACAATGATATGACTGGATGGCATATCGTCCGAGGATCACTAGTTCCACTGTTTTTGTACTAATGTTACATTTTTGTTTTGCTGTTATCTTTTTGTTCCGGTTTTTACGTATCATTTTTTTTTTCAATAAGTAATTTCGATCGTATCTTATATAACAGGTTAATAATGAGAAAATACTATATTTAACAAATACCCGTTTATCATATTTATAGTTCCAGAACAGAAGGAAGATAGTTTGTTTACTGCAAAACTATTTTACCATAATTTTAGGTTATTTCCACAAAGGGGTCAACATCTAACAAAATATGAAACGAAAATCAGTTGTGAAATAATTTACTAAATGTTTTCTTTTACCAAATTTACATTAAATCCGTTTTATATCCAATTATATTTCATACAGACATACCCTCGCACCAAACCATGTATTCGTATTCCCGGAAAGAAAAAAACAGTTATTTCCAAATTTTTGCCATCCAGCGTCACAATCTGTTAAAAAAAATATTTACTAAGTGTTGTGCGCAATTTGTTTGGAACGCAAGCGCTTCTAAGTGTAACGTTGACACCCGTATCATGTTGTGTGACGTTGACTTGGGGTGACAATAAATTAACTTGATATATATAAAACAGAAGTGAAACACATAACATGGACATAGGACGTACTATGGAAACAGATAAGTGTGAGCTGTGGTATGCTGTAAAAATTTTCTTTTGTAAATTAATTGAAATCGTTTAATGCATACATTTATCTTTTATGTATAATAATACACATTCTTTTATATATGATTATACATATACGATTTTTAAACAAGATTTAAAAACGGAAATTAATTTTTAACATATTTTACCTCTTTAAGACCGCAGTGTATTCGTTAAATTTTAACGTTGACTAGGCCTATAAGATTTGAAACGGGCAAATTTGAAAATTGACCTGTTGAAAAGTGATGATGTTTTATTTTATATAGTTATGACAAAATTTAGAGATTTTGTGCTAAAACTGTTATTTTATTTCACAAATGCGTCGGGAACTTTCACATTGTGAATAGTTAACTCTGTTATGCACTGACATTTAAATTTACTTAACTATTTTTATCATCTCTCATCAATCATAGATTGAAGTATGTATATTAAATAAATATTTCTTAGGTATTCGTTTTAAATATGTATGTCCATAAGATGAGTCGAAAATTGAATTGATTCTTTTTTTCATTTTTCATACAAGGTTGTTTTTGTACACACTTATAGTTTGTGAAAATGTACTAAAAAAAACATCAACACCGGAAAAGCAATATTGATGTAAACAAAGCATTTACCATACATGGCTTGAAGATTAAAACGATTATCTGTCAAAATATTCGAAGCCGAACCTCTGGTTACTTTGATCAATAGTAAATGATCATTCTATTTTGTCAAGAGAGGGAATAGAGGGAACAATGGAGGGAACAACAAAACAAAAAAATACAAAAAATACAAAAAAAAAATAACAGATAAACAAATAAACAAATAAATAAACAAATAAATAAATAAAAAAATTAAGTTAATTGTTGCGTTTTTGTCATAAAAATAGCACTGACAGTTCAAATATGTCTTTTTTATCACAATAATTGGCCCCTCTCTTCATTTTGTTTAAGTATTCAAACGATAAAAAGGTCGATATTTATAACACAGAATTCTCTTCTCTACCTTTTAACGAGACATTCGTAGAATTCATGAATATGTAATGTAACGTTAAAGAATTGAATAGGGTGAATAACTAAAATATAATCACAAGTGTTGATAACGCCGAGATTAATTGATCCCAAGAAACAAGTTGCGTCCATGTATAAAATCACAAAGCACTTTCGGCATGAGTTGTTATATTATGTTATTCACGATAGCCATTTCTTGATAACTTTATCATTAAATAGACTTTCTTAAAAAAAATTAATGCTGCTAGAAAAAAAAGCGTCTATCATTTTTTGTCATAGCAAGTATTTCTACTAACCTGGATCATCTGCCGCATAGCTCTGAGATTGAACCAATACAACACATAAGGTTACCGCCAGAACAGAAAATCGCATGCTAAACTTTTTCTGCAAGTATGATGTTTTAGCACATTACACTTAAATTTTGATAGAATTAATCCCCAAGTAAAAATAAGTCACCGCTTAGATATATCTTATAAAATGATTAATGCTCGACGGTTACATAATATTTTGCCGAAACCTCAAATGTCATTTGTTTTTGTACTGTTCTGTATTGAAATGTGCGTAATTATTCTGCTAACGTGACCTACGACAATTTCCATGATGCCAATGCGTGCGATAGTTCAAATTACGAGCAGTAGTAATAGTATACCATATTATATATCTCTAGCATATTTTCCATTTTCCTGGGATATTACTCACAAATGCCGTTCATTATAATGATTGCACGATTGTCCTTCATTTGCCAAAACCTTTTCGGATTGATAGATTTGCACAATTTAGAAACTATTGTGTTGATGCAAGTGCAAATTGCTGCTAAATTATTACAAAGTGGCCCAGACAGTCAGGTAATGACAAAATTCTTGTTTTACGAAATTGCTTAAGACAGGTAAACCTGCTCAATTTTTGCACGAACAACACATTTTATGACTTTACATTTGATGATTCTCATCAAAACGTACCGCTATTATTCGATAATATTTAATAAACAAATTACTGTAGTATCATTAAGGTTACAGAGGTACGTAGACTGAACGTGCGAGTGGAAACATTAAGACAAACTGTAGCTTTTTATACATCGAAATATAAATGAAATCATTTCTTACAGATAACAATTAATCACAACCATCTTTATAACAGCCACTAGAGAATATCGATTATTTTGACTTATAAGTAGTGAATCCAAGAGGGCGTAGGGGAAATTCGTCCCATAAACTTGGGAAAATATTGTTATAGCATGAGATCTTGCTTTATTGCTTTACATACTCTACTCCCTCCGCCAATTGATTGACTCGCTTTGCTCGGCATTTCATTATATTTACGCCCCTAATCTTAAATTCAAGATCCGCCACTGCTGATGACAAAAACCCAATCGTAAGTATGTGTTTAAAGATAAGTGGTAGTTACCATCAAACGTGTATTTTTTTTAATCAAAACATGGTGATTAACCATGATTTATTTGCATAAACGGGGTAAGGTTTATCACTGAGTGGAAGAAGTGACAAGCGTTGAATAACGCATTAACCCTATGTAAAGAAATTGAGTTAGCGCTCAGTTTTCCATGTTTTAGTAGGTTTTTTTTAAAGACGTCTTTTTCGTTGTACAATGATTCGCTGGTTTGATAATTTTACATGGGTTTAACAGTTTGCAAACCAAAATAATATTTAGTTTGGGATTCTTGCTTGTGGTATGACAAGCTTCGAATACGAAATTCACACCAGACGCTGGAGCCAGTCCTCCCCGAATATACAAGAACCTTACAAAGTATAGGAAAAATTCCACACGACTGTCAAATGATGTTTGATTGGAATAATGTCCGATAATTTCAAAATGCTTGTCTGCAGTGGTTAGTGAAAAGGGATCTTATTGTTATGAAAGAAGTATAAAAACCAGTCAGAAAAATTTTCCGCGAAAAAAAATATGGGGTAGTAATACTTATTAATTATCTTTACCTTTTACAATAGTTTGCTTTCTCCTTTCTTCAAGACTGGATTTGACTAAACTACTAAAGTTCCGCAAATTTATAAAAAATAAGTGTACAATTATGCGTGAACGAATCTTGAACTCGTATGGTAAATTATGACTTCTTGAACTGTAAAAAATGCTGAACAAGTTTTCCCATGCAAATTTATTGCCGTACATACACTTGGGCGAAAATAAAATCATTGAAACAAACTCGTTAGTATAATTAAAACAATATTCTAATTATTCGATTTCAGTCTTGTGGTCGATTCACCACCTGTGCACTTCAAGATTGAGAGCGAAAACTTTAGTTATACAAGTTTAATTACAAACTGTAATACAACTGGTGGGTACTTGATAATACATTTCAACCAATTGATTTATGCCCAAGCGTTTTTTTTTTCAATATCTGTAGTCTGTACTGTAAAGCAAAAATCTACTCTCTTTGATTGAAGGAAAGATAGTGTGTGTCATATAATACTGTTTCTGAATACACTGAGTACATTGTACCTACTGATACTTTAAACATCAGTCAAAAATACCCAATAAAAAACAAATTATTGTAATATGAATGTTCATTTTGTTTCAGATATTAGACCTTCTTCGATAGGATTGAATGATAAAAAATATGACGATATGTTTCAGTTTGGATCGTCTTTAAAACATATCTACTGATACAAACTGGAAATCTTGGTGCTCTTATAATGCATAGTCTCATTTATGCTCATTTGCAATATGGCGGGTGCCACTGTCGGAGCAGGACATATTTACCCTTCTGGAACACCTGATGTCACTTCCGTTATTATGTAGGATTTCATATTGCTAGTGCTTTTAGTTTTTGTGTGACGACTTGTTTCGTTATCTTCCGTTTTTATGTGTGATCTTTTTTATTCTTTCCGCTATTATTTTAAATGTAGATCTTCTCGGTTTCATGCATTCACGTGTAGGTAATTCATTTGGCGTATTTGAGACATCCCATAGATGATGCGTCGATATTTTTTGCGGATATATCTGAATAATCCGCCAAATTCTAACTCTGTAGCTTTACTATATGCAGATAATTGCATTCCTAACATTTATTTTCAGTATCTATTATGAACAATTTCTGAATCAACAAACAACGTTTGATATCTAAAGATAAAAAATCTTACACGGAGAAACGTTATTCTCAATGTTTTTAGGTTTTAGAAAAACAAAGAGTTATGTTCCTTACACCACTGTTAGCAATTAAATAATAGTAGGTCTTATTGACATTTCGAACGATTTTTTGTGAAATATTAACTGTTACGTATATAGAATGAATTAAGACAAACAGCTGGCAAAAAACAAATACTGGTCTTATACTTCTTTAGAAAGTTCCCGAACTGCTATTTTGAAGCTTTGGTAATAGTCTAAAATATCTCCTAATAAAAATTGTAATATTTTGTTGTAAATGCCAGTATTTGCAGCGTAAGTTGAAAAGTGAATGAGGTATCAGCTTCGCTTCCCATGAACGAAATGGTGAAGTTAAACATGTGACCATGTTAAATCGGAAAAAAACAGTGAATGTTAATCACTTTTATTATTAGGTGTTTCTTATAAACATAATCAATGAAAGATGAATGGGAATAAGATGTAAACATTTTTTTTTCTAAATTAAATGTCAATTTCATTAACATATTTTTGAGTAGAAGTATACGGCTAAAGCACAAATTTTGGGTGGAAGAATACGGCTAAAGCACCAATTTTGAGTAGAAGGATACGGCTAAAGCACCGAGTTTTTCAAGACCCTGAAAAACCAAACTAGCAGCCTATGTAAAGCATGCTGATGGCCCTATGATAATCAAAGATGACATGCCTTCCCTGCAATATAATACATGTACCACCGAAAAAAAACTTTTTACTTTCTGTTTTGCCCATATGAACTTGCTCCTTTTGTTATCAAAAGTGAGCAACAGTCCCATTTGGCAACAGACGTGAATTGGTTGCTCTGGTAATCTTGAGTGAACCAAACTTTTAACCCAGACATTAATTCATTTTTAATATTTAAGAATTATATCTTTCCATAACCTGCTTTCCAATGGTAACAAAGGTAGAATCTTATTATCTGGGTAAGAATAAATGAATATATTACGATTTCCAAGAGTTCTGCCACATAAGCTTTTTTCTAAGGGAACGCTTAATTTGGTTCCATACTGTCCATCAAATATGAAATCTAAATAATGATTAACTACTGGAACTCGAGATCGACATTTAGACTTTACCACCCACTTTATAAATGTTGAAAATATCTCACGAAGCGCGCAGCTTGTATATCAACTTTCGGCAAAGTTTTATCAAAATAGTATTTACATTCTATTTTAAAAACCCAATAAATCTTCAGGGACATCTTTTAGGAGTCGGAAAGCATGTCAATTATCATAATCTCCCAAATCAGCATTTCTTTCTTAACCTTGAATCATTTCAACAGCTCCATTGACACTTGAATAGCGTACCGTGCAATATTTGTCCTCAATAAAATCGATTCCCGGTTTATTCTGTGTCATCGAACCAAGGTTCTTTATATAAGATAATATATTCAGACACTACTTACATTCCTAAATAATGAACTGATCTTTCTTTTACAAAGGTTAAGTTCTTTTTGTATACTTCGATATTGCAGTAGATAAGTACAGTACATAATTTGGTAAATTCTCTTCCTGAATACTAAATAAATTTAATTCTAAAAAGGGGGGGGGTTGTCATCCCACCTTAATACTTAAACACCTCCGCATTTTGTGCCTGCCCTAAGTCAGGATATTTCTGGCATCTGTATGCCTTATTTCGTTTGCATATTCAGTTTACTTTCTTTTTACTGGAGTATATTGGAACAGATTTTTCGCTGTACCTGTGAATTGTTCTGTTTTGGGGTCAGCTGCAACCTGCTCTGTGGTGTGTGGAGGTTTCTTCGATTTTCATTAAAGACATATGGGTGACAATTTTCATCCCGATGGGTTTGTCACTGTTCGTGTGAATCCAGATTCTTGTGAAATTCACGTGAAGGATCAAATGATAGGAAATTAATTTTAAACCTGTTACAAATGATATAATTACGGATGGCATCAGGTAAAATCATCTGAAATACCATTTCCAGCGCGTGGCTGAATTTAGAAGTTTCATGTATCTAGATGAATGAAATGATATCAAACAAATTTTAATCTTCCAACAGCAAGTTGGTGTAAGTTAGATAAGGGAAACAAATGATTAGTTATGTTCTAGCAGAAAGAAAAAGTACATGGCTCATTGTACGAAATATGTTTGCGTGCTAGATTTCTTTTAAGGTGATAAAGTGTTTTCTTTTCCATGGTTTTAAAAACGTCAAAATAAGACATTTATTTTTGTAAATGCACAAAAATTAACCGTGCATATTAAGTAACAGTCTTTGTAAGAATCATGCAAAATCTGAAAAAAAGGCTACATATTTTTATTTTTGTAATTAAGTTGTTTTATGGGTCTTTACTATGAAATGTGTAATTATTCATTCAGGAGATAATCAACATTGAAATTTCAATAGATTCTATTGTATTTGAGAGTCATTTCAGAGTTACCTCCCTTAATTTTGAAATCTACAGTGCATTCTATATAATTTTTATCTCCTAAGAGCACGGGTTATATGAAAAACCATATGTTAATTTCTGTTTACTATGACATTTCAAACAAAATATCAAAAATAAAAATATGTAGGCTTTTTACCCATGAATCACATTTTGCATGATTCTTAGCTGGAGTGCTACTTAAAATAGAAAACAGGGAAAACATCTCTATTAAACAGTTTTTGAGATAAACTTTATGTAGACTGTACATGAATTTTGCACTTTGCAAGGGTTATCGTTCTTGATATGGTTTCATTTGTTTGTTTTTAATGGGAGATGAATGTATGATTTTCAAAGAGCAGATCTGAATGCAGAAATAATTATTGTTATGTGAAAGTTTAGCATATATAGACTGAAAAAGCATTATTTGTGTGGTGGGTTTTTCTTCACCATGAATTTCTTTACCACGGGCAGTGTCTGAATTTTATGTGGACTGGTACTTAAGTAATTGACCGTAAGGAAAAAAAACAGCACGATTTAATGGGGTATGATAAACTGTTTAAAAATGATAGTATTCAAAGAACGAAAACTGAAACCAGAAATGGCAGGGATATTAATCAGTATATTTCACATGGTGCATGATGATAAATGCACTCTTCACAGTCCATATTTCAAGATATTAAAAAGTTCATTCGTTGATTTAAAGATTTTATTACCATGTATCATCGTTGCTGTTGGCTTTATCTGTACATGGAATGCATTTTTTGAACAATCGAAATTTGTTTTGTGTTATATGAAGGTAGCTTATGAAAATGGGAGCTATGCTTGTAGAACCTACATCTTCCATCATTGATGTTTTTATTTCCTACGAAGCTAAAGTAAATAAGGTAAATTTCCTAGTGTTGCAGAAATGTAAAAGCTTAAATAACACCTCCGCATCGGAAACTACCTCAGGCAATGAAATTTCTTTATACCCCTCTGTTTTGGTCTATTATTTCATGTATTAATTCACATAAGCCTTTCGGTTATTGATTTTAACATTTATTGAAATCACAGTTTCTTAATGTAACTCTAGAGAAGTCACCATTATAATGTGTATAAAGGAGTTACCTGCCTAATTACCAAAAAAAAAAAAAAAAAAAAAACAATTCGATGCATTTTTCTGGATTTCAATCGTACAATATTGATGGCATTTGCACCTTTTCAAAAGCAATGAATTTACAACTTTGAAACTAGTTTTATGCCACGGGTAAAAATTAGTTGAAATAAAAACATACACTAAGATGATTACTTGGTTTGTTGCTAAGTTAAGTAAATGAAAACAATAGGTTCATAGGTGTTATAGATACTGCATCGTCTGCATGTCTGCATGATTTTATGCCGGATCCGTACTTCCAATACCAACCGGGAATAAAGTTGTTTTAATTTTGTAATTTTCATACTTTGTAACGTTTGTTAATGTGCTTTCTTAAAAAGAACAAACTCTTTAATTGCAATTAATTAATGAATTTGATTAATTAAAGAATGGATGAATTGATGTAATAATGATTTGCTGCATTAGTAATAATACGTGTATTTTTCAGTATTAAAATTAAAATCTCAGCAACTATGTAGTATTGAAAAATATGTTGATCTAAAAAAAACATTAAGATCCGTTGACGAAAACCACTATCACTATATCAGGCCTGAGCAGGATACGGTTAGGATCATTCAAACAAAGTTTGGTTCCATAAGGTCGAGTAGTTGAGAACAAGCATAAAATGATGTCGGACGGTTCTTCAGTATATAAAGGCATAATACTTGTCTGTTTAATTAAACGAATGATTTATATATTTTTGATGAAGTGAAATACTATTGTTATAATGTCACTTTCAACATAAAAAGTAATATATCATTTCAATGGTGCGTTAAGTACCTCCCAATAGTATGCCAGCAGTATAAACATAATATTATATTGCAGATAATTGGTCAAAGCTGAACACTAAGGAGAAATTATGCTTGAAACCATTGTTTACCTTTACATATAATAACTATAATTTACCTGAATGTCATGTAGTAGTGCCGTAATGCTTAGCACAACATTCCACAAAGCCTGTTATACCCCCTATCTTCGTGAATACCAACCTTTCGTCATGAATACTATCCGTTCCAACCGGTAATTGTTCTTATACTTTCTGTTCCGTTCTTCACTTTTCTGTACTTTCGTAAAAAACACCGACCAGATGTAACATATTTTTCGGAAATAAATTTTGAAAATGAAAATGAAGGAATGTCAGTAATTTATTGACAAATATTAGGGACGCGATAGGGACAAAACGAAGAATGGGACTACTCATTTTCCATAAATGAAAAGGGCTTGCATCAGACCGATTTGAAAATGAATCAGAATACAAACTTTATTATATTAAGTTAAATTTTAACAAATATTACCTGCAGTTGAGGCTTGATTGGTTAGATCACCCCAATGTGATAAAAAAATATGCCCTCGACTTCGTCTCGTGTGATATTCTCCTTTCGTGTGGTAATATAACTGCTGACGGTGTGTTCAATTTCTGTCAAATATCTGACGGATCGTTACAAGTATATCAATCTGCACCGTAAGAACTGATTTGTTCAATGTGTACTAGTTGTCCAATCCTCTTCTGTCTACCCCGGAATTAATTTGTTTATGAGTAACTCGATGTGTGTTTCTAGAAAAAACAAAGGACGTTTAAGCTGCATGTGCACCTTGTCCATCCCTCCAGTTGTTATTTGAGTCCGAGTTGCTCATTTTCTTCTGTGACTTAATATGAATTATTTTGGTCATTTTATGTTCTTTGTTGAGTGTTATTTCCTTTTCTGGTCTCTCTCTCTCTATTACATTATTTTGATTTCCGCTATAAATTTGGTTCCTTTGATTACTATTTCTGTCAATATTTGATATATCCGTTTTTGACGTACTGTACCAAATACATATTGTCAGTACCTACCGACAAAAGTAATTGATGACTCATAGTATTACTTTTTTGTCTGTTTCGTGTCATCTGTAATAAAGAATGTATTGTTAATTACAGATAATTAAACGAAAATAACTTGAGTATATGTTGTTGCTAGTACGGTGAAAATTGACTTAATAAGTAAGTATTAATTCCCTGCTTCATTGTACACTAATTTACAAAATAACAACAAAATAAACTTTTGAACATGGATGAAATCTAAACATTAAATAAAGCATATCATAGAGTGAAATACTAGTCGAATATTCCGCAATAATTGAAGCAATGACTAGGATTTTATCGAGGTCCAAGGAAGAACTGTTACAAGGTTAATTATACAATAGAAATAATTGATTAAATGAACGACGTAAAAATAAACAAATTTAGGGGCCTAAATTAATTTGTGTCGGCTGTGAATATTGTTTAGTTTGCAAGTTGATTTTTAAATGGGAGTAATATTTTTGGTGGTACAGTTAGGCTTACTGTGAATATTTTTAAAATAAGACTAACCTCCTCACTACTAGTATTAGACAATCAGATACAAGTATTCGTTCACGTGCTTTTTAGTATCAGCAGTGGATAATTTTACCATAAAAAAATATTCTAAATTGAATATTATAACTTAACAATAGTTCGGAGTTTTCGTGTTACAAAATAAATCTATTGGACTCTGTATTCGATTATGACGTAACGGGGTCAAACTTGTATAGTTTTACCTCAAACAACGCTATTTTATAGTGTTAGACATAGTCTTATTACATCGTAATTTTGTGTACGGCAAACAAAAAGTAGTGTTATTCATATGGAACTTAAATGACAGTAACATCTTCATATTGTGCAATTGTGTGTAACGTGATACATTTATTTGACTTAGTTCTTTGCATTCCTGCCACAAGACGGAGTTCTTGTTATTACCGGATGTAAACATTTATAACCATGACCTTGCGAGATATGATGCTATTCGGACACAGTTTTATACGGCGTTTAAATAGCATTTTAAATTCTTGTGACAAATATTACAATTTACGTTGAGACTTTGATAAATTGTTATTTCCTGTCGCGCACAGGTCGGTTGTACTGTAAGGAGACAGTTCCATTTCCCGGATTCGTCACTTCTATCCTTTTCTCCTGTTCCAGACATATTGTTCATTCAATTTGTAGGTTACGACGCAGTTAATATTAGAAATACCGCATACCAATAAGCTGACATTAATTCCCATGCTTTTTTGTCACCATGGGCTGGGAATTAAGAATATAATCATAAGTCAGCTGTTACTTAGAAGTGAAATATCAACCTTCCCAGATTACAACGAAAATATATATATATATATATATATATATATATATATATATATATATATATATATATATATATATATATATGTTATATGCAGCATGACAATAGCAGTCTATAGTAGGTATATTTTTGACATATTATAGTATGTTTGAAATACATCAGTTATGGTACATATAGATAGTGCCACAATGTACATGGCAGAAATGTTTTTCTCGTTTGTCTACCCCGGACTTGACTTTTTATGAGCAACTCGGCGGGTGTTTCTAGAAAAGCAGAGGACGCTTGCCCTACCGATGCACCTGGTCCATGCTCCCAGTTTTTGGTGGAGTCCGAGTTGCTCATTTACTTTTGTTACTTTGTATGTATGATTTTAGTTACTTTATTTTCTTTGTTGTGTATGTCTGTTTTCCATGTCTGGTCTTTGTCCCTGGATTACATTCTTTTGATTACTCTTTCAAAGGGAAGATTAAAAAGTAACATCACAATATAACCAAGTACCTGCAACAGAGTGGAAATAAGTAATATTGTCGATATACATGTATAACTGAGAATACACCAAATACAATGTCTACATGTAGTTTACTCTTTAACCACATAAGACACAAATTTATTAGTGGAGTCCGAGTTGTTCATTTGCTTTTGTTACTTTGTATGTATGATTTTAGTCACTTCATGTTCTTTGTTGTGTTTGTCTGTTTTCTTGCCTGGTCTTTGTGCCTGGATTACATTCGTTTGATTACCGCTATAACCTTGGTTCCCTTGATTACTCTTTGAATAACATGGCATAACGTATGAGTTGTGATAAGAACACTCCATACGCAGGAGCCGAAGGGATGTTGCCACAGATGAAAAGAGTTAACAATTCTGAATGAAAAGTCATCACGTTTGTCGTAAAGTTTGGACAACAGTTTTCCTTTACCATCGATTTCTAAGTGAAGGTCAAGATATGAGGCTGACTTCACAGTTTCTGTAGCATCCTTTATCTCAAGTTCTTTTGGGTAGATGCCATGTTTTAAATCCCCGAAATTAGGATTGTTTAAAGATAATACGTCATCTATATAGCGGAAACTGAGATTGAAGGATCTAGCCAAACGATATTCTTTCTTTCTGATCAGATCAGCTATAAAGTCAATGGACCAATGCCACATCGGAAAAAAGCTACAACTTCGTCTGAATCTACAGGAACCATCAAACCTACTGTGCCATCCCGAAAAAAAAAATTCTAATAGGGTAGATATTGGCTACAGTTTGCTCGCGGCTAACAATTTAAAAACAGTCCAGCGAGGAATCCAATGGTGAACAGCATGATGTTACATCTGTACATGTACCAGTTTTGGAAACTAGTGTGTCGAAACAAGTGCCAGACAGAGGCAATGAAAGTATTCAAATTGTTATAATTCCTGAACAAGATGAACCATCTATTCAAAATATTGTTCATGAATTTTTTATAGGTGAGCCAACAGGTACATGTAATGCAATTATTCAATATGCACCTCAGCTTCAAATATCTGACGGTATACCATTAAGGTGTAACTAGTTCCCAGAAAATTTAAAACAAAACATGGGCAGATGTATTTATTGGAATTAATATGCTGTCTCCCTACTATGAATATGACTCTTTAAGTCTGTTGGCTACTCAAACGTGATTCTAAATCATCAACATTAACAAGAATAAAACTCCCCTAACCATCGTACACTGAATAACTGCCTTTTTAGTTTTTATGGACGAGTGCATTGAAAAACATCAGGGGACGACTAGACAATTGTTTATAATAATCGTACAGATAAGTAAAACAAGACAGACATATACACACATAAGACATTTAGACAAACATAAAAAAACAAATAATTATATCAGTCAGTACTATGATACGAGAATATAAGCAGTTAAAGCATACAAACACTAAAAAAAAAGAATATTACTACTACTAGTTAAAGAATAAAATAATAAGCAGATGAGGAATAAAGCTATCGTGCAACTAAAACAAAGTAATTAAAAAATAATAAAACAGAACCAAAGAACCAAAATAAAAAAAAGTCTAGTATGTGTGGTTGGTATGCTGCATCAGCAAGAAAGTTTTAGTCTGAAATTTTGCATACAAGACAAGTACATTCTTTACCATTCCAGAAGGATAATTGACTTTTAAACTAATTAAAATTTGAAATTTGCCTGAAAGATTCCGGCAATGAATTCCAAAGAGCAGGTGCAGCGTACCTGAAAGATCTCCTACCATAGCTAGTAGTTTTCACACTCAGAATCTGCAATAAATTTGAGTATCTAAAATTATACTTGTGGTCTTTCTTTTCAACAATATTTGATAAGACAGGAGAAGCTAACTTGTTAAGCATTTTAAATATTTCTTTTGCTATTGTTCTTGTTCTTGTTCAACATACATTGTTGGCATTTTTGCCTTGATTAAAAGATCTTCATATGTTGAAAGATAGTCTTCCTGTATTTGTTTTTCAATTTTTTGAGTATCACCTTCTGAACAAAAATGCCATGATAGTGAGGAAAAGTTAAAATTTGACCGTATAAATGTGTGAAATATCGTTAGTCGATTTAATTTGCTCAAGTTTTCACCTATTCTTTTTAAAAATATTTAACTGTTGCACAGCCTTTTTACACAAATTTTGTATATGGAAATTAAAATTTAGTTTAAAGTCTATGTCTACTCCTAATAAGTTTCATCACAACTTATTTTTGCAGATCCAATATCAAAAGTGGATGTTTTATCAAAAGTCTTTTTGCCAACATCTATGGCCTGAAACTTTTCAGGATTTGCCTGCATACAATTAAAGTGGAACCAGTTTATCAAAATAGTACTTTCCGATTGTAGTACATCTATTACTTCATTAAAATTTAAAAGATAATGTGTTGTAATCAGCATAATTGTATAAATCTCCTTTTTGAATGAAATAGAAAATGTCATTTATAAACACGTTGAACAGCAAAGGTCCCAAAACTGATCCTTGCGGAACCCCCTTTTGAATATCCGCCCAGGTGCTGACACAAGAGCCATTTTTTTTTTATTGTTTACATCCTGACAAGTATGATAGTAACATGTCAGTAGACTTTTTGTTGAGCCCATGTGCTGATAATTTACAAATTAAAATATCATGTGGCAGGCAGTCAAATGCTTTTGGTAGGTCCATAAGAATGGCTGCCATATATTCATTATTATCTAACCTTAATAATGCTGTTTGGCCTTTTCAAAATGCACATAAAAAATTATCAAAAATAGTTTCAAAGAAAGTAGACAACTGTTTAGGTAAAACTTTTTCGAATACTTTTGATGAAATAGGTAGTAAACTTACTGGTCTGTAGTTGCTCTTTGTAAAAGGGTCATTCTTTTTAAATAATGGAGTGACTTGTGCCTCTTTTAGTCTGCTTGGAAATATTGAAGTTTCTATTGAATGGTTTTAACTAGTTTAGTTATTGTTGGCACTAAGGATGGTTTGCCATATTTAATGAGTTTAACTGATATTTTATCATCTCCTTTCTTCACATTTAATTTGTCAATGACCTTTCATACAAAAGATTCATTTTTTGGAACAAATTCAAAGTTATTCTCTGTTCTTTTCTTCAATCCTCTGAAGGCTTGGGTGGTTATTCTTATCAAAAGTATAATCTTTAACTATTTCTTTGGCAACATTTACAAAAAAAGTCATTGAATACCTCTGAGACTTCTTCATTTTTTGTTATAATCTCATTTTCTTCTTGTAATATAATTTTGTTTTGTTTTTTGGAGAAGTATGGTTTGATGGTTTTCCAAAAATCAGTCTGTTTACAGCCTCTCAAACATCTTTCTTGAAAATAAACATTTTTAGATTTTCTTTTCAGTTTATTTACTAAATTTCTTTTTGTTCTATATTTTTTCCCAATTTTTGACATTGAGGTATTTATTATAAAGCATTTTCTTTTCATATATTGACTTACAGAAATCGATGGTAAGGGAAAACTATTGACCAAATCTCACGACAAACGTGATGACTTTTCATTCAGAGTTGTCTATTTTCCTTTTATTTGTGGCAACTTCCCTTCAGCATCTGTGTATGGAGTGTTCACACCACAACTCATACGTTATGCCAGAGCTTGCCGAAACTACGCAGACTTTTTGTATCCCGCTAAAATGTCAACAATTAGGCTTCTGGAACAAGGTTATGTTGCCACAAGATTGAAGTGAACACTACAGAGGTTTTATGGTCGGCATCATGAACTTGTGGATCGTAATGATGTATCCATCTGCACCACGAACACTGATTTATTCAACGTGTCATATTTTCCTTTCCTTGTTTGTCTAACCCGGACTTGACTTTTTATGAGCAACTCGGCGGGTGTTTCTAGAATAGCAGAGGACACTTACCCTACCGATGCACCTGGTCCATGCTCCCAGATTTTAGTGGAGTATGAGTTGCTCATTTGCTTTTGTCACTTTGTATGTATGATTTTAGTTATTTCATGTTCTTTGTTGTGTATGTTTGTTCTTTGTCCCTGGATCACTCTCTTTTGATTACCGCTATAACCTTGGTTCGCCTGATTATTCTTTACATTGATATCAAAATACAAACTAATTGGTAGAAGAAGTTACATGTAAATTGATTATAAATTATGTACTTCATAGGGCGTTTTCAATAGTTCATATGGAATGTTCCAAAAATGTCTAATCATAGAATGGCCTATGAAATTGTGTCCAGAATGTTAAATAAATAAAATAGTTTTATTCCAAAAGTGTTTAAAAAGAAAAAAAAATACAAGAAAAAAAAAGGCAGCATACAAAAATTTCATACAAACTTGCACAAACAATATAGTAGGCTATATATATTCTATTCACATTTTAATCAACCTGCTTTTTTATTTAACCATACAGATGTCAAAACCCTTGTTGAAACGTAAGTACCAGAAAAGTTTTAAATTATGATTGATAACAATTGTCTTAAAGAACAAATGGAAATACAAATTAAATTCCCACCAAACTTCTTTCAAAGCAGCTTGGATTAAAGTGATCTTGGCAGACTAAGTTGACTCTGCTGTATACGTATGTTGAAGCTGTGACAGAGAAAGTTTACCAACCATTGCTCACACAGTGAAACTTTCTTCCTTGGGTCAGGGATGGTAGACAGATTTTTACTAGTGTCACCGAACGTGAAACAACATCTTCCTTGCACCGCATATTGCAACTGACATAATTGGTGTGTATTGGGTCACTTTTTTGGCATTGCATTTATTAAATATATCGATGACAAGGCCCACAATCGAATACAACAACACCTGTGTCCAATCACTTGACCTCCATAGTAAAGGATTTTGATATTTCGATGCAAATTGTAGGCTTACTATATATATTTGAGACGTTTCGGTTGGTTTTATTGGTCAGTATAGTGTTCCAAATGCATATGCAAAATTTGAAAAAAAATAGGTCCCTTGTGAATTTGCTTGACACTTGTGTTTATTGTATACCCAGGGTTCATTAGTTAATCCCAGCCCAGGGGCAACTAGCAACTTCATGTGCATAAGAATGTGTATTGCAATTAAACACTACATAACTTTGGACTATTCGCAGTATGTTTATTATGTTTCTATCTATTCATTGTTTGTTTGTTTGTTTTTTGTTTGTTTATTTTTTTTTAAATAAAAACGTACTTTTTAGGATTTAGGACGACTTTATGAAACTTCAGTTGCGTTATAATCTACGTTTGAATGTCTTGCTGTATTCAGTTAACATCAATTGTAGCTTAGCGCAGCATGTTTATCTGTTCACATTGTGGCAAGTGTTAACGCAAACATAGTGTTTTACATATTTAAGTTTTCTTTTGAAATAGAATGAAATCGGTCCAAGTTACTTTCATGCTTAAATGAGATTGTCGTAAAATGGTAAAAACAAAACTTTCCAATTATTTGTAAGAGTAATGTCCCTTATCTTAGGTCTACCTCCTTGAGATTTAATATTGTTCATATATAGTTCTGCTTCAAGGTTGCTCATCAAAGACTGTTGGCTTCCTTCGAATTGAAGGAAATAGTAATCAAGGGAACCAGAATTCTAGCGGAAATCAACAAATGTTATCCAGTGACAAAGACCAGACATGAAAACAAACATACACCACAAAGAAGATAGAGTAAATAAAATAACACATACAAAGTAAAAAAAGTATATGAGCAACTCGGACTCCACTAAAACTTTGGAGCATGAAGCAAAAGCATAGTTAATGTAAGCGTCCTCTGCTTTTCTAGAAACTCTCGCAGAGTTGCTCACAAAAAGTAAAGTCCGGGGTAGAGGAAAGAGGCAAGGAAAGGTATAACACGATGAACAAATCACTTTTTATGGTCAGATGGATAAATCGTAACGATTTACAAGTTCATGATGATGAACATAAAACAGCCTGGTCGGGTTTGAACCCTGGACCTCTTCCACTCGAGGTGAGCATACTACCCGGAGACGACTAAAGTAATCTCTAGACTCTTGTGTGAAGACGTAGGATAGTCGGATTGTCAGTTGGCCAGCATTTACAGAGAGAAAAGTAAAAATAATATTTTACTAAAACTAAATAAAATGAACAAATCAAACAAAACTAAACATATATATACAACATGCAAATGAACATAAATAAAGGGCATGCAAATGAAAGTATGTAAGCAAACAAAAGTCACAGTTCACACACAGAAAACAGACTACAAATTTAATAGATCTATTAAATCATCATCACTCACCATAGCTCCTACGGTACACCATAATCAACGGTCAAGATCTAGGACGTCACGATTTCTGTTGACTTTCAATATAAATTCAAACTAAATATGTATTCATTTCTGATTCGCATGGCACACTATAATTTTCATTTCTCATATAAATCAACACAATTTATCATTCAAATTGACCAATACACACCTTCTGGCCAATATAAATTTCAGAAATAAATAACACAATTCTTGTGCTGAACGTCCACACAATATTTCAAAATTTCACCATACACACCGAGGGAAAACTAACTTCAGCAAATTTCACTGTGTAACAAATAGAAGTGTAGTATATATTGATGCAACATCCCAGATAAATTAACACCAACTATCGCTAACTATAAATATTACACCATCCGCTAAAGTGTATGGGTTATAACAGATACAATAGTTCTTTCATATCGCGGATTGTATCTTAAAGTAGGTTTTTCCATCTCGTTCGTGCGCGGCAAATTTTACTTTCGACTGACAGTTTTCATCTGTTGACAGACGGATCCATGTGTAAGGTAAAAAAAAATAAAATAAAAAAAAAAACAGCATTCCACCATTGTGTCCCATTATTTTAAAAGTACCATTAGTCAGATCCGCTGGCAGACTTGATTTATGATCTTTAAAGAAATAAGCGCGGACGAAGTCATCGCATTTAGACCACTGCTGTGGCTTATACATAAGATAAAATGTGGCAGTCTCTTCGGAAGGTGACTTTAGAAAGTCTAAAACTTATGATTTTCTTTATCTGTTTCCAGTTCTCTAAACGTTTCTATCAGTACTAACCAGTGTTTTTGTTTCGCCAACTTTGCACATAAATAAAAAACACGGACGTCTTCCAAAAAACTAATGTACATGTATGGGATAGCAAAGCTCATTATTTTTTTAAATATCTGCGTTTCTCATTTTTTTCTTTACAATTTGCAATCTTTATGTTCAAAACTTCTAAAATATCATCACCATAAAAAGTGTCAACGGGAATTGATGCCAGTCCTTTTTCATCGTAACTTATTCTTTTGATAAAATTTATGTTGCGTTTAAAGTAAATGAGCAAATGTGCTTTGATTAAATTTTCGATTTCATGAAACTTTTGTTTATCCTGTGAATAATCAACGAAGGTAGACGCCAACATGTTGGCACTCTAGGAAACACACATCAGCAAGGGATGAAATACTTCCAACAGAGACAGGGCTTTGGCACCAAGTTTGCAAATTACCCCTAACACAGACATTTTTCCTCTTTGGTGACATGATGGTTACTCCTAGAATATAGTACCTCTACTGGAAGGCTGATATCTTCAATGGAAAGCCCATTAAAATACTGTAGCAGCTCATCAATCTCTTCTATAATTAGAAATGAATCAATTACTATTTATCTACTCAATATTATGCATTTTTATGTTGTTTTCTTAAATAAATTGAAGAAATGTTGTAAGTGAATAGGAACGACATCGTCATTTTTATGGCTGAAATGTTTTATCTTCTCTTTTATAACATTCTAATGTGTAATATCAATGGATGTATTTGGTTTGAATAGTTTGATATTACATGCATTTGAGTTGCCTAAAACCATCTTGAAAAGTATAGTTTAAAGAAAATTTGGAAAGATTTATGCAAGAATAATGCAAAAAATAAAATTTATAGCCATATAAGACCTTTTTTTATTTTAGAATTTTTTGTCTACCTAGCTTTATACTGCATGAACTTTTCGTTGATTAATACATAGATTACAAATACAGACGTTGCTATTTAAAACAAGCATTTTCTCTTATTAAAGTGACCATGAAATTGTTGTGCAAGACATTGTATTTGATTGTTGTATTCTCGTTGGTGTGTAATACATGCAAATGTTTTATAAATATAATTCACTTTGGGTATTTAGTTAGTGCCAGTGTTGGTATTTAGTTAGACAAAATGTATTGTTAAATACTGTACCTTTTTATATCAAATAATTCCTTTATTCTCTATTTAAGATAGCAATTCATTTACTTTATTATTTTAGATTAATACGGTTCAGTCAACTGTGTACATGTATGTTACGTATGCCAAGCAGAGTTATCTCTCTTTGTTCATTAACGTACTTATAAACAAGGAAGAGTGCTCATATGTCTAAATGTGTAAATTTGTACATATATTTTTGCTTTTACTAATGTCACTGGTTTTATCGATTAAGATGGGCCCTAAAGTTGTGCTATATGACGTTGAATGCTATGTGCAATTGTTTTAACGACAGCTTGGTTTTGGAAGCAGTAGCTCAAAGAGTTGAAATTCGGAATACCAGAGATCCGAAGTATTCCGTTCTCCTGACTTTTGTCAGAATTTGGTTAAATCTAACTGTTTGGAGATATATTCAAAAAACAACTGTATGACCTCAATGATCTATTTTTTAGTAACGGCGGCAAAAATTACCACATCAGTTCTATGCAGGACACCTAAATGAACATCCATACCAAGTTTGATATCTACTGATCAAGTAGTGTCAGAGGAGAAGATTTTTTGACAGAAATAACATTAACAAGAAAATCCTAGTATCGCTCTCTTGGTTACATTTTTTATAACGGTAACAAGTTGTTCGACAATTTTGACTCAAAGACAACTTTGGTAAGGACCATTTCATCAATGGAAAGTTTCATACTATCTATCGTAGTTTTCAAGATATTGGCTGAAAACTCTCAAAAACATGCTTGTTTGCCTTTAAGGCGCAATAACTATAACAAGAAGGCATCCAGAATTTTGATCCCCACAAACTATTGTAGGTCCTATTATGCTATCATTTCAGCAATTGAAAGTTTTATTCTATCTATCATAGTACTTTAGATAATGGCTAAAACTGTAAATAAAAACATGCTATTTGTTCACCTTTCAAGGGCAATATATCAAAGAGTCGACTAACAACGTAGGCCTTACTTTAAGGATCATTTCAATAATTGAAAAAAAAATTGGTAGTCCTGAAGGTTTAGAGATATACGAGAAAAACTTCTGCTGACACCTTTGTTCTATTTTTAGTAACATCGGCCATGTTTTTCCACGCATCAAAATGTCCATGCATTAGTGGTATGAAAACTACCATAAGGAATATTCGTACAACAATTTGGTACCAGTGGTCTGGTAGTGTCAGAGGAACAGATCTTTGACAGAAACTACATTAAAAATAGGGGGAGTCTGAAAAGGCCAATAACTCCAACAGAACTTAACATAGTAGAAGGAAAATTCTAACCCAAATAGATCTCTTTATGTTGAACACTTAAAATCCATATCACAATTTGGTTAAACCTAACGATTTGGAAATATATATGGGTTTAACTTTTGTCGGAACCCTATGTAATATTTTAGAAACAGACAGCCTGTTTTGACAGATAAAAAATCCCAATTTCATTTCAATGCAGGATACCCAAGGGAGTATTCATACCAAGTTTGGTTGCAATTGGTCAAGCAGTATCAGATAATAAAATTTTGAAAGTATTAACATTACAAATAGCAAAAGAAAGTCGAAAAAAAGTGCAATTACGTGTTGTTTTTTTGTTTTGTTTTGTTTTGTTTTTTCAACATACACCTTGTGCTTCTCTACTTGCTAACCAATTTTTATCACTCTTTGAAGCTGACTTTATACCTGATCTGATCCGAAAGAATAAAATATCGTTTAGCTAGATCCTTTAATCTCAGTTTCCGCTGTATATATGACGAATTATCGCATCTACCCCAAATAACTTCAGATCAAGGATATTACAGACACTGTGAAGTCAACCTCATATGTTGACCTACATGTAGAAATCGATGGTAAAGAAAAACTATTTACAAAACTTTACGACAAACGTAGTGACTTTTTATTCAGAATTGTTATATTTCCTTTCATCAATGGCGACATCCTTTCAACACATGAATATGGATTTTACATATCACAACTCATACTCAGAGCCTGCCGTAACCACGCTGATTTTTGTATCGCATTAGACTTCTTACAATTAGGCTTCTGCAACATGGTTATGTTGCTGGAAGATTGAAGACATCACTACAGAAGTTTTATGGTCGTCATCACGGTGTATCAATCTGCGCAATGAAAACTGATTTTTCATCGTGTCATAGTTTTCATTGACTCTTTCGTCTACCCTGGTTTGACTTTTTATGTTCAACTCGGCCTGGTTTGTGGACAAAACTGCTAAAATCATCAATTAATGGTAAGATGTTCAATGTTATTGTTAACATGAATAGAAATGGAAAATCTCGTATTTTTAATGGTAGAGAACATTATTTCAGGTGTTAGACAAGGAGAAAACTTGTCCCCTGCACTATTTTCATTATATGTAAATGACTTGAAAGATTTATGTATAGTAAAACATTATTGGTCTGAAAAGTATATCAGTTGAAATAGAAATATTTAAGGACTTCACATACTAAGGCTTTTTTTTTCTTTAAATCTAGTATAGATTTCTAAAAGCAAAAAAAAAAGATATAGTGCAGAGAAGGCCACCCGTGCAATGTATGACATTTTTCGTAAAGGGAGATTACATAACTTATCTATTGAATGTAAGCTCGATATTTTTGATAAAGTTATTAAACCCATGTTACTCTATGGGTGTGAGGTGTAGGCCAGGGCATAATTCCGTGATGAGAGAGTTCACCTTAAATTTTGTATACTTCTGCTAAATGCAAAGAAATCGACGCCAGATTTCATGATTTATGGGGAGCTAGGGAAATACCGCTTGATATTTGCATTAAACTAAGAGTTGTCAAATACTGGGCAAAACCTATTACAGGAAATGAAAATAAACTACCTTTCATTTTATATAGACTTTGTCATAAGAATGTCAATAATAATTATATGTGGCTTAATTATGTGAAATCCATCTTAGATCATTGTGGTAAATCAAATGTATGGAATAACCAATATTTTACTAGTATATCATGGTTAGTTATCGCATTAAAACTTATAGATCAATTTAAATAAACTTGACAATCTGACATTCAAGAGTCACCGAAAGCTCTAAATTATAGACTTTATAAAAATAGTTTTGAGTTTGAGAATTATCTAATGAATTTACGTGATAGAAATTGTATCACTCTTTTTAGATTCCCAACCACAAACCATAAGCTGCCTATAGAATCTGGCAGATGGCGCCACATTTCTAGAGAAAACAGAAAATGAAATATATGCAACTCTCAAGAAATTGATGAGGAATATCACTATATTTTACATGTACATCTCTTAATGAGAAGAGAAAATTTTATTTGAAATCAAAATCTAGAAAGATATGATAACTTGAAAAAAAAATATACCAAGATAAGCAATGTGCCTTATTCTAAAAAAATGGAAAAATACATACATAACATTTGAGTTTTTGAGTTTTTTTTTTTTTTTTTTTTTTTTTTGTTTTTTTGTTTTTGTTTTTTGTTTTTTTGTTTTTTGCCAAGTCACTGGTACAAGGCGTATAGTTGTAATTAATTTTACCGGTAACTCGACATTGTTTTAAATTTCAGACAACCTTGCTTTTTAAATATTTTCTTGTTTACATGTTAGCATTCAAATTTACACAAACAATTCCGTGTCATTGTTATCTTCATTATGTCTTTTTTATATTTAATATATACAGGACCATCGCTAATTTAAATCCCTGACTGTGCTGCATCATATCTGTAAGTCATACGAACATATGTTCTTAAATAACTTGTTGAGCTACAAATCTGATATACATGGCGGTTTTCCCAATTCAAGACATGTCATGAAAGTACTTAAATTTGAGATTCCCGAGAGGTTAAACCTGTGTCTCGTGTAATCACAACTAAGGATTAGTTTTTGTATCGAAGAACAGGGGCTTGATATACATGCACATGTACGTAACCAAGGCAAGGTCTAGAGGCGTAGTATTTTGACCACCAGTATGGAGTAACTAGATACGCTAATGTAACCCCCTACACTACACTCCTAGCCGCGAAATCGTAGCTCTTGATATTTTTTTTTAATTTTGCGATCTAGATCTAACGTTAAGAAAATACAAAAAAAAAAAAAAAATAGTTGGAATTACGTTTCGCAGCTACAACACTCCGTGACTGGCGTGAGTGTTAACGCACTGTATGGAAGGTCTAAACTCATTCAAAAACATGTGGTAACAAGATTATTCCCAGCAGGGATTCGGCGCTGGGGACATTCTTTTTTTTTTCTTTTTTCCTTTGACCACCAATGTCAAAACAAAAAAAAATATCCACAGTGCCCAAATCCCAAAAGGTAGTATAATATGAAGGTCTAGAGGCTTAATATTTTGACCACCAGTATGGGGTTAAACTGGATACGATAATGTAACCCCCCCACATACACTACGCTCCATGAGTTTTAACGCACTGTATGAAAGGTGTAAACTCATTCTTAAGTCGATAAAAAAAAATTTGGTAACAAGGTTAACCTGTTCTTGGATTCGGCGTTGGGGATAATTTTTTTTTTGGCTTTGACCACCACCGTCAAAACACAAAAAAAATATAACCAATGCCAAATCCCAAAAGGGATTATAGTAAGCTATATGTAACTGATTTTAAGAAGTATCATTTTAAATCCTATATTTCTCTATTTATATTACAGAACAAAATGGCATCTGAAAGCTGCAGCCTCTGTCTGTTACTAGAAAAGACCAGCACCCCTGAAGCATAGTGTCCACAATGTGAAGATTCCCTTTGTTCAACATGTAGTGAGCTACACAGAGTACAAAAAACAACAAGGGACCACAGCCCCATATCTTATGAAGATTACCTAAAATTACCATCTTTTATCTACAAAGTTCAACTTGACTGTGAAGAACACAAGCAAAAATATCAATATTACTGTAGGTCTCACGATTGTGTTGTCTGTTATAAGTGTTTATTGCAATCTCATAAAAAATGTGAGGACACTCTACCTATAGACGATGTGATCCGCAGTGTAAAATCTTCAGCCATTTTCGAAGATGTTTGGATATCATTAAAAACGACTCATCAAACTTTTTTGACAGCGATCACTGAAAGAGAAGAAAATGTGAAAATACTGAAAACAAAGAAGGAAGAATTATCAACAAATGTAAAAAAGAGAACACAAAGTCTTATTGATCAAATAAAGAAACTAGAAAACAAAGGTGGGTGGACTGGTTTTTGTACGCTGCCTAATGGACTCCTGGTGTTGACTGATGGGGTCAATGGTGTAGTAAACATACTACACAGTAATGGTCAACACAAATCATCAGTCAGATTTAAGGGAGGAGATGGTGTAAAAGTCATCAATGAGAACCATGTTGCTGTTTCTAATCCTCTCCATAAAACAATCTCCATCGTAGATGTAGACAGGAGTAAAATCATTAAAACACTTCAGATAAAGAGTAAAGTCAGTGGAATTACACATAGTGATGGACATTTATACTTCTGTGTACCTCAGGTAGGAATCCGAAAAATTAATATAGATACAGAAAAAATAGACAAACTCCATGATGACCAGACTGTTGGTGGTTTATCATATATAGACACAGATGGCAACAGAATATGTTATACCTGTCCGACAACAACAACAACACAGTTACTGTCCTAGATTCTGACCTCAGAGTTATCTTTACATTCAAGGATCACAATACAATGTCATGGCCTTGTGGAATATCAATGGACGAAACGAACAATTTATTTGTGTGTGATTATTACAAACATAATTTATTACTAATTTCAAGGGATGGAGATAAACATGAAGTTGTAGTCAGTGGAGGTGATGGGTTGTGTTACCCTGTTGTGGTCAGGATATTTACTGTAGATCGACTTTTGATGGAGAATTAAAACTGAGATAAACAAATTATTGAGATTAATTCGATTTCAAGGTAAGAAAACATGTTTTATTTTTTACATGTGGGCCTTGTTTATCTAAATAAATTTTAATAATATCAGACATTTCTACCTTTTTTCTTAATTGTCAAACAAAAATAAACATAAATTTGTTCATGTGATAATTAACTTGATTAAAAGAAAAGAAACAGGTTTTAATTTTTGGGGCTTCATTTTCAGAAATCTTAACAATATCTGACAGAATTTTCTACTTTAATTCTGGTATACGATTACAAAAATATGATCATTATTAACTTATTACAAAATCTTTCAAATAGTACAGAAATTTCACATTGAGTACAGTGTAAAATGTTTGATTTAAAAAAAAATTATATTTTTGTATTAATATTTTGTATTGTTTTATCAATCAGTGTTGGTCTTCATCAAGATTGTCAGATACATGTATCTAGAAGTTTCACCATTGCAAATAATTTTAGCCTTTTGTTGTATGTACTTGTATTTTCATGTTTCTAAATAAATGTATTTCTGGTATTTAAAACTGAAAGTAATTAGCACATGAAGATATTTTTATAAAATGAAAAAATTCTTATACTACTTGTAGTATTACTTTGTTTAAATATCTAATACCATACATGTACAAAATCAAAATATATTAATGTGGTAAAATTAAGTACATGTATTAGTGATTTATTCATACCCAGTACATGTATTTAGGTCTTTTAAAAATTACTTCCTTTAAAACAATAATAAAAACTGTACAGTCATGTAATGTACATGTAACATTTTTTTAGTCATGGTTTGAATTAATTTATTAGAAATTTTTTGGCAACGTGTGATCTCCTTATACAAGTAAATCTTCCTTGCTTGGACTTAAATGGAATTTTTTTTAAAGATTGATTTATTTCGGAACTTTTTTTATTGAAATATAAATTACATGTATATTATTGAAAGATACTACTAAGGGCATTAAAATATTTAGCACTAACAGGGGCTGATGGAGAAATTTTAAGTGTGTAATTCATTAAGACAGAAAATAGCTTGCCAGACAACCTCTAGCATTGCTGGAGTACATAAATGTGATAACGTCATTCCTTCATTTGTCATTTTTCAGCAGGAGATTTGGTTTGAAAACTGGAGGAGTTTTATCAGCATTTGTTTGGGTATTACTAGACAAATATGTGTGTAAATTATGAAAAAGCGTGCATAAAGGGTGTTTCCTTGAGACAAAAATGCTTATTACTGTACATGTTAGTTCTCGAATAGTTGGTATGACCCTTTTGATTGGCTGACACTTAATTATTAAGAATTTAATGATTTTATCTATTAATAACAGTATTTACATAACATAAACAAAGATATCTGTATTAAATTAACTTTCATTTTAAATGTGTCATTGTTACCAGGCGCGGATCCAAGGACTGGCGTACCGGGCGTACGTCCTCCCCCTAAATCGGTAAGAAAAAGAAATTCACTACAACTTTCACCCCTATGTTTGACCTTGCTTTGCACGGCATTGAATTCAATTGATGCCCCCCCCCCCAACTAAAATCCTGGATCCGCCCCTGGTTACTATAGCTGTTATTAAAAAAGGGGAGGGGTGCCAGATTATTATTCGCTCATTCAGGTCCATAGATAGCAAAAATTTTTTATAACATTCAGGGGGTGGGGTAACACCTTGAACCCCTGGATCTACCACTGTAATTATGTTAACACTTATACCTGTATTTTATAATTAGTTCAAATCTAATGAAATCTGGCAATTTAATTGTATTTTTATGACTAAGACTATTACATGTACATGTAGTTTGAATGGTGCATGTATAGTGATTTGGTGTTTTTTCTCTTGATGGATTAGGACAAAATTGATTTATTAAACAAATTCAGATTGAAAGGTAAATAAAATATGTTTAATTTATAATGATTTAATATGTGAGAAATCTTTATAATAATATCAGAATTTTTTCCCCTTTTTTTGTAAGAAGTATTTTAACAAACATGCTGTAATTTACTGACTTAATTGGTTGTCTTTAATAACTTTTTACTTTAATATCTACATGTAATACGTACATGTACTACATTTAACTAAATTAAAAATCTTTATAGACTTAAAAAAATAATACAAAACTAGTTTATTTAGTAAAATGAATGATTTTTTTGAAATTATTTTATGTCTTTATTAATAAGTATTGGTCTTCATCAAGTTTTTCAAATACATGTACATGTATCTTCATGTAGATGTGCCATCGGTGAAAATCTGTTCACTTCATTGCTTTTGTACATGCATATACATGTAGTTGTAATTATCATTTCCATATCTCTAACTTGGATTTAGTCATACTCAAATGATGTAAAAAATATTTTGTTATTTTTGTCATGAATATCACATATTGACATTTTAACAAAGCCAGTTAGAATCTTCCAGAGATGAATAAACCCAGTTTCTACTTAAGGACTAATGAGGCCTAGCCATATGGAATTACATATTAATGTACATTGAATGGTAGAATGATATGGCATTTATCTTCTGATACGCTAAGACAATATTCATTATCTAGATGGACAATGCATGGTGGAAGTTGGTTTTGAACACTTATTGAATTTGGATTTTCCGATAATGGACAAATCCAACATAATATATCATGATCCATATGGATATTAATGACAAACCTAATATTTAATGTCCATCATTGATGTGACACATTCTAATAGAGCCTGTGGAATACGTATTCATCATCCGGACGCAATCAACACGGACTATTTAAAGATTGCAAATAGTTCAAGAGACTTTGTCGATTCACGGAGTCTTCAATTATGACACTGCAGTCACGTGCTCTGTCGACCGATAAGGATTTTCAGATAAAAAGGCTAGACTATTTGGATTCTTTTTTTTAAGATGGAATTATGTTCTCTAGTGAGAACTTTCGTTTATGTAGAACTAAGCTATCAAAGGTTTTTCATCTGTACATGTATTATACATTGTGTCTTGATTATTTGTATGAACTTACACTTCAGCATGTTGAAGAGTGAAATTAATAACACTTATAAAATACAAGTAGTGTTCTTTTGTAAATATTCATTCAGTTTTAGGAAAATTGGCAGCAAATGGAAAACATTATAATGAGGCAAAATAAAATATATCAGTATGTCGGAAAAATTATTTCATTTAACAATAGGGTTTGACCGAGTCTGGAAACAAGACTGATTTGTTTGGCCTGAATTAAGTATAACATAAAATGTTTGTTTTCTCAATTTGGTTTTTAACCTAAAAGATTTTTTTTTATTTCAAAGTTAAAAGTTAAGAAATCACATACATGTACTCAAGGAACTGTAAGTAATTATAGAATGCTTAGTTTTGTAAAAAAAAAATAAATAACAAAACTGAAATACTGGTGAGTTCTAATTCACTATCTATTACCATTTTCGTGAATGTGAATTTTCAATTTGATGTTTTCATGAGCAGAAATGTATAATGTAAACAATTGCGCTCTTCGAATCCGCAACACGTCTGACACCGCTAAATGGAAGTTGATGTTACATTCACATATTATTTAAAAATGTATGCAACTATGCATCTCCTTTTTTTGTTTTTTCCATCCGAATGCTTAAATCCTATTTGGGTACCCTAAATTGTTTATGGGGAGAGGGGGTTACTATCAAGTGACCAAAAGTTAAGATTTTTGATATAATTTTGTTAAGGTGAGTTATAATCTCACTAAAATGCACACAAAATTAACATTCCTTGGGCACTTAATTCTGTCAAAAATTTCGTTTTCAAACATTCTCTTAAAAAATAATTCTGAACAAATCCATTGATGTAGAGATCAAAGTATAGTCTTTTCAAATAAAGAAAGTATCATTGAGTAAAATTATATTGTCATATTTCTGGGGTTTGGACATGCATTTTTCATGATTATTTTAAAATCTTACAGTAAATTATTTAGTTTAAATAGAGATCCAGTCCAATAATATTAATAATTCTTAAGTACATTATATTAAATTGTAGTTCTAAGGGAGATAATCCATTTTGCTTCCATTTCAGTGCTGTTCACCATTCGTCAATAGTAGGATTTTGTTTCAGTTTGAATCATCAAAAATTTTTTTCATAGTGGGACTTGTATGTTTTCTTCTTTTTTTTTTGTTGTTTTGTTTTTGTTTTAGTTTGTTTGTTCTTTTTTGTAGACTTTATTACAATATTTTAACAACATTTACCACTTAATTTTTTTGTATTTTTTTTAATGCTATAGAAGTTAAAGTTCTAATGTTACTAATGTAATAACTTAATAATACATGTATGTCAGTTTTGATTATGTGTCAATTAGATATATTAGATATGCTTTCGATTCAAAATTACTGTGAAACATTATCAAGCCATTACAGTCCTTTATAATTGGTTTGATTTTATTTAACTTTAGGAGAAAAGAGTTATTGCTCTTGAATTTTTCAAGTATACAAATTTAACTTCCAAACCAAGCAAATCTGATATTTGTTGTGTAAATTGTCTTCTGATATTATACAGACTGCTGATGTAAAAAAATAAAAACATATTTTATGAAAATCTCTTTTTGTTTGCCCTTAGTGCTAATTGTAATGCTCTTGCCTGCCTCTGGCCATTTTCTAAGATGCTCCCATGAGGGGTTAATTTTGTGCATTTCCAACACAATGGTATGACTTCACATTATTTCTGCTTGGCTTTCATTCTAGTGTCCATGAAATCGCTGTTTAAGTGTGGTCTTGTTAATGTTTTGACAAGATGTGTCCAATTTTATTGCTACCATCTGATGATGATATGTTTCACGTCTTTCTGATTGTATCTACTAAGAGGTCATGTCTCCCTGATTGTATCTATTAAAGAGGTCACGACTTCCTGAATGTATCTACGAAAGAAGTCCATGTTGGAGACCTTATAGAGGTTTCCTTTCAATTTCACTAGTATAACAACATTTTACACTAGAAAAGTTTGAAACAGATAATTAACTGCTATCAATCAGTCGGATCTCCCATTCATTGACACCATAAATAAAGGATACACAAATGCAAAATGATACAAATTACAGGGGTGAAAAAAAACAAAAGACATATTAAGATTCAAACAGGATACAGTTAGACTATTAAGAATAATGGTATCATGCTGTCGTCAATTTCGTAATTGTTGTCTGTGGTGGAATGAAGGTATCATGCTGTCGTCAATCCGTTATTATCGTCTGTGGTGGAATAATGGTATCATGCTGTCGTCAATTTCGTCATTATCGTCTGCGGTGGAATAATGGTATCATGATGTCGTCTGTTTCTTAATTGTTGTCTACAGTGGAATAATGGTACGATGATGTCAATTTCGTCATTGTTTTCTGCGGTGGAATAATGGTGTCATGCTATTGTAAGTTTGTCATTCTTGTCTTCGGTGGAATAATGGTATGATGCTGTCGTCAATTTCGTCATTGTTGACTGCGGTGGAATAATGGTACCATGCTGTCGTCAGTTTCGTCATTGTCGTCTGCGGCGGAATAATTGTATCATGCTGTTGTTAGTTTCGTCACTGCTGTCTTCGGTGGAATAATGGTATCCTGCTATTTTCAGTTTCGTCACTGGCGACTACGGTAGAATAACTGTATCGTACAATCGTCATTGTTGTCTGTGGAGGAATAATGAAATCATGTTGTCGTCAGTGTCATCATTGTAGTCTGCGGTGGAATAATTGAATCATGCTATCGGCATTGTTGTCTGCGGTGGAATAATAGTATCATGCTATAGTCAGTTTCATCATTGTTGTCTGCGGTGGAATAATGGTATCATGATGTCGTCAGTTTCGTCATTGTAGTCTGCGGTGGAATAATGGTATCATGCTTCGGAAGTAACAACACTGCAGGGTGATGACTTATATATCTTCTACCTGCTTAATGACCTTAAGAAACTCCGAAATAAGACGAAGAAAAAAATTACCATCAATACAAATATGTTAAAAAAAAAAACACTTGCGTAACAATGTGAATGCGAAAAAAAGTATCGTTTTTGTTATTATAGAATGTAACAGTGAAATGATATCTTAAATATAAAACTCCTTTAAAAAGATAACATCGGAGTTATCAAAATGTCTATTCATTGTCCTGGCCTGTAGGTATTTTACTATAGGATTATTGCTGATCTGATCCGAAAGAATTTCCGCTATATTGATGACGTGCTATCTTTGAACAATCCTAATTTCGGGGATTTGATACATCGCATCTACCTCCAAACAACTTGATATACTACAGACATTGTGAGGTCAGCCTCATATCTTGACCTACACTTAGAAATCGATGGTAAAGGAAAACTATTGACCAAACTTTACGACAAATGTGATGACTTTTCATTTAGAATTGTCAATTTTCCTTTCATCTGTGGCAACATCCCTCCAGCACCTGCATGTGGAGTGTTCTTATATTATCACAACTCATACGTTATGCCAGAGCTTGCCGAAACGTACTTCGCAGACTTTTTATGTCGCGCTAGACATCTAACAAATAGGCCTCTGGAACAGGATTATGTTGCTACAAGATTGAAGTCATCACTACAGAAGTTTTATGGTCGTCGTCATGAACTTCTGCATCACTACGGTGTATCCATATACGCAATGAAAACTGATTTGTTCAACGTGTCATAGTTTTCCGTTCCTCTTTCGTCTACCCCGGACGACTTTTATGAGCAACTCGGCGGGTGTTTCTAGAAATGCAGAGGATGCTTACCCTACCAGTGCACTTGGTCCATGCATTCAGTTTTTAGTGGAGTCCGAGTTGCTCATTTGAATTTGTTACTTTGTATGTATAATTTTAATTACTTTATGTTCTTTGTTGTGTATGTCTGTTTTCCATGTCTGGTCTTTGTCCCTAAATTACATTCTTTTGATTACCGCTATAACCTTGGTTCCCTTGATTACTCTTTCATCTTTTCCCGACTTTGCAAGATTCTTGCATTTTCTTAGAGGGCTGGCGGTAGCGTCTACAGTGAATTTCGAACGTCAGACGCTGTTTGTAGTCTGGTGAAGGCATCGATTAATGCACAAATGACGTAAAGGCGTACAAGAGCTAAGCCGACTTACCACTGCCGACGTTATCAACAGAAAAAGCAGGAATGCTCCTACAATAATTAGTAGTTGCAAAGTGTTTCAAGTATTTTGAAATATGTTTAACTGCAAATTTCCATAAATATAAAGAATATATTATGATATATGAATATTTCCGTGTCCAACAAGTCAGACTTCTGAGCTTGTGAATACCTCATGTATTTTGTACTTCAAGAGGTTTCAAGTAGAAAGATAACGTATGTTGAGGAATCATTTGTTTCATTACCCATGATAAAGATTAGGTTTTGAGGTACAAGCATTTTTATGATCTGGCAGAATATGTTCATAAATTATACTTTTAAAAGAAAAACCTTCACAATAAAAAAGGAAATTACGAGATGATATCTCCAGTTTAATTTTACAATCACAAAACAATAAGCTATATTCAGTCCTTAATGAGGACTCCTTATCAGAAGTAAACAGTCTCCTGACACTGACTACAGAAATTAGAATGTAAAAATTCTCAATACAGTTGTATTTACGCGTTATTTTTTTTTAAAAATACATCCTATCTATCGTTTTCTTTAATTGACGACTTTAACAATCACTTCTATGCTGGAAAAGTTCTTTAACTATAACGACGTCAACTGGGGTCAACAGGCGTGAGATTGGGAGACATTTTAAACAAACATTTGTTCGATTACTATAAAGAATTTGTAAATGATACATAGAAGATTTCAGATATTTGTTTATGTTTACAGCATACATTTAATGGCTTCTAAGAAAGAACGGTGAAGTGAGAGTAGACAGGTACTGAAAATACTACTTTCCTTTGGAAATTTGACAAATCAATGGGCTTAAGATCTAGACTTTGACAAATAATTCTCTACATCAGAGTTCAAAACTGTTTTATTCAATGTGTACCTAACATAAGCTTTCAGATGATACTCAGTTTAGATATACTGGCTAAATCTGAAAAAATATACAATGCATCCTAGGAACTACTTTGTTTTTACGGACTACTTTCTGGTATGTGCAGGCGACTGGTTCCCCTTAATAGTGTTATTTTACCTTTAGTGTATGGTAGCGGAAATAGATAAATAATTCCTATTGAAAAATGACATCAATTTTATTACCTACAAAATGCCTCAGGCCGGATATGAACTTTCAATCTATACTGAGAATGTATTTTTGTCTTGGACATAAACATGCATGTATTGAAAAGTTGTGGATGAACTAATAATACAAAAGGAAAGAATGTAAAATACTCATAATTAGAGCATGATTTGATATCCAAAACAATTTTACCGTTGTACTTAACGATAGATTTATTGATTGATTATGATTTTATGTCATGTTTCAGGTATTTAATGAATGTCAGGATGAACAGACCGTGGTTTGTAATGTGCCATGCCGAACCGGATTTTAATGTGCTAGCTCACAGATGCAACAGCCAGCAGGTAGCTACATGTATGTCGGGCATATAATTTTGCCAACGTCTGCCATTTGTAACTCTACCTCCTATACAGTATGCCAAGTACTTAGCTCAGAAGCAGTGACGAACAATTTCGATTCCTTTAACGTTCCTTGGCCTGGGATCCAACCCACGTCTCCTCTGGTAGTCACTAAATGACAGAGTTCTTAAAAAACAAATACTAGAAATGTACGCATACACAAGACCTTTAGAATTGTTTTGTGGATAATTCGTTTAAACAGACCCCAACCAAGTGGCAGATCCAGGAGGGGGGGGGGGCTCTTTTTTTAGAAAAAAAATGTTGAAAAATTGTGTGTGTTATATCATAAAAAAAAAACACTCACTTCGTGATCCTCACCGGTGATCCGGTCAAGAAAATTTTTAAGGCCCCTTACCTAAAACTTTTTGGGGCCCCCTTACCAAAATCTATGGATCCGAGACTGCCCCTTGTATACATGTACATTCCTAATTGTTGCAATGACTACCAGTATCATGAGTATTACAACATGCTCAGGCCATACAAATATAATTGTGTCCTTTATAAACAGACAGACAGACTGATAGATATGCACCAGTATACAATAATATTCTGTTTAAAGATGAGCATGCAATCATAACAGGGACAGATCTATGAACAGAGTTCTGGGGGTTGGAAACCCACCCACCCCCCTTTGTTGGATTATTTGATAATGTTGTACAATGTTTGGGCAGAAATGAGCATATTATAGCCTGGAACTCCGTTTTGTTGTTTTTTGTTTGTTTGTGTTTTTTTTTTAACAAATCCCTTCTCCTGTATATTTGGATCTAATGCGGAATAATATAAAAGTAAATATATCATGAATTTTATTGAAAAATAAGGAAAAAATGTAAAAAAAAAATACATTTAAGAAATAAATTAAGTAAACTATAAACTGATAACAAGATTTTTGACAATACATATTATCAAACAGTACATATATGTGTAAAAAAATCAATTACCAAGGAAGATAACCATTAAAAAAAACTACCACGGGAGATAACCATTAAAAACAACACTGCATCAAAGTCTGTTATTTCCTACATAAATAACCTTCAATTTATGACCAGAAAAAAAAATAAAACACTCTATAACATTTGAAAAAAATGGTCTAAAGGAATGTCTAAAAACAGAAACAATATTTATGAGTAATACACATCAGTAATTTCATAAAGAAAAAATGAGTATGAAAATATTCTCATCAAAAACCAAGGGAGATAACCATTAAAATTATAATGAACTGTTGATTATGTTTTCTTCAGAATGATTTCTACACTAAGATTATATATATATAACAAATGACAATTTGAAATAAAGAAATTTTAGTTGACAAAATCCATCTTGAGTATGTAAGCATAAAAAATAATAAATTACAAAAAAATAATGCCCATGCAATTTTGTGCCAGGAATATTCTACAAATCCATATATATCAAGAATATCTGATATTTATGCTGCTTTTTAACAAAATCTCACTTTATAGTTAACACATTTTTAGCAAGAAAATTCTTAAGTGTAAGTTTTTGTAAGAAGCAGGCAAATTGGGAAAAATCAGAAACATTCATGTCAAAAATCCACCGATCTGACAATATGATTTCACTCAAGGATGCTTTCCCAGAAATTTTTCAATAGAATATTAAATGTTGAAAAATGAGGTTTCAAAAGAGTTAACTGCCAATGTAAACATATTAATCATGTACACATGTTAATCATGTGATTTAGGCAAGATTCTAAAATTTGAGATAGATCTATTTGATCATCTGCATAAGACCTAAGGAGGCAGACTTAGGATAAAGGACATAACTCTTGAAATCAGTGATATATATGTATCATATTTAAGAAACCAAAGGCTTTCCAGCTTACATTTGAAACAAACTGAAATCAATCAATGTCACTTTAATGTTTACATGAAATTGATATAAAGAGCCTGAATACAAATGTTCCAATGATTTGTTTAGAGTTTTATCTCTTATCCTAGGGCTACCTCCTCAAGCAATTCTTTAGAAAAAAAGTGGATTTGTTGCTTTTTAACTAAAATCAAAGGTCAATTTGAAAGTACAGTAGCAGATCCAAGATTTAAGCTTCAAGGGGGTGTTTACATAACTGAATGCTGAGAAAGTAAAGTTTTGTTTTCTTAAGAAGGGGGTAATTACAAGGGCAAATTCATATTTCATAAAAATAAAATATACATTATTTTTTCCATAACAAAAGGACAAGAATTTGTGTATAATAAAAATTTCACCCTGTAATCTAAAGAAAAAGCTAAAAACTGGAACCAAAAATTGTCCTGGAAAATGAAGATTTTTTTTCATATTTTAGAATTCCATTTTGTGAATTGGGCTATAAATAGCAAACCAAGACTTTTTTACAGTTATTAAATCTAAACCATATTTTTGCAACTGACTGACTTTACTTTAAATTTCAGCAAAGGATATTTAATACTGTAATTATGATATCACAAAACAAATTATCACATAACCAAGTAAAAACTAATTAAGTTAAAAAAAAAATCTATAAAAAAACAAGTGCAAAAAGTGCAATAAACATTTTGTATATGGTACTTAAAAATACATTTTGTTCATATAAGTACATTTGTACCCAAATGCAAATATAATTTACCCACAAATAATATGGGTTTCTCATAATAATAATTACATGTTCATGAATTGACATTTTATTTCTTTTTTCAAATCTAGACAAGGCATGTACTACCAATGCAAAGTTACAAATTTCTTTAAATTACCCTGTGTAGTACTATGTTATCTGGTGTCAAATTCACAAAAAGTCGTAAGTGTAAAATTGATGGATTACACTTACAACTTTTGGTGATTGACGCCTAAAAGGTTAAACCTTGATCAAGTATCATTACAGACCTCAATTTGAGATTTTCCTCAAACTTTGAAGTCTTTCCTAAAATTTCCTAAAACGATCCATCAAATATATAAATAGCATATGCAGACCCAAATTTTCATTTTTTTGGTAGATATTTTTGCATTATGAATCACCTCTTCCATTGGCAGTGTCAGAATTTTATATGGATCAGTTCTTAAACTGGAACTTTGATTTTTGGTCTGCACTTAATACTCTGACCTTATTTTCTTATTACATTTTCTTTGCTAGCAAGACCGTCATTTCTCATTCCTCTGTGGCACAAACAATACTTCCTGAACTTTATTCTACGAATTCTACCTCCTGATTGATGAGCTATGATTAGAAACACTTTCTTTTTACAATAGAAGCAAAGCTTCTGTAAATGTCAAAATTTCCACAAGGTTCATTTTTAAATTCCTTTCCAAGCACTGATAGTAGAATTCTGGAGCCTGAAAAAAGTAATTTGAATTTTAAACATAAGTAAAACATTGTAATTAGCCACACAATTTGATATGTTTCTGAAATTGTAGATGCAAGAATAGCTTTTGCTGAAAATCACCACAGATGCATATGTAAATTAAGAGTAATCAACTTACAGTGTAAGGCTGAATAAATTATTTGCAGGGCACAGCTTGATATAGTAATAGCAGAGGTCATACTCTGAACAATTTGAGCAAGTATGGACACATCATCAAAGCTTGATTAGAGTTCTGAATTTTACTTCTATTATAAGTGTAAACTGGCCCAAATCAGGTTATTTTCTATCACCTAATTAAATATCAGTAACATTCCCTGTAGAAATTCAATTTCTCATGGATTATAAAAAAATTAAGAATAGGTTCTTTTTCAAAACATTATTTTGATTGGGATTGTTTGAATCATAGAATGTAAACCGATCAACTTTTATGACATCACAATACCAAACTGGGTTATACAAAATAATCTGGTTTACTTAAAGAGAAACAACCAATCAGAAAGCTTGTTACAAATCAAATTGAAATTAAAATATTTACCTCATCTTTCATTTTCCTGAGCTGGACCAATAACTTGCCGTCAAATTGGGCAAAGTAGGGAACACATCCATCGAGTTTATGTGAACACAGCCACTCGCTAACATCATCGTTGTTCATCTTGAGTAAATTGGAGCTAGGTGGCACTGATGATGCCATTGATGATGAAGAAGCCACAATAGGTGCATCTGTTGGATCTTACAAATAAGAAGAAGATTTGAGATTTGAAGACATTTCAATAAAGTACTGGAATCTGTAACAATCAGGCAAAATTGAAAAAAAACACAAATTTGACAAAGTAGGCACAGAGTTTATGGTCTACAATTATATGAAATTGCAATGCATTTCATAGAATCAAGGCCTTGAATTACAGAGAAAAAAAGAAATGCCTTTTCTGTCTTTTATATAACATTTTGAATAAGATTTCATGGAAAGACTTGTGGTATTTTCCCACCTTGATTCAACCACTGCCTGATTCTTACAGAGAATAAAACTTACATTTTCTCCTTCTCTGATCATATACCTATAAAACTGGCACCAACCAAATTGAAGGGTGTATCTTGTAAAATGCATTATCTATATGTAAATAAGGCATAAACACAGACATCAAATTTGTCCAAGAAAAGTTAATTCTTAATGTTTTAACTAGTCACATTTGAACATTAACATTGTGATTTCTTCTGTTTTGATAACAAGAGACAATAAAACACTTTATGTACATGAATGAGTTGGAACATGTTAGCTTACAAGGGTGCTACATTTTAAAAAATTTACCATAGAATAATAGTTTCGAAAGTTGAAAAAAAGATCAGATTAGGTCTTAATTAAGTACAAATCAAACAAAAAATCAGGCAGGTACTGATTCATATAGAATAATATTTACTTTTGATTTTGATACTGTTATGTTTCAAAGATAATGGAGTTGAGACATTCCACAGGATATCAGTATGCTGTTTGTCGGAAGTCGACTTTTTACATTTTGATTTATTTTTATGTACGTTTACATAAAACAAAACTCTAGCATTGTTTCTGAGGTTCTGAATAAGTTTCAGAAAAAAATGTTTACATTTTTTTTCTGATGAATGAATCAATCAAAACCACTGTAGTACCTGCCTGCATCTTAATTTGACCAGTGCTCAACAGGAATAAATTGTTATTGCAGTCAAAACTGCTGGTGAAGTGGGGACAGGTATACCTGATAACACTCCCAAATGAGGATGAGACTTCCACAATATCAATGAAAAGTTTGGAATTTCCCACATAAAAATGTAAGATTTTTTCAAGTTTTTTTTTTTGTTAAAATTACTACAGTACCTCCCACATGAGGCAGTTTCAATGGGAAATATCTCCCACGTGAGGCAATATCAATGAGGTAAAATCTCCCAGGTGAGACAGGATCAGTAGGAAAGAATCTCCCATGTGAGGCAGTATCAGTAGGGAAGAATCTCCCATGAGAGGCAGTATCTATCAGGTAAAATCTCCTACATGAGAATCCAGTATCAATTGGGGAGAACAAACCACATGCATTGATCCAAAGGTTAACAGGTAAAAATAGGGAAAAGTGATAAAATCAAAACTTTGAAAACCTTTAGTTGGCTGACCTCCATTAGCAGTATTTACAATCATATCCTAATCTACAATGTGATGAAGATTAAAGTAAGTCAGAAGGGTTGGTAGGGTTAGTGAAAACAAAAACAGTGTATATACCAATCTGTTTTTTTTTTTTTATATATATATAAACTCCCCACAAATTCTAATGACTGAGGTAACCATATTGGTACTTATACTCTTAGTATCCAAAAAATATCTGGCAGCTTGGGTAATTAAACTGGTTCCTATAGCAACTGAATTATCTCTATAGACTCCCAACAATTTTCATTTTCAAAGGGTTAAAATTCTAGCTCTTATACCTCCCTGATTTTTTATCTAAAGACTCCCCAAGTTTTCCCATTCCTTTAAGCTCCTTCATTAATCCATTCCAGGGTTCTTCGAAAGGGTATTTTCCACTGAAATCGAAATATAACTTAGCAACAAGAATGGCTCCGAGCCAACCGTCAGGGCAGTAGTTTCTCTGTAACATTAGAGGTATGTAGTCTTTCCTCATCTGGAATGTATACTCTGCCTCTAGAAAATAAAAACACATCATTATCAAATTCAATAATTTTATTGTTGAGAAAAAACGAATGTAGCAATCCAACTAATTAAGTATCAGTCTTTATAAAAATCAAACAGGAGGTGATTCATGCATGTCAAAAATCCACTGAACTCACTTTTGCTTTTAACTCAGAAACAGTTACAGACCACATAACCAGTCTTAGTTTACTACTTGTTTGTTGCACTTTCAAATAAAAATATATATAGATTGTGTATGAAATTGGCACTATAAATGTAACTGCCTCAAGTATCAGGTGAAAAAAAACACTCCAATGATATTCACAAGTAGAAATGGAATCCTTACTAAATGTATCTACAAAGTGTCATGAAGGATTGTTCAAGAAAATTGCTAGATGGACAGATTGACAAGCAATCAGATGGACACACAATTTGTTCTCCACGAAAGTGGGGAGACATAATTCTGTGCAGAAAAATTAACATGGACAATATGTTTCATTCATAATTTTATTTTTTTTACAGTACTGTAATATGATGAAGGTGAAACCTTTTAACGCTCTTGAAGAAACATTAATAAAAACTATTTTTTGTCAGCTCTTATTTGATATGTTATACCTTCAAGTATGGTAAATTTTGTAATGATATATACATATATATATATATATATTTGCCGTTCAGCATTATACTTTTTATCAAGGTGTGATATGTCTATTGGCCAAAATGTCCAGCATTCATAAAGAATTATTGGTTTTCGTAGTCCAAAATGTCGAATTGTCCAGCACTGGTTAACATTGTGGTTCTTAAAATTTGCAAAACGGCTTAAAAGATTTCTTTTATTGTATTTAGTTTCGCTGCATTTTGTTTCATTTAGTATAGTTCAATTATGTTTTTATTACGATTTGATTCATTTTATCAAATTGTTTGGTTTCCATTCTTTCTTTTATCGATTATTTTCGTTTCGTTTTGGTTCGTTTTCATTTTGACCCGAGAATTATGGGTAATATTGATGACGTAATTTTCGTAAACATCCGGGAGCCATACTGCAGACTATAAGGCCAACCCTATCTTGGAAAAAATATGATTCGATTTGTATTTAATTATCGAAACTAGCAAATATTTTCCGAGACTAGTTTGGCGCTCAATCGCACATACAAAAGTATACCCAAATGAAGCTGCCATTATAATGTTTTTCAGCTCCTGAAAATGAAGGTACAAACCGAATATTGATGCTTTTTCTTGCCATAAGTATACAGAACCGAGTTGACAATACAACCATAAAATAACATTGAATGTGTATTCTTGAAATTAGTACCCTACTTAATTAATATATTTGAGTATACATATATATATGGTACTAACCTAATCTACAGTTAGGACTGAATTTGTATTTTTCCGACATACATATTAGTACAACAGAAGCATTTTCTACAGCTTCCGCCATGGCCTGGAGTGTAGAACCACCCAGTCGTTCTATATCTATCCAAATCTCTAAACCTTCTTGCTGTAATGTATAAACATAACAGACTGTTGTTTAAATCAGAGTACAGTATTGCAAGTCGTTTTGGCAGGTGTAAACCTCTATTAAGCTTTTCCCTCTCAAAGCTTATAATAACATCCATTTCCCCCTTTTAGCTCCTTATTTTCAAACGACGTGGAGCTAAAACCTCCATAGGGCTCACCACCATGTTACTAAAAACAATGTGTTTAAATTTCAAAAAGTTCAGACAAGTGTTACCCAAGTTATCCTAACTTAAATAAAGTTAATGGATGTCAAACAATGACAACACCAATAAAACAGACAATTAGGACAGTGTGATACCATAATATGACTGAAAAGGTATTTTGTATTCTTATAAAAATTACTTAACTGTTTATAATGTTACTTATTTCAAAGATAGAGCTACCATGGAAGTTAATAATATTCAGACTTAAGTATTTTTTTATCAAGTTTTTTGACGCTGCGGCAAGGACTGACATGACCAATAATTTTCATGAATTTTGTGGACAGACAGACAAACTATAGTTTCATGTAAGTTTACAGAGCTGTAATCAGTGGTGCATCCAAAGGGGGATGCAGAGAGTTAGAACCTCTTTTTATTAGAAAATTTGTTATTTTCACGTGCAAAATTGACAAAAAATGGCAAATAATTCCTAGCACCTTCCCTCCCTCACCACTTTATTTGAGGAACCCGACTGGCACCCCAAAGTGTCTGGATTCATTTCTGGTATGTATGGCCACATACTTTCAGTCTATCCTTCAGTTTATAGACAATATCCTTCTAACTCCATGCATAGTTAATGAATGTATGTTTCTTATTCTTCTTGCCTGATTTTGATCACGAAATAAAAGTATCAAGGCAAAGATTAACTCCATTCATAAGATATCTGTAGTTTACTTTCTACCGTTCTATGCTGGTGATTAAAAACGTACTTGACCTTTTTAACACTGAGCAGTGATTAAATTTCTGTAAGAATGTTTCCACCAATTTACATTTTCAAAGTATGAGAGAAACTGATTCTTCTTCAGCCTATTCTTGATTAACATATTTCTCCACTCTCTACGGTAAAATTTTTAATATACTTGCTAAGGTTGAAAATCTTATTTTTACCATCAAGATTGGAAAAAAAATTTGACCTCTTCATTACTGAAGGAAAATCTCTATAGATTAGTGTAACCATGGGAACACAAGTTAAAGAGAAACTGGCCTACTGTAAACATTAATTTTTGTGGATTCTGTCAAGTGCACATATTTGCGGGTATCAATTTTCACGGTTTCAAAAAATGATTAGTGTTAAATAGTATTTTAAGACCAATTTGCACTTCTGCCCACTGTGGAAAGGGCAAAAATTAGTACATTAACAGTAGTTTTCCCTCTCTCAAAGGTTCATGACATGTTTTAAAGCATTGTTGTAAATACAAACTGAAGAAAGACTACAAATACTGTAAGCAAATTCACAAAGAGAACACCTTCGCTTCAAATTCAAGTAAGTTCAATTATCTCCCCTTGGAGTCCTCCAACAGTAATTGCATTTCTTCATGCACATCTTAATACGATTCTCAACCTAAGTAACATCAAAATCCATTTAGCTTACAAGAAATGTGGACATACATACAGACAGACAGACAGACAGACAGACAGAAAGACAATCAGGGTGATTTGCATATACCCTTTTTTGTGGGGGTACAATTAAAAAATCATTAACAAGATCACTTAGAATTATCAAAACAAATTACTTTTCTTTCAAATGTTTTTTTCTACACTGGCACATGACCCAAAAGAAAACAAACTGGTTGAAATATTTTCTCACCTATTACTCTATGTAAACACTTTGTATGATGACATAACTCACACAGGTAAACACTTTGTATGATAACATAACTCATACAGGTAAACATTTAGTATCATAACATAACTCACACAGGTTAACATTTTGTATCATAACATAACTCACACAGGTAAACATTTTGTATCATAACATAACTCACACAGGTAAACACTTGGTATGATAAGAATAACACAACTATCTATAAAGCAACCTACATAACAACTGATATATTTAAGAATCAGGCAGTGGGTGAAATTAGGTATGAAAAATGCAATCATTTTGAATGTGTAACTTGACTATTTGCACCATCAGATGTTTTTGTTTTTGTTTAATGACATCATGAAATGTTCGTCATTTACGAATTGCAAATAAAAATTTTGTCTATTGAAAAATAACATAAATTTTCCATATCGTTTATATGCACATTGAAAATTTATCTTATTTTTCAATAGACAAATTTTTATCATAGCCAATTCTTATAAATTAATTTTAAAACATATTTTTATCTTTAAACATGAGAAAAGTAGCTCTGAATTTAACTGAATAGGAGCATGTCAATATTTTTTTTATCCATTGAGATATAACAAAATTATTTTAACCAATCAGATTACAGTTTTTATCTCAAATTAATTTTTTAACAAATAGACTTCTGCAAAATTTTTAGCACTATATGATAATCACATGTTTCAGTTTACCTATGATTATCACACAATAATCATGTGTCTCACTAACATATGATTATCATATGTTCCAAGACAAAATTAACATATGAGAATCAGTTGATAATCAGATTATTGTCATTTGTAAATTATCATATGATCATCATATGGTTACTATATGTTTGTAATATGTAAATTTTATATAATTATCATATGATTACCATATGATTATCATAATCATGTGATTGTAATATATGGCACATTTGGATACTTACGATTTTTTTACATCATTCTCTCCTTTCAGGACAAACAATGCTCCTTTACAATTTTTCTCTACATGCTTGTCCTGGCTATTTGCCAATTTTTCCATTGTTGGCATGAGGTCTTCAAACTCCCTGACTTTTTATACAGCCTCTTTATCAAAAGACAAAGTCCAAATAGCTTTAGATGCCACTTTTTGTTCTTCAATGTTGTCCCTTTTTAACATCTTTAACAACAAAGGGAGAGCACCAGCTTCAATTATCTAGAAAAAAAAGATTTTTTTTCAAAATATCAATGACTGGGAGATATAATGTATCATTTGTAATTTAAAATATATTTTTTTTGTTTCTTGTTTTTTGTTTTTTTGAAAGGGCGAAAGCTGCTTTTTCATATTCATTTTTTTTTGCTTTATAGTTGCAGATTTTATCCCTAGAGGACATATTCTAGACATTTTACTTACCCTTTAGTATATGAGAGAGTAATCATGGGAACCAAGGTTCTAGCGGAAATCAAAATAAAGTAATCCAGGGACAAATACTAAACATGGAAAACAGACATACACAACAAAGAACATTAAGTAACTAAAATAATACATATAAAATAACAAAAAACAAATGAGCAACTCAGACTCCACTAAAAACTGGGAGCATTGACCAGGTGCATAAGTAGGGGAAGCATCCTCTGCTTTTCTAGAAACACCCACCCTTAGAAAACAAAGGGCAAATATAGTCTGTAGCATTTATTTATAGGTATATAATTCTAATCATAAGATTCTTTATGTTTATAGCCTTTTTTGATTGGTCGAAAACGTATTTGCCAGATCGTTCATACTTGCATGAACTTCACCAGATCGTTCATGCATGCATAAACGCCAGTCAGCTTGAAACCAATATGGCGTCCGCGTAGTTCGAAAGAGTGTGGCAACGAACTGAACGGCATAATATAGCCGTAAAAATAGTTTACTACATGCACATTGATTTTACCGGTCAAGTTTGTTTACAGAGAGTAATTTTCAGCTCGGAGTCTGACTGAACCTTTTAAAACATCTTGTTGTAATTTTCCTTCTTCCTTGTTGTATTTCCTTAATAATAATATTCCTGTTGAATTGTTTACATCTCGTATTTTGCAATGCCAACTATCACTTTGTCCATGCCACCTTCACTGTTGTTGTGCAGCCGATTATGTGTAAATATTCGTCTGTGCTCCCATACGTGTGCAAAGAAATGTTTGTGTATTGAAGCGTAAACCTAAAAACTGTGTATCAATATAACCGACTAAGGCTCTCAGAAGGTAACTTTGATTGTCGGATAGAATTATAAGGATTCGGCTGTTCAATGAGTTTGGGAGCTCCGAGATCCGTTCATACATGCATGAACGACAGAAATTAGCTGTTCAATCCTATGTATTGTTGTTATTGCTGTTTTTCAGTTGGTCATGCAACAGTCTGTACTTGCAGGCCAAGAGTCCAGTAAAGGTACTGAACTTCTAGAAGAATGTGTCCATTAGCAGATACTTCATGAATTCCATTTGCAAGATCACTTGACCAATAAAGCTAATTTTATACTGTTTTAACCCTCAGAAGTACACCTGTCACGTTTTAGGCTGACCCTAAAAACATGTGATTCAATTTTCAAACTTTCTTAGCATGCATTTATTATTAACACTATCAGTCCATTTGCCCAGTCCATTGATCTGTTCTTTGACATACATACCTCCCTTGTGCCCTTGTTCAGTTTCCATCCCTTCCTACTCAGCTGAAGTTTTTTTTTCATTAACAACCAGTTTGCCAAGACCATCCATGAGTTCATTATGAATATGACTACATTTAGATTTTCCCACAAGCCTATGTTATTGCCCTTGATCAGTTTCTATCATCTCTTGCCTTTTTTTTTGTCATTAACAGCCAGTTAGTTAGGGGTAAGATTATTGTGTTTTTTACATTTGCCCACAAACCCATGTTAATGCTCTAGTTCAGTTTCTATCATCTCCTACCCTGTCTTTGTTCTGTCATTTACAGCCAGTTTGCCCAGACCATCCATGATTTCATTAGGGGTAAGGGTATTGGCCAAGAAACCCATGTAAGTTTTTATCATTTCTTACCTTGCCTTTATTTTTGTCATTAACAGCCAGTTTGCCCAGACCATCCATGAGTTCATTGGGAGTAAAACCTTTGTACCTTCCTCTCTCACTGTTTAGGGATATCTTTATATAGTTAACAATTCCTTCAATGGCACCTGAAATTACATATATATAGAAATATTTTCTATTCTATAACTAATGTGAAGGATCAATACAAACATGAATTTGCTATACATACCCAGACTTGTACAGGAAGTTGATATAAGAAAGCATACCCAGAATTGTACAAGATGATGATATAAGAGAGCATACCCAGAGTTGTAGAGAGAGTTGATATAAGAGAGCATACCCAGAGTTGTAGAAAGAGTTGATATAAGAGAGCATACCCAGACTTCTACAGGAAGTTGATATAAGAGACCAACTAAAATCACTTGCAATGTATGCCCCTTCTGTATCTATTCATTAATAGCAAAAATAAGTGCAAATTAAATGGGTGGAATGGTAGTAGGACAAGGTGATTCCAACATACCACCAACTTGCTGAGTGGTGGTATATATATGCAGTAAAACCAGCCCTTGGAAATTATGCGAACAAAAGTATCTCAACATCTTCTTGTAATTAAGTATCACTCCAGGAAAGAAACATGCAAAACGTGATACATAGTTGCATCAGAAACAGTCACAGACCACATAGCCAGTCTTCAATTGTCATTTGCTTTTCACATTTTCACGAAAAAAAATATTATAGACTTGTATGAAATTAGCACTTTGCAAGAGTTGTAGTTCTTGATTTAGTTTGATTTGGTTGATTTTAGTAGAATAAATGAATGTTTTTTTTCAAAATACACAACTGAATATAGAAATGACTATAGGTTTCATAAAAATAGTGTGTGGACTGCAAAAACATTGATTGTTCAAATGGGTTTTCTACACCACAAATCACATCTACCACAGACAGTGTCTGAAGTTTATATGAACTGAAAGTAAACTATCAATTTTATCATTGAATGGTAGAATGATATGGCATTTATCTTCTGACATACTAAGACAATATTCATATATCTAGATGGACAAGGCATGGTGGAAGTTGGTTTTGAACACTTTTTCCAATTTTCCGATAATGAACGAATCCAACATAATATATCATGATCCATATGGATATTAATGACAAACTTAATATTTAATGTCCATCAAAGATGTGACACATTCTAATAGAGCCTGTGGAATACGTATTCATCATCAGGACGCAATCAACACGGACTATTTAAAGATTGCAAATAGTTCAAGAGACTTTATCGATTCACGGAGTCTTCAATTATGACACTGCAGTCACGTGCTCTGCCGACCGATAAGGATTTTCAGATGAAAGGCTAGACTATTTGGATTCTTTTTTTTTAAGATGGAATTATGTTCTCTAGTGAGAACTTTCGTTTATGTAGAACTAAGCTATCAAAGGTTTTTCATCTGTACATGTATTATACATTGTGTCTTGATTATTTGTATGAACTTACACTTCAGCATGTTGAAGAGTGAAATTAATAACACTTATAAATTACATGTAGTGTTCTTTTGTAAATATTCATTCAGTTTTAGAGAATTCAAAATTTAAAAACATTATTGGTAATTGGCTAAAATTGGAAGCAAAATGGAAAACATTATAATGAGGCAAAAAAAAATATATCAGTATGTCGGAAAAAAATATTTCATTTAACAATAGGTTTTGACCGAGTCTGGAAACAAGACTGATTTGTTTGGCCTGAAATAAGCATAACATAAAATGTTTGTTTTCTCAATTTAGTTTTTAACCTGAACGATTTTTTTTATTTCAAAGGGAAAAGTTTAGAAATCACATATATGTACGTAAGGAACTGGAAGTAATTATAGAATGTTTAGTTTCGTAAAAACAATAAATAACAAAACCGAAATACTGTTGAGTTCTAATTCACTATCTATTACCATTTTCATGAATGTGAATTTTCAATTTTATGTTTTCATGAGCAGAAATGTATAATGTAAACAACTGTGCTCTTCGAATCCGCAACACGTCTGAAACCGCTAAATGGAAGTTGATGTTACATTCACATATTATTTAAAAATGTATGCAATTATGCATCTCCTTTTTTGTTTTTTCCATCCGAATGCTCAAATCCTATTTGGGTACCCTAAATTGTTTATGGGGAGAGGGGGTTACTATCAAGTGACCAAAAGTTAAGATTTTTGATATAATTTTGAATTCTGAACAAATCCATTGATGTAGAGATCAAAGTATAGTCTTTTCAAATAAAGAAAGTATCATTGAGTATAATTATATTGTCATATTTCTGGGGTTTGGACATGCATTTTTCATGATTATTTTAAAATCTTACAGTAAATTATTTAGTTTAAATAGAGATCCAGTCCAATAATATTAATAATTCTTAAGTACATTATATTAAATTGTAGTTCTAAGGGAGATAATCCATTTTGCTTCCATTTCGGTGCTGGTCAACATTCATCAATAGTAGGATTTTGTTTCAGTTTGAATCATCAAAAATTTTTTTCATAGTGGGGACTTGTATTTTTAATTCTTTTTTTTTTTCGTTGTTTTGTTTTTGTTTTAGTTTGTTTGTTCTTTTTTGTAGACTTTATTACAATATTTTAACAACATTTACCACTTAATTTTTTTGTATTTTTTTAATGCTATAGAAGTTAAAGTTCTAATGTTACTAATGTAATAACTTAATAATACATGTATGTCAATTTTGATTATGTGTCAATTAGATATATTAGATATGCTTTCGATTCAAAATTACTGTGAAACATTATCAAGCCATTACAGTCCTCTATAATTAGTTTGATTTTATTTAACTTTAGGAGAAAAGAGTTATTGCTCTTTAATTTTTCAAGTATACAAATTTAACTTCCAAACCAAGCAAATCTGATATTTGTTGTGTAAATTGTCTTGTGATATTATACAGACTGCTGATGTAAAAAAATAAAAACATATTTTATGAAAATCTCTTTTTGTTTGCCCTTAGTGCTAATTGTAATGCCCTTGCCTGCCTCTGGCCATTTTCTGAAGATGCTCCCATGAGGGGTTAATTTTGTGCATTTCCAACACAATGGTATGACTTCACATTATTTCTGCTTGGCTTTCATTCTAGTGTCCATGAAATCGCTGTTTAAGTGTGGTCTTGTTAATGTTTTGACAAGATGTGTCCAATTTTATTGCTACCATCTGATGATGATATGTTTCACGTCTTTCTGATTGTATCTACTAAGAGGTCATGTCTCCCTGATTGTATCTATTAAAGAGGTCACGACTTCCTGAATGTATCTACGAAAGAAGTCCATGTTGGAGACCTTATAGAGGTTTCCTTTCAATTTCATTAGTATAACAACATTTTACACTAGAAAAGTTTGAAACAGATAATTAACTTCTATCAATCAGTCGGATCTCCCATTCATTGACACCATAAATAAAGGATACACAAATGCAAAATGATACAAATTACAGGGGTGAAAAAAAAAACAAAAGACATATTAAGATTCAAACAGGATACACTATAAAGACTTATAAAGGTTAGACTATAAAGAATAATGGTATCATGCTGTCGTGAATTTCGTAATTGTTGTCTGTGGTGGAATGAAGGTATCATGCTGTCGTCAATCCGTCATTATCGTCTGTGGTGGAATAATGGTATCATGCTGTCGTCAATTTTGTCATTATCGTCTGCGGTGGAATAATGGTATCATGATGTCGTCTGTTTCTTCATTGTTGTCTATAGTGGAATAATGGTACGATGATGTCAATTTCGTCATTGTTTTCTGCGGTGGAATAATGGTATCATGCTGTCGTCAATTTCGTCATTGTTTTCTGCGGTGGAATAATGGTGTCATGCTATTGTAAGTTTGTCATTCTTGTCTTCGGTGGAATAATGGTATGATGCTGTCGTCAATTTCGTCATTGTTGACTGCGGTGGAATAATGGTACCATGCTGTCTTCAGTTTCGTCATTGTCGTCTGCGGCGGAATAATTGTATCATGCTGTTGTTAGTTTCGTCACTGCTGTCTTCGGTGGAATAATGGTATCCTGCTATTTTCAGTTTCGTCATTGGCGATTACGGTAGAATAACTGTATCATGCAATCGTCATTGTTGTCTGTGGAGGAATAATGGAATCATGTTGTAGTCTGTGTCATTATTGTAGCCTGCGGTGGAATAATTGAATCATGCTATCGGCAGTGTTGTCTGCCGCGGAATAATAGTATCATGCTATAGTCAGTTTCGTCATTGTTGTCTGCCGCGGAATAATAGTATCATGCTATAGTCAGTTTCGTCATTGTTGTCTGCGGTGGAATAATGGTATCATGCTTTGGAAGTAACAAGAATGCAGGGTGATTCCTTATATATCTTCTACCTGCGTAATGACCTTAAGAAATTCCGAAATAAGACCAGGAAGAAAATTACGATTAATACAAATATGTTAAAAAACACTTGCGTAAAAATGTGAATGCGAAAAAAGGTATTGTTGTTGTTGTTATAGAATATAACAGCGAAATGATATCTTAAATATAAAACTCATTTAAAAAGATAAAATCGGAGTAATCAAAATGTCTATTCATTGTCCTGGCCTGTAGGTATTTTACTATAGGATTATAGCTGATCTGATCCGAAAGAGTTTCCGCTATATAGATGACGTGTTATCTTTGAACAGTCCTTATTTCGGGGATATGATACATCGCATCTATCCCAAAGAACTTGATATACGATAGACATTGTGAGGTCAGCCTCATATCTTGATCTACACTTAGAAATCGATGGTAAAGGAAAACTATTGACCAAACTTTACGAGAAACGTGATGACGTTTCATTTAGAATTGTCAACTTTCCTTTCATCTGTGGCAACATCCCTCCAGCACCTGCATATGGAGTGTTCATATATCATCAAAACTAATACGTTATGCCAGAGCTTGCCGAAACGTACTACGCAGACTTTTTATGTCGCGTTAGAATTCTAACAAATAGGCTTCTGGAACAGGGTTATGTTGCTACAAGATTGAAGTCATCACTACAGAAGTTTTATGGTCGTCTTTATGAACTCGTGCATCACTACGGTGTATCCATATGCGCCATGAAAACTGATTTGTTCAACGTGTCATAATTTTCCTTTCCTCTTTCGTCTACCGCGGATTTGACTTCTATGAGCAACTCGGTGGGTGTTTCTAGAAAAGCAGAGGATGCTTACCCTACCGGTGCACTTGGTCCATGGTCCCAGTTTTTAGTGGAGTCCGAGTTGCTCATTTGAATTTGTTACTTTGTATGTATGATTTTAGTTACTTTATGTTCTTTGTTGTGTATGTCTGTTTTCCTTGTCTGGTCTTTGTCCCTAAATTACATTATTTTGATTACCGCTATAACCATGGTTCCCTTGATTACTCTTTCGCCTTTTCCCGAATTTGCAAGATTCTTGCATTTTCTGAGAGGGCTGGTGGTAGCGTCTACAGTGAATTTCGAACGTCACACATTGTTTGTAGCTTGATGAAGCCATTGATTAATGCACATATGACGTAAGGCGTACAAGAACTAAGCCGACTTACCACTGCCGACGTTATCAAGCAGAACAAGCAAGAATATTCCTAAAATAATTAGTAGTTGCAAAGTGTTTCAAGTATTTTGAAATATGTTTAACTGCAAATTATAATATATGAATATTTCCGTGTCCAAGAAGTCATACTTCTGAGTTTGTGAATATCTCATATATTTTGTACTTTCAAGTAGAAAGATAACGTATGTTGCGGAATCATTTATTTCATTACCTATGATAAAGATTAGGTTTAGAGGTACAGGCATCTTTATGATCTGGCAGAATATGTTCATAATTTATACTTTTAAAAGAAAAACCTCACAATAAAAAAGGAAATTACGAGATGATATCTCCAGTTTAATTTTACAATCACAAAACAGTAAGCTATATTCAGTCCTTAAGGAGGACTCCTTATCAGAAGTAAACAGTCTCCTGACACTGACTACAGAAATTAAAATGTAAAAATTCCCAATACAGTTGTATTTACACGTTATTTTTGAAAAAAAATACATCCTATCTATCGTTTCCTTGAATTGACGACTTTAACATTCACTTCTGTGCTGGAAAAATTCTTTAATTATAACGAGGTCAACTGGGGTCAACAGGCGTGGATCGGGAGATATTTTAAACAAACACTTGTTCGATTATTATAAAGAATTTGTAAATGATACATAGAAGATTTTCAGATATTTGTATATGTTTACAGCATACATTTAATGGCTTCTAAGAAAGAACGGTGAAGTAAGAGTAGACAGGTCCTGAAAATACTACTTTCCTTTGGAAATTTGACAAACCAATGGGCTTAAGATCTAGACTCTGACAAATAATTCTCTACATCAGAGTTCAAAACTGTAGTGTTCAATGTGTACCTAACATGATAAGCTTTCAGATGATACTCAGTTTACATATACTGGCTAAATCTAAAAAAATATACAATGCATCCTAGGAACTACTTTGTTTTTACGGACTTCTTTCTGGTATGTGCATGCGACTGGTTCCCCTTAATAGTGTCATTTTACCTTTAGTGTATGGTAGCGGAAATAGACAAGTAATTCCTATTGAAAAATTGAAAAATGACATCAATTTCATTACCTACAAAATGCCTCAGGCCGGATACAGGCCCCGATCTGTATTTTATCGTATATATTATGAACTTTCAGTGTATACTGAGAATGTTTTTGTTTTGGACATAAAAATGCATGTATTGAAAAGTTGTGGATAAACTAATAAATTCAAAAGGAGTGAGTGTAAAATACTCATAATTAGAGCATGATTTGATATCCAAAACAATTTTACAGTTGTACTTAACGATAGATTTATTGATTGATTATGACTTTATGTAATATTTCAGGTATTTAATGAAGACTGTGCTTTGTAATGTATCATGCCGAACCGGATTTTTAATGTGCTAGCTCACAGTTGCAACAGCCAGCAGGTAGCTACATGCATGTCGGACATGTAATTATGCCAAAGTCTGCCAGTTGTAACTCTACCTCCTATACGGTATGACAGGCACAGTGACGAACAATTTCGATTCCTTTAATGTTACTTGGCCTGGGATCCAACTCACGTCGTCCTCCGGTAGTCACTAAATGACAGAGTTCTTAAAAAAAAACAAATACTGGAAGTGTAGGCATACACAAGACCTTTAGAATTGTTTTGTGAATAATTCGTTTTAACTGACCCAACCAAGTGGCAGATCCAGGAGGGGGTCTGGAAGGGCTCGGCTCCCCCTTAGAAAAAATATTGTTGAAAAATTGTGTGTGTTCAATCATAAAAAACACTCACTTCGTGATCCTGACCGATGATCCTGTCAAGAAATTTTTTGAGGCCCCTTACCTAAAACTTTTTGGAGCCCCTGTCCAAAAACTATGGATCCGAGACTGCCCCTTGTATACATGTATATTCCTAATTGCTGTAATGACTACCAGTATCATGAGTATTGCAACATGCTCAGGCCATACAAATATAATTGTGTTCTTCATAAACAGACAGACAGACTGATAGACATTCACCAGTATACAATAATAGTCTGTTTAAAGATGACCATACAATCATAATAGGGACAGATCCATGAACAGAGTTCTGGGTGTTGGAAACCACCCCCCCCCCCCACCCTGACTGTTGGATTATTTGATAATGTTGTACAATGTTTGGGCAGCTGGAACTCCGTTTTCTGTTTGTTTGGTTTTTTTTTTAACGAATCCCTTTTTCTGTATATTTGGATCTAATCCTGAATAATATTTAAGTAAATATATTATGAATTTTATTGAAAAATAAGGAAAAAATTGTAAAAAAAAATTACATTTAAGAAATAAATTAAGTAAACTATCAACTGATAACAAGATTGTTGACAATACATATTATCAAACTGTACATGTATGTGTAAAAATATCAATTACCAAGGGAGAGAACCATTAAAAAAAAACTACCAAGGGAGATAACCATTAAAAAACAAAACTACATCCAAATTTTTAATTTTCTACATAAAAAAAAACCTTCAAATCATGACCAGAAAAAAACACTCTATAATATTTGAAAAAAAATGGTCTAAAGGAATGTCTAAAAACAGAAACAATATTTATGAGTAATACACATCAGTAATTTCATAAAGAAAAAATGAGTATGAAGATGTTCTCATCAAAAACCAAGGGAGATAACCATTAAAAAAACTACCAAGGGAGATAACCATTTATAATAAACTGTTGATTATGTTTTCCTCAGAATGATAACTACACTGATATTATATATATATAAACAAATAAAGAAATTTTAGTTGACAAAATCCATCTTGAGTATGTAAGCATAAAAAATAATAAATTACCAAAAAAATAATGCCCGTGCAATTTTGTGCCAGGAATATTCTACATATTCATATATATCAAGAATATCTGATATTTATGCTGCTTTTTAACAAAATTTCACTTTGTAGTTAACACATTTTTGGCAAGAAAATTCTTAAGTGTAAGTTTTTGTAAGAAGCAGGCAAATTGGGAAAAATCAGAAACATTCATGTCAAAAATCCACCGATCTGACAATATGATTTCACTCAAGGATGCTTTCTCAGAAATTTTTCAATAGAATATTAAATGTTGAAAAATGAGGTTTCAAAAGAGTTAACTGCCAATGTAAACATATTAATCATGTACACATGTTAATCATGTGATATTGTGAACATGTTAATCATGTGATTTAGGCAAGATTCTAAAATTTGAGATAGATCTATTTGATCATCTGCATAAGACTTGAGGAGGCAGACCTAGGATAAAGGACATAACTCTTGAAATCAGTGATATATATGTATCATATTCAATTAACCAATGGCTTTCAAGCTTACATTTGAAACAAAATGAAATCAATCAATGTCACTTTAATGCCTGCATGAGATTGATATAAAGAGCCTGAATACAAACACTCCAATGATTTGTTTAAGAGTTATGTCTCTTACCCTAGGGCTACCTCCTCAAGCAATTTTTTAGAAAAAAAAGTGGGTTTGTTGCTTTTCAACTAAAATCTAAGGTCAAATTGAAAGTACAGTAGCAGATCCAAGATTTAAGCTTCAAGGGGGTATTTACATAACTGAATGCTGAGAAAGTAAACTTACGTTTTTTTTTCATAAGGAGGGGGGTAATTATAAGGGCAAATTCATATTTTATAAAAATAAAATATACATTATTTTTTCCATAACAAAAGGACAAGAATTTATGTATAATAAAAATTTCACGCTGTAATCTAAAGAAACAGCTAAAAACTGGAACCCAAAATTGTCCTGGGAAATGAAAATTTTTAAAAATTTTTTAGAATTCCATTTTGTGAATTGGGCTATAAATAGCAAACCAAGATTTTTTTACAGTTATTAAATCTAAACCATATTCTTTGCAACTGACTGACTCTACTTCAAATTTCAGCAAAGGATATTTAATACTGGAATTATGATATCACAAAACAAAATATCACATAACCAAGTAAAAACTAATTAAGTTAAAAAAAAATCTATAAAAAAACAAGTGCAAAAAGTGCAATAAACATTTTGTATATGGTACTTAAAAATACATTTTGTTCATATAAGTACATTTGTACCCAAATGCAAATATAATTTACCCACAAATAATATGGGTTTCTCATAATAATAATTACATGTTCATGAATTGACATTTTATTTCTTTTTTCAAATCTAGACAAGGCATGTACTACCAATGCAAAGTTACAAATTTCTTTAAATTACCCTGTGTAGTACTATGTTATCTGGCGTCAAATTCACAAAAAGTCGTAAGTGTAAAATTGATGGATTACACTTACAACTTTTGGTGATTGACGCCTAAAGGTTAAACCTTGATCAAGTATCATTACAGACCTCAATTTGAGATTTTCCTCAAACTTTGAAGTCTTTCCTAAAATTTCCTAAAACGACCCATCAAATATATAAATAGCATATGCAGACCCAAATTTTCATTTTTTTGGTAGATATTTTTGCATTATGAATCACCTCTTCCATTGGCAGTGTCAGAATTTTATATGGATCAGTTCTTAAACTGGAACTTTTATTTTTGGTCTGCACTTAATACTCTGACCTTATTTTCTTATTACATTTTCTTTGCTAGCAAGACAGTCATTTGTCTTTCCTCTGTGGCACAAACAATACTTCCTAAACTTTATCCTACGAATTCTACCTCCTGATTGATGAGCTATGATTAGAAACACTTTCTTTTTACAATAGAAGCAAAGCTTCCGTAAATGTCAAAATTTCCACAAGGTTCATTTTTAAATTCCTTTCCAAGCACTGATAGTAGAATTCTGGAGCCTGAAAAAAGTAATTTGAATTTTAAACATAAGTAAAACATTGTAATTAGCCACACAATTTGATATGTTTCTGAAATTGTAGATGCAAGAATAGCTTTTGCTGAAAATCTCACCACAGATGCACATGTAAATTAAGAGAAATCAACTTACAGTGTAAGGCTGAATAAATTATTTGCAGGGCACAGCTTGATATAGTAATAGCAGAGGTCATACTCTGAACAATTTGAGCAAGTATGGACACATCATCAAAGCTTGATTAGAGTTCTGAATTTTACTTCTATTATAAGTGTAAACTGGCCCAAATCAGGTTATTTTCTATCACCTAATTAAATATCAGTAACATTCCCTGTAGAAATTCAATTTCTCATGGATTATAAAAAAATTAAGAATAGGTTCTTTTTCAAAACATTATTTTGATTGGGATTGTTTGAATAATAGACTGCCAACCGATCCACATTTATGACATCACAATACCAAACTTGGTTATACAAAATAATCTGGTTTGATTAAAGAGAACCAACCAACCAATCAGAAAGCTTGTTACAAATCAAATTGAAGATTTAAATATATACCTCATATTTCATCTTCCTGAGCTGGACCAATAACTTGTCGTCAAACTGGGCAAAGTAGGGAACACATCCATTGAGTTTATGTGAACACAACCACTCGCAAACATCATTGTTGTTCATCTTAAGTAAATTGGAGCTAGGTGGCGCTGATGATGCCGTTGATGATGAAGAAGCCACAATAGGTGCATCTGTTGAATCTTACAAATAAGAAGAAGATTTGAGATTTGAAGACATTTTAATAAATACTGGAATCTGTAACAATCAGGCAAAATTGAAAAAAAACACAAATTTGACAAAGTAGGCACAGAGTTTATGGTCTACAATTATATGAAATTGCAATGCATTTCATAGAATCAAGGCCTTGAATTACAGAGAAAAAAAGAAATGCCTTTTCTGTCTTTTATATAACATTTTGAATAAGATTTCAGGAAAGACTTGTGGTATTTTCCCACCTTGATTCAACCACTGCCTGATTCTTACAGAGAATAAAACTTACATTTTCTCCTTCTCTGATGATATACCTATAAAACTGGCACCAACCAAATTGAAGGGTGTATCTTGTAAAATGAATTATCTATATGTAAATAAGGCCTAAACACAGACATCAAATTTGTTAAGAAAAGTTAATTCTTAATGTTTTAACTAGTCACATTTGAACATTAACATTGTGATTTCTTCTGTTTTGATAACAAGAGACAATAAAACACTTTATGTACATGAATGAGTTGGAACATGTTAGCTTACAAGGGTGCTACATTTTAAAAATTTTACCATAGAATAATAGTTTCGAAAGTTGAAAAAAAGATCAGATTAGGTCATAATTAAGTACAAATCAAACAAAAAATCAGGCAGGTACTGATTCATATAGAATAATATTTACTTTTGATTTTGATACTGTTATGTTTCAAAGATAATGGAGTTGAGACATTCCACAGGATATCAGTATGGAGATATTCCACATGATATCCGTATCAGAATGGAAAGTAACTATTATGCTGTTTGTCGGAAGTCGACTTTTTACATTTTGATTTATTTTTATGTACATTTACATAAAACAAAACTTAAGCATTGTTTCTGAGGTTCTGAATAAGTTTCAGAAAAAAATGTTTACATTTTTTTTCTGATGAATGAATCAATCAAAACCACTGTAGTACCTGCCTGCATCTTAATTTGACCAGTGCTCAACAGGAATAGATTGTTATTGCAGTCAAAACTGCTGGTGAAGTGGGGAAAGGTATATCTGATAACACTCCCAAATGAGGATGAGACTTCCACAATATCAATGAAAAGTTTGGAATTTCCCACATAAAAATGTAAGATTTTTTCGAGTTTTTTTTGTTAAAATTACTACAGTACCTCCCACATGAGGCAGTTTCAATGGGGAATATCTCCCACATGAGGCAATATCAAAGAGGTAAAATCTCCGAAGTACGACAGGATCAGTAGGAAAGAATCTCCCATGTGAGGCAGTATCAGTAGGGGAGAATCTCCCATGAGAGGCAGTATCTATCAGGTAAAATCTCCTACATGAGAATCCAGTATCAATTGGGGAGAACGAACCACATGCATTGATCCAAAGGTTAACAGGTAAAAATAGGGAAAAGTGATAAAATCAAAACTTTGAAAACCTTTAGTTGGCTGACCTCCACTAGCAGTATTTACAATCATATCCTCATCTACAATGTGATGAAGATTAAAGTAAGTCAGAAGGGTTGGTAGGGTTAGTGAAAACACATGTACTTTTTAAGGCCCAACTAGTACCAGCAATGTATATACCAATCTGTTTTTTTTTCTATATAAACTCCCCACAAATTCTAATGACTGAGGTAACCATATTGGTACTTATACCCTTAGTATCCAAAAAATATCTGGCAGCTTGGGTAATTATACTGGTTCCTATAGCAACTGAATTATCTCTATAGACTCCCAACAATTTTTATTTTCAAAGGGTTAAAATTCTAGCTCCTATACCTACCTGATTTTTTATCTAAAGACTCCCCAAGTTTTCCCATTCCTTTAAGCTTCTTCATTAATCCATTCCAGGGTTTTTCGAAAGGGTATTTTCCACTGAAATCGAAATATAACTTAGCACCGAGAATGGCTCCAAGCCAACCGTCAGGGCGGTAGTTTCTCTGTAACATTAGAGGTATGTAGTCTTTCCTCATCTGGAATGTATACTCTGCCTCGAGAAAATAAAAACACATCATTATCAAATTCAATAATTTTATTGTTGAGAAAAAACGAATGTAGCAATCCAACTAATTAAGTATCACTCTTTATAAAAATCAAACAGGAGGTCATTCATGCATGTAAAAAATCCACTGAACTCACTTTTGTTTTTAACTCAGAAACAGTTACAGACCACATAACCAGTCTTAGTTTACTACTTGTTTGTTGCACTTTCAAATAAAAAATATATAGATTGTGTATGAAATTGGCACTATAAATGTAACTCCCTCAAGTATCAGGTGAAAAAAAAACACTCCAATGATATTCACAAGTAGAAATGGAATCCTTACTAAATGTATCTACAAAGTGTCATGAAGGATTGTTCAAGAAAATTGTTAGATGGACAGATTGACAAGCAATCAGATGGACACACAATTTGTTCTCCACGAAAGTGGGGAGACATAATTCTGTGCAGAAAAATTAACATGGACAATATGTTTCATTCATAATTTTATTTTTTTACAGTAGTGTAATATGATGAAGGTGAAACCTTTTAACGCTCTTGAAGAAACATCAATAAAAACTAATTTTTTGTCAGCTCTTATTTGATATGTTATACCTTCAAGTATGGTAAATTTTATATATATATATATTTGCCCTACAGCATTATACTAATTATCAAAGTCTGATATGTCTATTGGCCAAAATGTCCAGCATTCATAAAGAATTATTGGTTTTCGTAGTCCAAAATGTCGAATTGTCCAGCACTGGTTAACATTGTGGTTCTTAAAATTTGCAAAACGTCTTAAAAGATTTCTTTTATTGTATTTAGTTTCGCTGCATTTTGTTTCATTTAGTATAGTTTAATTATGTTTTTATTACGATTTTATTCATTTTATCAAATTGTTTGGTTTCAATTCTTTCTTTTATCGATTATTTTCGTTTCGTTTTGGTTCGTTTTCGTTTTGACCCGAGAATTATGGGTAATATTGATGACGTAATTTTCATAAACATCCGGGAGCCATATTGCAGACTATAAGGCCAACCCTATCTTGGAAAAAATATGATTCGATTTGTATTTAATTATCGAAACTAGCAAATATTTTCCGAGATCAGTTTGGCGCTCAATCGCACATACAAAAGCATACCCAAATGAAGCTGCCATTATGCTGTTTTTCAGCTCCTGAAAATGAAGGTACAAACCGAATATTGATGCTTTTTCTTGCCATAAGTATACAGAACCGAGTTGACAATACAACCATAAAATAACATTGAATGTGTATTCTTGAAATTAGTACCCTACTTAATTAATTTATTTGAGTATACACATATATATATGGTACTAACCTAATCTACAGTTAGGACTGAATTTGTATTTCTCCGACATACATATTAGTACAACAGAAGCATTTTCTACAGCTTCCGCCATGGCCTGGAGTGTAGAACCACCCAGTCGTTCTATATCTATCCAAATCTCTAAACCTTCTTGCTGTAAAGTATACACAAAACAAATTGTAGTTTAAATCAGAGTACAGAATTGCAAGTAATTTTGGCAGGTGTAAACTTCTATTAAGCTTTTCCCTATCAAAACTAATAGTTACACCCATTTCTCACTTTTAGCTCCTTATGTTCAAACAAGGTGGGACTAAAACCTCCATAGGGCTCACCACCGTGTTATTAGAAACAATGTGTTAAAATTTCAAAAAGTTCGGACAAGTTTTCCTTAAATTATCCTAACTTTGCGAAAGTTAATGGATGTTAAACTAGGACGACACCAATAAAACAGACAATTAGGACAGTGTGATACCATTATACGACCAAAAAGATATTTTATATTCCTATAAAAATTACTTAACTGTTTATGATGTTACTAATTTCAAAGATAGCGCTGCCATGGAAGTTAAGAATAGTCAGGCTCAAGTATTTTTTTGACGCTGGGGCAAGGACGGACAGGATGAACAATTTTCATGAATTTTGTGGACAGACAGACAAACTATAGTTTCATGCAAGTTTACAGAGCTGTAATCAGTGGTGCATCCAAAGGGGGATGCTGAGAGTTAGAACCTCTTTTTATTGGAAAATTTGTTTTTTTCATGTGCAAAATTGACAAAAAATGGCAAATAATTCCTAGCACCTTCCCCCACCCAACCACTTTTTCTGAGGAACCTGAATGGCACCCTCAAAGTGTCTGGATTCATTTCTGGTATGTATTGCCACCTACTTTTAGTCTGTCCTTCAGTTTATAGACAATATCCTTCTCACTCCATGCATAGCTAATGAATATATGTTTCTTATTTTTCTTGCCTGATTTTGGACCTGAAATAAAAGTATGAAGGCAAAAATTAACTCCATTCATAAGATATCTATAGTTTACTTTCTCCCATTCTAAGCTGGTGATTAAAAACATACTTGACCTTTTAACACTAAGCAGTGATTAAATTTCTGAGAGAATTTTTCCACCAATTTACATTTTCAAAGTTTTTGAGAAACTTATTCTGCTTCAGCCTATTCTTGATTAACATATTTCTCCACTCTCTATGGTAAAATTAGGATTTTAACATACTTGCTAAAGTTGAAAATCTTAATTTTACCATCAAGATTGGGAAAAAAAATTGACCTCTTCATTACTGAAGGAAAATCTATACAGATTAGTGTAACCATGGGAACACAAGTTAAAGAGAAACTGGCCTACTGTAAACATTAATTTTTGTGGATTCTGTCAAGTGCACATATTTGTTGGTATCAATTTTCACGGTTTCAAAAAATGATTAGTGTTAAATAGTATTTTAAGACCAATTTGCACTTCTGCCCACTGTGGAAAGGGCAAAAATTAGTACATTAACAGTAGTTTTGTCAATACATTTCCCTGTCTCAAAGGTTCATGACATGTTTTAAAGCATTGTTGTAAATACAAACTGAAGAAAGACTACAAATACTGTAAGCAAATTCACAAAGAGAACACCTTCGCTTCAAATTCAAGTAAGTTCCATTATCTCCCTTTGGAGTCCTCCAACAGTAATTGTATTTCTTCATGCACATCTTAATACGATTCTTAACCTAAGTAACATCAAAATCCATTTAGCTGACAAGAAATGTGGACATACATACAGACAGACAGACAGACAGACAGACAGACAGAAAGACAATCAGGGTGATTTGCATATACCCCTTTTTTGTGGGGGTACAATTACAAAATCATTAACAAGATCGCTTAGAATTATCAAAACAAATTACTTTTCTTTCAAATGTTTTTTTTTCTATACTGGCACATGACCCAAAAGAAAACAAACTGGTTGAAGTAATTTCTCACCTATTACTCTAGGTAAACACTTAGTATCATGACATAACTCACACAGGTAAACATTTTGTATCATAACATAACTCACACAGGTAAACACTTGGTATGATAAGAATAACACAACTATCTATAAAGCAACCTACATAATAACTAATATATTTAAGAATCAGGCAGTGGGTGAAATTAGGTATGAAAAATACCATCATTTTGAATGTGTTATTTGACTATTTGCACCATCATTAGTTTTGTTTTGTTTGTTTAATGACATCATGAAATTTTCATTATTAAGAATTAGCTATGATAAAAAATTTGTCTATTGAAAAATAACATAAATTTTCCATGTGCACTTCGCGCAATAAACAATATGCGCATGGAAAATTTATGTTATTTTTCAATAGACAAAATTTTTATCATAAACAATTCTTATAAATTATTTTTAAAACATATTTTCATCTTTAAACATGAGAAAAGTAGCTCTGAATTTTATTGAATAGGGGCATGTCAATATATTTTTTTTATCCATTGAGATATAACAAACTTATTTTGACCAATCAGATTACAGTATTTATCTTAAACTATTTTTTTAAACAAATACAGATTTCTAGAAAAAATTTTAGCACCATGTGACAATCACATGTTTCAGTTTACCTATGATTATCACATGACAATCATGTTTCACTAACATATGATTATTATATGCTCCAAGACAAAATTAACATAAAAGAATCATTTGATAATCATATTATTGTCATTTGTAAATTATCATATGATCATCATATATTACTATATGATTGTCATATGTAAATTATTATATGACTATCATATGATTATCATACGTGGCACATTTGGATGTGTATACTTACAATTTTTATATCATTCTCTCCTTTCGGGACAAACAACGCTCCTTTACAATTTTTCTCTACATGTTTGTCCTGGCTATTCACCAATTTTTCCAATGTTGGCATGATGTCTTCAAATTCCCTGATTTTTTCTGCAGCCTCTTTATCAAAAGACGAAGTCCAAAATAGCTTTAGATGCCACTTTTTGTTCTTCAGTGAAGTCCCATTTTAACATCTTTAACGACAAAGGGAGAGCACCAGCTTCAATTATCTGCAAAAAAATGATTTTTTTTTCACAATACCAATGACTAGGAGATATAATGTATGATTTGTAATTTATTTATTTATTTTTTGTTGTTGTTGTTGTTGTTGTAGTTGTTTGAGGGAGTGAGAGCTGCTTGTCCGTATTCATGTTTTATTTTGCTTTATCATTGCAGATTTCATCCCTAGTGGAAATATTCTAGACATTTTACTTACACTCTAGTATATAATGCCCTTAGACAACAGGCAACAAAAGACAAATATAGTCTGTTGCATTTATTTGTAGGTTTGTGACCTATACAGCCCCTGAAATGATCCATGAAATTCTCAATAACCACTGACTAAATGATTGCTGACAGATCAATAACTGGTGACTCATCTGATTGCAGTTTTGTTATGTATAATGAGGTATGATTGGTTCATGTAAATTTTAGAATGTTCATTGGCATGAATCCAAAATAATGCAATAACATAATGTTTTTAGATTTAAAATAGGTAATCCATATTTTGGATTTTATGGAAAAAAAAACACAAATTGTAAAATTGAAGTTAATAAATTGATATCTAAATTATACCATTTAGTAAATAAGAGAATAAATGGAAAACCAAAACAAAGGAATCTGTATTTACTAATCAGCGGTCATGTCACAGAATAAGGAACCATTCATCGGTTTAAGGAGGTAGACCTAAAGTAAGGGACACTCATACAAATCATTGGAATGTTTGTATTCAGCATTTTACATCAATCTCATGTAAGCATCAAAGTAACTTGGATTGATTTCATTCTGTTTCAAATGAAAGCTTGAAAGGCTTTGGTGAAATTGAATATGATACAAATATATCACTGATTTCAAGAGTTATGTCCCTTACCCTTTGTGCACCTCCTTACCAGATGGTTTAGGCAGATCTATGACTGATTTCAAGAGTTATGTCCCTTACAATATGTCTACCTCCTTAAAAGATGGCTTTGACATATCTATGACTGATTCAAGAGTTATGTCACTTACCCTTGGTCCACCTCCTTATAAGATGGATTTGACAGATCTGTGACTGATTGGAAACCTATCAGTGATCAATGATGGATCACAATTAATAGTTCCATGGATCGGGCACTATAAATGTCAGACAATAACTATTAGTTTCTAGACTTTGTATAAATAGTTCCGTGGATCGGGAACTATAAATGTCAGACAATAACTACTAGTTTCTAGACTTTGTATTGTTGTTATTGTTGTTTTGAAGTGTACATTTTATTTGGGCAAATCTAAACAACAGTCTGTACTTGCAGGCCAAGAGTCCAGTAAAAGTACTGAACCTTCCAGAAGAATGTGCATTAGCAGATACATGAATTTCATTTGCAAGATCATTTGACCAATAAAGCTAATTTTATACTGTTTTAACACTCAGAAGTACAAACACCTCTCACGTTTTTGGCTGACCCTAAAAATGTGTCGTTCAATTCTACCCTTTACTATCATTACCAGTCATATATGCCCAGTCCACTGATCTGTTCATTAGACATAAAATAATGTCTTTGGAGTTACCTCCCTTCCCACAGTATATCCTTGGTCAGTTTCCATCCTTTCCTACTTAGCTTTTGTTGTTTTTTTTTTTTTGTCTTTACAGCCAGTTTGCCTAGACCATCCATCAGTTCATTAGGGGTTAGTCTATGGTCTTCTTTTGATTATTCCCCGCAACAACCTGTTTTATTGATATTATTCAGTTTTACCTTGCCTTTATTTTTGTCATTAACAGCCAGTTTGCCCAGACCATCCATGAGTTCATTTGAAGTAAAACCTTTGTACCTTCCCCTCTCACTGTTTAGGGATAACTTTATATAGTTTACAATTCCTTCAATGGCACCTGAAAATACATGTATATTGAGATACTTTCTACTTCTATAACAAGCATATGAATGACTTATCCAAACATGAAGTTGCACCCTTTGTTATGCTAGGCATACTCAAACTTGAACAGGAAGTTGCACCCTTTGTTATGCTAGGCATACTCAAACTTGAACAGGAAGTTGCACCCTTTGTTATGCTAGGCATACTCAAACTTGAACAGGAAGTTGCACCCCTTGTTATGCTAGGCATACTCAAACTTGAACAGGAAGTTTATATAAGAGAGCAACTAAACACCAATGCATACCATCAACTTGACGAGTGAAGGTAAAATTTACAGAAAAAAAACAGCCCTTGTAAATGACGCAAAGAAAAGTATCTCAACATCTTCTTGTAATTAAGTATCACTCAAGGAAAGAAACATGCAAAATGTGATACAGGGTTGCATCACTGAATATGTTTGGAAAAGTTAACAACTTTTGACAGAGTTGTCTGCTCTTTAAATGATCAATTGCAATGCATTTCAATACAATTACTAATTAATTTACCAAATTTTCTGACAAATTTTGTCTTATTCCTTGATTTTGATCAAGTGAAGAGAAAATTTCACACCATGTTATACCAACTGAAACCAAAATCCCATGCACTTATGTCCTATAGTCAGGACTTTGTGGCAAACTTGGATGGATGCGCAGACAGGGAAAGTGATTGAAATATACTACCTACTCACTGACTGGCAGTACATTTACCATATTTTAAGGAGCAGTCTTTATAGAAATCAGACAGGAGGTAATTCATGCATGTTGAAAATTGAACAGGTTTACTTTTATTTCTAATTCAGAAACAGTCAAAGACCACATAGCCAGTCTTCAATTGTCATTTGCATTTCACACTTTCAAGAAAAAAATATTATAGATTTGTATGAAATTAGCACTTGCAAGAGTTATAGTTCTTGATTTGGTTTGATTTGGTTGGTTTAAGTTGAATAAATGAATGGTTCTCTCAAAATACACAAATCTAAATATAGAATTCTACACCATTAATCAACTCTTCCATAGACAGTGATGGAATTTCATATGTACTAGTACTAATCTATTAATTTTACTGTGAGTTGCTCAGTACCTGTGTTATCTATAAGTTTATCATTCTCATCTTCTTCAATGATATGAGATAACGTCAACATTGCCATTACTTTCAGCATTTCATGTTCTTCTTTAGTGTGTAAAAATTATAGCATCAGACAGGAGAAAAAAGACATAGGAAAAAATCAGAAATATGCATGTCAACACCCCACCAATCTGACATTAGTGATTGGAGATCGGCCCTTCATAAGATTATTGTTAAAGTGACACAACTTACTACAGCAGTGACGTTCTCCTACCACCGGAAGTAAACACATTCTTAAAAATGCAGTAATTACTTGCACAAATGTGGAAAATCTAAGTAAAATTTCCGTATTTTATTATACTATACAAAAATTTAACCCACTGCATCAATAGTAGGTAATATAACATATGAAAAATATAGTGTCAAGCAAAACATGTTTCAACTTTACATGTTTTTTTCACATTACCTATAAGACTACAGGCATGTAATTAAAGGTATTGTTAATACATTAGTATCTACATGTAAATAAACTTTACATATACTATATGTATATCAGCATATGAACAGGTGTGGATCTGGAGGTTTAAGAACAGGGTGTGAGGTCAGATAAAAGAAGGTTGGGTTCAAGGCTATGATATGCTCCTTTTTGCTTATAAATTTTGCTAAAATAGAAAACATTTTCTAATTAAAAAGGGGGGGGATCCAATCACCCAACTCTTCTGCATATCCATTCCATGTACATGTACATATGTGAATCAATATAGTTCTAAAAACTTATATGTTAAAAATCAAAAATTGATATGTTTTACTTGTAAGACTTAAAATATGGAAAGAGAAACACCTTATGTACAGACTCCTTATTGGCATAATTGAATTGCTAAAAATGTATTAAGTGGCTCTACATGTAATATTAATAAACAGTCGTTGTGGCTGTATCCAACTTCAATAGGTCTAGATTGAAATAAAAGGAAAGATAGACCAGATATGTAGATGACTATGTTAAAAAAAATACTTTGGTTCAATCACAGATACATGTAATAGTGTTTTCCACAGAAATTTGTAAAGGCATGGTCATTTAAGTATTTTGAGGGTACTCAACAGTCACAGAGGGTTTCACTTGGGGTACCCCACCTTGACACTATGGCAATTTATTTACTGACACCTGCAATAAACATCCTTCACCCTAGTATGGTATTGCAAAATTGAATACATGTAAATGGGTGAAAAGGAGTACATGTTAATATGCAAATTAGTGGAAAATGATCAAATTAATCTTGAAAGCCTGGGGGCAAATTGTAAAATTCATGATGAGGGCAGCAGGGTGCTAGAAGATGAAGGCATGGTGCAATGCATAGCTAAATTGGTTTAGGGAAACCTCTGTGTAACAGCATAGGTTAACCAACATGCCACTAATGTAGACATGTTTACACAGAGGAGAAAAAAATGTTGAGCTTGTACATACTGATCACTATATAAAACATATATACACATACTTGTACTGATTAAACTACATGTACATATGTTTTATTGTGATTTGTGAATTAAACTCTTATCAATGTGGAGGCATTAAATATTTTTGTCATTTGAGGAAGGGGCATGACTTAAATAACTTAGAAGTTACATCTACATACACATGTACAGTTGGCAGTTTGCTTGGTCATGCATGTCAAGCCAAGGTCTTCTTGCTTTGAATATAACATTCAGAGCATTGTAGGGAAGTTTCTTTTATTGTTGTTGAGTATATGCACAAATGTGTCACAATTCATACAAGCGGTGGTGAGCTTCCTAATGACAGTGAGAATGTTGGCAAAATATGTCGATGAGCTTTTTGCATGGTCTCTAAGCTACATGTATATATATGAGGAATGCCTGAAAGCTGGAAAATTGTGAAATTCCAAGGCTTAGCTTGCAAAAATTATACAAACTTGTTTCTATCATTGGCCAAATACTATCAAGTATTTACCCATACTTGACGCTAATTGGCAGTTGAAAGAAACAAGCAATCTAGAGATAAACACATATTTATAGAGACCCCCTTTTTTTCTCTCCCATAAAATGTCTGTCTAATACCATAACATTTTGGGTTATTAAACATTGGATGTGGAAATTGAAAATAGTTGTGGGTATAAAATAAGTCAAATATTGAAATAATTCCACTGTAATTTACACAGAAATCAATGATAAACATTGACCACGTGCATACACTCCTGAACAGCTGAAGTCAGTGAACAGTTTTAGTCTCGAGCAACTTTTTCTAGTCGATTAATGGGTTAATTGACGGAAACTAAAATAGTAACAATCATTACTTACTAACTGAAATTCTTGGTATCTTCCAGATTTTCCTCAAAATTTTGGAAAATCAACGATAATTTGTTGATGCTGTTGCTGTCCATTTCGGTGTCAAGCATTGCATTGATATCGATTTGCAATTATAGCATTTGATTGGATGATTGTCAAAAGAAGGCGGAGCTTTACCATAGCCTGTGTTCATGATTTTACACAAATAAAACGTTTGCTTTCTTTAATAAAATAATCATTAAATCAAAGAATGACAATTTGATCATATTAACTACTAGTTGAGTTATTGTCATCATCAGGTAAACCGTTATCGGCAAAAGCTTTTAGGGATGCCCTAGTGATGACGTCATTTCAACGGTAAAGTCAATGAGTTATCTGCCCCTCACAATATCCTCGCAAAAAAGGTCCTTAACACCGCAGCATAACTTGCTATACACAGACAGACATGAGATCACTATACATACTTGACAAATTAACAAGAGCCAAAAGAGGTATAATAAACAAACAAGTGACAAACAGACAGACAGACACGAAATCACTATACCTACTTGACAAATTAAAAAAAGCCATAGAGGTATAATCATCTAACGGGCGACAGACAGACACGTGATCACTATATATACTTTACAAATTAATAAGGGCCGTAAAGGTATAATCACCTAATGTGCAACAGACATACAGACAGAGACCAGATCACTATACATAATTGACAATTAACAAGAGCCAAAAGACGTATAATAACCTAACATGAGACAGACAGACAGACACAAGATCTCTATACATACTTACAAATTAGCATGGGCCGTAGAGGTATAATCACCTAACATGAGACTGATAGACAGACACAAGATCAATATACATACTTGACAAATTAGCAAGAGCCATAGAGGTATAATCACCTAACATCCGACAGACAGACACGAGAGCAATATACATAGTGGACAAATTAAGAAGAGCCATAGAGGTATAATAACATCAAGTGTGACAGACAGACAGACAGACACGAAATCATTATACATTCTTGACAAATTAACAAGAGCCATAGAGGTATATTAACATAATGTGCGACAGACAGACAGACACGAGATCACTATGCATTCTTGACAAAATAACAAGAGCCATAGAGGTACAATCACCTAACGTGCGACAGGGAGACAGAAACGAGATCACTATGCATACTTCGACAAATTAACAAGAGCCATACAGGTATAATAACTTAACGTGCGACAGACTGTTTGACTGATTGATTGTTGGGGTTTAACGTCCGAGCAGCAATATTTCAGCTATATTCAGATGATGAACATGAAATGGATGATAAAATGAACATGAAATGATGATGAAATGAAAAACTGGATGGGACACAAGGATAATAAGGTCAGCAAACTTTGATTGCCACTAGGAAAAGGGGAGGGATGGGTAAAGTCGGGCAATTTAGCCTTCTGTGGCGGAGCGCAAAGGTTCCTACCCCTATCGAATACCAGCAGGGTTCTTTAACGTGCGAGGAACGTGGCCTCTTTCCCAGCACGGTGCACCACTATGGTTTGCAGTCAGGTTTTCCGAATTATAGCCTGACAACCCCAGCATGTAACACGCCAGGGGTACCCCATTCCATCACCTGGGGCACACATCCCAGTTGCTCTGTGGGCAGAGCCCCTGGTCCCTGGCTAGGTTTCTGAGCACTATTTAGTCGCCATTTATGACAAGCTTAGCGCTGCTGCAGGCCTATTCTTTTGACACCCGGACATGCACGAGGGCGTGTGACAGACAGATACACACTAGATCTCTATGTATACTTGACAAATTAAGAAGAACCATAGAGGTATAATAACATCAAGTGTGACAGACACACAAGAGATCACTGTACATACTTGACAAATTAACAAGAGCCATATAAGTATAATAACCTAATGTGCAACAGACAGACAGACAGACACGATATCACTTTGCTTACTTGATAAATTAACAAGGGCTGTAGAGGTATAATAACCTAACGTGCTACAGACAGACAGAGAGACACAATATCGTTATAACATACTAGACAAATTAACAACAGCCATAGAGGTATTATGACATAAAGTGTGACAGACAGACACCATGAGATCAATATTCACACTTGACAAATTAACAACAGCCATTGAGGTATTATAACATAAAGTGTGACGGACAGACAGACACGAGATCACTAAATATAGTTGACAAATTAACCAGAGCCATGGAAGTATTATAACCTTATGTGGGACAGACAGACGGACATGATATCACTATACATACTTGACAAATTAACAAGAGCAACAGCGGTATAATAACCTAATGTGAGACAGACACACACACACGAGATCAATATACATTCTTGACAAATCAATGAGAGTAATAGAGGTATAATAACCTAACGTGAGAAAGACAGATAGAGAGACACGAGATCACTATACTATACATTCTTGACAAATTAACAAGAGCCATAGAGGTATAATAACATAATGTGCTACAGACAGACATACAGACACAAGATCACTATGCATACATTGTAGTTGACAAATTAACGAGAGCCATAGATGTATTATAACCTAACGAGCGATGGAGTGGAGCAGTGTAGCGAATAGTCTTCAGAATCTGAGACTGAGATATATATTTTATTTTTTACCCAATTTAAAGACTCCTTCTCTCTTTGACTTCACTACCTTGACCCATTTCTTTGGGCCTATCTGATACCTATTCGAGTTTGATTGGTCTATCATTAGCCTCGCATGCAATGCTCATTATAAAATCCCTCAAGTTGAATTACCTCCCTTTGGAGTCCTCAACAGTAATTACATGTATATTTCTTCATATACATCTACATATGATGCACACTTTCCTTTAAAGTTTCATCAAAATTCTTTCAGCAGTTTATGAATTGTGCTCACAAGAACTGTGGCCAGTTTGACAGACGGACATACAGACAGACAGGTAGATTACAATATATTCCCAAACTTTTTTGCAGGGGGTATAAGAACATGTTTTAAATACCTGAATTCTTAGTACATCAAATTAATCTTTACAAGCCAGACTGCAGTACAGTTCCATTCAATTCAACTTTATGTCTGTAAATAAATTTAACATAAAAATGTGCCATGTACATATGTAAATTATAGATATCTTCAAGAAATATGAAGCTGTATGGAGTGTTGTACTAGGTATACCCCTACTCATACAGGAAGCTGACATTGAAGAGCAACCAAACTTACATTTTACATGAACATATATAAATCCTCATACAAAATTTGAAATCCATCCCCTGGGAGCGGAATAATTTTAAGTAAAAATATTCTCACAGAAATACAGACAAGGTGATACTAATATGTACAATGTATGTGGCAATACATACATGTACTTCCAGAAAAAAAAACTTTGAGATGATAACCGGTGCAATGCCATTGATATTATCATTACTTATTAGCTGGAAAAAACACAGTCACTTTACCTACAATTATCTGAATGAACAAACAGGAAAAGTGCTTTCCTCATTTGTCTACCCCAGACTTTACTTTTTATGAGCAACTCTGGGGGTGTTTCTAGAAAAGCAAAAGACGCTTACCCTACCGGTGCACCTGCTCCATGCTCCAAGTTTTTAGTGGTCTTACTTGCTCATTTGCTTTTGATACTTTTTATGTATGATTTTAGTTACTTTATGTTCTTTGTTGTGTATGTCTGTTTTCCATGTTTGGTCTTTGTCCCTGGGTTACATTCTTTTGATTTCCACTATAACCTTGGTTCCCTTGATTACTCTTTCACTAAGTACATCCATTTTGTGACACAAATAAGAAGTTACAGTGATCTCGTACTTTGGTTTGATCCTTGCCATGGCATATTAGAATCACTGTGCACATCATGCAAGACAGCTTTTTCCATCCTGCAAAAAAATACATTCAATGCTGTTTATTCCATAAGAAATGAAAGCTGAACAAAAGACACCCTTGTTTTATCATTAGTTTGATAAGTAGTGTATTTCCTATAGAGACATAGCCGCAATACATAAAAAAAAAATTGTAAAATTTGCTTATATTAATCACTTCTTGCTATTGGCCTATGGAAGGAAATTAGGTAATGAAAAACACATATTTTTAACTAAAATGCAGTTTTTTTGTTTTTTTGTTTTTTGTTTTTGGTAAAGCATAAAATCAGCACTGTAACTACATAATGTACACAATATAATAGTGCGGTGTATGCTAACAAATAAAAATGCTTACATGAATCTTTTAAGAAGGTTTTTTTTAAATCAAGGGTCCAAATACATAAAGCTGTGGTGCTACGGCAGGGCACAGTTGTTCAGTCAAACCTCTAAAACCTAGCAATTGGCATCTATTCTTGATTGTGTATACCTATATAAGACAGAACATTGTATTTATTACATAAAAAATCACAAATTGCCACCATATTACCAAAACACATGAAATTTACATGCTTTATGCAATGACAATTAGGCCTCGGACTGAGTCACAGACAATTCAAGATTTACAGGAAGAAATATGACTAAAGTATGATAAAAATTGCTATTCCAGACTACAATATTTATCGTAACAGTAATTAACACCAAAACTTCTCAAAAACATGGTCAACATGAATGAATCTGATATTAAGTGACCATATGTAAGGGAAAATAACGTTTTTTTTTCAACATCCTTAAGATCTGCATAAAAAAAAACATTATTTCTAGAAAAAACATCAATTGAAAGGAGCACAAATACAAGTGAATGATCCTTACATTCAAATATACATAATAAGTTTGCACCTACATTGAAAACTTCTATATCAAGTCATGCAGGTGTAAGTGTGTGTTTACGCCATGAAGCGGTGTCCGCGGAAAGTTATCTGGTTACTGTAACACACTTATTTCTCTCATTTTTGTGTCTCAAGTTTTAACTTAGTGATACTATGCATAAACATGTTACATGTATCAAGATGTTGCATTGCAATGTACATTCCATACATGTAATTCAATTGATAACTAAAACTTATATACCAGTACATGTACTGATACACTGTATACATGTACAATTCCATGTTTTGAATTAAAGCCTGCAGCAAGCAAACAAAGCCGCATACATATATTTCTTACAATAAAATTTCTGCATAAAGAACCGAATATCACTTTTTCTCTCCTATTCAAATTATCAATTAAAATTCTACAATTTCTTTGTACCTTGTATATTGCCCTTACTAGTCTAAGAACGATCAACACTATTTTTTCATACCTTCGTTTTTTTTTTTATTTTTCCTGTCCTAAAAATGAAAACCAGACGTACATCTACACAAAGGCGCATTAATGTATTATACATGTACATTCATGCACGTACATGTATGTACAATAATTCCGTATGGGTTCAGGCAAAATGTTTACCTATATGTTTATGTTTAATTGTATTTGTACATGTACATGTACTTGTCTACTGCCTGTAAGTTATCCCCATTATTATGCTACATCATACATGTATATGTTCCTATGTTGCTTTTATAATCTGTTGTGTCAAAGAATTTAAAACTTGTGCATGTCGTTTGAGTGTTTCCTTCATTAGGCTTTATTGCTGAAATAATATTCTGAGACTGGCATTTGAAATGTCGATGCACAGTTGTATTCTGATACTTCTATGTTGGCATGATGTACTATATCAGGATAGGCAATGGTATTTGTATAATTCTAAAGAAGTTGGAAATGTAAGAATGTCATTATCTTTTTACTTGTAGGAACAATGAGTAACTGTGTTACTGATCAGTAAATACATGTACATGTATAATCCAAGTTATTATAAGGTTATGTATATTTATAAAGAAAATTCGAAAAAAAAATGTTTTCATGATTTTGACATACATGTGTGTGTTGTCATTTAAGCTGTTTTCTTTCTTACTTTTGCCACATTGTTATATACTCGTTCATACATGTATATTGCTCTTGTAGCACTTAATTGTGTCTGAGTTCACAAAATAAACTTGTCTTGTCTGGTATATGTCTCTGGAAGTATATAGTGTAGGTCACCAGAAAATATGGACTTCCACAGGACTATGCCATAATCTACAGCTTATTAAAGAAACAGCATTCTCCCCAGGAAATTATAGCATAGCACTACTCTGCAACAAAAAAAAAGAACATGAAATGTACATGTATAGAAATAAAAAAAAAATGAGTAACCCAAAATCCACAAAACAACTGTGAGCATGGACCCGGTGAATCGGTAGGAAAAGCATACTCTATTATCCTAGAAACAACTGCTGAGTTGCTGAAGTATTTCAAGTCCAGGTACTAAGGCAGAAGTAGTTGAAAAACCCAAACACTAAAAACTTCTACTATTATGGTGTAATACATACATATAACATCAGCACAATTTGCTCAACATTCAACAAAGTAAATGAATATCAGCGGTGCGGTGACAGTTGTGAAAGAGAAATGTTTTTTTGGAATTCACAATGTTACTGTCCGGATGTTATGATATTAAATTTAACTGTTTTTTATACAAGTAGCTTCAGCAATACATGTACATTGCAGCTGTAAATAAAAAAAGAAACAAGATTAAAACCTTATGCTTACATCTTTTCATTTTGGATGCTTATCTAAAAAATGCTTTTTGAATTCACATCTTTAGTAATGATAACCTGTACACTTAAATAATATGGGCTATACCAATGGTCTGACAGTTCGTTAGTCCAACAGGTTGATGGTCTGACAGTTTGATAGTCTGACAGCTCGAAGAAATGTTGTTGAAAAGTAAAAGAAACAATTCATCCATGTACATGTATATCTCAGTCTATAGGAATATACATGTATAACCATAAGGAAAGTTGGCGTGTTCAGGGCATAACGTAAAAAAGATGAGACATGTTTTTTTTCTGGCCTGACCGGTTGTCTGTAACCTTGGTTCCCTTGATTACTCTGTCATATATCTTCAAAGTGCATATCCAATGGAAACTACAAAACTGAATACATGTAAAGTGAACCAGTCATTAGGTGCAGATAAATGCCTAGTTACCCCTTGTAGGCAGTACTATCAGTCCAAATTAATTATTAACTTTTAAAGACAGAAACTATGAGAAAAGACTTTAGTAGTAGTCTTTGTAAGAATCATGCAAATTCTGTAATACATGATTCATCCTAAAAAAGCTACACATTTTTTTATTATTATGTTACTTAATAGGTCTATATGATAAAATCTATAAGCATTTATTCCAAAAGTGTCAGCTCTTAGAGATAATCCACATTGAAAATCCAACAGTTCCTATTGTATTTTAGTCACTTACAGAGTAATCTCCCTTAATTTTGATAAGTACAGTACATTCTTTATGATTATTATTTCCTAAAAACAAGGGTTATATGGAGAGCCACTTAGTAATTTCTGTTTACTTTAAAGATTTTAAAATAAATACGGTACATGTATCAAAAATAAAAATATGTAGGCTTTCCAACAAATGATTCACAATTTGCATAGTTCTTATCTGACGTGCTACTTTTAAATGTTATTTTTAAGTCCCAGCTTCTTCGACCAATTTTAAACATGTTCTAGTGATTACAAGTCCTGTTTAGCAAAGTGGAGGAGGGGGTAAATGTTTATGTACATAATGATAGGGGTGTATGTCCTTGTGTCCATACTTCCTTTCTTCCGTTACAAAATGTGGGACCAACTTTCTATTAATCCTCCTACACCACTGAATAGATTTGTTGGCCTTATTGTCTTAATGTGGTATGGCAAAAAAAAATATTATAGGTTGGTATGAGCGTCTTGACTGAAGCTTAGCCATAGCAATTTGACATTTGACATTATATTGGTGAAACAATGGACAAAAAATGTAAGTATACTGTGTTTTATCACGTACGTGCATGTACATGTATGACTTGTGGATCACACACAACAGAACCGTACAGGGATTTGGTTAGCTGTTAGTCTGTAACCAGTAAATGTTGGTACATTTGTAGCAATTGTGGATAGAACCAGCCTTCGGAATACATGTACTGTACAAAATGTACCTGACCGACAAACTTGTCAGGGTACAAAAAAATGTATGTTCTGCATTACAAATGGCTCTGACAAAGACAATAAGGCCTACAATTTTTGCCCATACTCTTTATTTTATTTTTGTTATATTTTATATATATTTTATTTGTATGTAGTTCTTTTCTACCTTTTAAAAGTGACTTTTGTTTACTTATTCATTATTCTTATTTGCAATGTACATTTAATTTCACAACATATGCTATTATGTTATTTCAAATCTAAAATAGGAGGTGCACAATGGAAATATATATGAAATAAATATTCTGTGAAAATTCATGTTTTATAGTATATTCCACACAGGTAAAGTGATAGCCCTGTGTACAATGTACCCCTTCTGTTTGCAAATCCCACTGTCCCAGAAGTTGTGATCAATATTGTTTAAGTATTGTAAACAGTATCTGATTTTGTTCAATCTCATTTTAACTGATTTTTTTGTGTATACAATGAATGTCCTAGTTCTTGACCTAGCAAATATATCAAATTTGCTTACCTTCATTCTGCTATTCACATTATGTTTCACCATATTGGTGAAATGTTATATCTTGCTGAATAAAACTGAATTCAAGATCCCATCACTGGGTCCATTATGGATACATGTATATATCACAAGTCCATATCCGCACCAACGTGATCGGCACACGATTTATGATAATAAACAAACGTTTTGTTTTTACTGCAGGATATTTCCTTCGAATAAGACTTATCACAACTATAATAACATCTTTAACTCCAAACACATGGCTTGGGGTTTACCTCGTTCTCTTCTGTACATATCATGTGCGCATGGAGAACAGGTCCAACAACTTGATTTAAATATCGGTCTCACCAATTACCGACAAGAGACGTCAAGAAGCGACAAGAAGTTGGAATTGGCGACAAGAAACTAAAAAATACCGACAAGAGGAGAGATACTATATTTATTTGCTGTTTGAATAATAAAAAAAAAAGATGAAAAACTAGAAATAATTGTACGAAGTAATAAATAATTGGTTATACTTTGGAAAAAAAATGTAAATGCAAAGTTGATAAAAACAGACATTAATACACATTAATGTCTCTGGAAAAAAATGCTTTTTTAGGTTTAAAATTTTGAGAAACTAATATTAATCAAATATATAATTTTAAATGACATTTTAAAATATAATAAAAAAAAAGAAATTGATGAAAATGGTAAAAATAACGTAATTCGCAAAGATTTGAGTTTAAAAATACTCTGTTTTTATCAAAAGATTAAGATATATGTTATCTATTTATTTGATGTTATATGCTATTTTTATTTAAAAAAAAAAAAATTGAAATCATCCTTAAAGAATGCAGATACGTCAGGATTACAGATCATTCTTAATTCCGTTAGATTGTGTATATTTACGCATATCAGCCAATCGGGTTAATTAAGGTCTGACATTCATCCACGCGCCAGTCAACTAGGTGTTAATCACTGACTTATGGTGGCACGTGGGCTTTCCCCGGCACGTGGGTTCAATTACCTAAAAGAAGCCACTCACCCTTTGATCTCACAACGAAGGGTCTTGGTAGCTAGAATTGTTGTTATAACCTTCAGAATCAAACACACTGATTATTTTGATGTAAAAATAAAAAATAGAAAAAATTGGTCGTTATAAGTCTTTTCGTAGCATCATAATTTATGAAGCCATAGACCAGAAAACTAAGTAAAACAAAAAACACTGTTGATGCTTCTAATCGTGGTTGTTTTATTAGTCATTTACGTTCAAAGGGTTACTAGTACAGAAATTGTTTTTCTACCAAGCAGACTGAAGCCAAATCAATCAACTTATACATGCATTCAATACACCCAAGCTGAAGAAGCCACACTTTTTACTCATCATGACATAAATACCAGACCCAAAACAGTCACTCTGGTCCTTGCAAAAGTACGACTCTGTGCGTTTGCAAGATCTTTGCTACGTATTTGCATACGGTTTCGCTTTGTTACGCTGACATTAATACCAATATCTTAATTCAAAAATTGAACAAATTACAAATTCATAAAACAAAGAAAATTCGAAGAAATAATTTGATCCTCTGAATTTGTATTTAATTCCGCTATTTTTGGCAAAGCGTTACTGATGAGACTTTAATAGTCGAAACACGTGCCTCAAAATTTTTAAACATTTTTATTTTATTTTAAAATTTAAAAAAAGAAAGAAATTAAAAAACAAAACAAAACAACAATCATTTTGGAACTTTGGTTAACTTTAAGCACGTGTATAACGCACAAACCACAATAAAAGATTGCATCGGAAATTTTGATGTATACAGATGGGTAATTTTACTATTAAAGTCACAAAATATATTTGGCTAAAATAATTATTTTCATTTTCATTCTTTTGTCACTAACTTTTGTATTTTTAACTTTACACGGTAAATTCATATCAACTATGCATGAACAAAAGGTCATTTTTAATATAACTTCTTACAATCTTCTCCATTTTCAGTTCTCCTATTAAAAAAAATTTTTTTTTTCTTTTTATTCTTCAAATAGCAAATAAGTATAGTCTATCTCCTCTGGTCGGTATTTTTTTAGTTTCTTGTCGCTAATTCAAAGTTTCCTGTAGCTTATTCAAGTTTCTTGTCGCTTCTTGTCGCTAAATCAGTTTATTGTCGCTTCTTGGCGCCTCCTGTCGGCAATTAGTGAGATCCATTAAATACAAACGACTTAAATTAGGTCCAGCTAATCCGTTCATTTCTTATATATACTTCACATGTTAAAAATGGATAGCTATGTCATAGAGTAGCCACAAATTTTATTTTCTTAATTCTGGTGATATTCAGGCGCGGATACAGGATCTAAGGTCAGGAGGGCGTTAGTAGAATAAAGAAAATTGTGTGGGTAAAATTTGTGAAAAAACAAGAATTTATGCAAAAGATTTTTTTTTAATTTAGGGAGGGGGGGCTCGACCTTGAATCCGCCCGACATTAATATAAAGTTTAAATGTAAAAGAGCTTTAAAACTGTCTTAATCATCTCACCAATGTAACACAACACATTTTGCACTTATATTTCTAAGGTGAAATGGGTAAAAGTAGAACTAAATATGTTTATGTATTTATAAAAGGGGAACTTCTAAACCAGTTACACAGCCGTGACAATTATAAAGGTAAAACAAGACGAGTACCTGACCACCCTGTTAAGACTGCTGGAGGATTTGAGAGAGGCCTAGATAAAAATTCATATTTTGCAGCTGTTCTCGTGGACCTCATTAAGGCGTTTGGCTGCCTACTACTCGAAATGTTGGTGGATAAATTGGTGTCATATGGTATTACATCACGTGCGTTCTCCTTACTAAATTTTTAACTGACTGTTAGAAAACAGCAAATTAAACTCAGAAACATTCTTCACAGTTGGGCTGGCATTAATAAAGGGGTACCACAAGGCTCTAACTTAGCTCCCCTCCTTTTTAATATATTTTTTTTAAACGATATTGTTTACTTCATAAAAGATGGAAATTTATGTCACTATGCGGACCATTATACTCTGTAATTTTCAAGTCCAGACAATGGAAATCTTATATCAACCTTTGAAATGGAGTAAAATCGGTTGATGGAATAGTGTAAACTAAACAAAATGCAGGTGATTCCTGACAAGTTTCAAGTAATAGCAGTAAGGAACACAACTTTTGACATAAATCCAACAATTGAAGTTCACAATTTAAAATTAACTTGTGAAAAAGTAGTCAAACAGTAGGTATACAGTATTGAAATTGACTAACAGCTGAAATTTTACGCGTCCATATATTGGTTTTATATGTAGAAAAACAGCTCAGCAACTCTGTTCTAAAATGAGTGGTCCTATTTCTTTCCAGGCTTAATAAAATTACAATTTTTCATACATTCATTCTTATCAATTTTAGTTTCTACCCCTTTACTTGGCATTTCTGTTCAGAAACTAACACTAAAAAGTTAGGGAAAGTACAGGAATCAGCACTCCGCCTTGCCTATGATGATTACATGTCGTCATATTTGGATTTATTACACAGAACTCAGCTGCGTACTCTACATATCGTCGCATCAGAACCAATATGGCACTTGAAACATTCAAAATCTTAAATAATCTCCAAAGTGTTTCAATAACCTGGTCAGTAAAAAATACAATCCAATTATTTTGGGGTACAGCAATATTATGGATATCCCACGGGAAAGGAACTTCTTCTTTTGGCGTCTTCTACTTTATTTCGGTATGCAGTTCCTGTATTATGGAACAGCTTGCCCTAACACTTCAGGATAAAAGTAGCTTCTCACAATTTAAAAGCTTGCTTCAGTCCTGGAATGGCTCAGAATGTAGATGTAGTGCATGCAAATAGTCATATTTTTTTATCTCTGCTTTCTTATTTTTTTTCCATTTTGGCTTGTATTTACTTTAATTGCTTTTAATTGTATTGTTGATGCTTAAATGCTTTCCATGCTAAACTGTGTACTTTTAATTTATTTATATCAGCTTGTTGTTTTTTATATTATGTATCTGTTTGTTTATATTCGGTGAAAAGCTCATGATAGCTGATGTTTGCATGCCATAAATGATATCGAATCAAAATAAAGTTTTCTCTGTGTATATCATTACACATTACAAGTGAGGCGCGAGCAACAAGAAAAGTCGCTTACTTAGTCTCTACACTTATATGTCAAATACTTTTGTGTAATAATGTGTATTCTACAATTATATCATTTACTACACTTCCATCACAGGACTTAGCACAGGGGCGGATTCAGACGCTTTGAAAAGGAGGGTACCAGCCGGGGTCCCTCCGAAAAAAGGGATATTATTACTATAATTTTCGGCTGTACCAATAATGGACGGAACTCATTCTTTGTTATGTACCTATATGCGATATTTCATGGTATTTTTTTTAAAACACCGTGCATCACTATGGTTTGCGTCAGGTTTTCCGTATTATATCCTGACGACCTCAGCATGTAACATGCCAGGGTTACCCCATTCCACCACAACCCAGTTTCTATGTGGGCAGAGTGCCCTACCCCCGCCTAGGATTTTGAGCATTATTCAGTCGCCTTTTACGACAAGCTAAGCGCTGTTGCGGGCCTATTCTTTTGACACCGGACCCCACGGGGACTTAACTTGAGAGAACTGCCTTCTTGATGGTCTCAGTGGTCTTACCTTGAGAGAATCGGTTTGATGGTCTAAGTGGTCTTACCATTAGTCAATCGTTCTTGATGGTCTCAGTGGTCTTACCTTGAGAGAAACACCTTGATGGTCTCAGTGGTCTTACTTGGAGTCAATTGTTCTTGTCCTAAATTGACATTTCAGCCATACAAATGTAGATGAATAAATCTTTCAATTCGCCTCATAAAATAGAAAACGTGTCTTCTTGACGTAGTTTTAGTATATCAAAAATACTAAATTAATATACATGTATGTGAAAAACTTGCGAGCAAATTATGCTCTCTTTAAATACCCCTCCCCAGAAACCAAATAAGGTCAAAATGACATTAAGTGATAAAAAGTAATGTGAAAGTTTCATTAAATTCTATTCAGCGGTTTCAGATGATTTGAAAAAAGAAAATGGGCCCTCCTTAATCGGCCAATGATACAGAGCCTATCCATGTTTTGCATCAATTAACACCCATAAAGGTCCTTCAGATAGAAATAAGTAATAAGAGATGCACAATGACATCGTATGATAAAGAATTAGATTTTCTGCCTAGAGCTGATGTGGGGATTATTAATCCATCGAAAAACGTGGCCACGTTACTAAAATAGGAAATAGGGGTGAACAGTACATTTAAGACAGATTCTGACAGTAGTAAAAGTATTGAGTACGATGAAATTTAACATTGGTAATTTTTTTTCTGTATGTGAGAGTTAATGTCCTTTTTGGCGTTTTTTTCTCGATATTTTTCATGTTAATTCTTTCAAAACGTTAATCTCCTCTGACACTGCCAGACTGATAAGAACCAAACTTGGTATAAATGTTCCTTGGGGTGTAGTGCATAAAAATAATGTGGGAATTTTTCATCCGTCGAAAAACGACTTCTGTCTGACCCCTATGCATAAATCGTCGCAGTAAGAATGTTGAGTATGATATATATATATATCAGTGGTCAAATTTTTGTGTGAATCATGTTCATGCTTTTGATAGAACCCTTTGTTGATCCGCCATTACAAGGAATGACACAGTAGCTACATTACTTTTGTTCTGTTGTACATGTAGTAACCAACTTATTATCCTGTGCATGTGTATGGTTTTGTGGAATGTTCCATCTACATGTATATCATCGCATTTTTATGGAGAATTTTTCTTGAAGCAAACAAAGTATCATACTGTTTTGGAAATTGTATCACTATTTAAAGGTTAATTTATTGCGTAAGGGAAATAACCACAAAGAGCCATGCACAGTGTATTAGGTCAAATTAATATAAATATATGCTCTTAACATTTACAGGCGCGTAGCTGCCGTTAGGCAAAAAAGCTTTTGCCTGCACTTAATTTTGCCAATTGATTTTTTAAATATATCCAGGAGAGGCATAAATGATGCTCTAAAACGCTATCTCCGCGGAGCTTCGGGGGGTGGGGGGCTTCGCTCCCTAGGGCCCCTACCAGGGCTCCGCCCTGGACCTGCTGACCCCCTGCCGTAATTTTGCCTACACTTCAATTTGGCCTCAGCTACGCGCCTGATTTAAATTTGACATGTCTGTTATACTTCAATACACAAAAACTGAAACTACTCTCTGTAATTTCTAGATCTGACAAAAAATTTCAAACTGGCGGTTGCCACATCAGACAGTACAATCATATACAGTTTTGAGGAAGAATTATAGCTAATGTCTAAATTTATAAACTATAAATTTATAAGAAGTAAAACACTGGTTTTATCATAACTCATATGTACTTAGTAAGGGGTATGATCGTACTGTTGTGGAAATTTGTGTACAGTACTTCAATGTCTGTTATTTTTCAATACACAGAAACTGACACAACACTGTGAATTTTTTACTAACAGAACTACTGACACAACTCTGTATTCTCTACTGACAGAACTACTGACACAATTCTCTGTATCCTTTACTGACAGAACTCATGACATAACTCTGTGTATTCTCTACTGACAGAACTAATGACTCATTTCTGTGTGTTCTTTACTGACAGACCTACTGACACAATTATGTGTCTTCTTTACCGACACAACTACTATCATTACTGTATAGTCTCTACTGACAGAACCATTGACACAACTCTGTATATTCTTAATTGACAGAACTATTGACACAACTATATAAATTCGCTACTGACAGAACTCTTAACATTTCTCTTTTTATTTGTGAAGGTATCCTCTGAAAGAAACAAATGTAACTATATATTTCTGAACTTCCACAATATAAATTCATTTAAAAAAAAGCATTGATCATTCTTTCTCATTTCTTTAAATGACCTCCTCTATAATTATTACCCTGCACCCTCCCCTGGATCCACCACTGGGACTTTATGTCAATTTGATATACACTCCCTGCACAAACTCATCAAAAATACATGAACTCGGACCTTTTTGGACTGATTTTTAGGTATGTTTAATTGTGTAGTATTTTTTCTACGGTTGTCATTTTAAAAAGATCCCGCCAAAGTACTTTAAATCACTTCCTATATACCAGTATATATATATACAGGCGTGGGCCTGGAACGGGTCTGTTTTTTGGAGTTCGAACTTACGATTGGGTCTAATTTTTTTGTGCTTTCCTATGTGAATGGGTTGTAATTTCTGAGCTGTACTATATCGAGGGATCATATTTCTACAATTTCAATGTATAATTTATTGCTAAGATAAACTTTCCTATTATCCCAATTAATCAATAAATAAGTGTCTTCTCTTAATTCAAATTGATGTGGTAGAATATATGATTGGGTATGTATTTTGCACTGCTAGTTATATGAATGGGACGGATTTTCTTGCTAGATAAATATATGAATTTGGGTGTTTTTTCAGCTCCTGCACTCCCGTACCAAATTTTAACAAAAGTGACCACCCCGTGGCGTGGCTGAAATACCAAGTTAGATTAATATACGAAATGGACAGTGTGCTCGGTAACGCTGTGTTGTTTAGAATTTCACAATGTTAAAATATTTACACATATTTAACTGTTTGAACAATACCACTTAAAGGTCAACCAATCGTGTGTAATCTGTGAAGTTCTACCAGGAAGTAAAAAGATAAGATTCCATACCATAACAACAGGGCGTTTTCCTCGTTGACGTTCAGAGAAGTTAACTTCGTGCTAATTTGGAATACTGACCAGTAAAGAGTAAGATTTACTTTTCCATTCTGCTTTTACTTCAGTTCATTGTACAATCTTCCTATATTATCCATACTTAATTATTTCATAACTGTTGATAAATGTCAAGGGTCAAACTTTAAGACTATACTAAGACTAGGGTTTCTTTTTTTTTTTTTTTTTTTTTTTTTTTTGGGGGGGGGGTATCAAAATAAGGTCTGCCACATACATTCGTCTATAAACAAGTATTAATACATGTATATTCAAGTACCAGACCACATAGAATTCAGACACTGCCTATCAATGGTAGAGCTGATTCATGGTGTAGAATCAAAGTACTCATGTACCGAATCAATTTATATCGATCGTTTGTACGCCTCAAATAATCGTCGTATTGCAAACTTTGCAAGAGTTTTCGTTCTTGATTTGGCTTCATTTGGTTGATTTTGGTGAGAGATAAATGTTTGATTTTCTATATAGTGCAAATCTGTATGCAGAAAAGGTTGTTGTGTGAAAGTATAAGATATGTAGACTAGAAAAGCATCGGTTCTTTGGTGGGTTTTTCCTGACCATGAATCACTTTACCATTGGTAGTGTCTGAATTTTATGCGGACCGGTACTTAACGAATGAAAAAATGTAGCAACATGCATTGTTATAGAAGAACTTAGTTCAAAATACTGAATACGTAATAGAATCATTTATTAAGAAAAACCTACGTATTAACTACTACTTGGCACTGGGCAATGTGCATCGGTATGAGAAAGCGCATAAAGGTATACCGAGACCAATCATAGCTCGATTTCCATACATGAAAGATCTAGAAACTGTCTTGTCAAATGCATATAGACTGAAAGGTACTCCCTTTGGAATTAACCGTCAATTTCCAGAAGAAATTAAACAGGCCAGGCGTAGTTTATACCCGATACTTGAAGAGAAGCGAAATCAAGGATGCCGAGTAAAACTTGTGCGTGACGTGCTATACGTAGACGGAGTAGTGTATGATGACCAACCATCGGATGACTCAGTGTATACTAGACCAAAAACATACGGGGATGCGACAAGATCCACGCCTGATACCCGCAACTCTAAGCGCCGACGCATTTCATCAACGCCAAGTCGGTATTAGGACACCTGAGGAGATTCAAATAATGACTGTGGAACCTCTTTGACTGATAAACATGCAAATATTAAAATATTAACTATAAATTGTGATGGCATATTGAAAAAGCTAACTATCCTGAATTCATAGATTAAGCAAACTGTTATGATTTTATCAGCATTTTGGAATCTCAGACTGATGATTTAGATAAAATAAACATACCAGGGTATAATTTTGTTCTTAAAACAGAAAACCGTTTAATAGAGTTAAATCCGGAGGTATTGCCTTTGAATATAAAACTGAATATGATAATTTTATTTAAGCTGTAGAATGTGAAAGTAAGCTTATCTGATGGTTTAAAGTCTCAAAAACTTTGTTTAATATAAACGATGATGTTATTATTGGAAATGTTTATAGAACTCCTGAAAAATTTTGGTACAGGGCAGAAAATTTCTTTAATGAATTAGAACAAGAATTTTTGAAATTTTCACAAAAGTTTCTCCTAAATGGATATTTCAATGGAAGAACTGGTACAGATCGTGATTTTATGGAAGTTGTGAATGCTAACCATAGTCCATTTGATAATAAAGTAACCTACGCTAACATGTTACCTCAGTATGATATGTTGTACATTCGAAATAGTATGAACTGTATAAAAACAAATTATGGAAATCAATTGTTGGAGTTTTGCAAAAAATAATAACTTATTTATTCTAAATGGTAGAGTTAATGGTGATAAAAACGGAAGTGTTACTTGTAGACAATCAAGATTGTAGATTATTGTATTTGTTCTGTTGATTTTCTACCTTTTGTTGGTACTTTACATGTAACAGATTTCTCATCATTGTACTCTGATACCCATTGTCCTATTTCTTTATCTCTATATTTTACACCTGCTTATGACCTTTACAAAGAGGGTACTGTAAGTGTTGACTCTAATTATAAGAATTTTTTTTAATGGGACAAAAAATGGGATAAAGCAAAGGAATATAATGCATGCATAGATGTGTCAAAAGTAAATAGTATGATTTGCATTTGAGTCAGATTGATACAGTTGCTTGAACACAAAATGACGTCAAAGAATTAGTGTATGCTATTAATAATATTTTGATTGAACCGGCAGAACATTTATTTGGTTCATACTATCCTCAATATTCTACTGATAAACGCGACAACCGCAAAGAAAGTAAGCCTTGGTTTAGTCAAGAGTGTTGGGAAAAGAGAAAAGCTTTCCGTGTAGCTAAGAGATGTCACAAGTTTAATAGATCTTCTTTACATAAGTCTGATCTGAAGACAAGGGAATAAAAATATAAGTCTGAAATAAACAAGGCAATGATTACACATCGACCTCAAATGAGAAAAAAGCTTAAAGCACTCTGAAGTTGCAACAATAGGGAATATTGGAATTAAACTCAAATCGCACTAGAAATGCTCCGGAAATTTCCATTGATTCCTTGTTTAAATTTTTCAAATATTTAAATAGCGCCGATGACGACGATGTTCAAACTCCGAATCCGCATAGCGATGATGTAGATTCAAACTCAGTTCTCAATGATGAGATGTCTGAAAATTAAATTTTAAAATGTGTAAAAATTAAAAAAATGCTAAAGCCTGTGGCGATGATTTAATAATTAATGAGTATATTAAAAATACTTGTCATATTCTTATGCCCCTATACATCATTTTTTTAAATATTGTATTTAATTCTGGTAAAGTACCAGAAAGTTGGATAGTTGGCAATATTATTCCATTTTATAAAAATAGGGGAGACAAATCAGATAAAAAAAAACTATAGACCCATAACTAGTTTAAGCTGTATGGGAAAATTATTCGCATCAGCTTTGAATTTAAGGCTCAATGCCTTTTTAGAAAATTATCTTTTACTTAACGAGAACCAATTTGGCTTCAGACATGGTTATTCAACTATTGACAGAATTTTTACTTTACATTTATTGAATGAATTTAACATCACAAGACAACTCGGTGGAAAGATCTCTCAAAATGAAAATTTACCAGTCAAAGATAAAAACAACAATACCCTCACAAAGCTAGAAGATCAGCTTGACAGATGGAAAGAACACTTTAGTGAAGTATTGAACAGACCACCACCAAGAAATCCACCAATACTTGAAGAAGGTCCAACACTTAACATAGAGACTGACAAAATTACCGAAAATGAAGTAAGAAAAGCCCTAAAACATCTTAAGAATGGGAAAGCAGCGGGAATCGATGGCATACCACCAGAAGCCCTCAAGTCCATGAATGACACTACCATTCAATATCTTCTTGGGCTATTAAACCAGATATGGGAAAAAGAAAAAATTCCAAAAGACTGGCAAAAGGGACTCTTGGTAAAACTACCTAAAAAGGGGGACAAATCCAATTGCAACAACTGGAGAGGAATAACTCTTTTGTCCATTCCTAGTAAAACCCTATGCAGTATAATCTTACAAAGAATGAAAGAAGAGATTGATAGCAAGCTGAGAGATGAACAAGCTGGATTTAGACAAGAACGATCATGTGTCGACCAGATTGCAACACTCAGAATAATTATTGAGCAAACGGTCGAATGGCAGTCATCCCTATATCTAAACTTTATTGACTTCCAGAAAGCATTTGACAGCATAGATCATCAGGTCTTGTGGAACATTCTAGGACAGTATGGGATTCCTCCAAAGATTATTTCCATGATTACGTTACTGTATGAAGAATTCTCTTGTCAGGTCATACATGCTGGTACACTGACGGATCCTTTCCCTGTAACAACTGGCGTAAGGCAAGGATGCATTCTCTCTCCCCTTCTCTTTCTCATAGTCATCGACTGGATAGCAACAACAGCTTACAACGACCCTCATGGTATACAATGGACACTAACATCTCGTCTAGAAGACCTCGAATTTGCAGACGACATATGCACACTATCGCATCGTCTTCAAGATTCCCAACACCAGGTCAACCATCTCGAAGAAACAGCTAAAAGAACAGAATTGTATATCAACACAGCCAAAACCAAAGCCATGAGAATCCAACAAAACCAGATGGATCCAATATTGGTAAATAACCAACAGATAGAGAATGTAGATAAATTTACGTACCTTGGAAGTGTCATGAGTACAACTGGAGGCACTGACGAAGATGTACAAGCCAGAAAGATGAAAGCATTACAGGCTTTTTCCATTCTAAAGCCAGTATGGAAAAGTAGAACACTGAGAACGACTACTAAGATCAAAATTTTCAATGTTAAGTCTGTCCTGTTATATGGTTGCGAGACCTGGGGAGAAACAGAAAACACCATGAAATCTATACAAGTCTGTGTTAACAAGTGCCTAAGAAATATACTGAATATCAGATGGCCAGAAAAAATAACAAACAAGAAACTCTGGCAAAGAACAAAACAACAACCAATAGAAAACACCATTCGAACCCGAAAATGGAAATGGATTGGTCATACTTTAAGGAAGAACAATAAAAACACCACAAAGCAAGCTTTAGATTGGAATCCCCAAGGGCAAAGAAAAAGAGGAAGACCAAAGAACACCTGGAGGAGGGGTTTGAACTCTGAACTGAAGAGAGTAGGACTAACGTGGAAGAATTGTAACACCATCGCCCAAAACCGAAGCGAATGGAGAGAAACTGTAGTCGCCCTATGTCCACCCATGGACGAAATGGAATAAATCATATTGAATGAATTGCTTCGACAAAAGAAGAAAAAAACTCTACTGTGCCTTTATTGATTTTGCCAAGGCTTTTGACACGGTTTGGCGTCCTGGTTTATGGACAAGACTGCTAAACTCATCAATTAATGGTAAGATGTTCAATGTTATTGTTAACATGTATAGAAATGTAAAATCTCGTATTTTTAATGATAGAGAACATTCAGATTATTTCAGGTGTTAGACAAGGAGAAAACTTGTCCCCTGCACTATTTTCATTATATGTAAATGACTTGAAAGATTTATGTGTAGTAAAACATTATTGGTCTGAAAACTATATCAGATGAAATAGAAATATTTAACGACTTCACATACTTAGGTTTTTTTTTCTCTAAATCTAGTATAGCTTTCTAAAAGCAAAAAAAAGTATAGTGCAGAGAAGGCCACCCGTGCAATGTATGACATTTTTCGTAAAGGGAGATTACATAACTTATCTATTGAATGCAAGCTCGATATGTTTGATAAAGTTATTAAACCCATGTTACTCTATGGGTGTGAGGTGTGGGGCAGGGCATAATTCCGTGATGAGAGTTCACCTTAAATTTTGTGAACTTCTGCTAAATGCAAAAAAATCGACGCCAGATTTCATGATTTATGGGGAGCTAGGGAAATACCGCTTGATACTTGCATTAAACTAAGAGTTGTCAAATACTGGGCAAAACTTATTACAGGAAATGAAAATAAACTACTTTTCATTTTATATAGACTTTGTCATAAGAATGTCAATAATAACTATATGTGGCTTAATTATGTGAAATCCATCTTAGATCATTGTGGTAAATCAAATGTATGGAATAACCAATATTTTACTAGTATATCATGGTTAGTTATCTCATTAAAACGTACAGATCAATTTAAATAAAGTTGACAATCTGACATTCAAGAGTCGCCCAAAGCTCTAAATTATAGACTTTATAAAAATAGTTTCGAGTTAGAGAATTATCTAATGAATTTACGTGATAGAAATTGTATCACTCTTTTTAGATTCTCAACCACAAACCATAAGCTGCCTATAGAATCTGGCAGATCGCGCCACATTTCTAGAGAAAACAGAAAATGCAATATATGCAACTCTCAAGAAATTGGTGAGGAATATCACTATATTTCACATGTACATCTCTTAATGAGAAGAGAAAACTTTATTTGAAATCAAAATCTAGAAAGATATGATAACTTGAAAAAAAAATAATACCAAGATAAGCAATGCGCCTTATTCTAAAAAAATGGGAAAATACATATATAACATTTGAGTTTTTGAGTTTTTTTTTGTTTGTTTGTTTGTTTTTTTTTTTGTTTTTTGTTTTTTGTTTTTTGTTTTTTTTTTTTTGCCAAGTCACTGGTACAAGGCGTATAGTTGTAATTAGTTTTACCGGTAACTCGACATTGTTTTAAATTTCAGACAACCTTGCTTTTTAAATATTTTCTTGTTTACATGTTAGCATTCAAATTTACACAAACAATTCCGTGTCATTGTTATCTTCATTATGTCTTTTTTATATTTAATGAATCTTAATATTTTGAAGTCAGATTTCTTGTAACTCTATTAATTAATTTCTTTCTGTTTTATTATTTTTCTTTAATGAAAAAATCTTCCGGATGCTATTATCATTTTGAAAATATTTCAAACAACCTTTTACCTTCACATTTTTGCCTGAAAAATATTCTTTTCCTGGTTTTTAAAAATATTTTTTTTCGCTTTTTGCTTTAAATTAAACACATATATAAACAATTGCATGTCTCTGTTTAAATGAAAACAATAATTTCTTGGCGCTATTCTACTAGTTGATTCTTGTCGCTTTTTATCACCTCTTGTCGCAGATTATTGAGACCCGCAGGCATACGTCATCAATAGCAGAAAGTCTCCGCGTCTCGTCTGTCTGATATGTACTATGTACGTATATACAGGACCATCGCTAATTTAAATCCCTGACTGTGCTGCATCATGTCTGTAAGTCATACGAACATTTGTTCTTAAATAACTTGTTGGGCTACAAACTTGATATACATGGCGGTTTTGCCAAATCAAAACATGTCACGGAAGTACTTAAATTTGAGATTCCTGAGAGGTTAAACCTGTTCCCCGTGTAATCACAACTAAGGATTAGTTTTTGTAACGAAGAACAGGGCCAGGGGCTTGATATACATGTACATGTACGTAACCAAGGCAAGGTCTAGAGGCGTAGTATTTTGACCACGCTAATGTAACCCCTACACTAAAAAAAAAACGGGCTTATTATACATGTACGTTACCAAAGATCAGGTCAAGAGGCTTAGTATTTTGACCACTCCGCTCCATGAGAGTTAACCCACTATATGATTATGAATAGTAATCAAGGGACCAAAGATTCTAGCGGTAATCAAAAGACCAGACATGGATAACAGACAAAGAACATAAAGTAACTAAAATCATACATACAAAGTAACAAAAGTAGCAACTCGAACTCCAAAAAATGAGAGCATGGACCAGGTACACTGGTAGGTTAAGCGTCCTCTGCTTTCTAGAAACACCCGCTGAATTGCTCAGAAAAAGTCAAGTCCAGGGTAGAGGAAAGAGGAAAGGTTTACATAAACTCATTCTAAAGTCGATAAAAAGAATTTGGTAACAAGCTTAATTCACCACCATCGAAACAAAACAAATAACCCCAGTGCCAAATCACAAAATAATAGTTCAAGCTACGTTTCGCGGCTCAGCTGTATGTAACTGATTTTAACCCGAGTCCCGTGTAATCATAACTGGATTACTTTTTGAAACGAAGAACAGGAGCTTGATATACATGTATGTAACCAAAGTCAGGTCTAGAGGATAATGTAACCCCCTACACTACGCTCCGTGATGGGTAATACACTGTAAGATCTAAACTCATTCAAAAGTCGATAAAAAAAAATGGCAACAAGATTAATCCCTTTACGGATTCGACGCTGGAGATATATTTTTTTTGCTTTGACCAAAAACAAAAAATATTCCAAGTGCCAAATCTCAAAAGGGATTATACTAAGCTATACAATTTTAAGAAGTGAAAAAAAATATAAATCCTATAGTTCTCTATTTATATTACAGAAAAATGGCATCTGAAAGCTGCAGCATCTGCCTGTTACTAGAAAAAACCAGCACTCCTGAAGTATGGTGTCCACAATGTGAGGATTTCCTCTGTTCAACATGTAGTGAGCACCACAGAGTACAGAAGGGAACAAAGAACCACAGCACCATACCTTATGAAGATTACCTGAAATTACCGTCTTTTATCCACAAAGTCCAACTTGACTGTGAAGAACACAAGCAAAAATATCAAATTTACTGTAGGTCTCACGATTGTGTTGTCTGTTGTAAGTGTTTATTGCAATCTCATAAAAAATGTGAAGACACTCTACATATAGATGATGTGATCCGCAATGTAAAATCTTCAGCCATTTTCGAAGACATTTGGATATCATTAAGAACGACTCATCAAACTTTTTTGACAGCGATCACTGAAAGAGAAGAAAATGTGAAAATACTGAAAACAAAGAAGGAAGAATTATCAACAAATGTAAAAAAGAGAACACAAAGTCTTATTGATCAAATAAAGAAACTAGAAAACAAAACACTATCAGAGTTAGAGTCAGTTGTAAATGAAAATGTAAATGAAATCAAAGCCACAACAAAAATCCTGGAATCAAATAAAAGAAAACTTGGTGAATTATTGGGACAGGAGGAAGTCATTAAGAACCATGCATCAAATTTTCAAACATTCATTGCAACAAAACAAATAGAGAAAAAAGTTCAAGAATCAGAAGAAATCTTACACAAATTATCTGAAAAAGGAGCCATGGATAATACAGACATAGAAATCACAGCAGACGACACAATGTTTGGAATAAAAACTCTGTGTGACATTAAAGTATCAAAAGAAAAAAATAGAACCTCCATAGACATAAACAAACCAAACAAAGGTCAGGCAGAGGTGAAGACAAGATTCCCCAGACAACTGACACTTAAACAACAGTTTACAGCACGTCAAGGTTGGTGTTCTGGTTGTTGTACGCTGCCTAATGGACTCCTGGTGTTGACTGATGGGTCCAATGGTGTAGTAAACATACTACACAGTAATGGTCAACACAAATCATCAGTCAGATTTAATGGAGGACAAGGAGCAGTACGGGATGTAACAGTCATCAATGAGAACCATGTTGCTGTTTCTAATCCTCTCCATAAAACAATCTCCATCATAGATGTAAACTGGAGTAAAATCATTAAAACACTTCAGATAAAGAGTGAAGTCACTGGAATTACACATAGTGATGGACATTTATACTTCTGTGTACCTAAGGTAGGAATCCGAAAAATTAATATAGATACAGAAAAAATAGACAAACTCCATGATGACCAGACTGTTTGTGGTGATTCATATATAGACACAGATGGCAACAGAATATGTTATACCTGTCCTTGGAACAACAACAAAACAGTTACTGTCCTGGATTCTGATCTCAGAGTTATCTTTACATTCAAGGATCACAATACAATGTCATGGCCTGTTGGAATATCAATGGATGAAATGGACAATGTTTTTGTGTGTGATAATGACAAACATAATTTATTACTAATTTCAAGGGATGGAGATAAACATGAAGTTGTAGTCAGTGGAGGTGATGAGTTGTGTAACCCTCGGTGTGTACATTATGATAAAGTGACCCATCTCCTCACTGTTGTTGATTGGAATAATGTGGTCAGGATATTTACTGTATATTGACTTTTGATGGAGAATCAAAACTGAGATAAACAAATAATTGAGATTAATTCGATTTCAAGGTAAGAAAACATGTTTTATTTTTTACATGTAGGCTTTGTTTATCTAAATAAATTTTAATAATATCAGACATTTCTACCTTTTTCTTAATTGTCAGACATAAATAAACAAACATTTGTTCATGTGATAATTAACTTGATTAAAAGAAAAGTAACACGTTTCAATTTTTGGGGCTTCATTTTCAGAAATCTTAACAATATCTGACAGAATTTTCTATTTTTATTCTAGTATAAGATTACAAAAATATGATCATTATTAACTTATTAAAAAAATCTTTCAAATAGGACAGATATTTCATATTGAGTACAGTGTAAAATGAATGATTTTTAAAAAAAAATATTTTATATTTTTTATCAATCAGTGTTGGTCTTCATCAAGATTGTCAAATACATGTACCTGTATCTAGATGTGTCATCATTGAAAACAATTTTAGCCTTTTTTGTATATACTTGCATTTTCATGATTCTAAATAAATGGATTTTTGGTATTTAGAACTGAAAGTAATTAGCACATTAAGATATTTTTATCAAATAAAAAATTCTAATACTACATGTAGTATTACTTTGTGTAAATATCTAACACCATACATGTACAACATCAAAATATTAATGTGGTAAATATTAAGTACACATATTAGCGATTTATTGATACCCGGTATTTAGGTATTTTAAAAAATTACTTTCTTTAAAACAATAATAAAAACTGTACAGTCATGTAATGTACATGTAACATTTTTTAGTCATGGTTTGAATTAATTTAATAGATTTTTTTTGGCAACATGTGATCTCCTTATACAAGTAAGTCTTGTAAATATATATGTATGTGTATTTGATTTTATATATTTGGCACTAACAGGGAGGGGGGATATGGAAATGTTGAAAAGGGGGAGGGGTGCCACTTTATTATTTGCTCATTAAGGTCCATAGATTGCAAAATATTTTAAAAATATTCAGGATGTGGGGGGGGGGTTACACCATGAACCTGTTGATCGGCTACTGTAATTATGTTAACACATGTGTTTTATAATTAGTTCAAATCTAATGAAATCTGGCAATTTAATAGAAAAATCTTATGTTGAATGATGTGTGTGATGAACAATGGGTGTTTGTATTTTTATGACTAACAAGACTATTACATGTACATGTAGTTTGAGTTGTGCATGTAGAATGATTTGGTGTTTTTTTTTTCTCTTGATGGACTAAGACAATATAAATTTATTAAACAAATTAAGATTTAAGGTAAATAAAATATGTTTAATTTATAATGATTTAATATATGAGAAATCTTTATAACAATATCAGAATTTTTTCCCCTTTTTTTGTAAGAAGTATTTTAACAAACATGCTGTAATTTACTCACTTAATTGATTGTCTTTAATAACTTTGTACTTTAATATTTACATGTACATACATGTAATACATTTAACTAAATTAAGAATCTTTAGACTTTAAAAAAAAATGATATAAAATTAGCTTATTTAGTAAAATGATTGATTTTTTTGATTTTTTTTTATGTCTTTATCAATAAGTGTTTGTTCTCATCAAGTTTTTCAAATACATGTACATGTATTTTCATGTAGATGTGCCATCAGTGAAAATCTGTTCACTTCATTGCTTTTGTACATGCATATACATGTAGTTGTAATTATCATTTCCATATTTCTAACTTGGATTTACTCATACTCAAATGATGTAAAAAATATGTTGTTATTTTGTCATGAATATCATATATTGACATTTTAACAAAGCCAGTTAGAATTTTCCAGAGATGAATAAACCCAGTTTCTACTTAAGGACTAATGAGGCCTAGCCATATGGAATTACATATTCATGTACATTGAATGGTAGAATGATATGGCATTTATCTTCTGATACGCTAAGACAATATTCATTATCTAGATGGATAAGGCATGGTGGAAGTTGGTTTTGAACACTTAGTGAATTTGGATTTGCCGATAATGGACGAATCCAACATAATATATCATGATCCATATGGATATTAATGACAAACCTAATATTTAATGTCCGTCATTGATGTGACACATTCTAATAGAGCCTGTGGAATACGTATTCATCATCCGGACGCAATCAACATGGACTATTTAAAGATTGCAAATAGTTCAAGAGACTTTGTCGATTCACGGAGTCTTCAATTATGACACTGCAGTCACGTGCTCTGCCGACCGATACAGATTTTCGCATGAAAGGCTAGACTATTTGGATTCTTTTTTTTAAGATGGAATTATGTTCTCTAGTGAGAACTTTCATTTATGTAGAACTAAGCTATCAAAGGTTTTTCATCTGTACATGTATTATACATTGTGTCTTGATCATTTGTATGAACTTACACTTCAGCATGTTGAAGAGTGAAATTAATAACACTTATAAAATACATGTAGTGTTCTTTTGTAAATATTCATTCAGTTTTAGGGAATTCCAAATTTAAAAACATTATTGGTAATTGGCTAAAATTGGAAGCAAAATGGAAAACATTATAATGAGGCAAAATAAAATATATCAGTATGTCGGAAAAATTATTTCATTTAACAATAGGGTTTGACCGAGTCTGGAAACAAGACTGATTTGTTTGGCCTGAATTAAGTATATAACATAAAATGTTTGTTTTCTCAATTTGGATTTTAACCTGAAAGATTTTTTTTATTTCAAAGTTAAAAGTTAAGAAATCACATACATGTACTCAAGGAACTGTAAGTAATTATAGAATGCTTAGTTTTGTATAAAAAAAATAACAAAACTGAAATACTGGTGAGTTCTAATTCACTATCTATTACCATTTGCATGAATGTGAATTTTCAATTTGATGTTTTCATGAGCAGAAGTGTATAATGTAAACAATTGCGCTCTTCGAATCCGCAACACGTCTGAAACCGCTAAATGGAAGTTGATGTTACATTCACATATTATTTAAAAATGTATGCAATTATGCATCTCCTTTTTTGTTTTTTCCATCCGAATGCTTAAATCCTATTTGGGTACCCTAAATTGTTTATGGGGAGAGGGGGTTACTATCAAGTGACCAAAAGTTAAGATTTTTGATATAATTTTGTTAAGGTGAGTTATAATCTCACTAAAATGCACACAAAATTAACATTCCTTGGGCACCTAATTCTGTCAAAAATTTCGTTTTCAAACATTCTCTTAAAAAAAATAATTCTGAACAAATCCATTGATGTAGAGATCAAAGTATAGTCTTTTCAAATAAAGAAAGTATCATTGAGTAAAATTATATTGTCATATTTCTGGGGTTTGGACATGTATTTTTCATGATTATTTTAAAATCTTACAGTAAATTATTTAGTTTAAATAGAGATCCAGTCCAATAATATTAATAATTCTTAAGTACATTATATTAAATTGTAGTTCTAAGGGAGATAATCCATTTTGCTTGCATTTCAGTGCTGTTCACCATTCGTCAATAGTAGGATTTTGTTTCAGTTTGAATCATCAAAAATTTTTTTCATAGTGGGGACTTGTATTTTTTATTCTTTTTTTTTTTCGTTGTTTTGTTTTTGTTTTAGTTTGTTTGTTCTTTTTTGTAGACTTTATTACAATATTTTAACAACATTTACCACTTAATTTTTTTGTATTTTTTTAATGCTATAGAAGTTTAAGTTCTAATGTTACTAATGTAATAACTTAATAATACATGTATGTCAATTTTGATTATGTGTCAATTAGATATATTAGATATGCTTTCGATTCAAAATTACTGTGAAACATTATCAAGCCATTATATTCCTCTATAATTAGTTTGATTTTATTTAACTTTAGGAGAAAAGAGTTATTGCTCTTGAATTTTTCAAGTATACAAATTTAACTTCCAAACCAAGCAAATCTGATATTTGTTGTGTAAATTGTCTTGTGATATTATACAGACTGCTGATGTAAAAAAATAAAAACATATTTTATGAAAATCTCTTTTTGTTTGCCCTTAGTGCTAATTGTAATGCCCTTGCCTGCCTCTGGCCATTTTCTGAAGATGCTCCCATGAGGGGTTAATTTTGTGCATTTCCAACACAATGGTATGACTTCACATTATTTCTGCTTGGCTTTCATTCTAGTGTCCATCAAATCGCTGTTTAAGTGTGGTCTTGTTAATGTTTTGACAAGATGTGTCCAATTTTATTGCTACCATCTGATGATGATATGTTTCACGTCTTTCTGATTGTATCTACTAAGAGGTCATGTCTCCCTGATTGTATCTATTAAAGAGGTCAAGACTTCCTGAATGTATCTACGAAAGAAGTCCATGTTGGAGACCTTATAGAGGTTTCCTTTCAATTTCACTAGTATAAGAATATTTTACACTAGAAAAGTTTGAAACAGATAATTAACTGTTATTAATCAATCGGATCTCCCATTCATTGACACCATAAATAAAGGATACACAAATGCAAAATGGTACAAATTACAGGGGTGAGAAAAAAAAACAGACATATTAAGATTCAAACACGATACAGATAGACTATTAAGAATAAAATGGTATCATGCTGTCGTCAATTTCGTAACTGTTGTCTGTGTTGGAATAGAGGTATCAGGCTGTCGTCAATCCGTCATTGTTGTCTGCGGTGAAATAATGATATCATGATGTCGTCTATTTCTTCATTGGTGTCTGCGGTAGAATAATGGTATCATGATGTCGTCTGTTTCTTAATTGTTGTCTACAGTGGAATAATGGTACGATGATGTCAATTTCGTCATTGTTTTCTGCGGTGGAATAATGGTATCATGCTGTCGTCAATTTCGTCATTGTTTTCTGCTGTGGAATAATGGTGTCATGCTATTGTAAGTTTGTCATTCTTGTCTTCGGTGGAATAATGGTATGATGCTGTCGTCAATTTCGTCATTGTTGACTGCGGTGGAATAATGGTATCATGCTGTCGTCAATTTCGTCATTGTTTTCTGCTGTGGAATAATGGTGTCATGCTATTGTAAGTTTGTCATTCTTGTCTTCGGTGGAATAATGGTATGATGCTGTCGTCAATTTCGTCATTGTTGACTGCGGTGGAATAATGGTACCATGCTGTCGTCAGTTTCGTCATTGTCGTCTGCGGCGGAATAATTGTATCATGCTGTTATTAGTTTCGTCACTGCTGTCTTCGGTGGAATAATGGTATCCTGCTATTTTCAGTTTCGTCACTGGCGACTACGGTAGAATAACTGTATCATACAATCGTCATTGTTGTCTGTGGAGGAATAATGAAATCATGTTGTCGTCAGTGTCATCATTGTAGTCTGCGGTGGAATAATTGAATCATGCTATCGGCATTGTTGTCTGCGGTGGAATAATAGTATCATGCTATAGTCAGTTTCATTTTAGTAGGTATTTTACTATAGGATTATTGCTGATCTGATCCGAAAGAATTTCCGCTATATTGATGACGTGCTATCTTTGAACAATCCTAATTTCGGGGATTTGATACATCGCATCTACCTCCAAACAACTTGATATACTACAGACATTGTGAGGTCAGCCTCATATCTTGACCTACACTTAGAAATCGATGGTAAAGGAAAACTATTGACCAAATTTTACGACAAATGTGATGACTTTTCATTTAGAATTGTCAACTTTCCTTTCATCTGTGGCAACATCCCTCCAGCACCTGCATGTGGAGTGTTCTTATATTATCACAACTCATACGTTATGCCAGAGCTTGCCGAAACGTACTTCGCAGACTTTTTATGTCGCGCTAGAATTCTAACAAATAGGCCTCTGGAACAGGATTATGTTGCTACAAGATTGAAGTCATCACTACAGAAGTTTTATGGTCGTCGTCATGAACTTCTGCATCACTACGGTGTATCCATATATGCCATGAAAACTGATTTGTTCAACGTGTCATAGTTTTCCGTTCCTCTTTCGTCTACCCCGGACGACTTTTATGAGCAACTCGGCGGGTGTTTCTAGAAATGCAGAGGATGCTTACCCTACCAGTGCACTTGGTCCATGCACCCAGTTTTTAGTGGAGTCGGAGTTGCTCATTTGAATTTGTTACTTTGTATGTATAATTTTAATTACTTTATGTTCTTTGTTGTGTATGTCTGTTTTCCATGTCTGGTCTTTGTCCCTAAATTACATTCTTTTGATTACCGCTATAACCTTGGTTCCCTTGATTACTCTTTCATCTTTTCCCGACTTTGCAAGATTCTTGCATTTTCTTAGAGGGCTGGCGGTAGCGTCTACAGTGAATTTCGAACGTCAGACGCTGTTTGTAGCTTGGTGAAGGCATCGATTAATGCACAAATGACGTAAAGGCGTACAAGAGCTAAGCCGACTTACCACTGCCGACGTTATCAACAGAACAAGCAGGAATGCTCCTACAATAATTAGTAGTTGCAAAGTGTTTCAAGTATTTTGAAATATGTTTAACTGCAAATTTCCATAAATATAAAGAATATATTATGATATATGAATATTTCCGTGTCCAACAAGTCAGACTTCTGAGCTTGTGAATACCTCATATATTTTGTACTTCAAGAGGTTTCAAGTAGAAAGATAACGTATGTTGAGGAATCATTTGTTTCATTACCCATGATAAAGATTAGGTTTTGAGGTACAAGCATTTTTATGATCTGGCAGAATATGTTCCTAAATTATACTTTTAAAAGAAAAACCTTCACAATAAAAAAGGAAATTACGAGATGATATCTCCAGTTTAATTTTACAATCACAAAACAATAAGCTATATTCAGTCCTTAATGAGGACTCCTTATCAGAAGTAAACAGTCTCCTGACACTGACTACAAAAATTAAAATGTAAAAATTCTCAAAACAGTTGTATTTACGCGTTATTTTTTTTTTAAATACATCCTATCTATCGTTTTCTTTAATTGACGACTTTAACAATCACTTCTATGCTGGAAAAGTTCTTTAACTATAACGACGTCAACTGGGGTCAACATGCGTGAGATTGGGAGACATTTTAAACAAACATTTGTTCGATTACTATAAAGAATTTGTAAATGATACATAGAAGATTTCAGATATTTGTTTATGTTTACAGCATACATTTAATGGCTTCTAAGAAAGAACGGTGAAGTGAGAGTAGACAGGTACTGAAAATACTACTTTCCTTTGGAAATTTGACAAATCAATAGGCTTAAGATCTAGACTTTGACAAATAATTCTCTACATCAGAGTTCAAAACTGTTTTATTCAATGTGTACCTAACATGATAAGCTTTCAGATGATACTCAGCTTAGATATACTGGCTAAATCTGAAAAAATATACAATGCATCCTAGGAACTACTTTGTTTTTACGGACTACTTTCTGGTATGTGCAGGCGACTGGTTCCCCTTAATAGTGTTATTGTACCTTTAGTGTATGGTAGCGGAAATAGATAAATAATTCCTATTGAAAAATGACATCAATTTTATTACCTACAAAATGCCTCAGGCCGGATACAGGCCCCGATCTGTATTTTATCGTATATATTATGAACTTTCAGTGTATACTGAGAATGTTTTTGTCTTGGACATAAAAATGCGTGTATTGAAAAGTTGTGGATAAACTAATAATTCAAAAGGAGTGAGTGTAAAATACTCATAATTAGAGCATGATTTGATATCCTAAACAATTTTACAGTTGTACTTAACGATAGCTTTATTGATTGATTATTATTTTATGTAATATTTCAGGTATTTAATGAATGTCAGGATGAACAGACCGTGCTTTGTAATGTATCATGCCGAACCGGATTTTTAATGTGCTAGCTCACAGTTGCAACAGCCAGCAGGTAGCTACATGCATGTCGGACATATAATTATGCCAAAGTCTGCCAGTTGTAACTCTGCCTCCTATACGGTATGACAGGCACTTAGCTTACAAGCAGTGACGAACAATTTCGATTCCTTTAATGTTACTTGGCCTGGGATCCAACCCACGTCATCCTCCGGTAGTCACTAAATGACAGAGTTCTTAAAAAAAACAAATACTGGAAGTGTAGGCATACACAAGACCTTTAGAATTGTTTTGTGAATAATTCGTTTAAACTGACCCAACCAAGTGGCAGATCTAGGAGGGGGTCTGGGAGGGCTCGGGTCCCCCTTAGAAAAAATATTGTTGAAAAATTGTGTGTGTTAAATCATAAAAAACACTCACTTCGTGATCCTGACCGATGATCCTGTCAAGAAATTTTTTGAGGCCCCTTACCTAAAACTTTTTGGGGCCCCTGTCCAAAAACTATGGATCCGAGACTGCCCCTTGTATACATGTATATTCCTAATTGCTGTAATGACTACCAGTATCATGAGTATTGCAACATGCTCAGGCCATACAAATATAATTGTGTTCTTCATAAACAGACAGACAGACTGATAGACATTCACCAGTATACAATAATAGTCTGTTTAAAGATGACCATACAATCATAATAGGGACAGATCCATGAACAGAGTTCTGGGTGTTGGAAACCACCTCCCCCCACCCTGACTGTTGGATTATTTGATAATGTTGTACAATGTTTGGGCAGCTGGAACTCCGTTTTCTGTTTGTTTGGTTTTTTTTTTTAACGAATCCCTTTTTCTGTATATTTGGATCTAATCCTGAATAATATTTAAGTAAATATATTATGAATTTTATTGAAAAACAAGGAAAAAATTGAAAAAAAAAATTACATTTAAGAAATAAATTAAGTAAACTATCAACTGATAACAAGATTGTTGACAATACATATTATCAAACAGTACATGTATGTGTAAAAAAATCAATTACCAAGGGAGAGAACCATTAAAAAAAAAAAACTACCAAGGGAGATAACCATTAAAAAACAAAACTACATCCAAATTTTTAATTTTCTACATAAAAAAAACCTTCAAATCATGACCAGAAAAAAACACTCTATAATATTTGAAAAAAAATGGTCTAAAGGAATGTCTAAAAACAGAAACAATATTTATGAGTAATACACATCAGTAATTTCATAAAGAAAAAAAGAGTATGAAGATGTTCTCATCAAAAACCAAGGGAGATAACCATTAAAAAAAAACTACCAAGGGAGATAACCATTTATAATGAACTGTTGATTATGTTTTCCTCAGAATGATAACTACACTGATATTATATATATATAAACAAATAAAGAAATTTTAGTTGACAAAATCCATCTTGAGTATGTAAGCATAAAAAATAATAAATTACCAAAAAAATAATGCCCGTGCAATTTTGTGCCAGGAATATTCTACATATTCATATATATCAAGAATATCTGATATTTATGCTGCTTTTTAACAAAATCTCACTTTGTAGTTAACACATTTTTGGCAAGAAAATTCTTAAGTGTAAGTTTTTGTAAGAAGCAGGCAAATTGGGAAAAATCAGAAACATTCATGTCAAAAATCCACCGATCTGACAATATGATTTCACTCAAGGATGCTTTCTCAGAAATTTTTGAATAGAATATTAAATGTTGAAAAATGAGGTTTCAAAAGAGTTAACTGCCAATGTAAACATATTAATCATGTACACATGTTAATCATGTGATATTGTGAACATGTTAATCATGTGATTTAGGCAAGATTCTAAAATTTGAGATAGATCTATTTGATCATCTGCATAAGACTTGAGGAGGCAGACCTAGGATAAAGGACATAACTCTTGAAATCAGTGATATATATGTATCATATTCAATTAACCAATGGCTTTCAAGCTTACATTTGAAACAAAATGAAATCAATCAATGTCACTTTAATGCTTACATGAGATTGCTATAAAGAGCCTGAATACAAACATTCCAATGATTTGTTTACAGTTATGTCTCTTACCCTAGGGCTACCTCCTCAAGCAATTTTTTAGAAAAAAAAGTGGGTTTGTTGCTTTTTAACTAAAATCTAAGGTCAAATTGAAAGTACAGTACCAGATCCAAGATTTAAGTTTCAAGGGGGTATTTACATAACTGAATGCTGAGAAAGTAAACTTACGTTTTTTTTCATAAGGAGGGGGTAATTATAAGGGCAAATTCATATTTTATAAAAATAAAATATACATTATTTTTTCCATAACAAAAGGACAAGAATTTATGTATAATAAAAATTTCACGCTGTAATCTAAAGAAACAGCTAAAAACTGGAACCCAAAATTGTCCTGGGAAATGAAGATTTTTAAAAATTTTTTAGAATTCCATTTTGTGAATTGGGCTATAAATAGCAAACCAAGATTTTTTTACAGTTATTAAATCTAAACCATATTCTTTGCAACTGACTGACTCTACTTCAAATTTCAGCAAAGGATATTTAATACTGGAATTATGATATCACAAAACAAAATATCACATAACCAAGTAAAAACTAATTAAGTTAAAAAAAAATCTATAAAAAAACAAGTGCAAAAAGTGCAATAAACATTTTGTATATGGTACTTAAAAATACATTTTGTTCATATAAGTACATTTGTACCCAAATGCAAATATAATTTACCCACAAATAATATGGGTTTCTCATAATAATAATTACATGTTCATGAATTGACATTTTATTTCTTTTTTTCAAATCTAGACAAGGCATGTACTACCAATGCAAAGTTACAAATTTCTTTAAATTACCCTGTGTAGTACTATGTTATCTGGCGTCAAATTCACAAAAAGTCATAAGTGTAAAATTGATGGATTACACTTAAAACTTTTGGTGATTGACGCCTAAAAGTTAAACCTTGATCAAGTATCATTACAGACCTCAATTTGAGATTTTCCTCAAACTTTGAAGTCTTTCCTAAAATTTCCTAAAACGATCCATCAAATATATAAATAGCATATGCAGACCCAAATTTTCATTTTTTTGGTAGATATTTTTGCATTATGAATCACCTCTTCCATTGGCAGTGTCAGAATTTTATATGGATCAGTTCTTAAACTGGAACTTTGATTTTTGGTCTGCACTTAATACTCTGACCTTATTTTCCGATTACATTTTCTTTGTTCTAGCAAGACAGTCATTTGTCTTTCCTCTGTGGCACAAACAATACTTCCTGAACTTCATTCTATGAATTCTACCTCCTGATTGATGAGCTATGATTAGAAACACTTTCTTTTTACAATAGAAGCAAAGCTTCTGTAAATGTCAAAATTTCCACAAGGTTCATTTTTAAATTCCTTTCCAAGCACTGATAGTAGAATTCTGGAGCCTACAAAAGTAATTTGAATTTTAAACATAAGTAAAATATTGTAATTAGCTACAAAATTTGATATGCTTCTGATGTTGTAGATGCAAGGATAGCTTTTGCTGAAAATCACCACAGATGCACATGTAAATTAAGAGAAATCAACTTACAGTGTAAGGCTGAATAAATTATTTGCAGGGCACAGCTTGATATAGTAATAGCAGAGGTCATACTCTGAACAATTTGAGCAAGTATGGACACATCATCAAAGCTTGATTAGAGTTCTGAATTTTACTTCTATTATAAGTGTAAACTGGCCCAAATCAGGTTATTTTCTATCACCTAATTAAATTTCAGTAACATTCCTGGTAGAAATTCAATTTCTCATGGATTATAAAAAAATTAAGAATAGGTTCTTTTTCAAAACATTATTTTGATTGGGATTGTTTGAATCATAGAATGTAAACCGATCAACATTTATGACATCACAATACCAAACTGGGTTATACAAAATAATCTGGTTTACTTAAAGAGAAACAACCAATCAGAAAGCTTGTTACAAATCAAATTGAAATTAAAATATTTACCTCATCTTTCATTTTCCTGAGCTGGACCAATAACTTGCCGTCAAATTGGGCAAAGTAGGGAACACATCCATCGAGTTTATGTGAACACAGCCACTCGCTAACATCATCGTTGTTCATCTTGAGTAAATTGGAGCTAGGTGGCACTGATGATGCCATTGATGATGAAGAAGCCACAATAGGTGCATCTGTTGGATCTTACAAATAAGAAGAAGATTTGAGATTTGAAGACATTTCAATAAAGTACTGGAATCTGTAACAATCAGGCAAAATTGAAAAAAAACACAAATTTGACAAAGTAGGCACAGAGTTTATGGTCTACAATTATATGAAATTGCAATGCATTTCATAGAATCAAGGCCTTGAATTACAGAGAAAAAAAGAAATGCCTTTTCTGTCTTTTATATAACATTTTGAATAAGATTTCATGGAAAGACTTGTGGTATTTTCCCACCTTGATTCAACCACTGCCTGATTCTTACAGAGAATAAAACTTACATTTTCTCCTTCTCTGATCATATACCTATAAAACTGGCACCAACCAAATTGAAGGGTGTATCTTGTAAAATGAATTATCTATATGTAAATAAGGCATAAACACAGACATCAAATTTGTCCAAGAAAAGTTAATTCTTAATGTTTTAACTAGTCACATTTGAACATTAACATTGTGATTTCTTCTGTTTTGATAACAAGAGACAATAAAACACTTTATGTACATGAATGAGTTGGAACATGTTAGCTTACAAGGGTGCTACATTTTAAAAATTTTACCATAGAATAATAGTTTCGAAAGTTGAAAAAAAAGATCAGATTAGGTCTTAATTAAGTACAAATCAAACAAAAAATCAGGCAGGTACTGATTCATATAGAATAATATTTACTTTTGATTTTGATACTGTTATGTTTCAAAGATAATGGAGTTGAGACATTCCACAGGATATCAGTATACTGTTTGTCAGAAGTCGACTTTTTACATTTTGATTTATTTTTATGTACATTTACATAAAACAAATCTCTAGCATTGTTTCTGAGGTTCTGAATAAGTTTCAGAAAAAAATGTTTACATTTTTTTTTCTGATGAATGAATCAATCAAAACCACTGTAGTACCTGCCTGCATCTTAATTTGACCAGTGCTCAACAAGAATAAATTGTTATTGCAGTCAAAACTGCTGGTGAAGTGGGGAAAGGTATACCTGATAACACTCCCAAATGAGGATGAGACTTCCACAATATCAATGAAAAGTTTGGAATTTCCCACATAAAAATGTAAGATTTTTTGAGTTTTTTTTGTTAAAATTACTACAGTACCTCCCACATGAGGCAGTTTCAATGGGAAATATTTCCCACGTGAGGCAATATCAATGAGGTAAAATCTCCCAAGTGAGACAGGATCAGTAGGAAAGAATCTCCCATGTGAGGCAGTATCAGTAGGGGAGAATCTCCCATGAGAGGCAGTATCTATCAGGTAAAATCTCCTACATGAGAATCCAGTATCAATAGGGGAGAACGAACCACATGCATTGATCCAAAGGTTAACAGGTAAAAATAGGGAACAAGTGATAAAAGAAAATTTTGAAAAGTTGGCTGTTCTCCAATAGCAGTAGTAAGAATCATTTCCTCATCTAAAATTAAATTAAAGTCAGGAGGGTTGGTAGTGTTAGTGAAAACACATGTATTTTTAAGGCTCAACTAGTACCAGCAATGTATACACCAAACTGATTTTTTTCCATATAAACTCCCCGCAAACTCAAATGACTGAGGTAATCATACTGGTACTTACACCCTTAAAATCCAAAAAAAAATCTGGCAGCTTGGGTAATAAAACTGGTACCTATTGCAACTGAATTATCTCTATAGACCCCCAACAAATTTTGTTTGCAAAGGGTTAAAATTTTAGTACCTATACCTACCTGATTTTTTATCTAAAGACTCCCCAATTTTTCCCATTCCTTTAAGCTCCATTAATCCATTCCAATGTTTTTCGAAAGGATATTTGCCACTGAAATCAAAATATAACTTAGCCCCAAGAATGGCTCCGAGCCAACCATCAGGGTGGTAGTTTCTCTGTAACATTAGAGGTATGTAGTCTTTTCTCATCTGGAATGTATACTCTGCCTCTAAAAAATAAAAACACATCATTATCAAATTCAATAATTTTATTGTTGAGAAAAAACGAATGTAGCAATCCAACTAATTAAGTACCAGTCTTTATAAAAATCAAACAGGAGGTGATTCATGCATGTCAAAAATCCACTGAACTCACTTTTATTTTTAACTCAGAAACAATTACAGACCACATAACCAGTCTTAGTTTACTACTTGTTTGTTGCACTTTCAAATAAAAAATATATAGATTGTATATGAAATTGGCACTATAAATGTAACTCCCTCAAGTATCAGGTGAAAAAAAAAACACTCCAATGATATTCACAAGTAGAAATGGAATCCTTACTAAATGTATCTACAAAGTAAGGATTGTTCAAGAAAATTGCTAGATGGACAGATTGACAAGCAATCAGATGGACACACAATTTGTTCTCCACGAAAGTGGGGAGACATAATTCTGTGCAGAAAAATTAACATGGACAATATGTTTCATTCATAATTTTATTTTTTTACAGTACTGTAATATGATGAAGGTGAAACCTTTTAATGCTCTTGAAGAAACATTAATAAAAACTAATTTTTTGTCAGCTCTTATTTGATATGTTATACCTTCAAGTATGGTAAATTTTGTAATGTATATATATATTTGCCCTACTGCATTATACTAATTATCAAGGTCTGATATGTCTATTGGCCAAAATGTCCAGCATTCATAAAGAATTATTGGTTTTCATAGTCCAAAATGTCGAATTGTCCAGCACTGGTTAACATTGTGGTTCTTAAAATTTGCAAAACGTCTTAAAAGATTTCTTTTATTGTATTTAGTTTCGCTGCATTTTGTTTCATTTAGTATAGTTTAATTATGTTTTTATTACAATTTAATTCATTTTATCAAATTGTTTGGTTTCAATTCTTTCTTTTATCGATTATTTTCATTTCGTTTTGGTTCGTTTTCGTTTTGACCCGAGAATTATGGGTAATATTGATGACGTAATTTTCGTAAACATCCGGGAGCCATACTGCAGACTATAAGGCCAACCCTATCTTGGAAAAAATATGATTCGATTTGTATTTAATTATCGAAAATAGCAAATATTTTCCGAGACTAGTTTGGCGCTCAATCGCACATACAAAAGTATACCCAAATGAAGCTGCCATTATGCTGTTTTTCAGCTCCTGAAAATGAAGGTGCAAACCGAATATTGATGCTTTTTCTTGCCATAAGTATACAGAACTGAGTTGACAATACAACCATAAAATAACATTGAATGTGTATTCTTAAAATTAGTACCCTACTTAATTAATTTATTTGAGTATACATATATATATATGGTACTAACCTAATCTACAGTTAGGACTGAATTTGTATTTCTCCGACATACATATTAGTACAACAGAAGCATTTTCTACAGCTTCCGCCATGGCCTGGAGTGTAGAACCACCCAGTCGTTCTATATCTATCCAAATCTCTAAACCTTCTTGCTGTAAAGTATAAACAAAACAAATTGTAGTTTAAATCAGAATATAGAATTGCAAGTAATTTTGGCAGGTGTAAACTTCTATTAAGCTTTTCCCTATCAAAACTAATAGTTACACCCATTTCTCACTTTTAGCTCCTTATTTTCAAACGAGGTGGGGCTAAAACCTCCATAGGGCTCACCACCGTGTTATTAGAAACAATGTGTTAAAATTTCAAAAAGTTCGGACAAGTTTTCCTTAAGTTATCCTAACTTAGCGAAAGTTAATGGATGTTAAACTAGGACGACACCAATAAAACAGACAATTAGGACAGTGTGATACCATTATACGACCAAAAAGATATTTTATATTCCTATAAAAATTACTTAACTGTTTATGATGTTACTAATTTCAAAGATAGCGCTGCCATGGAAGTTAAGAATAGTCAGGCTCAAGTATTTTTTATTAAGTTTTTTGACGCTGGGGCAAGGACTGACAGGATGAACAATTTTCATGAATTTTGTGGACAGACAGACAAACTATAGTTTCATGCAAGTTTACAGAGCTGTAATCAGTGGTGCATCAAAAGGGGGATGCAGAGAGTTAGAACCTCTTTTTATTGGAAAATTTGTTATTTTCATGTGCAAAATTGACAAAAAATGGCAAATAATTCCTAGCACCTTCCCCCCCCCCCCACCCCCACCACTTTTTCTGAGGAACCTGAATGGCACCCTCAAAGTGTCTGGATTAATTTCTGGTATGTATTGCCACCTACTTTTAGTCTGTCCTTCAGTTTATAGACAATATCCTTCTCACTCCATGCATAGCTAATGAATATATGTTTCTTATTTTTCTTGCCTGATTTTGGACCTGAAATAAAAGTATCAAGGCAAAAATTAACTCCATTCATAAGATATCTATAGTTTACTTTCTCCCATTCTAAGCTGGTAATTAAAAACATACTTGACCTTGAACACTAAGCAGTGATTAAATTTCTGAGAGAATTTTTCCACCAATTTACATTTTCAAAGTTTTTGAGAAACTGATTCTGCTTCAGCCTATTCTTGATTAACATATTTCTCCACTCTCTATGGTAAAATTAGGATTTTAACATACTTGCTAAAGTTGAAAATCTTAATTTTACCATCAAGATTGGGAAAAAAATTTGACCTCTTCATTACTGAAGGAAAATCTATACAGATTAGTGTAACCATGGGAACACAAGTTAAAGAGAAACTGGCCTACTGTAAACATTAATTTTTGTGGATTCTGTCAAGTGCACATATTTGCGGGTATAAATTTTCACGGTTTCAAAAAATGATTAGTGTTAAATAGTATTTTAAGACCAATTTGCACTTCTGTCCACTGTGGAAAGGGCAAAAACTAGTACATTAACAGTAGTTTTGTCAATACATTTCCCTCTCTCAAAGGTTCATGACATGTTTTAAAGCATTGTTGTAAATACAAACTGAAGAAAGACTACAAATACTGTAAGCAAATTCACAAAGAGAACACCTTCGCTTCAAATTCAAGTAAGTTCAATTATCTCCCTTTGGAGTCCTCCAACAGTAATTGTATTTCTTCATGCACATCTTAATACGATTCTTAACCTAAGTAACATCAAAATCCATTTAGCTTACAAGAAATGTGGACATACATACAGACAGACAGACAGAAAGACAATCAGGGTGATTTGCATATACCCCTTTTTTGTGGGGGTACAATTACAAAATCATTAACAAGATCACTTAGAATTATCAAAACAAACTACTTTTCTTTCAAATGTTTTTTTCTACACTGGCACATGACCCCAAAGAAAACAAACTGGTTGAAATAATTTCTCACCTATTACTCAAGGTAAACACTTTGTATGATGACATAACTCACACAGGTAAACACTTTGTATGATAACATAACTCACACAGGTAAACATTTAGTATCATAACATAACTCACACAGGTAAACATTTTGTATCATAACATAACTCACACAGGTAAACACTTAGTATGATAAGAATAACACAACTATCTATAAAGCAACCTACATAATAACTAATATATTTAAGAATCAGGCAGTGGGTGAAATTAGGTATGAAAAATACAATCATTTTGAATGTGTAACTTGCCTATTTGCACCATCAGATGTTTTTGTTTTGTTTGTTTAATGACATCATGAAATTTTTGTCATTTAAGAATTGGCAATAAAAATTTTGTCTATTGAAAAATAACATAAATTTTCCATATTGTTTATATGTACATTGAAAATTTATCTTATTTTTCAATAGACAAAATTTTTATCATAGCCAATTCTTATAAATTAATTTTTAAACATATTTTTATCTTTAAACATGAGAAAAGTAGCTCTGAATTTAACTGAATAGGAGCATGTCAATATTTTTTTATCCATTGAGATATAACAAAATTATTTTAACCAATCAGATTACAGTATTTATCTCAAATTAATTTTTTAACAAATAGACTTCTGCAAAATTTTTAGCACCATATGATAATCACATGTTTCAGTTTACCTATGATTATCACACCATAATCATGTGTCTCACTAACATATGATTATCATATTCCAGACAAAATTAACATATGAGAATCAGTTGATAATCATATTATTGTCATTTGTAAATTATCATATGATCATCATATGGTTACTATATATTTGTAATATGTAATTTTTTATATAATTATCATATGATTACCATAATCATGTGATTGTAATATATGGCACATTTGGATACTTACGATTTTTTACATCATTCTCTCCTTTCAGGACAAACAATGCTCCTTTACAATTTTTCTCTACATGCTTGTCCTGGCTATTTGCCAATTTTTCCATTGTTGGCATGAGGTCTTCGAACTCACTGACTTTTTGTGCAGCCTCTTTATCAAAAGACAAAGTCCAAATAGCTTTAGATGCCACTTTTTGTTCTTCAATGTTGTCCCTTTTTAACATCTTTAACAACAAAGGGAGAGCACCAGCTTCAATTATCTAGAAAAAAAATGATTTTTTTTTCAAAATATCAATGACTGGGAGATATTATGTATCATTTGTAATTTAAAATATATTTCTTTTTGTTTCTTGTTTTTTGTTTTTTTGAAAGAGCGAAAGCTGCTTTTTCATATTCATGTTTTTTTGCTTTATAGTTGCAGATTTTATCCCTAGAGGACATATTCTAGACATTTTACTTACCCTTTAGTATATGAGAGAGTAATCATGGGAACCAAGGTTCTAATGGAAATCAAAATAAAGTAATCCAGGGACAAAGACTAAACATGGAAAATAGACATACACAACAAAGAACATTAAGTAACTAAAATAATACATATAAAATAACAAAAGCAAATGAGCAACTCAGACTCCACTAAAAACTGGGAACATGGACCAGGTGCACAGGTAGGGGAAGCATCCTCTGCTTTTCTAGAAACACCCACCCTTAGAAAACAAAGGGCAAATATAGTCTGTAGCATTTATTTATAGGTATATAATTCTAATCATGAGATTCTTTATGCTTATTGCCGTTTTTGATTGGTCAAGAACGTTGTTGCCAGAAAGTTCATTCATGCATTAACACCAGTCAGCTTGAAACCAATATGGCATCGTGTAGTTCGAAAGAGTGTGGCAACGAAGTGAACGGCATAATATAGCCGTAAAAATAGTTTATTAGATGCACATTGATTTTACCGGTCAAGTTTGTTTACAGAGAGTAATTTTCAGCTTGGGGAAAGAAACTAATAACTGAGTCTGACTGAACCTTTAAAAACACCTTGTTGTAATTTTCCTTCTTACTTGTTATATTTCCTTAATAATAATATTCCTGTTGAATTGTTTACATCTCGTATTTTTCAATGACAACTATCACTTTGTCCATGCCACCTTCAGTGTTGTTGTGCAGCCGATTATGTGTAAATATTCGTCTGTGCTCCCATACGTGTGCAAAGAAATGTTTGTGTATTGAAGCGTAAACCTAAAAACTGTGTATCAATATAACCAATTAAGGCTCTCAGAAGGTAACTTTGACTGTCGGATAGAATTATAAGGATTCAGCTGTTCATTGAGTTTGGGAGCTCCTAGATCCGTTCATACATGCATGAACGACAGAAATTAGCTGTTCAATCCTATGTATTGTTGTTATTGCTGTTTTTCAGTTGATCATGCAACAGTCTGTACTTGCAGGCCAAGAGTCCAGTAAAGGTACTGAACTTCTAGAAGAATGTGTCCATTAGCAGATACTTCATGAATTTCATTTGCAAGATCATTTGACCAATAAAGCTGATTTTATACTGTTTTAACACTCAGAAGTACACCTGTCACATTTAAAGCTGACCCTAAAAACATGTGATTCAATTTTCAAACTTTCTTAGCATGCATTTATTATTAACACTATCAGTCCATTGATCTGTTCTTTGACATGAATACTGTCTTTGGACTTACCTCCCTTGTGCCCTTGTTCAGTTTCCATCCCTTCTATTCAGCTGAAGTTTTTTTTTCATTAACAACCAGTTTGCCAAGACCATCCATGAGTTCATTATGAATATGACTACGTTTAGATTTTCCCACAAGCCTATGTTATTGCCCTTGATCAGTTTCTATCATCTCTTGCCTTTATTTTTGTCATTAACAGCCAGTTAGTTAGGGGTAAGATTATTGTGTTTTTTACATTTGCCCACAAACCCATGTTAATGCTCTAGTTCAGTTTCTATCATCTCCTACCCTGTCTTTGTTCTGTCATTTACAGCCAGTTTGCCCAGACCATCCATGAGTTCATTAGGGGTAAGGGTATTGGCCAAGAAACCCATGTAAGTTTTTATCATTTCTTACCTTGCCTTTATTTTTGTCATTAACAGCCAGTTTGCCCAGACCATCCATGAGTTCATTGGGAGTAAAACCTTTGTACCTTCCCCTCTCACTGTTTAGGGATAACTTTATATAGTTAACAATTCCTTCAATGGCACCTGAAATTACATGTATATAGAAATATTTTCTATTCTATAACTAATGTGAAGGATCAATACAAACATGAATTTGTTATGCATACCCAGACTTGTACAGGAAGTTGATATAAGAAAGCATACCCAGACTTGTACAAGATGAAGATATAAGAGAGCATACCCAGAGTTGTAGAGAAAGTTGATATAAGAGAGCATACCCAGAGTTGTAGAGAGAGTAGATATAAGAGAGCATACCCAGACTTGTACAGGAAGTTGATATAAGAGACCAACTAAAATCACTTACAATGTATGCCCCTTCTGTATGAAGCCACACACCAAATTTTAAATCAATCTATTCATTAATAGCAAAAATAAGTGCAAATTAAATGGGTGGAATGGTAGTAGGACAAGGTGATTCCAACATACCACCAACTTGCTGAGTGGTGGTATATATATGCAGTAAAACCAGCCCTTGGAAATTATGCGAACAAAAGTATCTCAACATCTTCTTGTAATTAAGTATCACTCCAGGAAAGAAACATGCAAAATGTGATACATAGTTGCATCAGAAACAGTCACAGACCACATAGCCAGTCTTCAATTGTCATTTGCTTTTCACATTTTCACGAAAAAAAAATATTATAGATTTGTATGAAATTAGCACTTTGCAAGAGTTATAGTTCTTGATTTGATTTGATTTGATTGATTTTAGTAGAATAAATGAATGTTTTTTTTTCAAAATACACAACTGAATATAAAAAGGACTATGGTTTCATAAAAATAGTGTGTGGACTGCAAAAACATTGATTGTCTGAATGGGTTTTCTACACCACAAATCACATCTACCACAGACAGTGTCTGAAGTTTATATGAACTGAAAGTAAACTATCAATTTTACTTTGAGTTGCCCAGTACCTGTATTATCTATAAGTTTGTCATTCTCCTCTTCCTCCACAATATGTGCCAACGTCAACATAGCCATTATCTTCAGCATTTCGTGTTCTTCTTTTGTGTGTAAAAATTGTAGCATCACCTGTGGAGGTAAAAAAAAATAATTTATGTGTAATGACACAATTATTGCCTTTGATGTAAGTCACTATCATGATTAATCAACCTGAGAAAATGTAATGTTCGCCAAACTGTGGGGAAGGTTGGATTCCTAAAAAAAAAGGTGGGGTGCTAGAACATTATTTACCATTTTTTGTCAATTTTATACATGAAAATGACAAATTTTCCAATCATCAATTGCAGGTGACATGTTTTTATTATTATTTTAGTATCTTTCAATAGAAAATATGGAACAAAATACAGTACTACATCTGCAGGAAGCTTTTAAACTAATTTTTTTTCTCTCTTTGAAATTAAAACATCAAGAACAGAACAAACTTTGGCCTCAATTTAAATAAAATAAAATTAATTAATTAAAATTAATTTTTAACACTATTTATAACACTAAACATGTTTTTTTTAAACCACGAAAATTGATACCTGCTTAGAAGCAAAAACTGTTCACCCTTCCAGACCACCTTAGTGCCTGTATTTGCAGGATTCATTAATGTGTGTTTTATTTTATTTTATCTTTTATTTTTTTGTCTTTCTTGTTGTTTTTTTTCAGTGTATGTTTTCAAATATTTTTTGCACATGGATTTCCCCTCTTTGTTATATCCCCCTTTTTTTGGCTATATGATATTTTCATCTTGTATGGTAAGCAAATATTGAGAACAGGATTCATAGGATAATTAACAGGAAAGTGTGAATTACCAAGATATGATCACGAGTGGCTAAAACAGCTAGATTTAACATGTGTGCGGAACTTGTTTGACGCACAGGTTAAATCCTCAAGCATTCTTGACATGAGCGATCATATTTTGATAACCAATTGATTATCCTATTTATTTTATAGATTTTCTTCGTAATTCACAGATATTTTCCAACAAGAATTTTAAAGTCTGTGATTGGCGAACTGATATCAAAGTTTTAACGTTTTGGCGGGAGAAAGTCCGAGAGTGAAATTACCAAATTTATTTCTAAGTGTGAATTATCGAAATTTATTACACAGGGAACATTTGATAGAACTCAGGTATGTATATAATAATTTCCCATCTTTCATCTTTCAATAGAACCCCAAACTTGTAAATCCAATTATCTTCCCTTGCCTTTGTACGTATCTACATACAACATTCAACTTTCAAATAAAATTTCATCAAGTTCCATCTTATAATTTCGGCATTATGATACCCCAAGGTATGGATAAGATACATTTCTAAATAACTGGTAGAGAAAAATAATGAGAACAATTAATTTAATTGTTTTGACATTAATCAAGATCACAGCACTTCGATTTATTTTAAGATTAGAAATTTCCCATTTTTTATACATAGATCGATAGCAAGCCTCTATAAATAGTATCGTGGTTTATATTATGACTTCTATATACAGTGAAACCTGTCCAAACTGAATCTTGAATAATCCTTTATTCTGTCTTTACCAGACACTTGTAACTATGTACCAACTGAAATGTAGTTTGCACCTGGTAAACCAAACTCCTGGGTAAACCAAACTCCTGTCTAAAACAAACATCTGAGTAAACCAAACACATGTATAAACTGGACCCCTGTCTAACCAAACACTTGTCTAAACCAAACATCTGTCTAAACCAAACATGTCTAAACTGAACACCTTTCAAAACCAAACACCTGCCTAAACTGACCACTTGTCTACACCAAACACTTGTCAAAACCAAACACCTGGGTAAACCAAACACTTGTATAACTGAACACCTGTCTAAACAAGCACCTATCTAAACCAAACACCTGTCTAAACCAAACACCTGTCTAAACTGACCACTTGTATACACCAAACACTTGTCAAAACCAAACACCTGGGTAAACCAAACACTTGTATAACTGAACACCTGTCTAAACAAGCACCTATCTAAACCAAACACCTGTCTAAACTTAACCCCTGTCTGAACCAAACACCTGCCTAAACTGAATCCCTGTCTAAACCAGACACCTATCTAAACCAAACCAATTATAAAGTCCTGAGGGGTTCAGTTTATACAAGTTTCACAGTAATCTGCTCATAAAGGATTGATTGTAGGAGTATTTAATGTTAAAACGGATCAATTAATCAATCCAGTTTTGATCTTAGAAAATAAAGCTTACATCTGAGGTACTATTTTCTCTGAAGTAGTGTTGTACATCTGAGTTCCGTGCTACATTGTGTAAAATACTCATGGAAGACTTCACAACATAAAATACATTCTGAAATAAGAAATACAAAGAAACTGGTCAATGAACATCAAGAATTGATTTTAAAAAATATGCCTTTTGAAGATTATATTTTTGTGTAAAGGGAGAGGCTTGCTACATATTTTTTTTCAACATACACTCGAAGTCAAGTTAATTATACATAGGAAAATTTCAACATACGTTTTCATATGTTTCAAAACATATAGAAACATATTTTGGAAACACTATGGACATATACAGATCTGTTTATACTACATGATGACAATCCATATTTTTCAGCCTTTTTCTATGAAAATGATCTGTATAATCCTTAACTTTCTGAAATTTTAACAAAGGTACTATGGAGATATTCACAATTAGTAGAGTGTAATTTGAAATCAAAATCCGTAGAAAATACGGCAAAATCATATAAGTAAACAACTCTGCATATATCTAACTCTTACAAATCATTGAAACATTTGTATTCAGCATTTGACATCAATCTAATGAAAGCATTAAAGTAACTTGGATTGATTTCATTCTGTGTCAAATGAAATCTTTGTAGGCTTTGTTAAAATTGAAGTTAATACAAACGTATCACTGATTTTAAGAGTCATATCCCTTACCCTAGGTCTACCTCCTTAAAACTCATGAACTGTATATTTTGCTCAATTACAAGTAAAAATAATGGTTTACATTGGGAAACATTTGCTTCCATGTATATGTTTTAATGAAAGATTAACATATGTTTTTTCCTGTGTAACTAAGATAACAAAGAGATAATCTCCTGTGTTCAAGTTGGCTCACAACATGAAATACCCCAAACTGGATTATCTCCCTTTGAAACAATAATCATTTCTTTAATTTCTCCATTTCAAATAAAGTCTTCCAAAATCCATCAAGCTGTAAAGAAGTTGTTGCCAAATTGGGTGGGAACCTTTTACAGGGGAAGTGGGAACTACTACCCTTCCCCATAATTACTCCCATTGGGATACTGTAAAAATATTTATGTTCATGGGGTACTAGTTTTCATGGTTTTCTTTCCTTAATCCACAAAAATTGGTATCCACGAAATTTAAGTTCTTTCACTGTTATATACCTTTGAACTCATATTATCTATATAAGGCTTGTGTTTACAGTTTACTGTCAGGAACTTTACACCACCATGCTGTGCTACAGCCTAAAACCAAAAAAGAAAAAAATATCATAAATCCAAGAACAATACATTTTGAAATGTAATTCAGTTTGGAAAAATATTTTTGAGTATGATAATTGAAAAGGAATTTAATGCTTTAGAACGTCACTACTACAGTATAAAGTAGTACTCCAGCTAATGATCATGCAAAATGTGATTCATGGGTAAAAAGCCTACATATTTTTATTTTTGATATTTTGTCTTAAATATCATAGTAAACAGAAAATAACATGTGGTTTATCATATAACCCGTACTCTTAGGAGATAAAAATTGTATAGAATGCACTGTAGATTTCAAAATTAAGGGAAATAACTCTCTAAATGATGCTCAAATACAATAGAATCTATTGGGCTTTCAATGTTGACTATCTCCTAAGAGCAGGCAGATTTGAATGAATAATTACACATTTCATAGTATAGACCCATAAAACAACTTAATTACAAAAATAAAAATATGTAGCCTTTTTTGGGGTGTATCACATTTTTCAGATTTTGCATGTTTTTACATAGACAGCTACTTAACTTTTTGTTCTCTTTTGTTTTTCGTTGCTGCTTCTCTACAGAAGTTTGATTTAAGATACCGTTCTTCTGCAAGGTTTTTCCTAAGAAGCGACTGGAGGCAAAATTGTATGGTTCTAGCACATTTTTTTTCTAAAATAAAAACTCTAGTATTTCTACTCCTCTTGCCATTGGCAATTCTGACATTGTAACCTTGACCTTGATATTATTAAAATTCTCGAAAACGAGAAATCAGTGCAATCTGTGAGCAATAATGTCTACACCTGAACAAGGACTCTTTAATAAGCCCTTCCAGACAAAATTCTTTCTTTTTTTTTTTTTCATTCGGTAGATTACCTTGGCCAATTCCAAGCTAGCATCTGAGTAGTTCCACAGTGTGTTGAGAGTGTAGTAAGTTGGGAACCAGATCCCATCATTCTTAAATATCCCCTTCTTATTTAGAGTGGTCAGCATCTTCATCCCAACCTCTGTAATAAGTAATAGTATGAATGATACACATTATTGCGTTTACCAATGATTTTGCATTTTGATGTCCAGAATATGTGTTCAAATTGTTGATCTTTTGAACGCTGCATGTGAGAGATTTCCCTCTCTCCAACTTCTCAAATAAGAACATCTCCCTTCCTCAAACTTTTTTTTAAGAGGGAGACCTTCTTTTCTTCAATTTTTCAATTAGATCTCAAACTGTCCAACTTATCTGAAAAAGACTCCCTATCTTCCCTAACTTCTCTAAGAGGAAAAAAGAGCAATTGGGAGTGTACATGGTCTATTTTTTTTATGAAGGCAACAAAGCACTCAACTGCATTAACAAATAGGGTCATTAACAGCATAATATGGTGAATATGTCAATATAACAAGAATAGGTATGGTGAATATGTCAATATAACAAGGATAGGTATGGTGAATATGTCAATATAACAAGAATAGGTATGGTGACTATGTCAATATAACAAGAATAGGTATGGTGACTATGTCAAAGAGACAACAACCCAACTGGCATGAAAATTTCAGTCCAAGGCCACCCATTGGTCTTCAATGAATGATGAGTGAACCCTCACACCACAGGACAGGCTGCAGCTGAGCCAAAAACATCCTTTAATACAGTTACAGCGAACAAGTTCTCCTATATAATCATGTAACATTAAAAAAAAAAAAAAACTAATGGTGGAAAGAAAACAAGACATACAGAGGCCAGAAATTCCTGACTTGGGACATGCACAAAAGAGTTAAAAGTTCTTTGGTGTGATCACATCCCGCCCCCTTTAAAATATGGCCACTATGGAAAAAATATTACACAATTAACCACACCTAAAATCAGTTTAAGGAAGGTCTGAGTCCCTTATTACAAAGGAAATTAAAAGACACTGAATATAAATTACACAACAGCACAATTTATAGTATAAATACTATAGAACAGCTTTAACCTGCAAAAAATTATGTCTTTATTGTATCCATGTTATATAAATATTTGTTCTTTATTATTTGAAACTGTTCTTGTTTCCTCCAACTTTTGAAAAAGGACAGTGTAATCCAGGTATAAACGGGTGCCTTAGCCTGTAAGAGGCAAATTTGAAGGCATTTAAAGTGAAAAAATAACATCTTTCAAGGGAAAATTCACAGAAAATGCAGGGCACTTGATCCTTCCCAAAACAATCTGTATGAAACAAGGTTTAAGAGGGACAATGGGTCAAGAAGAGATTTATCAGGTATAGATCTGGGGCCAGTGGACCTCATTTGATCTCATTTGACCTATATACAAAATTGAAAAACTATTCTGGAATTTAAGACAGATTGGACACTTGAACATTTAATATATGTATCTATGTCAGGATAAATAGTCTTCCCTAATTGTACTTGTTAAAGAATATCTCACAGAAAAAAGTACAAAAATGTACTGGAAAATCAAAATGTTTATTTCAAAACATAAAACAAAGCAAGGAAATATCAACAGACATGAATCTGCCATGCTAGGTATACCCCCATTTATACACAAAATTGATACCAGACAGCTACTGTGCTTGCTAAAAACAAATGCCCAATCTTAATTAAGCCTCATGTCATGTTTTAAATCCATCCATTCAAAGAGAGTTATGAAAACTGTGACAATATTTGGACATCAAATGGAAAAATAAAATGATGGTGATTCCAAAAAAAACACCAGCTTGGTAAATCATTTTGTGATCTACCATGATGCTTGAAAGCATGGTAAAATTTCTGTTCCCAAGATTATCACAACTAACATGATAAGTGCCAAGCAAACCAGTGATGTCAAAGGTCACAATAGTTTCACTTTCAGTTCAAGCGATTGTAGAAATATGGATATACACAGGCAAATGTGCCACACATGCGCATCATATGGTTTGCATCATATGATTATCATATAAATTGAGCACCACATAATAATCATATTTTTCGGTATACATATGATTATCACATGATTATCATAAGATGATCATATATTATGTTTTTTTAAAAACATATGATTGTCATATGTTTTTAAGCCAAAATTACCATATGAGAATAATATGATAATCATATGCCTATCATATGTTAAATATCATATGACTATCATATGTTAAATATCATATGATTGTCATATGATTATCATATCATTATCATATGAATCAAGCACCATAAGATTATCATATGTGGCACATTTGGCTGTGTACAAATCTTTTTATTGATTTGATGTGTAGAATTTAATGGTGATACTTATTTATTTATTAGATTCATCATTTGTCAAGTGATTGCTGAGCGGTAAATAGTAGTACATGTATATCCAATTTTATTTAAAAATAAAACTTACATATTATATACTAGACGGGCTGCATATTTGATGATGGGAGCAAGACCCTGTGGTTGAATAGAAAAATAATATTAAATAATATTAATTAATTCTCACCTGCAAAACCGTTCTCCTTCAGGACATGTCCAATCTTGTGTCTAATGCCTTTATATTCCCAGTAAGTATCACCAATACTTTTAACTAGTTTCATTCCCTCTCCACGATCGTAATCCTCAAGTCCTTTCAATGCCATCACAATTTCCCGTATCCTTGGTAACAGATCATCTTCCTTTAGGTTCTTTACATTACACAACTGGTCAAAGTTAATGTCCCCATTCAGTTGTCCGTTAGATTGGAGGGACTGTAAAGACTGGGATGATTTTGTCCCTTCGGTCCTCTGTCCAGTGTCGAGGTCCATTTTACAGTTGTAGGTAGTCTCTAAAAGACTTATTGGTCCATCTAAAAAAAAAGAGAAATTTAGAAATTTTAAATATTCATCAACATCAATTTTGTGCTTGAAGGGCAATATATAGAATAATAGTTCAGATGTTCTGCATTATATCGTCAGTACCAAAATCTAAAGTAATTATCATATTATTCTATTTATTGATAACCAAATAATTGTTTTTTGAACATTTGAATATATTTTTAGCAACTACAAATTGTTGGTGCGTGATGTCATTTTCATTCAAAACTCTAAAGAACACTTTAAGGACATACCTCAAAATCACTTCCTATGTTTTGACGATTATATAACAAAATAAGCTATCTGATAAATTCTAGGTAAAATTCTAGGAAAAATTCAACTCTAGGTAAAATTCAACTCGAGGTAAAATTCAACTCTAGGTAAAATTCTAGGTAAAATTTAACTCGAGGTAAAATTCAACTCCAGGTAAAATTCTAAGTAAAATTCAACTCTAGGTAAATTCAATTCTAGGTAAAATTCAACTCTAGGTAAAATTCAAAACAGAAGTCAAAATTGTGGGTCAGTATAACCAATGGCAAAATCAAGGTCATAACCAGAAAGTTGGAAACCATGACAATGGTCTGTACTCGGTGCAAGCCTTTCCAATGAAAAACCAGGTTTTAAAGCTTTTCATCTTTGCCATTTTACAAATGCCTCTATCTGAAATTGTTAAGTAGCAGTCTTTGTAAAAAACATGCAAATTCTGTAATTTGTGTTACACCCTAAAGAAGGTTACATATTTTTATTTTTGTTATTAAGTTGCCTTATAGGTCTATATGATGATGCGTAAAATTATTCATTCCAATCTGTCTGCTCTTAGGAGATAATCCACAAGGAAAATTCAAAAGTTTCTATTGTACTTTCGTGGCATTCACCATGTTCACAGAGTTATTACCCTTAATTTTGAATTCAATAGAACAATCTTTACGGTACATGTATATGAACAGTGGTTACCGGTATATGAAAAGCCACATGTTACATGTAGTTTCTGTTTACTTTAACATTTTACAGAGTTATCTCCTTAATTTTGAAATCAACAGTGCATTCTGTATAATTTTTATTTCCTAAGAACACAGGTTATATGAAAAACTGAAAGTTAAGCTGTGGCAATTTAAACAAAAAAAAACTAAAACAAAAATATGTAGGCTTTCCAACTATGAATCATATTTTGCATGATTCTTAGATGAAGTACTACTTAATACTTTTAAGATCAATGCCAAGGTCACAAAATTTAAAAGATAGCTCATAGTCATGAATGAATAAACTATGTTTCATGGGATATTTATCAAGTTCTATAAATAGACATCAAATATATAAACAAACAAATTAATGAGATATAGTATTTATCAGTTATAATCAAAGAATAGGGTTTGTAGTCTCGTCACGTGACTCTGTGGTTTCGTAAGAATGGGTCCTAGTCTACCATTCAAATGTATGGAGATTCGTCATTAACATAGCATTGAGTTCAATATTAAAAGCGAAGTATCATTTTTGGGTAAAAATACTGATTAAAAATGTCAATTATCAAGTTCTAAAAGATAAAAATGTTTAGAATAGCATAAAATAGAAGATTTTGCATTGTGAAGCAGCGTTTGAATTTCCCGAAGTACACACTAAAATGCATATTGGTCTTCGGATTTCAATACATTCTACACTGGAAATTCCGGAAAGGAAACTGAAACTAGAACAAGACTTACAAACCCTATTCCTTTCACATCATTAAAAGCCAAATTGGAAAGAAAGAAACAGAATGAACTTGTTAAAAAGTTTTTACTAGATTAGGTCTAAATCACATTTTTCTTCCCCTATCAATACAATCCATTGTTTACTGAGAATGGAAAGATGAATGACATATTACATAAAAACAAACTACATAAGTAACTGTCTTTGTAAGAATCATGCAAAATCTGAAAAATGTGATACATCCCAAAAAAGGCTACATATTTTTATTTTTGTAATTAAGTTGTTTTATGGGTCTATACTATGAAATGTGTAATTATTCATTCAAATCTGCCTGCTCTTAGGAGATAATCAATATTGAAAATCCAATAGATTCTATTGTATTTGAGTGTCATTGACAGAGTTATCTCCCTTAATTTTGAATTCTACAGTGTATTCTATACAATTTTTATCTCCTATGAGCACGGGTTATATGAAAAACCAAATGTTAATTTCTGTTTACAAAAGCATTTTAAACAAAATATCAAAAATAAAAATATGTAGGCTTTCCAACCATGAATCACATTTTGCATAATTCTTAGCTGGAATGCTACATAATCAGAACTACTATTTCCTCTACACTAAACAAGAAATATGTGAGTGATGCCTCTATAGGGATACACCCGCTGATCATCACAATAAAAGGAAAATTCATGTTTTTTTTCTGAAAACAGGAAGTAGAGAATGCATCCCACAATACAACATTCCTCTAGAAAGCTTATTACAATATACATGTATTACATGAAGCAATCTTAATTTAATAGTAGTTGAAAAAAAAAATGTGACAAAAATGTTGTATATTATGACTGTATAAGGAAAAATCATGTTTTTCCACAAATAGAAAATATATATTTCAAAAGTTATGAATATTCATAATCAGCAATTCTTAGTTTATTGCATAATATTTATGCACTGAAGTGCACCATCTGACCTACCATTTGTTGATATTCAAAAATACATATGTACATGTATTTATTCAATGGCTGAGAATGCTGAATAGAACTCCAAAATGGGACAAACCTCAGAAAACCCAGGAGCATTTGTAGTCTACAGGAGCACCTCTGAACTTCCAAGAAAAATAACCCAGATCCTTAGAAAACACAGGAGTTTTTGTAGTCTACAGGAGCACCTCTGAGCTTCCAAGAAAAACACAGATCCTCAGAAAACCCAGAAGCTTTTGTAATCTACAGGAGCACCTCTGGGTTTCCAAAAAATACAAAAGGTACCAAAACACAAAAAATATGAAGATGCTCATGAAAGTATTTAAACGTGTACAGTACAGAAAGAGACATACCAAGATTGATCATTGCATGGTGGAATGCCACTCTGTTAGAGGTAACCCAAATTTTTTATCCAAATAGATAGATTCATTTTTTTTTATTTTAAATTGTAGATTATGCCCAACAACTTACAAAAAGAATTTGTAAGAAATCTTAAGAAATAATAATGTTATTGGCTACCACTCTCAGAGTTGAGTTCCACTATGTCGGTGATTAGTCACTGTATGTCTCATTCTGTACTGTAATACTCACTATGAACAGGTTTACATGTATGATCGAAGGAATCCCATTGTGACAGAGTCAGAGCTAGTGGTACTCGTTTACGAGGAGGTTGAGGAGCAGAGCGATGCGAGACACTTTCATCTAATGACGATTTTGAACTCCCTTGACTATGAAAACTATTGGTTCTTTGTCTTACAAATGTCTTAACATCCTCTCCTAAAATTTCATATTCCTCTGCCATTTTGGATTCTGGAGCAATGGTGTTAGACAGTTTTTTATCAGATTTGCAACAAAATGACAAAAAAATATTGCCACAGGTTGGGGATCGCATATGCACTATTGCTTAAATTTGTTAATCAGAGAAGCAGTAAAGTTTGTTCTATACAACAGTTACAAGATAAAACAGAATTTTAAAACTAGAGAAATTCCAAAGCATTATTTTTCTTCGATCGAAGTCACTTTCTGTTGAAAAACTTCCAATATGTACTTTCATTTCAATTTCATAATCAAACTGTTGGTTTTCAAATGTCATGACATATACCATAACACATAAGTCCAAATCTTCCTAGTCTAAAATGTAATGTACCAAAATTCCACAAAACATTTCATCCGAACTCTTCAACAAGTATCTTATCTATGAGTTAGAATACATACATCTGGTTATTTTCTACATACTAACATAGATAAATGAAAATTAATGGACCAAAATGGTCACGATCCAAGATCGAAAACAGCATATATGGAAATAAACACCCAGCAATAACCAGCATTAAACACATGCTGTTACCAAATGTCAAGGGAAATTTCGACCTTTACTAAGTGGTGAAAATTGCTTTTAGCATCAATAAAATTATTATTACATTTGTATCGAAAATGATAAACTTTTACAAATGGAATTTATCCAACTGGGCACCAAAAAAGGGGAATAACTGATGATGTCATTTCTCAAAGGGGGGAAACTCAATGTTTTGTTATGAATAATGGCACCAATTTCAAAGGAAGATTACTGTTACTAATGGCATGTATGAAAGCTTTCAGATGAATTATTTCATTAATGAACCATATAGTTTTTTATCATGAAATAAGAGCTAGCTACTATCAATCTATGTATATAATATTGTGTGAACGTTGAAAAAAATTGGTTGCTTGATACCCAAAGTACCATTTATAGGAAACACTTATAAGTGTTATTGTGTAAAAGGCAGACAGAAATAATGATAAATACAGAAAATAGCAATTGGAAATGGAGACAGTTATACAGTCACCCGACCGACCCTCATTTTATCGCCGCAATCCTGACCTTTTTATCAGCAATTTTCTGAAATTCTGGAAATTCCTGCTTTTTCCGTCACTGGTACGGGTAAATATTGTATTAAACAGCAATGGCAGCCAAAAAAAAAAGAAATTAATTAATCTGACCTACCAACTCTATTTTTTTTTTCAGCATGTGACAGTAAACACACATATTTTTGTTTGGCCTGACCAGCTCTAAAATAAAACAGAAGAACACAGGTTGACAATCCAGAACTAAAATTTGATTGATTGATTGTTGGGGTTTAACGCTCAAGCAGCAATATTTCAGCTATATTCAGGCGATGAACATGAAATGGGATGATAAAATTAACATGAAATGAACTAAAATTTGATACTAATCAAAGGTCAATAGTTACATATATGTAACTGTAAATGAATACCTTTTTCATTTCCTCTTTCTTCATCCCTGGGAAGAAAGGTTTTTATTCTAAAAAGGGACCCCTATACTGGTTCATTTGGGCAGTATAATGGAATTGTTAATACCAAGTGAGTTTGAAATCGACTGTTTTAAAATTAAAAAAAAAAAAAAAAATCAAAGGTCCATAAATATACAATATTGAGGTATTGTTAAAAAATACAGCTTGAAAGTGTATGTGCATGAGGCTACGCGATGTCACAAAATATTAATCTTGGCCACCCATTATCTAAGTCAAACACTGGGTAAACATTCAGCCTGTATTTTTTCTAAAATACCCTGATATTGTTTTTATCCTACAATCAGAAAAAGATAAAATAGTTGTGAAGTATTCATGTAGGTAAAATTTGTTTAATTATAATCTAAGTGTTTGTCTCTGTAAGGATCAGGCAGTGGGCGTAAACCTACAATTTTGAAAGTTTAATTTGACTATTTGCACCATCAGAATCAAGTAAAAAGACAAGATTCCCCACATCATTTTGGTAATAGGAGTTATAATTTCAATGAAATATTATGAAAACAAACATTTCAAGGGCAGATAACTCTGTCAAAAACCTCATTTTTCAAACATTCTTTTAAAAAACTTTCTAAACAAATCCAGCGAAGCAGAGATCAAATGATGGTCTTTTCAAATAGAGAAAGCATCCTTGAGTAAAATTGTATTGTCAGATCGGTAGGTTAATGACATGCATGTCTCTGATTTTTCCCATTTTGCCTGATTCTTACAAAAACTTTCATTTACCTAATGTCTACTGTGCCCAACCGTATTAATTTTATTTGTTTGATCCAATGCATGGGGGATTCCTGTTTTCATAGTTATCAAATATAATTATTGGTACGGCCTAAAAAATTACAGGCAAAGAAAACGTACATGTCACTCAAATACAGAATTGCTGTATTCAACTCACTGTAAAGTAAAACCTATTTAATCAAAACCCTTGTTCACATTAGACAGGTTGACCTAGGTTCATATTTGAAGTGATAGAGGACTTCAAAAAGTGTCTGGTTTAGACAGGTTTTCAGCTTATTTGAGGTCTGGTTAAAGCAGGTTCGACTATTTAAATATAACTTAGGATTACAATTGCAGGATAAAACAAGTTGATCAACATAAATACAGACAGACAGACAGACAGACAAACCATAGACCAATGCATATTAGTAACTACCATTAACATCTACTGAATGCCATAACTATTATACAGGCTAACTCATTTCACATGATTTTCACATAAATTCATGTGATTTTCACCCAAATTGAGTAAATAAATTTTGTGACAGATTTCACAGGAAACTGATATGAAATGAACCTTCATGTGAGTTACATGTTAACTTTCACATGAATTTCATATTAAGTGAATTTCATGTGAAAATCATACTTATTTCATGTGAATTTCACATAAATTTCATGTGAAGCTCATTCACATGAATTTAGCATAAACAATTTTTGCCTGTGTAACAGGAAACAATCATCTAAAGAATTTTTAATCTCTATCAATAAGATCTGTGTTTAAGCCAGCACAAAAATTTCATTGACATTTCTAAATAAACTTTCCCGGCCTTAGTGACTCCCATCGATTAATGGTCTTGTACTCAAAGCTAATCTCTGACCCAGAATAACCTTGCTATCGTGAGTCAATACTGTTACCCAATTTATTTCCTACAGGAATTTTCCCATTTATTTACTATGGGATATATATATTTCATTTTTCATCACTTAATTACTTTACATTGAGTGACTGTGAGATATTGACGCATTGTTTTTTGCATGAATAATAGTAAGCATGAATATTTGACGAAAATTTTCTCATTTCCCGACAGCTTTGTCAGGAATATGGTGCAGTTTTTATCGGTAACTGATAATGACAAAATAAATTACTATATACAGATATCATATTTCCTATTAAAGGAACATATTGCTGCATAGAGTTCTTGGATCTTCTAATTCTGTAAAAGTAATTATTGATAAAAATTGGTAGAATCTATTCTTGCTTTGGATTAAAGTGCAGCTAAGTGTTAGTGCTTCTCTAAATAAGTAAATATTAGGATTCAAGTTCAGCTTCAAAAACAACACAAAGTTTCACGTGTTGTTGTGCTAGGTATACCCCCCACTAATACAGAGAGTTGATATTGAACAGCAAAGATAATCCCTTAATGCCTATCTATATAAAACAACACACCAAATTTGAAAAAAAATCCATCAATTTGGAGACGAGATTTGTCGCAAACATTTTCTATATCATTCCATAGCGTGAAAAGTTGCTATACATATACCCAACCTTTATAAATTCATCAATTGAAAGCAGAGATATTAAGTAGCAAGTAAGAATCATGCGAATTCTGCAACATGTGATACACCTCAAAAGAGGCTATATATTTTTATTTTTGTTATTAAGTTGCTTTATAGGTCTATGTGATGAAATGTATAATTATTCAGTCCAACCTGTCTGCTCTTACGAGATAATCCTCATGGAAAGTCCAATAGTTTCTATTGTATTTTAGTGTCATTTACAGAGTTATCTCCCTTAATTTTGAATTCAATAGAACCATCCTTTCTTATGAAGGTGTCCAGTTGTAAATTTCTAGTGCAATTGGTTTTTAATCAGTCTAAAACAGTAAGCTAGAATGTAATATGAATTTAACGTTATATGGTAGTAAATGATTAGTCCATTCTGAAATATCATAATCAATTTCCATGGTTCAATAACAATACCAATATCAATTTCCAATTTCTCTGTTTTTTAATCCAATATTAATTTCAAAAATTGGTATACCCATATCAATTTCCAAAATTTTCATGTTATCCTAAAATTATATCTATTTCTGTTGTATCATGTTACAACAATGAATCTGATCACTTCATGATAAAATTTGAGTTACATTTTACAACCACTTCACATCATTATACTAACAAAGATATAACTCATACTACCGGTATATCATAATAGGTATTATAATTGAATATTGCTAGCTATCAACCCAAGTTATTTAATTTAAACCAAAATAACTGACTCACCACAGGCTTGCTGATTACATCAATTGCCAGATCAAATCAAGTGAGACAATTACAAGCAAAAATAGTCTGAACTACTTACTATTTTTTTATTATAATACATGTATTGATATTAATATCCAATAAAATAATCTGCAGAGCGCAGCTCAATACACCTGCAGATGATGAACCCTGAATGGATGGGGCAAATATGGACACAAAGTTCAAGCTTGATACAGCTCTGAATTTTGACTGTGATTAAATATATCACAAAAGATAATAACTTGACTAGAATAGAAGCAGTCAAATAACTTAAATACTTGCAATAAGACTTAAAAAAAAACATGAACAGACAGACAGATGCAGTGCTTTCTAATAATAAATTCAAGAATTTTCGAGGTTTTTGCAAATAGGCATACCATAAAATTTGGTACCCAACGAAAAGTAAAAATTTCCATTGATGTGTATACTGAAAACTTCAAAATCACTAATTCAAAAATCCATGAAGTAGTATTTCTTCCCTTATCCACGGAAATTGGTATCAACAAATTAAAGTACTTTCACAGTAGTTATAAAAAAAATCAAGAGCTCTAATATTCATGGGTCAAATCAATAAGTAAACTCAATATCAGAGTTGGAAATAGTAGCCTGCCCGCCAGCTCGAGACTGGTTATTTTTTGGCAAGTCTGGCTAATTTTAGCAAAAATCTATATAGCCATATAGTAAATATATTGAAAAATTATATTCAGAACTGGCTAGAATTTGAGTGAGTTTCTGACCCTGTCAATATCATTTTTAAATGAAAAGAAAATTTATTACAGGTATGATTTGTAAAAAGTAAACTGCATCTGCTCTTTAAAAAAAAATTCTTAAATTTATCTATTTATACTACATGTATAAAACTTACCAAATTGCATTTTTGACAGACTGTCCATACTTGACATCACAGAATTAGATCTCCTACTCTTAATGGCATCAGACATTTTAAAACTTTCAAGTGTTCCATACAAAATAGAACTAGATTTCTGCTTTTCAAAAGGTTTTCTAGTATAAGTGTAATCCTCCATCTTGTTTTCTAGAACTGTCTTATATAGTTAAAAACTGAATTTCCTTTTTTTCACAAATGTTCAAGTATATTTGTCACAATGATAAATAAAAAAAATTTAATTGCACAGGTTGAAGAATCTCTATTCTAAAAAATTACAAATTACAGTGCATCTTCCAATTCAAATGAGAAAAAAAAATCACAATACGTAATGTTAACATACACCCAATTAAGTGCTTAATGCTGCCATGAAAGAATCTTTTTTTCCAATCCAAACCATGGATTTAATTATGTTTTTGTAAATTGTGACCTACTTTTATCATAATTCTGACCTTCTTTGTTGACATATATAATACTTTCTCATATTCCAAAGCAATTACATTGAAAGAAGTACGGCGTCATATGTTTATGGCCTGTATATCTGTTTCCCAAGCACTTAGCCAGAACTTGCACCATGAAAATGGCAAGACTATTATAAAAAACCTTATTCTATATCAAATGTAAGTAATATAAAACTTCATTATTGAATCCAAAGCACTATCAAATACACAACCTTCGTAAAAAATGCATTAAAAACTTGACACTTGAGTCTCATTCGAAAATTTGGTTCTCGTATACCAGTACTGGTAAGCAAATAGATCACTTTACCGCATACAGTTCATAAATAAGTAAATAGTGAAACAGCAAAAATGCTTCTAAGAATAAGATATTTGTCCAGATCAAAGTCTTTCCAACACAAAAAGTTGTTTGCAATTTAATACAAGTAATACTGAGCTCGGCTTACTGGACGGGATAATTACAATTTTTCCCATCTTACACACACAGAGAAAAGAATCTAATTTCCTCCTCAGTTTACTTGATAAAAACTGATAGACTAGAAAACGTGTCTGAGTTACTCAATAAGTTTAGCTATTTTTTAGCGCCAATCGCCTTTTATTTGGTCAAAGTCAACTACACAAAAATAGCATCATCTAATCCAATTTTTATCAATTAGATATTCTGTCACACCTTTTTTTATAACTATGGTAAATTTCCTCAAAAAAATATATATGAATGCAACGCATATAATTTAACTGATGTTGAGTAGTTGGTTTCCCTAAACACCTTCACACACAATTCATCAAAAGCTTACGAACAGCTATTCACATGCATTAACAGTCTCTAATTCTAAGTTCTATTTCATACACATGTATCAGGAATCTCCGCCAAAGCTTATCGGATGTGATGAAATATAAAATACTTAATTAAATCTACACTTCACAAATTTTAATGGAATTTCATACATCCTTCTTCAAAATAATTAAATAACCTAATTACACAATATCCCCAGACCATGACTCCAGAAATTAAAAATTCCCTGTCATTGATCCTAAAAATAGCAAATATCTGGCAATATTTTGTTTCTAGTTCTCAAGTAAATTTGATATTACATAGCCTTCAAATTTTATAAGATGCAAAAAATTGTTCTCAAGAATTCCAGACACAGCTGCTGTTTGAAAACATAATAATTCACAAGTAAGTCATTTCAAATACAAAGCAACAGAACTAGAGCATGGAACATTATTTGCAGGAATGGTTTCAAATCAGTTCTAACATGTCCTTATGTTTCCATGCAGTCACCCAACCCAGGAGTAAATCAGTTTCTCAAAATCTGGGGTTCTTCATGGGAGAACCAAGATAAAGACTTGATTTTTTAATGAAATTTAATTTTAATTTTATGTTGATTAAGATAGAAATTTTGAATAAATTATACAAAAAGTTCCATAAAAATACATTTCTCATCCTCATAAAGTTAAAAGGAATGATTCACTTAAAAATTCCCCCATTGGTCCCCTAAACATCCATCATTTCTGACAAGAGATCTATAACTTGTAATTTTCTACAATTTTCTTTCTATTGACTTTTTATGTACGTTGACTGAAGTCATAATTAAATCTCATAGATGCAATCAAAAGTTTCAGAAACAAAACCTAATTCCAATAATTAGGCTAATTATAGTTAATGGATAAATTTGTATGAAATGAGCAAATAATAATATCAAAATAGAACCTAAATTAGTTTCTCTGTTTTGAGTTGACATAAGGGGCACTTTTAAAAAAAAATGAATGAGTTATCTCCCTTACCATCAACCACTTTTAATTTTAACAAATTTAGGAAACTGCGAGGGTTTTAGTGTAAATTTAAGGGGGAATTTTTTTTAGTTAAAAGTAATTTTTTTATCTTGAAAATGGCCACCTTGCTCATATAAGAATGTACAAATTACAAACTTTTGAAATTAATAAAATACTAGAATATGATTGTAGATAAAAAGAGACACTTCTTAAAAATTGAATAAGGTATTTCCCTGAAGATCAGTCTGTCACATATTTTTCTTCTTTAAGGAAATCAGGAGGGTTTTAATGTAAAAAAATTAGTAGGATTTTTTTTTTCATTAAAAGTGACTTTTTTTTAATCTTGAAAATAGCCCCCTTGCTCACATCTAGGTAAAGAAATTAAATCTAAATTTCAAACCTAGTGTCAAATGTCAAAAATTACTTGCACTCAAAATGGCACATTCATTATATACTAAAAAAACTCAAACTCCTGTTTTCTTGTGGTTCAAAGTTCAAAACCAGTAATTCTTTGGAAAAATTGGGGAAAAAAATAGAACTGCTCAAAATCCTTTACTTTCATCTAAAAATAAGTATTTTTTCTTTGAATAGTAAAATTGTAAGGAAAAACATCCTCAATGATTGTTTCTTTGAAAGTACATGCAATAAAGAGTAAAGATCTATTTCAGAACTGGGTCAATGTCTATTCTTAGATATCAATATTCTTGGTTTGCCAAAATTTTATTAATCAGTTTGTGGAAAGTTTTATAGTAATTCATTTATTCAATTACAGCATTCTAAATGTTACATTTTATTGTGTTCCCACCATAAATAGTTCATTCACAGTATGAGTAGATAATAACGATCAAAGATAGAATGGAACGAAATGTTTAGAGAGATTCATCAATGCTGATTTTAGCTACATGTATTTCTCTGGAGAAAAAGTATATCCTAATTAGTATATAATATCATTCAATACAATGAAATATCTCATCAAAAATGTGAAGGACATAAGATTCATTACCAAATCGGACAAAAAATTATTTGCTTAGGCTAGTAAGCAGTTTAAGCAATGATAATTCAATGAAATCTGTCCAAAGCAAACCCTTTTCAGGCTAAATGAAATGTAGGTCTTCAGTTTAAGGGAACTAAACCATTTGATTTTATTGGGGGATTGAACCAAATATGAACTAAAAAAGCAGGATGGAAGTTTTCAAGAAATAAAAAGGCAGGACCTATATTTTCTCAAAATAAAAACCCAAGATAAAAAAACTTAATCCTTGCCCCCAAACCCCCCCCCCCCATAAAAGTAAAGTCAAATGGTTGCAACTTAAAGTAAAACAGGCTCAAACTGCAATTGGAACCAATATGAATAGACTTCCCACTTTCTGTTACCCATTGCAAGTAAAAACTTTGAAAAGAGTTTTTCTCTTTATGTTTTGAATGATTTTTCTACATGAGGGTTATTTTTGTTCAAAACATCCAGTGGAAAGAAGAAATATATCCAAAATTCAAAGGAACTCAAATTCCCGAGTTTTAAAATTTTCCCATTATTTCATGGTTTTGTTTAGACAGGTTTTACAGTAGCAACAAACCTTGGTTGTCACTAAATCTTCCATCAGAATCTTCAGCAGAAACATGAACAACCGCTTCTGTTACAATAACTTGTTTTCCGTTCATTTGTTTTAGGTCATAAAATAGGACTTCACATCAGGTGATACAAGGAATATTTCACTAAGTGAAATTCAGAGGTAAAAAATATCACTTCTCTTGAATTCCCATCAGATGGAACCAGGTATGGTTTACTATGCGAGTATCTGGTGTCAAAATATCACTTTTCTTGACTTCACATTAAGTGGAACAAGGGCTAGTCCACTATTTGAGAGTCTTGAGTCAAATATCACTTGGTTTGACTTCACATCAGATGGAGTCAGGTACAGTTCAATATGTGAATGTCTGGAGTCAAAAATCACTTCTCTTTTGACTTCACATTAGCCAAGAGGAACCACATATATTTTAATATGTGAATGTCTTGATGAAAAAATATCTTCACTCGACTTTTCAACAAGTAGAATCAAAAATAGTTCACTATCTGTTTGACTTCACATCAGTCTAAATCAGAAACATTACATGATTGATTGATTGATTGATTGATTGATTGATTGTTGGGGTTTAACACCCGAGCAGCAATATTACACAACTGCAGCAACAAGTTAAGTCTCAAGTATCTCTACTTTTTAACTAGTCTAAATTTCTGGACAATGTTTTTGAATCTGTCCTAAGAAGAAATAGGTTTTCTGTAAACTACTGAATTAATCATAACACCATTTGTCTTTCAATCTAGGTCTTGGAAAAATGCTTTTAAGTTGGTCCAAACTAAAAACAAGTTTACCACTTGCAATGTGCAATCACTTCTGTCACATTTTTTAGAGTTGTTCTTTTAAGTTCAGATGATTGAAAATGTTTTACTAAGATATGTATGTGAAATATTGACAAACGTCTCCAAAAATTGCCGTAAATTGTCAAACAATTAAGTTTCAGAACAAGGAAAATTTCTTTGTTATGCTTTCTATTAATGCATATTCTAACTTAAAACAAGCTATTCACTTTTTTGCAACGAGGTCAATACAAAGTAGTAGCAAAAGTTGTTTAAAATTTTCCTATTTGGGTAACAAAGTTAATAGTGCCAAATTACATTTACATGTACTAGTTTGTCATTAGAGTCAATCATTACTATTGGTGACTTCAATGAGCACATCTGTAATCAAGAAAGTGAAACAAACTGCAGCTGTGTTTCAGAACCAATGGAAACTTTCAATTTTTAGATTCAATGTGGCTTCAAGAGTATTTAAAGGCAAAATTTCACTTTTTGGAAAGTAAAAGGCACTAGTATTGTCAATGTATACAGGTTTCTTACAACTACAAGTAACACTACATGTACAACACCCAGTTACAGCAACAAAAATTGCCACAGTGATCAATTGAAAAATGTTACAATAAACAATCACTTTTATTCCTTCCTGCTTTAAAATTGCCTCAATTAGTTAATTATCTCCTTAAAATTTAGATGTACACAACAATCTTACAAGCAACAACCTGCTTTTAAATTTGCCTCAATAAGTCAATTATATGCTAATAATTCAGGTGTACACGACTATCTTAAAAGCAGCAATATCATAATAGAACAAAAAGCATTGATCAAATCACAGACAGTCTGTTTGCATAGACAGCATATCGTCAACAATCTGAAACACATTAAAAGTTCAATTCATTCTAAAGTACATCAATATACATAAGTACATTCAATCCTTAAATTATATCCAAATGATCTGTTAAAATCCATGAATTTTTTTAATCCAAAAGCAATCTGTTCCTTCAGCAAGGACAGGACAGCATATATATACTGAAGCCAAAAGACTCCCACGGAGATGGAGTCAAATAGTCCTCTATGTACACAAGCTGGCACAAAATTTATGAGGTGTCCCCTGGTCGTAATTTAATTATTGAATTTAATCAGGGTTATCAGCAACCTTGCTCATCAGAAAGCCAGCGCTGTCAGATACAAACGTTCCTGCAGCATTTTCAATTAGCAAATTGGTTTAATCAGCACTCCTGAGTAAAATTCTCCCAATGTTAATAATCACTTTATTGTTTGTCGCGACAGAAGTAGGCAAAAATGATGAATGTGGAAATATAAATTTTTGTCTCTCTATTTGATCTTGTTAGAAAAAAAACAGCATTTGTTTGCTCATAAGGGTACAACCCATTAGCATAGAAATCATATTAACTTTGTTTGAATCCAAGGACAAAAAAAGTCGGTCAATGATATCGTCAACAGCAGTGATCTTTGACAGAGCTATTGCCAATTTGAAGAACACTGCTGTTCCTTACTTTTTCATTGTGTGTGTCTGTCAGTCTGTATGTCAGTCAGTTTTCCCATCTGTCCATCTGTTTATTTTCTCTCTATGTCATATATCTACTCAAAAACCCTCGAGGTATTCTTAAATCTTTTGGTAGAATCCTGGAAATAATTGAAACACACTACCCTTGGTTTTCTATTTTTCATTTCAGAGTTATTGGACTTTAAATGGTAAAAAGATACACAGGATATGTATTTACATGTCATAATCTCATGTATATTTCAACTTTGGAATCACACAGCTGACAATACTGTTTCTTCTATAATAGTGATTTACCTACACTTATTTCGGGACTGATTTTGGGCTCATTCCCAAAACAAAATATGCTCCAATATTCTCTTGTGGTACTCTTGTTATGCTTTAGCAGTGTTCTAGAATTTTTCAGAAATTGAGGTTTCCTCGGGAAAAATCCATATAAAATCAACTTTCCCACAGTCAATGACTGCTTTCCTAACAAAACAAATCCTTACAGCATATGAAGTTTTCAACTTGCCACAGGAAAATGTAACTAAGTACCTAACTTTCCCTGACCCAATTTTCACTTGCCCCTGGTAGCGGGAAATAGGAATCCTAGAACACTGTATAAGGCTAATTAAGAAGGTAGACCTAGGGTGAGGGACATAACTCTTGGTCAGTGACATGTTTGTATCATATTCGATTTTACCAAAGCCTATCAAGCTTTCTTTGAAACAGATTGAAATCAGCCCAAGTTACTTTCAAGCTTACATGAGATTTGATGTGAAATGGTGAATACAAACAGATTTCATTCTGTTTCAAATTAAAGATTGATAGCCTTAGCTTGAATTAAATATGATACTAACATACACATATCACTGATTTAAAGAATTATGTCCCTTACCCTAGTTCTACCTCCTTAACTGATACCTCCCCCCATTTGATAGCATGCACCTTTTAATCTCCAATATATGTTTTGAATCAAGATCTAAAAAAGAGGGTGCACAATGGTAATCTGCAATGAAGGTTTTGTGAAAGTTTCATTAAATTATATTTTTGTAGAAGGAGTTATGGTTTAGAGATTGGTGCATTACTCCAGGGAATAATGAATGTCATGCCTGCTGATGTGAGACCTAAAAAAATCAGATATAAATCTAAAATAGAAGGTGTATATATCTAATACTGTAAACCACAAAATTTTTGTTTCATCTTTTTTCTCGATTTCTGTGATGAATCTACTTTCTTACAGTTTTAAATTTGTGATCTTTCCTCTAATTTTTGCATAATGCTCTTTGAAAAAAATATTCACTACAGTTTTATTTTTATGCTACATCTTTTACCACCAAAATAGCCAAAATAAAACAGCCAAAAAGTTTCAAGTTTTACAGCACTAAGTAAAGATTAAAATTGTGGAAGTTTCATTAAATTCCATTCAGTGGTGTGGAAAGAGGAACAGATATGTTACAGTTACCCCCATGTCCAAAATACCAATTTAAAGTCCATGTTTTGCTGCGTGAAACTCCACGATTGATTAGGATCAAAATCTACAATAGGAGAGGTGCACTATTTTGAATATGTGATAAAAATTCTATGAAATTACAATAAATTCAATTCTGTGGTGTAGAAGGAGTAACTAATAAGAGATGAGCACTTTTCTGCATAATGGAAGGAAGGAAGAATGGACAGAAGAAAAGAAGGACCGACACCTTTAGTATCATTATATATACCACCACTTGCACAGGGTGCAATAATAAAATTTTTACTTACATCAGTGGCAGATCCAAGGAGTTCCTGAGGGGGGGTCAGAAACACATTTTTGTAGTAAAATATGGTAATTTTGTACGAATTTGGGCAAAACGATGCAAATATTAGCCTGGAATCCCCTTCACTTTTTTTCAAAATCTCTGGGTCCTGCCCTGTACACTATAGCTGTTCAAATAAATTACTACTACAAGTACAAGTGTCCTTAATCAAACAATACAATCCTTGGTTTTACATTTGGGACAGATAATAATTCATTCATAATAGAGACCCTAGCTAGTGATTACTACAAACTTGAATTGGATTTTCTGCACAATGATTTTCATCAAGTGTTGTTGATAGAAATATGGAAAACAAATTTGTCATGGGAGGATCAAAAGTTTACAAAAAACTCAGTCAATACATTCATATCTTTATGAAACAAATGAGTTATACCTCTAGTACAATGGATCAAGAAGTTATATAGTTTACTGTTTCAAAATACAGTGGAATCTATTTTAACTGATTCTCCTCTGCCCTACAGGTACACCTGGTCTATGCTCCCAGTCTTCAGTGGAGTCCAAGTAGCTCATTTTTTTTTGTTACTTTGTATGAATTATTCTAATTACTTTATGTTCTTTGTTGTGTCTGTCTGTTTTCCATGCCTGGTCTTTGTCCCTGGATTACATTCTTTTGATTTCCGCTATAACCTTGGTTCCCTTGATTACTCTTTTAAACTTAAGGAATGTTACATCCTCTGCTGGTTTTTGTTGACACATTCATTGCTTTGAAACTTGAAAAAGTCTAGGACCTTCAACTCATGAAAGTAAATTTGGACCACTGACAAGGTCCACATACATGTACATGTATATGTTAACCTTTCACAGTAAATATGGGTAGATTCTCCCTAAATGACACTCTCTCATGTGGGATATTATTACTTGTATGTAAAGGCAATTTTTTTAAGTAATAATTTAGTATTTTTCATAGAAAATGCTGTAATTGTAACCAAAAATCTCCCACAAATCTTTCATTTTTATGTGGGATATTCTAAATTTTTCATTGATTTTGCGGGAGTTTTAACATTGGGAGATTTAACTGATATGTGGGTTTATTGAACCACACTGTTCACTAGTTGAATAATCATCAAAGCCCCTTTATTCTTTTCCAGGTATGGCTAATGCAAATTTAATATCCAGATATTGTTCTGCTCACCGTAAAAAAGTAGAAAAGTGTGTGTGTGTGTGGGGGGGGGGGGTAAGGTCTGTTTTACTATCTGTTCAGACCAAAATTCTGTAATTTATGATACATTTGTACTGAAATTTCAAATAAAAATGTAGGAATTCCTACCATATTTAAATTGAAGGAAAATTCTTCCTGAAATTCAAGAAGCACTTACAGACTTGGTAAAATAAGTTTTTGATCTGTCTGACCAAATTGCATATTTGGCATTTTTTTCTATATGTTTGACAAGAAAATATGAAATTTTTTGCCAGACCAAATGAATTGTCTGACTTAGCCTTCAGTCAGACACACTTTACCATGACTTCAGCTGAAAATTAAATTCTGATCACCCCTTTAAAAATTTGTAGGGTTGATAGGTAGGGATTTTATTTACCGGTATTTTTTCTATTCTTATTTTAATACTTTTTTATATGTTAAAATGAATTAAGTGTGACACCAAACTCAGAATACAATAAAAACCAAATCAAACCTGTCATTAACTTAATCAATGCTCACACTAAACAGGTGGTTTACAATTGATTCTAAATATAAACAACCACTATTTCTAAATCTGTTTTTCCAACTAGGATAGAAAAAAAACAACTCTCGCTTTATTTTCTTCTTTTCTTTTTTAGATCTTAGATTGAAACCAAATAACAAGAGGAAATCAGCCTGTGAAGGGCCACTTGTGATGTTAAGAAAAAAATGTTTAGTATCAGCATACACATAAGTAAAATCTATCAAAAGGTTTTGGGTTTCTGTCCTTAAAATAAAATTTCCTTCCTTCCTACCTATGTTTTGAACAACAAATTTCAACTTCAAACAAATACGAAAACTCACATTCAATAATAGCAGACAAGATCAAAAACAAGTGACTTAGAACAAGATGAACACATAAAAACCTCATTGAAAGGACTCGTACAAGTTATTTATGTGTGAACTTTGTACCAAAAGCAGCATGAATTAGAATCACATTAAGTTTTACAATTGGCAATCACAAGTATGAACTGTTTTACAATAGGGACTACAGATACATTCATGATTGACTTGCTTCAACACAGTCTTTAAATTTAACCAGTAGCACAAAGCCCAAGATTGGTAAAAATGCTGAAGAGCCTGTAAAAATACAATTTACTATCTAAAATGTGGTTTGGCATGTGGATCAAAAGGTTTACCTTGAAGACTGTTAACACAATATGTTTATAAAGAAGTTGGTTTGGTAAGGACAAAATTTGGCCAAAAAAAATTCACATGAAGAAAATTTAATGTTGTTTCTCTAGCTTTTTAATGTATTTTATAGTTGATTTGCTTAGTTGGTTTATGGTAGTAATTTGAACATATATGATCATATATGCCCTTCAAACTTGGCTGAGATTGGGAAACATATTACAAAGGCTGGAAAACACCAAGTTTTGTGCAGTTTTTCACTCTTTTAACAATGGCCACATGCGTGTTGGTTGACTCTCATGCTTCATATATTTTGTGTACCATATAATTGTCAGTTACAACTCGTGTAAAAACATGTTGAGTCAACAAATGTGTGGTCACTTCCGTTCCACACAAAAATCATCTTAAAAATTGCAGAAATGTTTAAAGTTTAAAGGTTTTTGTAAAAGTTACATAAATGTATACTGTTATTTCTGGAATCACATCAAAAATCTCGTCAAAAACATCTAATATTCAGTTTTTGCAATCATTTTACTATACTTCTACAACCTAGAAAACATTTTTAATCAAGTTGTCAAAAATGCCAATATTATTAGGCCAAAAGGGGTCTTAACCGAACTTACTCCTTTCTGAGATAACTCTTGAAATTTCTCTTATTGGATCTATGACCCATTCTTGTGACATGAAATGGGTGATTTCAGGCCTATAATATGAAAAATGCATTATTTTTACACAAAAATGGACCACTGACCCATGCCTTCCTATCACATTATGTCATTTTTGCATTTTTAGGGCCATTGGCCTATGGCCCTCTCCCCGAGTGATCCTTGATTATATACAATGTACATGTAGTTTTTGAATGAACTTTGAACTAATGGTAACATGAATTAAAACATTGCCATATAACAGGTATATTTATGGAATGATAATTTTGGCATATTTTAGTAGTCTGTTTAAAAATGCCAAAATAAATTCTGCAAAATATTTACTCTGGTCTTCAATACACAGTGCACCACTTAGCATGTGACAAAATTAGAAATGCCAAATTTTTTTATACCTTTTTATTTCCAAATTACCAATTTGTACTCATGCCAAAATTAAACCCACCATATGCTTCTAAATTGGCAGTCAGATGCTAAAAACTAAAATTTAGTAAAGCGTAAACTAAATGGCATAATTTCATTGTCCTATAAAATTTATTCGGTGAAAGACCCTGAGAATGGAGATCCAGAAAAAGGGGGTTGCATGCTATGTTTGGTCAATTTTTTTATCTGCTACTGATATAACAAGGCATATGACTCATAAACATTAAGTGTCAGTCCTTGTAAGAATCAGGCAGTAGGTGAAACATGGTATGAAAAAAACCATCATTTTGATAGTGTAAATTGATTTTTTCACCATCAGAATAAAGCAAAACAGACAAGATTTTCCATATCATGCTGGATCATTGAGTTACAATTTCACTGAAATGCACTGAAAATGAACATTTCAAGGGCAGATAACTCTGTCAAAAACCTCATTTTTCTGACATTCTATTGAAAAATTTCTGCACAAAGCCAGTGATGCAGAGATCAAATAATGATCTTTTCAAATAGAGAAAGTATCCTTGAGTGATATTACATTGTCAGATCGGTGGGGATTTTACATGCATGTTTCTGATTTTTCCCATTTTGCCTGATTCTTACAAACACTTACACTAAAATATAGATTTAATAAGAAATTACATGTTGTAAATTCATTTTTTAACAGAATGTTTTATTCCAACATCATAACGCAACCTTTGAAAAATAAAAATTGGCTAAGCATGGAAAATATTTAATGCGGATTGTTACAGGGTATTGTGCCCCAACAGGAAATTAGAGAATTTTAGACGTTAAGGCTTACTATCTTCATGGTTTTCATAAATTAACTTAAGTTGTAGTATTGTTCCAACATTTGCAGCATTTTTTTTTAATTCTATTGAAAACTATTATCAAGTTTAATTTGTAGACAATGAAACAAAAAGTCATTGTCTCCTGTTGGAAATTGCTAGTTAATTTTTATCCAATATGGGCAAAATGGGCAATATATACTACTTTAATGGCAATCCACATTTTTGACCTACTTAAAAATTTTCCTTAAAATTGTGAACTATAATGTATCTCTGATTTCAACATTAAGGTACTATGGCGAGTTTCGAAACCTGTAGAACATACAATGTTATGAATTTAATTTACAGTCAGAATTTGTAACAACTTTGTCCATGGAGAATTCATTATTTTCCCCTGATATAGCCTGAAACCTTTTCTAAAATTTCCAGATCAAAGAATAATTTTGGCAACATCACTTCCCATTTATGTTTTATTAGCGATCTGAACTTTAGATCACTCTCTGTTGACTTTGGAGTCAAATTTCATACACAAGCAACTTATTAATCATATCTATAATGTTCTAGACCTCATTAACTTAATTAGATTAATAAATAATTTAACTTACTGACAAAGGAAGGCATGGTCTATGCTCAATTTTTTGGTACATAAATACGCCTCATTGCTTTCATCAGTTTTGGCATCGTGTCTTAATCCATTATTCCAAAGTTATCCTGAATTTTCTTTTGAACAAATTTCTATCCAATTAAAATACAGCAAAGAAACCACATAAAAAACAAATTTGTCACAATAATTCCAAATTGACTGAAAATTAGTTAAGTAATGCAAAAAATAAATCAATTAAGTGTGCATCATCACTTTTCAAATTTCTTGGTCTTAACTGCAGGTTACAACCCCAACATCATGTTACGTAAACTGTAAATGAATTGAAACTACTGGTACATTGTACCTTGAAACAACATTGGACAGAAAAACATTTCAATTAATGATTGAAAGTAACGAATATTCAAACTAAAATCAATCCAGAATACTTCTAAATATTGCCTGAAGTTTCTTTTTAATGAGATCATCATTAAAAATACAAGTATCAATTTCATAGGGATGGAAAAAAAAGTACAATTTACGCCTATTTTGTTTGAGAACAACAAGTGCATAACGATAAATTAATAAGGTTGATTAAAATAATGGTAGGTTCTCTTTCACTAACGGAATTCTGTGATCAATATTTACAGCTGTTTCTTGTCAATGAACAAAATCAAGTTTGCATCATGATCAAGTTGGTGAAACAGAAATTCAATAATTAAATGGGAATCGAGAACATAAACTACGAAGACTTTAACTGGAGCATGGTTCATGGTTAAAGTACTTCATGGATGACAGATACAGTAAAGCTTTTGTCAATATTACTATTTCCACTTACACATGGTGGACCCTTTTTACAGAAAATTATTGGAGTAAATCAAAACTCAATACAAAACTAAAAGTATTTATTTTAGCAATGTCCATCATAAGGCCAAATAAAAAGAGATGTTTATTTCTTATTACCCTACCCACTCTCTTTTTCAGCTAAAAAGAGAGTAAGCTTGAAAAGCTTTTAATTTGTCAATCATCTATAATCACTGTTAAAATTGGAATGTTTCTCACTAAGAGTCAATGTAAAAATAAATTGTAAAATAAAAAAAAAATAAAATAAAATAAAAAAATAGAAAGTTATTGTAACTGAATCAAAATTGAACATCAAGTCTAAAGACACTTGTTTGAGCATGCTACTTCTTAATGGATGGTAGTTTAGGTAGGGTTCTAAAATGGATCATTGACTCTATTTGAAATTTTAGGTTGCCCTCTCATAAAAAACAACCTGGATGTAATTATATATGGTAAAAATCAGGTTTTCATCCAACCTTCACAAAAAATATGGGGCAGGTGGGAGGATTTTATTTTCTATTTCTTACCAGATATTTGCAAGCCTAAGTTTAGCTACATGTATGTGTTCCTATTCCATAGCCACATCAGTTTCATAGTAAAAAAACATCATTTTAGTCACCATATAATGAAAGATTTGTGTGTTATAGTACCTCAATACTAGAAACTGATAAGAGAAAAACTTTGATTTTAAAATTCCCTACCAAATTTTTTTTTTCATTTCAGTCTGTCAATTTTTTAGGAGCATATGCAGGGAGGAATGCAAATCTTGCCTAATTTTATCTGGCCATATTTAACACATACAGTATGTAAAGCTGACTGATTAAACTCGCTGAACCTTTTTGAAAGTATATCAAAAGACAGACTGGTTATTACTTGTACAGTACACAAATAAATTTAATTTAAGTGCCACTGGTATGATAGTTATACTGCAAACTCCATGGCTGTTTACTAAGAGAGCCAGGGACAAACTCCATGACTGTTTATTAAAAGAGCCAGGGAATGAGGTTAAAGGTTGTCCTATTGCCCTGGACAAGTAAAACTACCAATCGGAGAAGTTAAAGTTATATTATACTTGCCCAGAGGACAACCTAGATTTCAATTTGGGCAAGTAGAATTTTCATCAACTTGCCCAACTGAAGAAGGTTTATAAAATGTTATCATATGTTGACAGCCTTTTACATATAAGAATGCAAACAGTGGCATACATTTACCTGTTAACATGTAGAAGAGTTCATGTTATGAATGATACAATATTTTCATAATTTATTTCGATTCTAATAGGAATAGTTTCTTCTCATCTTCATTAAAAGCTGCAGCCTATGTGTGGCAAAATAAGGCAACCACTATGGAGCAAACTTCTGTTGTAATGTTGGTAAAATCAGGTAAAAGTTATATAGAACATTGGAAATAAGACTGTCATACATATATATACATGTACATCTAAACAAAAGGCTCTCAAGAGCCTGAATCACTCACCTGGCAAACCATGCCTTATTAACTAATTAAGTAAAGGTTACTGGTATCATGCATTGTTACCATGTTTGGCCAAAAAATTGCTGAAAATAAGAGCATATATTGATGAATGCTACTGAGTATTTAAGGCACTGTATAATGCTGGAAATGCCTTCAGAGTATTTTTAGAACCACTGGAAAAAAAGTTTGGCCGAGGTCCCCTATGTTCTGTTATCTCATCAGGACTACGGGACATTAGCCTGCTACACATTTGCCATTCACCACACAAGTTAAATCAGGAGGCCATACTAACTATAGAAACCAAATATTGTTGAAATCAAAGCAAGTATAAAAATTAGCTGAATAATGACAGCCATCTTGAAAATGGCCACCAAGAACAAATTTTCATCATCACCATTCAACTTAAAATACCATGATTCCTAGAGAAACTTAAAATCATTGGAATCTGAGCCACTGGTGAAAAAGACCAAAACATAGCAGCCATTTTGATGATAGCCACCTAAACAAAATTTCAATACTGCCCAAGTCAGCTCAGAATATCATGTTCATCTTTTTGAGTCGCTTTCATTTTCATTATTTTTCTATAGCTGAGAAAAAAATAGCAAAAAAGCATTTTGACCCCCAATGTTCTACTTTTAGTAACAACAGCCATGTTTTCCAACTGATGAAAAAATGTTAACAGTTTACACTAAGGAACATTTATGCCAAATTTCATTAAATTTTGATGCATAGTTTCAGAGTTGTACACTTGAAAAATCAACAAAAATATGTTTAAAGGGCAATAACTCCTACATCAGGCAACAAATCATTTTGATAATTTCAACATAGGTCTGTCTTCTGATGGTGAATTATACGTCCTCCATCAGAATTTTGCTAAATTCAATGGATTTTGAGTTATTTGCGAAAAAACTGAATTTTGACCCCTATGTTCAATTTTTAGCATCCATGTTCCTCAATATTTCATACATTTGAAACGATCAGTTTGTGCAGGATACCCTGAGAAACAACCATGCAAAGTTTCATTCCAACTGGTCAACCAGTTTCAGAGGAGAAGTTGTTTGAAAAAAGCTAACGACTACCGACGACAAGTGATGATAAGACAATGCAGCTCACATGGCCTTCAGGCCAGGTGAGCTAAAAATGTATGATGTAATTTTATGTGTACATTTCATTCATTATAAGGGATAATAAATGTATAAATAAATATGTGTAACTTAATTGTCATATTGTCTGCAGATCAGAAATTGAAAATTTTTTAAAATATTTTTTTTATGCTAGCTACAATGTATAACATTGAAAATACTCAAAATTATGCTGCTATGAATAATCGAATTAATTCATTAATATATGCAAGTACTACATGTATTAAAACAAGCTAATATGATGCACAAATGTGGTCCTGCATTAAAAGACCACATTTTGTAAATCTCTATATCTGCCTATGTTGATTGCTTACAACAAACCTTCAGAAAAAACTTTTACCTCCTGATGTTTAATACATTGAATTGTTGTTGTGACCTACTGGTGTTGTCCAGTCAGTCATCAAATATCCTTTATTACAAAGTAGAAACCTATCCATTATCGATTGTAATCAACAAAACTAGCAAACTATTAAAGTTTTCATATTAATGTGTACATATTTCTGAACATCAACAGATACTAATTACTTCAGGGCAGGAAACTCACTCCAATTCTAGCCAGTCCTGATCAATAAATAGTCAAACTGCTGGATACGGGGCAGGAAACTCACTCCAATTATAGCAAGTCCTGAATACAATTTTTTTCAATATATTTACTATATGGCTATATAGATTTTTGCTAAAATTAGCCTGCCCTGCCAATAAACAGCAAGTTTCGAGCTGGCAGTCAGGCAGGCAGGCAGGCTACTATTTCTAACTCGGATTACTTGTATACTTTTATATGAATAATCATTTTTATCACAACTCCATTGATCAACATTTTCACTTCAGATCCAACTTGAAAAGTGGAAATATTGGTTAATAGAGTATAACTGACGAAAACTGTTCATGTATACATGTATATAGCTTAAACTTTAATGTTAATAAGGAAAACAGTGCCCAAAGGTTAACATCAAGAGTGAACAGTAATTTTGACAGATAATTGGATAATGAAGACCTCAATGGATTAATCACATCTAGAAGGTAAACCATCTGATTTAAGACTTTTGCTGATCATTAGAACACTGCGATGACTTACATGTACATGTACAACATTAATATTCAAAGTATGACTGTGTTGTGTTGACCACTCCTAACCGGATAAAATAACCAAAGCAGCAATATGCAAATGAAGATAATACACAGAAAATCCAACTGCCATTAATGAAAATATTTGAATGAACAATATGCAAATCATCACAACAGGAAAATCCATCCACCAATGACAACATGAACAATACAAATGTAATTGCAGAATGACATCGAGACTAAAATACACATGTAGCTCTATCAATGAAATGAAGCACAAAACTGTGCACTTCCAAACAATTTAACCTGAATGGTTCAATCACGCCAACAGCCAATGTGTATATTTGACCTGGATGCCAAGACAAAAATAGATTTTACCCAGTAACCACTGAACGAGTTTCAAAAAACTTTGAAGAAATACACTTTGGAACAAAGATTAATTTATTTGCCCACAATATAGATACATGTTAGCAAAATCATACAAAAATGTGATGAGCTCCCATAAACATCTGTGATTATTTAAAAAGTCAGTAGATCTGTCGGAGTGATTCAGCTAATGCCTCACCTTCTAACAGAATCTACTGACAGCCTAAACACATTGTAACCATAGACGGTCACACAGGAGCTTACATTTTGTATAACTCACATAACTTATATTTCCCAGTTGTGACAAGTCTCTCACAAATTAAAGCTGAAATTATCCATGTTTCAGCTTATTTCCTTTTTCATCTTTCCATCAAAATCAGTGTTCTAGAATTTTTCAGAAATTGAGGTTTCCTCAGGAAAAATCCATATAAAATCAACTGTCCCACAGTCAATGACTGCTTCCCTAACAAAACAAATCCTTACAGCATATGAAGTTTTCAACTTGCCATGAGAAAGAGTAATTAAGAACCTAACTTTCCCTGACCCAAATTTCACTTGCCCCGTATAACGGGAAATAGGAATCCTATAACACTGAAATTATGGCAAATCTCATGAAATTTGACCCACAAATTTAAAAGCCATGCATATACCTTCACATGTACCAGAATATGTAAAATCATATGTAAATTACTTAACATTATGATATAAATTTCATGAAGTAAATGATGAAACTTTGTCAAACAATTCTTTTCTTACAACTGTGCCAACTCTCTAGAATTCCATGTGAGATTCATACATTTGTAGCTGATTAAGTGGCCGACTCACATTCGCATACTGAAATGTTGACAACCCTGTTCTAAGGTATTGGAAGTTCATCTTGTCATTAAGCAAACGATGGAACAAATGATCAAGAAGCACCCAAGCGTAGTATTTGACTATTACATTACAACCTTCATGCATTTGATTTAGGTACATTTTCCCTGAATGTCAAGCATTAATGACACTTCAAACAGAAAAAAACATTTTTACAGGTTCGGGAGATACTCACAATAGAAAATATCAAATCTACGAAGCACAAATATCACTCAGTTTCAGTTGACAGGCAAACAAAATTTTGTTGATGGAGATTAGCCGCTTATGTTATTTACAAAAACGATACTAATTTATGAATTTGTTCAGGGCGGGAATTGCATTCCGTATCAATTAGGACAAGTGGGAATATTTTAAATATCTCTGTACGGATACGAAAATTTAGATCATATCAAATTTAAACTCTCAAATGATTTTCACAATTCCTTACATCAGTATTAACTATATAACATAGTCCTCATTTGACTGTTCGCGTAAGGGAGCAACTTTCTGATTTTTATAGGGGAACTAGGATCAAACTTAAATAAAAAGGCAGATAGATGAGGACCGATGTAACAGAATGATTAAAATATCAAGGATGAACAAATGGGCGATTCCAAGAAAGGCTAGTGTAAAAAAAAACAAAAAGGCAGCTCAGGAATTATATATATTGAAAATAATTCAAGACTCTAAATTTGAGCCTAACACCACCCCTCCCCTCCCCACACACACATTAAATGGTTGCTCCCTAATTGAATGCAATTGTCGATTGAAGTTATACTTACAAAGCCAGTGTTTGAACTGTTTTTGTATTGTTTTTTTTATTATTATTTATTTTTATTTTTTTTAAATAAGATATTTCTCCGAAAGAAATAGACTTTGGGGCCGATTAATATGTCTTTTTTTTCATGGTGCCCTTATTATCAATCGAATATTTTGTCATCGGCCGATGACTTTATCCAGATTCACAACATAATTCGTGGGTTGATAACAAACGCAATATGAACAAAAAAGAGACAATTTGTCCATCACGTGTATGATCCTGGAAAAAATAACGCACCAAAAACTATATGCATGATAAGATATGCAAATTCGGTGTTGTTTATAGTAAATGAAATATTTATGTGAAAATACAAAATGACGTACAAAAACTAGCAAGCCCATTTTCACATCCCCATAAAATATGGTTGTGGGAAAAAAATAATAAATCCTTCTTGATCATAAAGCCATCGACGATTCTTTCCTATCTTAATTTTATGTTGCATGGACCGAGTTAGGAGACCCGTTTGATAAATACTCCCCCAAGAGCTAGATGTTCAAGAAAATTACAGTGTTGATCTTTTCTATTCGATCGACTCTTTGTCCGGGAATAGGCTTTGCACTCTTTGGGAATGAGTGATGTCATAGTTTCGCTTTTTACCCCTTGATCTTAAGGATGCTCTTCTGAGTCACCTGATAGTAATTTTGTTTCCCGATTAGCCAAATGGTGGTAACTTAGTGGCGTTCGAAAAAAAAACTGTATCGAAAATTGAAATTGCGTGTCATGTGTTATTTTCTTGAATGAAATGTAGAAACTTATAAGTAAAAAGAACAAAATTTTACTGCGTCGGCTATCTTTTTATTAAAGATAGTACTTGTTTCTTATATCGTAAAGCCATCGACTATTCTTATTTTTTTTATGCTGCATGAACCAAGCTAGGAGCTTATCAGATCTAGATGTATACCCCCTCGAGAGCTAGATGTCCAAGAAAACACAAATGTTATTCTGGTACACATCTTATTTGTATTCAAACGCATGAAAAATGTTGAAACTTCGCCGTAAAAATGTCTATTTTGGAGAAAGATGTTGTCATATATGAAATGTCATATACCACAGAATGTTAAAATTGTTTGTACAGGTCATTACAGTGTAACCAACAGTCTAACTGTAATGCATGGGCGACCGAATACTTAAATGTGTTTCTGACAGCATTTCCACACAGAACGTTCAAAGCAACGTTGGCTACTAGGTATGAAGGGGGAAAGGTACTTCAGGGGCGAGCTTAAGAAAATTTAGAAAAGAGGGTATTCAAAGAAAAGGGTGAATTTGGTCCATTAATTGCTCAATTTGCCAAAATTTTGCACGATATTATAGCAACATTTGCATATCAAAATGGGGATTCCTGACCCAGAACCCCCTCTTGGCGCGCCACTGGTTATTTCGTTGACACAGGCCTTAGAGTTTAACATGTTCGATTCACATGGTTTTACTGTATTCAAATATAAAAAAAGGAAAATGCAGTTTAATATATTCGACTCTTGGTTGAAAGATCATGAACGTCTTCATTCGGTAATGTATTCGTAACCCGTGAAAATTTAAAACAGTTCATGTCAAACACCTAGTGCTAATGACTTTACCGCAGCGCATGAATTCATTAATCAGAGGGACAGTATCTCATTTGCATGTATGTAAATTAGGTGCATGAAGATCATGCTGTCATGATTTTAATATGGATTTTACCAGGATTTGCGTTGCTTTATTCCTGATCTTCGTTGAAGCAGTAGATGGTAAGAATTAACTACAGTAATGTTAAAATAGAGGAGTTGTCAGAAAACTCAACCCGATTTCTGCTTGTGAAAAAACTTATTTTTTCATTCGAATTCATTACCGATATAATCACGTCATTAGAAAAAATGGAATCAATATTATTTTCCTCAGTCTTGACTACGTATTCACCAGTTTATATCTGTATTTTATTTTGGGTGTAGTAAAGACTTGTCTATATACTTCTGAAAAATGACGGTTAATATATATATTGAACAAACGATTCTTTCCTTTAGTGTGTTACAATGTGCTTAAAGAACTCCAACGTATTCCAACCTTACCCATTTCGTATACTTTTTCTCGAAATTACGAACAATTGGCTCTTAGAATAATCGCGAAAGTAATACAAATGCGTTCTAGCAAAATGTTTCATATCTTGTCTTGTTATTTATCATTTTTTTTTCATAATGTAAAATAAGACAAAACAACTATTCAGACGACGGAAACTGATTTCGAGACATCACATCTGTTACCTCAACTTGGTTCTAATCCAAGACATTAAGTAGCCATCTTTGTAAGAATCATGCAAAATCTAAAAAATGTGCTACCCCCCCCCCCTCACCCAATAAAAAAGGCTACATATTGTAATTTTTGTAATTAAGTTGTTTTAAAGGGTCTTAATTATGGAATGTGTAATTATTCATTCAAATCTGCCTAATCTTAGTGGATAATCAACATTGAAATCAAAGAGATTCTGTTGTATTTGAGTGATTTGAGTGTCATTTACAGAGTTATCCCCCATAATTTTAAAATCAGTAGTGCATTCTATATTACTTTTTATCTCATAAGAACACGGGTTATATGCAAAACTGATGTTAATTTCTGTTTACTATGGCAATTCAAACAAAATATCAAAAATAAAAATATGTAGGCTTTCACATATTTTGCATGATTCTTAGCTGGAGTGCTACTTAAAACCTAGGATAGTCACTTAAACAAGGAAAATTGTACGTCTAATTTTAAATTATACAAAACCAAAACTTGTAGCTGGAAAAATATTCTAATCATTTTTCCCAAAATTTTGCTATCCGAAGTACAGAATCCAACCAGCTACAAAGGTGTCTTTAATAAGACTTAAAAATTTGGTATCACAAATTGGTAAACAAAATGTACATGCTTTTACAATATAATACTGATCTTAAACTCCAAGTCCTCAGTCTCAGCAATGCTACTGTAAGAAAGTTTCTACATTGTGCATGGCATGTTCCGATCCGAAAGGTCTTTTTGTTTTTTATATTAGTATATTTTGAAATGCATATCAATTTGTTGATCTCGACTGTTCATTATACTAAAGGAAAGCGTCCATAAAACTGAATTCCAGGAGGCGCTTACGTGGCAAATATCCGATACTAATATACTGGTGCACTTGGTCCATGCTTCCAATTTCGTGGAGTCTGGGTTGCTTATATCATTTTGTTTCTTTTGAACATGCTATTTTGATTATTTCGTGTACATTGTTGTGTGTGTCTATATTAGATGTCTAGTCTTTATCCTTGAAATATACTTTTTTTTTAATTTCCTCTCGAATAAATATTTTATAACCCTGAAGTTTTTCTTAACGACATCCTATGTTATGTTGAGGGAATAAGAAGAGACGTCAGGTTTTTACCTCGACAGGTTCTTTGTTTAAAGAGTAATCAAGGTAACCAAGATTCTAGCGGAAATCAAAAGAATGTAATCCAGATCAAAAGACCAGACATGGAAAAACAGATAAACACAACAAAAAACATAAAGTAACTAAAATAATACATACAAAGTAACAAAAGCAAATGAGCAACTCGGACTCCAATAAAAACTGGGAGCATGGACCAGGTGCACCGGAAAGGTAAGCGTCCTCTGCTTTTCTGGAAATATCCGCAGAGTTCTAATAAAAAGTCGAAGTTAGAAATACCCCTTAAAGTCCCCAACAAGTCGTTACATTGTGATATTATCATACCAAAACTGAGATTTTTAGCAGTTGAGAAAACAAATATACAACTTATAATTAATGACCACTCATTCCTATGCTGTGACGAGCGCATAAAAATTAGTTTTAGAATTAGTATTAAAATTACATTTTTGTCAACTGCTGTGTGCAATGCGCGAATCGAGTATAATGTTTCGATTATGGATTTTCTACAAAAAAAATGAATACATTGACTTCGTATTTTGTTTTTGATCGAGTATAATAAAAGTAAAGGTAAAATGCAGTTTTCCTTTTTCGACAGTGTGGGAAAATATTATAATAGCACGGGAACTACAGGAAAAGGGAAGTTACTTAAAATCTATATTCCCTGACGGTTACGATCCGGTAATTCATTAAGGTTATATGTTATGAAATAAGTAAAAACGTAAAATCAATTATCAAACGTCAAATCATGCAATAACTACCTACAGATATCATATAAACTGATCATTTAGTCTCTCTTACCCCACCCCCAGCAATCAGGCACTGCGGGCATGGATGGTTCCGACTACTTCTCCCTTTTCCTAACTCAATATATATTTCTATTTCATTCGTTAATCTTCTTAAATGTTATTTAATTGTGAGTTTCCATGTCTTTTTAGAAAATTTTACAAATAAAATAAATGTACATTAAGTGGATTTCCACTATAAAAACTAAACTGTGAAAAAAGAGGTGGAGTGGTCGGAATCACCCCTGTTATCAATCCACTAAACAGAGAGAAATGAATTGATTCAATGTGTCTTATGGTGAAAGCTGCTCATTTATAAATGTCACATAAATCAGAACATATTTCTTTTTAGTTTGTTATAAAGTGACTATAATCTCAAAACAAAAGGGGCGGATCCAGAAGTTTAAAAAGGGTTCCTACCCTGCAACTGTTTGAAAGGAAGGGGTTTCAAGCCATCATCTGCCCATTGTTTGCTCATATATTGTTCAAAACTAACAATATTGTCCAAAAAGGGGTCTAACCCTGGAGCCCCCCTCCCCCTCCATGTCTAAATGCACGTTCTTTTCTATACTACTTCTATGTTAGAATATAATCAGTTTAAATTCCGTGCTATATGATATGTTTTAAGTATCAGTCTTTCTAAAAATCAGACAGAAGGTGATTCATGGATGTCAAAAACCCACCAAATTCTGTTTTATTTCTTGTTCAGACACAGTAACTGATCATGTAGCCAGTCTTAGTTTTTCCTTTGGTTGTTGCACTTTTGAGATAAAAATTATATAGATTGTCCATGAAATTTGCACTTTGCAAGAGTTATCGTTCTTGATTTGGCTTGATTTGGTAGCTTTTAGTGGGAGATAAATGTATGATTGTCTAAAAAGTGCAAATCTGAATGCAGAAAAGGTTGTTGTTGTGTGAAAGTATAGCATATATAGACTGAAAAAGCATAGTTTGTTAACTGGACTTTTCTTAACATGAATCACTTTACAATTGGTAGTGTCTGAATTTTATGTGGACTGGTACTTAATTCGTTGCAGGTTACCGAAAAATTCTATGTGAAGGAGAATCAGCAACCATTAGATGTGGAAAGGACCAGAAAATTAGGGTTGTGCGAGGGCAATACGGACGTTCAGACCCAGCAACATGTTATACAGGCCTCGGCGAAAAGGGAGTATGCGCAGCAGAAAACTCCCTTGTAACAATGTATGACAAATGCTCTGGAAAACCAAGCTGTTCTCTTACCGCATCTGATGCTGTATTTGGCAATGCTTGTTCGAATTCCAGTAGCTACCTTGAAATAGAATATTTTTGTGAAGGTGAGAAATTTGTTTGTTTGTTTGTTTGTTTGTTGGGGTTTTAACGCCCGAGCAGCAATATTTTAGCTATATTTAGGCGATGAACATGAAGAGAATGATAAAATGAACATGAAATGATGATGAAATGAAAAATGGGATGGGACACAACGATAATGGGGGCGAGGAATTTTTATTGCCACTGGAAATAGGGAGAGGTGGGTAGGGTCGGGCAAAGTAGCCTCCTGTGGCGGAGCCCTATGGTTCCTACTCCGGGAGAATACCACAGTAGGGTTTTTTTTAACGTGCGAGGAACGTGGCATCTTTCCCAACACGGTACACAAATTAATGATTTTATAATCTGAAATATGGGTTTTATATTGTTTTATGCTAATTTTGTCCTTTTTTGTATTCTGCACAAAATAAAATAACCCAAAATGGGGTCCAGTCCCCAGACCGCCCATTTGGGACCTGCCAGTAGTAATGAAACAATCTTGGATAAAAAAACTTCCGTAAACAAAAAAAACTCTCATGCATAATAATATTTTTCTCTCAACCATGCAAGAAGCTGTATGAATTGAATGTATAAAAACCCACTGAAAAGCATTCCGGTTTTTTTTATTGATTGATTGTAATTTTATGAACAAAAAGACCCCATATTGTACTAATCCGCTGAGCTTTATTTCCAATGTGCTACATGTAGCTCACATAAGAAAGTGACAGCCGGTCGTAGACATTGACCATTCACTCTATACATCTCAGCATATGCCGCATGCGGAAATGCAGTACATGTAACAACAAGTTTAAAGCAAAAGTCTCGAGTGGTGAACGAAAGTAAACATCGCAGACAAGACACAAACCATACTTAGCAAAAAAGAAATGCATTGAAAAATGACAAATATGCCTGCGATTAGCGTCTAGAACTTTATACAGCATGACCGAATTATCAGACTACTTGAGCTTCTATAAAATTAAAAAAAAAAAAAACATTCAAGACAACTCTGTGTAAATCATCGCAAGGTAGACCTACATGTTTAATTGTTAGGTCAATCGTATGCATGCTAACTGTTAACTTGAATGTCAATGTTACGTAATTTATTGTGGGGCCCTATGGTCTTTTACATGCACCACGACTTTTTTATTTGTTACAATGACAGATTTACTTGTCATGTGTTAAAACAAATGAAATCATTTACCAAAGATTTACGCCATAAATTAAAAGCTGTTTGGAAACATCCACTCATATTTATATAATCAAAATTTCAAATTTCGCTCACAATAAAATATACACTTAATATAAATTAGCGTTACATCCGAAACACAATGGCCCTTTAAATCCAGATTTTTTTTCAATCAATTTTGTTGCAATGGCTGTTATATAAATTCAGTACAACGTATCCATAATCTGATGTACCAACGGCAAGCAAATTTTAGATTATAAAAGGTCCGCCAGTCTGTGTATGTTGCTTGAAAGCGCACTGTCACTTTTTTATTCATGTGTTTTTGTAACTGACCTTTTTTGTTCTTTGTTTTCAGGGATAGCCATAGTATGTGAAGGAAACGTCTCAACAGTACACTGTCCAAATAAAGGACGGATTTCTATTATAAACGCTAACTACGGTCGCCGGAATAAAGGGACATGTCCCTATGGACTAGTCCGGTCTATATATTGTTATTCCAAAGTCACTGTAGACGTACTGCTACACGAGTGTGAGATGAAACCATCCTGTCGTTTTGACGCATCCAGTTTAGTGTTCGGTGATCCGTGTCCACCAACGTATAAATATCTAGAAGCTCACTACCGTTGCAATAATTAAACTATTAAGTTCATTGCATAAGTATTTCGTTTGATTTTGTAATACATGTATGTGAAAATGTGTACAATTAATTTACGGTCCACCTCAATGGCGGTACCAGTTAACCGGGCCTCGGAACCCTCCTTTTTGGAAAATTTTGTTAATTTCGTGTAAAAATTGGGAAAAATTAGCAAAAAAATAGTCTGTAACCTTCTCTTTATTCTTGAGAATTTTCAAAATACCCGGATGGATCCGCCCGTGCCTAAAGTAGCGTAAACTTTCGTTCGCTTGTTAAAATATTAAACAATCCTTTATGATAGGGCCATTTACTCGGCATGCTGAATGGGGTAATACCAAAGTACTGCCGTCTATTCTTGTTTACTTTAATTTTGCAAATAAAGTTTATAGAGATTTTACGATCATGCAATATATTTCATTGCTATTATATCCAGGCCCGCAGCTGCCGTTAGGCAAAAAAGCTTTTTCCTGCACTTAATTTGCCAATTTTTTTTTTTTTTTTTTTTTTTTTTTTTTGAGATAAAATGCATCCAGGAGAGGCATAAATGATGCTCTAAAACGCTATCTCCCCAGACCCTCTGCCGTAATTTTGCCTACACTTCAATTTGGCCTCAGCTACGCGCCTGATATCGCTTGAAGTGAAGAGATTGGGAATAAAAAATTACATGTATGTATTTATACTAAAACAGTCGAAGCTGTCCAAATCAAAACAAAATATGATCTCGAGTGCCGAAGAATTCCTAGACTTCAATTTTTTTGTATTTCAATATTTTTATTTGTTATAACATAATTACAGTAAATGGTCATAACACAAATAATAGAAACAAAGTATGTAATTTCTGACAACAACAACAAAGAAAAAAGAAAGGTATAAAGTTTGATTAACGTAGGAACTTGTGCGGTGGTGACTCAACTGTGCAAAATAAAAAAAAGCGTAGTAAGAAAATGCGAGAGGTGACAAAATAAAGTGCAAATTTTGTTTTCTGTTAATGAGTTAAAGTTTTCATTATTGCTTTTAAGCTTATTAATTAGTTCTTTTTCTATATGAATTGTAGGCTGGGCAATGAATAAAGAAGTGCAATTATCTCCTATTTGCCAAGTGGTACATTTTGTGCAAATTCTGTTATTTTGAGGGATATTTTTTTTATAGCGACCTTTCTCTAGTGCCGGAGAGTGGGCACTTATACGAGCCAAATCGTTATGGGTTCTTGGCACTAGTCATCATATTTTGGTTATTCGTGACAACCAATTGATTATCCTATTTATTAAATAGATTCCTCCATTATCAATTGTTGTTTAAATATTGTGAACGGCGGATTGTTATTTGTGTTGTGACGTTTAAGAGGGGGGGGGGGGAGTACGAGCGTGAAGTTACTGAATTTATCTCACAGTATGAATTATCGATTTTTCACACCGAGAAAGTTCAGTTGATTGATTGATTGTTGGAGTTTAACGCCAGAGCAGCAATATTTCAGCTATATTCAGGCGATGAATATGAAAGGGTTGATAAAATGTATATGAAATGATGATGAAATGAAAAAAAAAAGGGATGGGACACAAGGATAATAGGGCCGACAAATTTTGATTGCCACAAAATAAAAGGGAGGGATGGGTAGGGTCGGACATTTTAGCCTCCTGTGGCGGAGCGCAAAGGTTCCTACTCCTATCGAATACCACAGCAGGGTTCTTTAACGTGCGAGGAATGTGGCATCTTTCCCAACACGGTGCACCACTATGGTTTGCGGTCAGATTTTCCGTAGAATAGCCTGACAACCCCAGCATGTAACATGCCAGGGGCACCCCATTCCACCGCCTACAAACATGTGAGAACAGGAAACTGCGACGATCTAATTATATAATGTACACAACTGAATAAAACATAATAACATATAAAAATGAATATAAAGAAAACAAGACAGCACATAAAAGAACTTAAGCATTTGCAATTTGAGCTCTCACAAAAAAAAAAAAAAACCACCCCCCCCCCCCCAAAAAAAAAAAAACGGGTCCGCATCAAGTCCTGCTCCAAAAGCGGCACATGTCTATAATAGCTACATCATAAGTGAATAAAACACAGAAAGTGTATCTCACGTGATTGGAAGATCGGAGGCCAATGGCAGTCACGCCAGAAAAATCAGGATTGTCATATATCTGACAGATAGATATTTCATATAGGTCTTAACATTTTATGACTTATTATTTGTACAAATCGAACACAAACTAGGTTTGTTTTGGGGGGATTGTACGTCTGTAATTTTTGCCAAAAAATATTTCTACACGTGTTTGAAGTTTTCTGTGCAAAGTTGAATATTGGTAATACTTTTTGAGTTACCAATTTCATGATGTTGGTACCCTAAACTAACGGACGGACGTACTCCGTCCACCAGCCCTATAGGGGAAACCCATTATTCTTAACATTGAAATAACTTATTAAGGATGTAGGACGGGGGTTTCTATTCCAAGAAATGAGACGAAACAAAACAAAACAATTTTCTTGTCAATTTCGGATATTTCCTCACAATTCCAACCTATCTATTACGTTGATATCATGATATTAAGTTGCATTACATTCTTTTAATTTCCGCTAGAATCTTGGTTCCCTTGTTTATATCATGTTGCAATAAATGTTCCACCCTATTTAGAGTGGATAGAGTTTGACACGTGTCGGTGAGCTTCATTATTACTGTGTTATACACTTGCTGTATAACTGGTGCTGATATCACTCTGGTTTTCTTTCTTTTCTTTTTTTAGGGAAGGGGTGCTTTATTTTTTGTGGGTGATGTCTTGTTTCCCTTATCTTCCGTTTTCATATGCAGGGGCGTAGCTAGGCCTGTTTCATTTGTACGCAAAATTACGGCGAGGGGTCGGTCAAGGCCCCCAGTGAGTCATTGCATAAAACCTTTATTTCATGTTTAAAATGTGTGTTTTTATTTTTGTTACTTTTTCCGAAAGTACGCAACTGCGTATTTGCGTATAGGCAGCTACGCCCCTGATATGTAATCTATTTTATTCAATTCGCTACATTGTGTATGTAGAGCGTCTTTGTTTCATGGCTTTATTTTTAGGTATTTGAATCCACAGGCACTTGGGGACAATTTGTGGTTTCTCGGTATTTTTCCTCGAAACCCGCGTATTTTATAGTGTTCCCTCATACTTGGCCATTATACGCATGTTTGACCTGTTTTTAGCTTGTTTTACCATATCTGACATTTTCCCTCTATCTCCAATATAAAAAGAGATAGAGGGAAAATGTCAGAGATGGTAAAACAAGCTAAAAACAGGCCTAGGTCAAACATGCGTATAATGGCTAAATATGAGGGAACACTATAAAATGCGCGGGTTTCGAAGAAAAATACCGAGAAACCACACATTGTCCCCAAGCGCCTGTGTTTGAATCATCCCACTGCTGACGCTTCGGTAATTTTTGGTGATATTTTAAAAGTAGTAATTACTAAAACGCGAAACGAAATTGATTCCTTTTCTTTCGTTCCACTTCAATAATTCCTTGAACAAGAAATGATGCTAATCTTAAATTAACGTAGATAACACATGTATGTAAACTGTTTTAAACGCAAATTAAAGCAATTATTTCACATTTATTTGGAATTATACATGTACAATTAAAATTAAAGGTTACTTTACTTAAACAATATTTAACTAGACACATGAAAAATTATATTATTAATTTGAAAAAGTTATGTACTTGAAAGTTGTGTAAAAGTTACTAGATTGATTGATTGATTGTTATGTTTTAATGCCGTTTCGGCGACTAGGGCCATATCACGGCAAGAACATTGAATGAAATGGAAATATTAAAAGCAAGATCAAAGTCTCTTCATAAAATAATGAAATTAAAACAAACAGCTATTTACATATAAAAAGGTACATAAAAGGTGAACCTAAGAAATCAAATACATATAGAATCATAACTTCGATAAAACATTTAAAATATTGAAAAAACAAGGAGAAAGTTACTAGAAGTAGAAATTTAGAGTACAATAAATTAATCTTGATTGTTAATACTAGCAGAAAATTTACTATAAGCTAAAATACACACATGTACCGATCCAAGGAAAGGCAAGCTGGGCGTACATGTACATCTCAACAAAAATGTGAATTTTGGGGGGAATGAAATCTTTTTTTTTCAGTTCTACCCCCCAAAATTTTTCTTACATCGCTCCGCTCTGCATTTATTTCTATTAAACTGCCCCTTAACCTAAAATCCCGATCCGCCCATGATTAGCTTGCATACAAGTACCCCTTTGGCCAATGGCCCTCATAATAAAGTCATGTACATGTACATAATCATTTATGCGGTAACTAACATAAAAGTTGAACTTTGACAATAGTACCTGTGCCATTTCCCCCAGGATTCTGACCACAAGAATGGCTACTTGAAAAAATGCTCAGATGCCTAAAATTCTCATGACATTCTGTAGATAACTCCCACATTTTTTCTCAAAACTACAAATTTGTGAAAAATTTGATATAAGAAAAATGTACAAATACAATAAAAATTGTTAGTACTTTTCAATCTACAAAATACTGAGGAAAGTTTCAGTTTTGTCATGAAATCAATTTTCTGTTCCACTGATTTCCTATTTCTAAACAGTTTACCGGGTCATGGGAGTTCAAAGGTCAACCTTTGATAAAATACAGCAAAACCTGTCAAAACCATACCTTGGATAAACTAGAAACCAAACATGACCAAATTCATGCTATGTCATTTTAAGTAGCACTCCAGCTAAGAATCAAGCAAAATGAAATACATGGTTGGAAAGCCTACATATTTTTATTTTTGATATCTTGTTTAAAATGCTTTAGTAAACAGAAATTAACATTTGGTTTTTCATATAACCCATGCTCATAAGAGATAAAAATTGTATAGAATGCACTGTAGAATTCAAAAGTAAGGGAGATAACTCTGTAAATGACACTCAAATACAATAGAATCTACTGGATTTTCAATGTTGATTATCCCGTTAGGGCAGGCAGATTTGAATGAATAATTACACATTTCGTAATATAGACCCACAAAACAACTTAATTACAAAAATAGAAATATGTAGCCTTTTTTGGGGTGTATCACATTTTTCAGATTTTGCATGATTCTTACAAAGACAGCTACTTACATGCATTACAATCTGTAGAAATTGAACATCTGTAGTAATATAGGTTTAATTTGCCAAGAATTTAACATACAGTGAAACTTGTCTAAACCAAACCCTGAAATAATGGAAAACTGCCTACACCAGACAACTTTTGAAGTCCCATTGTGTATGTTTATATGTATTTTGAACCTGGATAAATCGTAGACCTGTCTAATTCGACCAAATTTTACAGTCCGAAAGGGGTTTGGTTTAAAGAAGTTTTACTGTACTTGCATTAGAAAGCAACTAAAATTATCGTCTCCCCCTTTTCTGTGTTAAGAAATACTTCAACATTTATTTGGTCCAAAAAATGTTCAGATTAAGGAGATAGTCCTAGGGAAAGGGAAATGACTCTTACAAATCATAGGAACATTTGCATTTATCATTTTACATCATTCTCATGTAAGCATCAAAGTAACTTGGACTTATTTCATTCTGTTTCAAAGGAAAGCTTGAAAGGCTTTGGTGAAATTGAATATAATACAAACATATCACTGATTTAAAGAGTTATGTCCCTTACCCTAGGTCTACTTCCATAAAATAGATTTCATTATTTATGTTTACAATAGCATAGAGAAATACCAATTTGATCATATTTGGATACATGTACACATTTTTTTACAACACAGATGATTTACTAGTATTTCCAAATAATAATAGAAATAAAAATCAATGAAAAAACATGTTTTGTTACAAATTATGCTAAGGTCATTCTTGAAGAAAAAAACATATCGTCCTGATGTTTCTCTGCTCAAAATGTACTGTAAATGTACTAATTTTCTGTGGTGGTTAATTTTTGCGGATTATGTCAAGTGAACATATTCACGTGTATCAATTTTCGCTTTTTAAAAATTTGTTTAACATAATATTATGTTCAATATCATATCAATTTCTCTGATACCATTTTTCGTATTTTATATCCACTACTGAAATAGCGAAAATTAGTACATTTACTGTATTTTGGAGGTCGGTGTTTTTTTTTGTTTTTTTCTAAAGTAAACCCCAATGGGTCTTGAAAATGGACCAAAACCTAGATTAATTAGAAATTGAAGAGAATGAGTAGACAAGATTTTTACAGCTTCTGTGGTTGGTAAACAGCTAACAAAGAATTTCTTCAAGGTTGTCATAATTCCAAAAATATACTTAAAAATAATTTGTTTACAAATTATTTGGTCCTTGAACACACAGATACAACAGTATAATAAATAAATGTTCTATATATACAGTAAATAAACGCTTTACAACACTAACTACAGCATAAGATATGTGAAAGTTTGAACAATTCAGAATTGGAATTAAAAAATAATTATCATCTGATTTTAAAGGGGGGAATTTTTTTTCATCTTGAATTTTCCGTCCTAATTTTGTTACCAACTTTATTAAAAAACTTTGTGATGAATTTTGGAGATAAACATTACAAATTTGTTGATTTTAGTCAAATTTCTTTTTCAAAAGCCTGTGCCCCCCCCCCCCCTAAAAAATCAAATGGTTTATTTTAATTTAATAGAAATTTTACATGTAAGTATTAGACGCAGTGCAAAAGAAGATACATGTAGATTAAAGTCATAACTAGCACATTAAGTATGGAAAATAAAAAAAATCATATTTCTATAAATTATCTCCCTTTATGCATATTCTAATGTATATTCCATAATCAATCATTAAATCTAACAGGTAAGTTTTAGAATGATTGTTTTCCATGTCTGATCTTTTTCCCTGGATTACATTCTTTTAATTTCTTGGTTCCTTTGTTTAATCTTTCATACATATTCAAAAAAAAATGCATTTGAATTGGCCTAAGGAGATTCTAAAAAAACTAAAATGATATACTAAATTATGAAACCTAATACTCTTATAAAACATACACACATATATGTATCTAAATGAATGTACCAGACCACCACAAAATATAGACACTTGATGCTTTACCCTGCTGTGCTAAATTCCATTTATAAATAGGGGGTGTAAGAAGGCCCATAATTCAAAAACAAACCCCCTAAAAAGCATAAAAAATCAAAAGTAAGAGAAACCTCCTTTCATAACAAAAAAGTCAGATAAAATAAAAAATCCCACCACAGTGTTCTAGGATTTTTCAAAAATTGAGGTTTCCTCGGGAAAAATCCATATAAAATCAACTTTCCCACAGTCAATGACTGCTTTCCTAACAAAACAAATCCTTACAGCATATGAAGTTTGCAACTTGCCATGGGAAAGTGTAACTAAGTACCCAACTTTCCCTGACCCAAATTTCACTTGCCCATGGTAACGGGGAATAGGAATCCTACAACACTGCGGGTTTTACTTTAAGGAGGTAAGGGACACAACTCTTAAAAATCATTGGAACATTTGTATTCAGCATTTTACATAAATCTTATGTAAGCATCTAATAACTTGGATTCATTTTATTCTGCTTCAAACAAAAGCTTGAGAGGCTTTGGTGAAATTGAATATGATACAAACATATCACTGATATAAAAAGTACCAAAAAAAACAACAAAACAACAAAGCTTCACACAATTTGTCACATGTTCCATGTAATGAAAACATAGCAAAGTCCCACAAAACAGGAAGTTGATATCAGACAGCAACCATTAATTATTTACAACATATGTCCATATATAGCCACACACCATATTTGAAATAAGTCCATTAATTGGGAGTAAAGCTAATTACACAGAAATGATGACCAGACAGACGTATAAGGGGATTCCAATATACACAATCCATTCATTGAGAGGGGCATATCCACACACAGTATTTGAAATCAATCCATTTTTTGGGAGTAAAGCTAATTACACAGAAATGATGACCAGACAGACGTATAAGGGGATTCCAATATACACAATCCATTTGTTGAGGAGCTATATCACACACCATATTTGAAATCAATCCGTTTTTTGGGAGTAAAGATAATTACACAGAAATTCAAAGGAACAGAATGATGACCAAAAAGAAGGTGATTCCAATATACAATTCATTTGTGGAGATGGGGAGTGTAAAAAGTTAAAAAACACTACAAGTTAAGGGAGTACACAACACCTAAGGGGAAAAACTCTGTAAAATCAACCAAACGTTTTAGTTTGTTACATTCAGTTATCAGACTCAAAGCATCTTAGTGATCAAAGGTTTTGTTGATGAATCTATTTGTTTATTGAAGTTATTTCCATGAAACATGTGGTTAAAATTTCTTCAAAATTATTAATTTGCTTCTTTTATTAAAATAAAACACTGAATAAAATTTGAATAAATATAATTGGTCTAAATACATTTCAGAGAAGATGTTTGGTAACCCTTAAGTAGCAGTCTTTCTAAAAATCAGAGAGAAGGTGATTCATGCATGTCAGAAATCCACCAAATTCAGTTTTGTTTCTTTTTTTAGAGGCAGTTACTGATCACACAACCAGCCTTTGTTTTTAGTTTGGTTGTTGCCCTTTTGAATTTAAAATTATATAGATTGTACATGAAATTTGCACTTGGCAAGAGTTATTGTTCTTGATTTGGCTTCATTTGCTGGATTCTAGTGGGAGATGAATGTATGATTTTCCGAAAAGTGCAGATTTAAATGCAGAAAAGATTATTGTTATGTGAAAGTATAGCATATGTAGACTGGGAAAGCATCATTAGTTTGGTGGGTTTTTCAACACCACGAATCACTTAACCATTGGCAGTGTCTGAATTTTATGTGGACTAGTACTTAATGTGTAGCAATCAAAATTGGGAGCTTAACAACAAAAGGCTACATTATAAATATAATAATTACACATATAACAGATAAATCAATATTTTCACTCAATAGTGTTTCTGTGGTGGTTTCAGAAGGAGGGCCAGGGCTGAAAAGCTTTACTTAAATATGAAAAAAAAAGGAAATTTCTTAATGAAATTTGACATCCTTCACAGATTTAAGTGTCTCCACTTATCAATTTATGATGTTTTTGAACCCTCCAACCAGAAATCTTTTATCCACCATAGTAACTGCCTTTAACCAGAAGCATTAAAATACCTGTTTAACATACAACAACCATTAAAAGTGAAAATGACAAAGTTCACCTGGCTCTACTGTACAAAGAATTATGAAGTAATTATGGTCATTTTCTCCATATCTGGGTGACGTTTGTTTACATGGTATTTCAGATTACTCTTATGGTTAAACTTTTCACCACATACACTACATTCAAATGGTTTTTCTTTGGTGTGTATTCTTTTATGAATATTCAAATTTCCTTTCTGGGCAAACCCCTTGTCACATACATCACACCTGTACGGCTTATCCCCAGTATGGGTACGTCTATGCTTCTTTAATTCACAGTTGTTTACGAAAAGCCGCTTACAGAATTCACACTCGTAACGAGTTGACGGTGTTAACTGTAAGCTATCTGATGTTACGGGGGTTGAATTCATTGCTTCCAATATTTTCTTATCAAGTCCCTCAAAACTTTTGGTGTTCTTAGCTGCAGTCACCGTTTCTATCTTGCTATCATCACTTATTCTTCTGTGAGTCTGTTTTGAATCTGTTTCAGCTTTCCCTGACTGTTTTGGCAAGATCTTTGGATCACTTGTGTGGTGATCTCTATCTGCTGTAGCATTTAAGTTTTCTTCCATGTAAGATGTGCCAGAATATCCAATGTCTGCAAAGTTTCGCAGACTACCAGTTTCTGCTTGTATTTCATGGTTAACCTCTCTATCATTGCTTCTCACAGACTTTTGTAATTCTTTTTGCGCTTCTAGTGACTGTTGTAGCATGGCCAAGGCATTTTTGGTAACTTCATCAATATCCATTTGTGCATTATCATCAGCTTCCAAATCAGAAATTCTCTGGTTTTGGACATCTGATGCAATGTAAGGTGACCTGCTTGCATTTGTCATGCCAAAATTCATGATGTTCTGTTGAAAAATGGTTCCATGCAGACAACACCTCCCAAATTTCACACATGGCAACTCTTGAGTACTCCCAAAGTTGCCATCTAATGTTGCTGCATTTGAAGAATTACCACTTTGATTTTTCACAATGCCTGCAAAGGTAGATTTACTCTGTGATGGAGGGCTATTTGTAGGACAGTTTATTCGTTCTGCACTAAGACCAAGAACCAGCATTGCTTCTTCATGTTCACTCTTTACCGTACTTTTTATTTCAGCATCTCCATGGATGAATTCAGGCCCATGAGCCAATGATCCTGAAAAGGTATCTTTCATGCAATTTGAACTGTCAAGCTGAGAAATGTTAACATTTGCTGCACTCTTTATGTCATAGAAATCATTCTCAATAGTTTCAGTTTTTATTGAAGTAACTTGATAATTCAGATATTTTGAATCAACACTGCTGAGCTGATTTGTCTCAACTTCCATTTCTTCTTGTGTATTGCCTAAAGCAAAGCTTTGACTACCATTTACTTTATTCTGAAGACTTTCATCTAGACTTTCTGATCTTGCATTTGATTGACTGGAATTATCACATGACACAATCACATGACTCTTCAAATGATTCTGAAGTAATATGTTTGTAGAAAATTGCTTTTCGCACTCAGTACATGGAAAAGAGTTATGTCCCTTGTGTCCAATCATGTGATAATTCAAACATGACGAAGTTTTAAAATGTTTGCCACAAATATCGCAAGCAATAGGTTCATCACCATTATTGTTGGTCATGTGACTTCGAAGTAATCTCTCTCTTGTAAACTTTTTACCACAGTCAGAACAATTAAAAGGTTTACCTGAAGTATGCTGCTCCTTAGTATGAGCATTTAAACTTGATCTTCGTTTGAAACTCTGGCCACATACATTGCAGTTGAAAGGTCGAGCATTACTGTGTATTTTAATGTGCGAGTTAAGATGACCTTGGGCGATAAATCCCTTGTTGCAAATCGGACAAAATAAAGAAAACTCTTGAGTATGGCTCGCCTTATGGGCCTTGTAGTTTGCACTCCCAGCAAATGACTGCCCACATAAATCGCACTCGAATGGCTTGATGCCAGTATGTGTTCTCATATGCACATTAAAATTACCCTTCTGGTTGAATGCTTTTCCACATACTGAGCATTTAAACAGCTTAACACCAGTATGTTGACGTTTATGCTTTGATAAATCAGTGAACCACTGCTCACAGATATTACAAAAGCGCTTTTTAGGTGGAATTTCAGTTATTCCGTGTGTTGTTAGGTGAACTTTTAGCTGACTGCTTGTAGTAAACTTTTTATCACATTCCCCACATTTATATGGGCGATCCCCAGTGTGTTGTCGCATGTGAATATTTAGGTTTCCAGCTTGGTAAAAGCTTTTGTGACATATGGAACAAGAGTATGGCTTATGGCTAGCATGTTGGAGTTTATGCTTAGGCATATCCGTAACAAATTTTCCACATATTTTGCATTGCCTTTTTGGCCTTGGGGTTCTGCTGTACCCTGTAGAAGTATTTCCATGAGTTTCATTCTGACTCATTAAATCAAGCGGTTGTGAACTTATGTTGCCTTGAAGTGTTTCATTTTCGGCTTTATTATTTTCTTTTGAAAATCTCTCATCACTAAAATTATCTACCTTTGAAACACACTCATCATTGTGATTATCTACCCTTGAATCACACTCATTTTTGATTTGAGCTTCCATGGATATATGTGGATCTTTTTCTGGTTCCATTAACATTTTATCTAGTGACATTTGAGAAGTGTCGAATTTTTCTGCTGGTTCTTCTAAATCATTGCTGCTAAGATGAGCAGAATTAGAAGTTTCATCATCAGATGGACCTTGTGTATGATCAACAATAATGTGCATTGACAGTTCATCATCCACTTCTTCTTGGGTCCCACTGTTGCCCTTCCCATGGTGTTTCTTCAGATGCTGTTTGAGACGATATTCTGTCAGAAATCTCCTATCGCATACTCCACATATGAACGGTTTTCCTGTATGAGTTCTGATGTGGACATTCACATAACTAGCTTGGGTGAAACTCTTTTGACAAATCTTACACTGGTACTGTTTCACACCTGTATGAACTACCTGGTGTTTCATCAAATCAGTTACCATTTTTCCACAAATATTACATTCATATTTCTTTTTCACAGATATTAGGCTCCTATTTGGATCATGTGTTTTTACGTGATTATTCAGTCGACTTTGAAAGGCAAAACTCATCGAACATACTGAACACTCATAAGGATATTTAGTCCCATGTTTGGCCATATGGAGTTTCAGACTACCATATTGAGCAAACGACTCCTTACATACAGTACATGCATATGGTTTTTCACCCGTATGAATTCTTGTGTGGATCTGTAGTGCTCTTGCACTTGAAAAATACTTTTCACATAATTGACACATATGCTTCTCCTGTTCTTTAACTGATATGCCATAAGTTGAATAATCTTCGTTATCACTTTCAGTCATGTGTTGATCATCATCTTTAACAAGACTAAGGTCAAAGTTCACAGCAACTGGATCCATTATGTTTTTAGTTTCAACACAGTTTAAGTTGTTTTTTTTTACTTACATGTATGTTCTCAATTTGAACTTGGCAGTAAACACGATTAATAGATGAGTCTGTCCTCTGCAAGTGTTTTTTTTTTTTTAAATTCATTGTATGGTCAAAATTAGATAATTACATCCTACATTGCTTGTCTTAGATTTATATCTATGTTTTGTTTCTGAAAAGTACACAACTTTTTGTTCAGAAGATGGAATGCTTGATTGATCTTTCCCTAACACTCTGTCATCTCACTACAAGAAAATGGAAAACAGATAAAGAGAAAATATGTAAGTTCTCTAAAAAAAACAACTCTTTCTATGTTTATTTCCTTGGGTCTGCTATGCATCGTGAAATTTCCTTTGACTGGTTATTATAGTGTAAAAATACTGGCAGGAAATGTTCCCTTACCTCCTCTGAAGTAGAGCGTAATGGCAGGAAATGTTCCCTTACCTCAACATTTACATTCAATAAAATAATGTTACTGTGAAAGTACTATTTTTTGTAGGGGTACCAATTTTCATGGTTTTCGTGGGAAGATCAAACCATAAAATTTGGTTCTAACGAAAAGGAGGTTTCCATTGATGTGTGTACTGAAAACCTCATAACCACAAATTAAAGAATTCACGAATTTGTTCTTCTTCCCTAATCCACGAATAAAAGTACTTACACAGTATAACAATCTTCATTTATAAATTCAATCTTTATTCACAAGGACAAACTGCTTTTCAAATATTTCCCAATGGGATGACAATAAAAATATTCCTAGATTCTCATCCACTTTTGTTTATTTGGGGAGTGTGGATGAATTTTTTTTCTGTCTATTTTAGTGAAAAATGCTGTCAATTTAGAGGAAATTGACCTTAATAGGACAAAAAAATCAAAATTATTTTTTAGGGGGTGAAAAAATTGGGTCGGAGGTGATGAGAATCTAGGACATTTTTTTTTTTATTTTGGCATAGAAAAGAGCCAAATACATGATGATTGATTTAAACTGTATTTGAATTAATGAAGTCAACCGGTATTTAAACTATTTTTATGGCCAAGACTGTAAAAAAACATATTGGTACAAAGTTCTTCAATTTTGCAAAGATGTTTCAGTACTTAATTTTCTTAAATTAATATTATAAGAATAACAAATATATAATTCACCTACATTTATCTTGTCAATTTGCAGTCTTCACAACAAACTTTCCAGTTCAAAGGCCGGAAATACACTTTTCAGAAATTCTTATATAGTGACTGTTGGCCTGTAGTAGTTATTTTTACAGGCCCACCTCCATTTTGACACATCTTGGGCCTCAGACTACTGCTTAACCATGAAGACTGTACATGTTTATGAAATGCTCTCAGTATATTTTAAAGTTCTTGTACTGATGTAAATATAGCTTCTTCTCGGTGAAGTCAAATTTTCTGCAAGAAAAAAAAAAAAACAGTTTGGATTAGGAAACAATAAATGTCAGAATAAAAAGCCAAAAAAATTGGTCGAAGACAGAAATAGCTGGGTTGCCGTAAATACACCAAGTTGATTAACAGGAAGTAGAAGTGTGACAAATATGAAATCGCATCTCATGTGATGGGATCCTATCCTGAAGTTGTGTACAAAATGTTTAGTGGCGGTGATTGATAGTTGATGAGAAAACTGTTGAAAGACATCTGACTACCTGCCTGCCCGACTTTCACCATTTTATAAGCCAATTTGCACAAGTGCTACCAAGCCAAAAATAATGTTAAAGACATTAGGCTCCCAGGAGCCTGAATTGCCTACCTGATTGAATTTTGCCTTTCAAGGCAATAAATTTAACAAGAAGTTGTCCAACAATTTCGACTCAAGAAGTCTTTGGTAGGGCTTATAAGGATCATTTCAACAATTGAAAGTTTATTTTAATCTATCATAGTTTTCAAGATATTGACTGAAAACAGTTTAAAAAATAGTCATTTTTCCCCTTTCAAGGGCAATAACTCTTACAAGGAGTCATCTGACAACTTTTATCCCTCAAGACTTTTGTAGTCCTAATAATAAGGATCATTTTAGCTATTGATAGAATTCGGCTAAACCTAATGGTTTTGGAGATATATGCGAAAATCTACTGTCTGACCGCTATGTTCTATTTTCTGTAACATCTGCCATGTTTTTTGACAAATCAAAAATCCCCAAATCAATTCTATGCAGGACATCCCAAGGAACATTTATAACAAGTTTGGTTTTAATTAGTTCAGTAGTATCAGAGGAGAAGATTTTTGAAAGAAATAATATTAAAAATAGCAAAAATCTTTGAAAAATGGCAATTACTCCAACATGGCTCTATAGATTAAAACCAAAATTTGACCAGAAATAGATCTGATCATGCTAAACACTTTTACCTATGTCAGAATTTAGCTAAACCTAATGGTTATGGAGATATATGTAAAAATCTGCTGTCTGACCCCTATGTTCTATTTTTAGTAACAGTGGCCATGTTTTTCAGCGAATCAAAAATCCCCACATCAATTCTATGCAGGATACCCCAAGGAACATTCATAACAAGTTTAGTTTCAATTGGTCAAGTAGCATCAAAGGAGAAGATTCTTGAATGAAATAACATTAAAAATAGCAAAAATTGTTGAAAAAGGGCAATTACTCCAACATGGCTAAACGGATTAAAACCAAAATTTAACCAGAAATAGATCTCAACATGATGAAAACTTTTATTTTGTCAGAATTTAGCTAAACCTAATGGTTTTGGAGATATATGTGAAAAACTACTGTCTGACCCCAATGTTCTATTTTTAATAACGGCGGCCATGTTTTTCAACGAATCCAAAATCCTCACATCAGTCCTAATCAGGATACCCAAAGGAACATTATAACCAAGTTTGGTTCTAATCAGTCAAGTAGTTTCAGAGGAAAAGAGTTTTGTATAATTGTTAACAATGACGACAGACGCCAAGTGACAGCAATGTACATGGGGTAGTAGATTCTCTCATCATGCAGTTAAAGAACCATGAATTTCATTCAAAAGAGGTAAGGGTTTGGTGACTGATCTAAAGATGGATCCTGTTCTGCAATGATATATAGTTTTTTTTTTTCAAACTATCTAATCCCCTTTTTAATAAGGAAAATATGTGTGATTTTCATAATTGGTGACTTTAAGGAAGTAGACCTAGGGTAAGGGACACAACACTTACAATTCCTTGGGACGTTTGTATTCAGTATTTTACATCAATCTCATTAAGCATCGAAGTAACTTGGACTGATTTCATTCTGCTTCAACTGAAAGCTTGAAAGGCTTGGTGAAATTGAATATGATACAAACATATCACAGATTTCAAGAGTTATGTCCATTACCCCACGTCTACCTCCTTAAATTAACTTTGTGATTATATATACATATTAAGTCAGTAAGAAGCTTATATAATTTTTGATACAGCATATTTATATATATATATTATAATTAGGTACGGCAAAATAGCCTCAGATGCTATTTTGCCTGATCTGGCAAAATAGTTTCTCAGGCTATTTTACCGGATCAGGCAAAATAGTCTCTCAGGCTATTATAAAGTAAATATATAGCTATTTCAATAAGTTAACACAAAAAAAATTAGTTCAAGATTTTTTAAATACAATTTCAAAGAGAAAAAGGAAGAAAAAAAAGTGAAATATTTCATTAAAAGAAAGGATTTTAAATCTGAAATAAAAGTTAAAGAAAATGTTGAAAAAAGTGGAATTGTAATTTAATATATTCAACTTTGTCCTCTTATCCGTTACACCTGTCTCATACAGGGACCTACTTTTACACTCCCTGCCTCATATAATTTTTTCAAATACATTAAGCAAAATATGAGTTGAAAATGGCCAAAATAAAACGTATTCTTGTCCACATAGCTATGGAAACAAACACAAATCATTGGAGTATAAATGATAAATGATAATGCTCTAGGGTACAAAGGTTTCCTTTGTTATCAACGCAATATTGGAATGCATTGTAAATATTCAACCACGTCAAAATCGCTGAAAAAAAATTGCGTGAATAGAACAAAATTAGTAGTACGAAGTATAAATTGTAATTAATTCACCTTCTGAAGAAAGATATCCAGCCTACGCCCTGTTTTCACAAAACAATATGTTAATCATTCATGCAAGCGTTGACCCAGCTGAAAAATCAATCAATCAATCAATGTCAATCGGGGAAATTAACTACAGGGGAGAAACACGAGAGATGATTACAAACACTAGCCAGCTCGTCCCTTGAATGTCTCGGTCCAAAGTATGGATTGGAAATGATATATTGAATGACTTTTAACGTATATTTGAGTAAAAAGAAACAACTGTGAAATATGACTAAACATAGCACAAAATTCTATGACAAATCTAATTAACCACAGTTAAAAAGCAGGATATCTACAAGTTCTTCTTATTCTTGAGGACAAAACCACCACCTGGTGTAGCCTCGTACTGGGAAAGTCACAATAAATAAATTAATAGCGATTTTCAAATCAGATTTTATTGAAGAAATGAAAACCTATGCATTGACAATAAAAAGGATGTAAAATATTGGTTATCACTAATTTTGGGTAGAAATTTGAATGTTTTGGGTTGAATTAGCAGATAAAAATTCTGGAAAAACATTTGTTTTACACTTCAACAGTTCAAAGACTGATACATTTATTTCAGTGAAATACTATCACCACCCTTTTTTTTAGGAACCTCGGCTGGTACCCTTACTTTTCAAAGTGTCCAGATCCGGCCCCCATGGACCTTTCGATGCTTAGTATTGGTACATTAAAATGGCCTAGTAAACCAGTATTTATCATGAATTCGTGGATCGTTACGGTGTATCCATCTGCACCATGAAAACTGATTTGTTCAATATGTCATAGTTTTCCTTTTCTTTTTCTTTTACCCTGGATTTGACTTTTTATGAGCAGCTCGGCAGGTGTTTCCAGAAAAGCAGAAGACGCTTACCGTACCAGTGCACCCGGTCCATGCTCCCAGTTCTTAGTAAAGTCTGAGTTGCTCATTTACTTTTGTTACTTTGTATGCATTACATGTATTTTAGTTACTTTATGGTCTTTGTTGTGTATGTCTGTATTCCATGTCTGGTCTTTGTCCTTGGATTTCATTCTTTTGATTTCCTTTAGAATCTTGGTTTCCTTGATAACTCTTTATATATATTAACAATTTATCATTTAATGTCCCAGTAGTGGATCCAGGGAGGAGGTGCAGGGGGTTGGCACCCCTCCTTTTTTTTCAAAGTGTCTGATTCCACCCCTGTATCCCGTTAAACGCATCATATTTTATACAGAGTAATTCTCATCCTTTTGGTTTGTGTGTATCTGTTTTCCCATTACTTTGAAGGTTTCTATTTAGATATTTTCAGGTGCACACTATTTCCTTTCTTTGCCTTGCTTTGCACGGCATTTGATCCAATTAACGCCTCCTTCAACTTAAATCCTGGATCACCAAAAAAAAAAAAAATTCCATCAATCATAAATTAATTACAAGCATAAGCCTTAGTAATGAAATGATAAGTGCTTTAAAATATTTTACAGAAGAAAACTTATTCAAATAATGAGCTGGAAGAACGGTACACAACTTGCCATCAGACAACGGAATACAAGTTTGAAATGCTCAACACCCACTGTACACGTCTACCTAACTTCAAGACCAAAAAACAAAAATCTTACATTCTACACAGCCAAATGTGTCACATATGATAATCATATGGTGCTCGATTCATATGATTCTCATATGGTAATTTGGACTGAAAAACATATGACAAGTATATGTTTGTGTAAAACATATGATTATCGTATGAAAACCATGCGATAATCATATGTATACTAAAACATATGATTATCATATGGTGCTCGATTTATATGATAATCATATGATGCAAACCATATGATTCTCATGTGTGGCACATTTGCCTGTGCAAATTACTATAATGCATAACTGTGTTAAATATGCGCACTGACCCTAAGTTTCAGAATAATAGCCAATAAAAGTGTGGCATGCTTTTGCCATTTCAAAGTTCAACATTGGGTCACATGAATTTCACCTTGACATTAATTGTTGACCCATGACCTTAAAAACCAGAATGGTTTCTATGGTCTATGAGTTTTCCACAGGTTTGGTCAAAATCAATTAAACGATTCTTAAATTAATTTAAGGAGGCAGACTTAGGGTAAGGGTGTATCATGAAATCAGGAATATGTATGTATTATATTCAATTTCACCAAAGCCTTTTAAGCTTTTCTTTGAAAAGCAGAATGGAACCTGTGCAAGTTATTTTGATGCTTACATGAGATTAAAGTAAACTGGTGAATACAAACATTTCAATGATTTGTAAGAGTTGTGTCCCTTACCCTACACAGGCAAAATTATTTCACATGATTTTCACATGAATTTCACTTGATTTTCACCTGAATTGAACAAATAAAGTGACAGAGTTCACGTGAAATTTGGGTGAATGGAGCCTTCATGTGAAATTCACAGGAAATGTTCACATGAAATTCGTGTTTAGAGAATTTCACATGAAAATCATGCTAATTTCATGTGAATTTCACATGAACTTCATGTGAAGCTCGATTAACATGAATTTCACGTGAAAAATACTTGACTGTGTAGGTATTCCTCCTTCAGTGAATAAACCCAGTATACCCTGGGCTGGGGATACCTCTTGAACTAGATATTGCGATGAAATCCATCTGTCTGGAACCCACTGTGGTAAAAATGCTGTATATTATGGTAACTTGACCTTTGTCTCAAGGTTCGAGGTCATCAACCATGATATGTGACACATCATACCCTCATGCATAATATCAAAAGCCTACACCAGACTACAAAAAAGTTCCAGTCTAGACACAATTTGTTGCAGACTGACTGATCACTAGAGGGACTTCACACTTTTGGAAGTGGGGCCAAAATTTGATAACATACATTTGTAGGCACGACCCTGGCAAAAACATTATCCACTGAAATACAAGACTTTCATCAAGACTCCCCAATTCACTTAAAGGCAGTTGCGAAAAATACATACACCAGTATCTTTGGAAAAAATCCCCCCCCAAAAAAACAAAAAAGCAGCAAGATGCCACAAAGCACTTTTTCCTGTTCCAAATTTTCTGGGAATAACAGTACCAAACTTAATATTCATAAGCCTAAGAACATTCTCAACTGATTATGAACTCATATAGCCCCAAGTCTTTGACTGGAGTTACCATGGAAGATATGAATGTACTTAAACTTGAGTACTTTTCAAGTTTCCTACAAAAGTCCCAAAAGTCTGCTCTAAATACATTTTCAGAGTAATGCAACCTCTCAAGCTCCAATCCACATTTTTATGAGGGGTTAATCCACCTATCAGACAGGGAACGAACAAGATAACAATGATTTGAAAAAAAAAATGTTTATTTCTCAGTAAGCAACTACTGTCACATAAAAATAGAATGATTGTAGTTTATAGACAGCCAAATGTGCCACATATGATAATCATATGGTGCATAATTCTTACAATTATCATATGGTAATTTTGGTTTGGAGACATATATGATAATCATGTGATAATCATATGTAAAGTGAAACATGATTATCATATGCCAATCATTTAATATGTTTGGATTTGTGTACTGTGTAATAACCATTTATTGTAATTGTTTGAATGAATAAATATTTGTATTTGTATGATTACTATATGTTGCAAGCTATATGATTCTCATGTGTGGCACATTTGCCCGTGTAAAATGAATATTTTGTGTCTTACCAGTTACAGTCAAACCTGTTTTAAGTGAACTTCAAAGGAAGAGTAAAATCATGACCAAATAAGGCAGGAGGCCTTTATAGACAGGTTAATTTTTACATAGAAGGCCCTCCATAGGGACATTATAATCAGTCTTTTAAGACAGGTTATCGGTAAATACAGGTGGTGGTTAAGACAGGTTTGACTAAGGAGCACAATTTATTCATGTGAGTAACATCACTGAATATTAATAAAATATCTAGAATTTTACTACACAGCCAGATGTGTCACATATTATAATCATATGGTGCTCGATTCATATGATAATCATCATATGATAGTCATATGATTATCATATTATTCTCATATGGTAATTTTGGCTTAAAAACATATGACAATCATATGTTTGTGTAAAACATATGATTATCATATGATAATCATGAGATAATCATATGTATATCAAAACATATGATTATCATATGGTGCTTGATTTATATGATAATCATATGATGCAAACCATATGATTCTCATGTGTGGCACATTTGCCTGTAATACAGTAATATATGACTGAAGAATTAACCAAAATAAATAAACCCCACCATTTTACTGTTATCATATAATTCTTAAACTATTCAACGAGTGAATTTTTTTAATGATCTATTGATAAAGATTGCCAATCGCTATTACAGTAAAATTATTTCAAATGATAAACCTCGAACAAAATGTAACAAATGGTCATGAATACAAGACAAACTTTGTTGTCAACATAGATTGTCCTATGAATGAAGATTTGAAAAAAAACATATCAAAAAGTCTAACTGGCTAAAGGTGGGGAAATGATATGCAAAAATGAAGAAGGGTACAAAATATACAGGAATTTATTACAGTGAAAACATTAGAACTTTAACCTTTATTAAGGAGGTAGACCTAGAATAAGGGACATATCTCTTGAAATCAGTGATATGTTTGTATCATACTCAATTTCATTTCATCAAAGCCTATCAAGCTTTCATCTGAAAACAGAAAGAAATCAGTCCAAGTTACTTTGATGCTTAATATGAGATTGATGCAAAATGCTGAATACAAAAGTTCCAGTGATTTGTAAGAGTTGTATCCCTTACCTCTACTAAACAGTAAGACTGTCTACACCAGAAATCTATAGCTTCCTTATAACAATTAGGAAATTTAGATGCATTTTGACCGAGTGTAAACCACTGAACAAAACCTTCAGTCGAGGAAAAAGGTTTGGGTAAGACTTGTTCCAATGTATATGATTCCAATTGTAAGATTCTGTGGCCCTTTTCACAAAAAATCATAAGAGTAAAATTAGTCGTAAGTTATGACGTTAAAATACTTTTATTTACTATGACGTCATAACTTACAACTAATTTTACACTTACAATTTTTGTGCAAAGGACCACAGGACAATACTACATGTTCTTTAGTCCAGCTAAGTACTCAAATATTACATTCTTAAATGATAGATGAAATAAACAAAACATTTAACTCAAGAAAGGTTGGAATTGTACAAAAAGCAATAAAAGCTTACATATATGGTTAAAGCCCATACAATGAAGATGTTCAGACAATAAGTGTTGATCTTCTCTCAGTTAACATCAATCACATGGAGGATATTTTAAGGGGTGGATACAGGATATCAGGTTGGGGGGGGGGGCATAAATGGAATTAAAATTCTGTGGGTAAAATTTGTGAAAAATCAAGATTTTATGCAAAAAGAAATGTTTTTTTCAATTCTGGGGGGTGGGGCGTACATCCGGCACACTGGTCCTTGGATCCGCACCCAAGTTCTACCAAAACATAACGAGGTAAGACAAACAATGACCAACTCTATCCCGTGAACATATGTATTGTATGCACTGTAAAACAGGGTTAAGAGTGTATCACATGTAATTTAGCTTCTCAAAAATAATGTGAAAAACACAAAATGAGATCTTGCTACAAAAAGACATCTATAAGAAGAAAAAAGCAATGTGAGCAAAGAAAGTGGCAAATAGATGCGAGGAACAATGACTAGAAACGCTACAGATAAGATCAGCTCTAACTTTTCAGGGCAACTGTCAGAAGAGCCGGCTCTAGGACAGTTCCAAGTGTCATACAACACTTCTGGAGTCAACTCTCCTGACAGTTCTGCTACTAAAAAATCATTTAGGGATTGAACTGTGCAACAAAGAATTTTACACTGACCAATTACTACACTTAATCAATTTCAAAAACAAAGACCCAAATGTAAAAAATATTAAACTGCCTGTTTTCTTAACTGATAATTGACTGATTTGGATGTCCATGGTTTCTCATTAATAAAACAGTTTAAAAAATTAATTGTAGGCAAGATTCATAGGAATTTGACAAGGAAACTGGCATTCAAAATTCGATACTTTTGGCCGTGAATAACAGATCAAATTTAAAGTTAATGCCCATGACTATGTATTTTAACAATACACTATACTCCAGTGGATTTTGCCATTTCCACCACTCCATAGTGGACAAAAAAGACACATTTCAATTCGTATCAAATTGTTTGCATTGGTATGATACAATACTAATTAATAACAATGTTGTACTCAAAATTTAAACATAAAATCTCATTTAAAAAGATGTTTCTTAAACTTGCATACATTAGCAAGCAAATCAGCACCTATTTTATATTTAGCAGGGCCAGATCCAGACATTCTAAAAATCGGGGAGGGTGCTAGCTGAGGTTCCCCAGAAAAAGGGGAGGGGGTGCCAGGACACTATTTGTCAGTTTTTGTCAATTTTACTCATGAAAACAACAGATTTTCCAATAAAAAGGGGTTGCCAACCCCCTGCACCCCCTCTGGATTTGGCACTGATTTAGAGTGGAATTTTTTTAAATAAAAATTTGGTTGATTAAAATGTATTTCTCTCTATTTACTTATACCCAACTCTGAAAATACAAAAATGCTATAAAATGCTAGCAGAAATATTACCTCTATACTCTGGTTAAAAATTTTTCCACACGATTAATCACTCATGGAGAATCGGAGAAAAATAATATAACCTGCACAACTTCTCAAAATGGTGTGTAATTCATCCAGTAGAATATTGCAAAGTGGACAGTGAAAATGGCAAAAAACACTCACTTTGTATTGTACATGTAAATCATCAAAGTTAAAAATATTAGTGGAAGAAAAATTGCACAGTACAGATATGGTTCCAACATTCAATTTTAATGATACTGTTACAGTAGTGCTAGTACAGCTGTCTGTAAGAACAAGGCAGCTAATTTTTATTTACTAATGACAAATTTTCTGACCAGAAAAATTCTGACCCTAAAGTTTCTTCTACTTTTCTGTAGTAGAACCAAACCAAATTTTAAGTGTTAATATCTCCAGTGGGCAACTTTCATATGTACTTTTATGAGTGCAAATGTAGTATTTCCAAACAAAAAATGATTTGAGACTAAGACAATAACCATAATCTTCTGCCTAGTTTTAAGGCAGAGCTGTACCTATAGTAGCTAACCAGACCGTTCACAAGGAGATTTCTATCACTGTATGGGTATATCAAGCTAAGTTTGATAAAAAGTTTAAATTTCTTTGTCAATTGTCGGGTTGACTACATTAGGTCTGTTTGTTTGTTGGGGTTTAACGCCTGAGCAGCAATATTTCGGCTATATTCAGGCGAAAACTACATTACAAAGTTCATCAGGTGATAGTCATTTAATCAAATGAAGACCAATTCTATTCCGTAAGGATATGTACTACACTGGCTGTAAATAGCAGGAAAAAATCAAAACTTTTGCATTAAAATTTACAATCTGCCTACACCTTGATTTTACAGATATAAATAACAGGAAAAAAATCTTTAAATTCCGCTTATACCTTATTTTTATAGATATATGTACCAAAAACAAGGCAATTGCATTATGGGATAGGGAACTTGGGACCATCATTATATGTAATAAAGCAGAAGCACAAAATTTTCCATAAAAATCAAATTTACCATCAAATATTTACATTTGTTATTTACATGGCTAACAATATATACAGATTAACAATTAACTTATCATTATTTTTATCATCTACTGAATAAAAGATAGACTATATAGCTACAGTAACTAATGAGTAAAAGATAGACTATGTAGTTACAGTAACTAGTGCAATATCACATTTCTAAATTGTTGCATACATTCAAGCTCCATTCAACTCAATACTGCCATCGAATTTAAATTCAAGAAAAAAGGAGTTTTAGGCTATTATTTGCTAATTTTAGCCAAAGATTTGAACAAATTTAACAAAACTTATCAACAAAATAGGGGTCTCAAACTCCTTGACCCTCTCTCCCATCCCCTAGGTCTAACACTGTTTTATCTTTTTCAGAATTAGGAAAAATGTCAGGTAAAGGAATCTTAATCTTATGGATTGAACAGCTTATAAATTGTGTTATAAAAAAATGCATTACATATACTATTGTAGATAAACAAATACATCCTCCCCCTTCATAGTGATGAGTTAAGCAATCCAGAGTATATAATATCAAAGGGAGAAATTGCATTTGGCCATAACTTACAATTATCAGTCACAATCGCTGATTATAATATATTTGCATAAACACTTCTTATTATAAAATAAATCTAATTAAAATTAGACCTACTAATTGTTCATTTCAGACACTGCATGCATGATCTAAAAACACTCCATTTTACTTCTTTGTTCAGATTACCTTTCTGATCAGCCAGTCAGATTTCAGCTTTCAGGATCATGAAAGCATTATTTAAAGGTGAAAACCTGAGAAATCTGAAAAGGTTACCTGACCAGAAAGTAGAATGGGGCGTTGTTGGATCCTACATGCAGTGACTGAATGGAACAAGTACAAGTATTAGGGCTGATTTTGATTAGAATGTGATAACATTAAAGCCAACACATAATCATGATTATATCAACCAAACCAAATAAAAATTATAATCGAAATATGTACCTTTCTGTGTAAGAATCAGGTAACAGGTGGCACATCATTTTCCCAAATTTAGTCATTGTTGCCTACAATATATTCAGTACATCTAGAAAACAACCAAAAAGCTATTTAAGTTTATCCTAAAGCATCTGTGACTTAGATATTTTTTGACTGCTTATACAAATGTAAAAGTGTGGGAAAGTTCTCCCCCATTTTTCTGTAATGCATTTCAACTAAAGTTGACCTATCAATATCTTAAAAAGGCAAATTTACAAACACTTTGATGGTTATTTCTGGTGGTTATCAGGTATAATTCATTGGTTAATAAAATAAAATCTCTGCGTTTTTTCCTTCATAGGCCACACCTTACATTTTGCCCCGATTCTTAGACGAAGAAGTACATAAATATTTCAAGATACATTGTGTTTAGACATGATTAATACTCAATTTATCATGCTATTATACATTGTAAACACAAAAGGATTAGTAAATAATAACAAAAATTTCATGCCTGCATGAATAAATCTACATTGTATGTACAATAAGTAATATAACACAAACTGTGTGGACACACACAAAAACTAAAGGCTATTCCGGTAAAAAAGCAGAACAAAACCCTTAACTTCAGAACTAGTTTGCAAAAGCCATGAAATTTGTGATTGTCTCCCATTGATGTTTTTTTTAATTAAATTGAAATGTCAGGATTAATTGACAATCAAAGGAAGCCATAATGTTACAACATCTTGAACTTTTTTTTACAGCAATTAAAATAGTTAACTTCAGAGAATAGAGTAGTTCACAGGACAACAGACCAGAAGACTTGAAACTTTGTATCATTCCGTATGTATCTAAACCTTATGTCTGAAAGAAAATTAAAATCCACATGTCAACTGTCAAGTTTACCACCTAAGGCAGTTTGTCAGCTGAAGGTCATACTATTAATGGAAATCCAACAACATACCTCATGGAGTTAACTATTTTGTTCGCTGTGAAATGTAGAACCAGAAAAATCAAGGAAAACCACTATAAATTGGGGACATAGGTGTTGTATATTGTAAAACATTTCCTATTTCCTGCCCATTTTATTATCTGAAGTGATAAAACAATAACACTGAATTTTAAGTTAAGTGCATCGTACATAACAACTTTCTATCAGTGTAAATTCATCATATCCATACAGTTTAGAGAAATACTCTTTAAGTCTTATTGTTTATTGTTCACAAGAACTGATCTTCATGTTCACACAATGAAATTTTTACCAGGTACTCCAAAATTAAAACATTTTCTAAAATAAAAATTGTAGTCAAGCTGAAAACACTAAGTCATAACTTCCTAATTCAATGGCATTTGTGAAACAACAAAAACTTGTAAAAATCAATCTATATAGGTTATCTTTTCCCCATGCAGTCGATAAGTTTCTCTTTCTTCCCTTTGACCTTAAAGAGGCTCTTGGATGGAAACTCAAGTCAGCTTATGGCAATTCTGTTTCCCGATTGGTCAAATACTGATAACTTAGTGGCGTTCAAAGAAAATGTATTGAAATTTCGTGCCATGTGTTATTTCCTGAATGAAATGTAGAAAATTACAAGTAAAAAGAACAAAATACTGTGTCAGCTATCTTTTTCCTAAAGATAGTACTTGTTTAAATATGGTGAACATGTTTTGAGGTTTCCATTTACATGAGATCAATTTACAAAGCAGAAATTGTCAAAATCAAAATAAAATATACAATGAACAAAAGGCTTTGCCAGGTGCAGCTTAATATGACTTCATATAAAAAGAAAAGATGGGCAACAACTGTAACCCGTAAATTTTTTTCGCAATTTTGGGTATGACCTGTAACACGTAAAGTAAACTGTTGTGAATATTTTCTTGGAAGAACATTATTATACAATTTAAAAAAAACAATTGTGAATTAAAAATTGCGCAAAATCAGAGTGAACACAGAGACCACACAAGAAACATGAAATGAACATTTCCTGGTTTACAGTATGAAATTAAGACTTGAAGAAAATCAGGTCTGTTTTGAAAAACCCAACCGAAAAGAACAAAATCTGTGTTGATCTTTTACTGGAATAGCCATTACTAAGATGTAATGAATACCTTGAGAATAAAGCCTGATATATTAGCACTGTGATTGTGTACAGCTTAGCTTTGGTCTTATTGTGTAGTTGGAGCAAATAAATATTCAAATTTGATCAGAGATGATTTTTCATCATAAATGGAGATTTCAGCTTTGCTAATTAATTTTAAGCAGAAATGATTTCTCATCATAAACTGTATACTCAATATTGCTACTTAAATCATCTCAAGAGAGAAGCAACAGAACACTCTACAAAATTCATTATACATGCTGCACATAAGTGGCCAACACTGGCAAGAAAGATAATTAGAAACTTTAATTTAACATACCAGTACAGGTATATAAGTGAAGTATTATCTAATTACCGGTATTGCAAAAATTCATTTCCATATCAGTACAACTTCGTTCATGTCTTGTTCATCTACTAATAGTAGAACAGATATTAGATATAAAAATATTACAATTTTGCAACAAAAATGTATTAATTAATGCCTTTAAGATGGTAATAAATTTACATTTAGGACACTGAATTCTTGCTCTTTCCAGAAATACTAGTAAGCAATTATAAAAATGTTACAATGTCCTATTTTACAAATGTTGTTAGTTTTTTCAATGAACAGAATACCAAAACAAGGTAAGAAATCAATACAAAGTGGCCCTGGGGTAAAAAAAAAAGCATTCATCTGCTGGTGTATGGCCCGATAATTTTGTGACCAACAAGTCAAGTCAAACAGACAAAGTCTGTTCGTCGCCTTTTTGATGTTTTTTTTTTCTGTTCAATATATAATGTTATGTAAACTCTGCTCTAGACCAGTTCATTTCCTGCAAGACTTACCTTGCTAGACCAGCTAGATAAATTTGCTTATTTCTACCCCAAAATTATATTTATTCTAAAAATACAAGTGCCAGAATTTGACAAAAAACTAGAAATATTGCACAATGCTTAATCTTTTGATCAATCCTCTTATTGAATTGACTTTTAAAGCATTTCAAATCATTATCAGCATACAATTATATCATCAGAGTAAATACAGATATTTTACAATTAAACAAGTATACAAATGTTTATGGGTAAATGACATCCAATGATAATAACTGTTACATTGCAAGGTCAGAATTCATGGTAACAAAGGTCAACACTGCTCTCATCCAATCAGAAGCACTGTTACACAAGCACTAACATGCCTATCTGAAGTATTTACAGCTCTTTAGACAGTTGTCCTATAAATATCCTAAAGCTCCTACAGATTCTGAAATTACAAATAGACACGTTTAAGGAGGTAGACCTAGGGTAAGGGACACAACTCTTTCAAATCATTCAAACGTGTGTATTCACCATTTTACAACAATCTCATGTTACATGTAGCATCAAAGTAAATTGGACTGATTTCATTCTGTTTCAAAGAAAAGCTTTAAAAGCTATTTGATTACTAAACTATTCATAATAAGTTTTTATTGATGTTTAGTTGTTTATGAATGGGAGACACAGTGTTCTAGGATTCTACTTTCCTGTCTCCAGGGGCAAGTACAATTTTGGTGTGAGGAAGTTAATTATTATGCCCCACTTTCCCTTTGGCAAGTAGAAAGCCTTTTAAAAGGATTTGTTAAGTTTGGAAAGCAAACTTCAAGTGTGGGAAAGTTAGTCCTCATTTAGAGTTTTCTCATGGAAACCTAAAATTTGGGAAAATCATAGAACACTGGCGATAGTGTCCCATTCTGGTGAATTCACAAGGTCATATGAGGAGCCAAGCCATATAACAACCAGACTGTAATTACACATGTACAACAAAATGGAACCAAATATTGGCAAAGTTGGAAGTAAATATACAGTATTAAGTACCATTCTGTGTAAGAATCAGGCAATGGGTGGCACATCATATTTCTCAATTTGGTCATTTTGGCCTCAAATTTTACAAACACTTTGATGGTTATTTCTCTGTGTTTTTTTTTCATGCACCACACCTTATGTACATTTTGCATGATTCTTAAACCGAGAAAGTACTTCAGTAAAATGAACAACCATAATAGTATTTGTAAAACGAAAATCCACAAATCTGTGGAAAAAAATGACGCCTATCTAGATTTGTTTTTTTCATATTCAAATTGTCACAATTTTTGAAGAAACTAGTCCTACTAGAATCAAATTAAATCATGAAAATCAATTTTATAATTGTTTTACCATAGGCTAGCCATTTATGTTGAATTAATTTTACCCCTTGCTGTTGATCAGGAAAAAGTTATGCATCAATGCATCATAATGATAAAAATCATAAAATTCAGGGATGTATGGATCAATCTAATAAAGTACTGCCATACATACATCATAAAGTCGTATAAACAGGTCTGACTTGACACATGTTTTGTTTTCGCGGAATGCACTCTTCAACATACACATACACGAAGACAGCTGTTCCTTTTGACAAAATTACATGTACATTTTGTACTCTGAACTGTATTTCAAAATCTTGCCAAATTTTAAAAAAAAAGTCTGCCCTAGACATTTTGTTCTCTCAAAAACCTTTCTTTAAATGATCACAAAATAATGTTTTGTCTGTCCACTTTGACAATAGGAATCATATCATTGTAATCAATTACATTTGAAATTATGAGTAATAATAATGTAATAGATTACATTTTTATCCCATGTAATCATGATGTAATTAATTGGATTTGATAAAACAATGATCAAATGGAATTTCCTTGACTTATTTTTTAATAATCCCAAGATGCATTGATTTTAAATTCACAAAATAAATTTTCCAGCTTTAAAAACTGAAGTTGCAGTGGAGCAGTACTATTTGATTTAATCCATCTGTACTTATAGAATAACAACTGAACTTCTATTTTTACCAAGGTAAGTATCGTTTAAGTAGCTGTCTTTGTAAGAATCATGCAAAAACTGAAAAATGTGATTCAATCCAATAAAGGCTTCATATTTTTATTTTTGACCTTAAATTGTTTTATGGGTCTACATTATGAAATGTGTAATTATTTATTCCTACCTGTCTGCTCTTAAGAGATAATCAACATTGAAAATCCAATAGATTCTATTTATTTGAGTGTCATTTACGGAGTTACCTCCCTTAATTTTGAAATCTGCAGCGCATTCTATATAATTATCATCTATGAATCACATTTTGCATGATTCTTAGCTGGAGTACTTCTTAAATAGGTAATTTTGAAATTTGCAGTGCATTCTATATAACTATCATCTATGAATCACATTTTGCATGATTGTTAGCTGGAGTACTTCCTAAATAGGTAATTTTGAAATTTGCAGTGCATTCTATATAATTATCATCTATCAATCACATTTTGCATGATTGTTAGCTGGAGTACTTCCTAAATAGGTAATTTTGAAATTTGCAGTGCATTCTATATAACTATCATCTATGAATAACATTTTGCATGATTGTTAGCTGGAGTACTTCTTAAATAGGTAATTTTGAAATTTGCAGTGCATTCTATATAACTATCATCTATGAATCACATTTTGCATGATTCTTAGCTGGAGTACTTCTTAAATAGGTAATTCCTACTCACTCATCTTTCTCTCGATACAGGAAGATCTATAACGTTAAGTTTAACATTATGTGGACATACTGCATCATATCCTCCCTTACTCTGCATCTGATTCTGCACTGAGGATAACTGAAGTAAAACAAAAATTTTCTTTAAAAGAAGTATAATATACTGTGAATGAACTGTTTTTCGTAAGGTACCAATTTTTGTGGTTTTCATGTATAGTGAAAGCCACAAAACCACAAATTCAAGAATCCACTGACTTGTGTTTCTTCCCTAAACCATGAAAATTGGTATCCAAGAATTAAATATTTTTTTAACAGTACAACACTTATGAGACCAGAAAATAAATTAGCCGTTTTCCCCTTTCAAACTAATTTTCACTATTTTCACGGGGAAATTAAGCGCCAAAAATAGTACCCTACTAAACACCATGTAACTCTTAACATTCTTTTAACCCAGAAAATTGATATTTGCAAATATATTCACTTTACTGAATCCGTGAAAATTAGCAACCATGAAAATCAATAAGTTTACATTTTATTTTGTTGCCTTTCATCATTATTTTTTGTTTATTCTAAGATTAACGCATGGATATACATGCACATGTATTTATACCATTCTTTTTTGTTCAATATCTGTAACTTATTAAGGCACATCTACATGTAATACAAAAGTATGTAACAAAGTTTCATCAAAATCCATCAAATTGTTCCGAAAGTTCATGGACAGAATGAGGGATAAACAGAGAGAAAGATGGACATACAATGAACATTTTTAAAAACTTCCTATAAACAAGATAAGAATGTGGAATTATTTTGGAATTTAAAATGATTCTTTTGCTTTGATAACATCAAGGCAGATACATGCAACTCATTATAGATTGAACATTTTAATGCAGCTTACATTTAATGAGTTTCGAGCTTCCCCAGATCCTATGTGAGCGGTGTGTCGGAATTCTGTGGGGTTGCCGATCATACTGGGATCCAATCGTCGACGCCTCCTCTGGAAAAAAAAACAAAAAAAAACTGGGACACAACTCTTAAAATCATTGGAATGTTTGTATTTAGCATTTCATATCAATCTCATCTAAGCATCAAAGTAACTTGGATTTATTTCATTCAGTTTCAAAGCAAAACTTGATAGGCTTTGGTGAAATTGAATATAATACTAAAAAACTGTTTTTTAAACAACACCTAAAACTTGAGCCAAAAAAGAAATTGTTGTGTCCGGAAAAGCTTTACAATACTGTATGGCAGGTTATTTTGGTGGGTGTAAAATTTGGCATTTGAGGAATAAAGGTACATAAAAATTTTTAAGGGATTCAACAAGGTTGCACTACCTTTTTAAAGGTGGTAGACCTAGTGTAAGGGACACAACTCTTAAAAAATCATTGGAATGTTTGTATCAGCATTTTACATTAAATTCATGTAAGCATCAAAGTAACTTAGATTAATTTCATTCTGTGTCAAATGAAAGCTTGATAGCCTTTGGTAAAATTGAATATGATACAAACATATCACTGATTTCATAAGTTATGGACCTCAGACCACCACTATTTTGAACACCTATACGGTTAAGAGACACAAATTTATTACCAGATCTAGACCTGCCTACCAGTTTTTAGTGGAGTACGAGTTGCTCATTTGCTTTTGTTACTTTGTATGTATGATTTTAGTTACTTTATGTTCTTTGTTGTGTATGTCTATTTTCTATGTCTGGTCTTTGTCTCTGAATTACATTATTTTGATTACCACTAGAACCTTGGTTCCCTTGAATACTCTACCACTCTATACACTTACAGGCTGAGGCTGTTCTGCAATACAGCAGGTAAAACAAAATAGTCCATCTCCCATCATTACAAATGATTATATGATTTATCACAGCTAAAAAACAGTTTTATATTCAGAACAGATCTGAGTCGATCCACCACTTCTTCAATAATTGTGCGTTGTTGTTACCCTTATAATTGAGCTGTCCTTAAGATCCCTTAAAGAAAACAATTCAATAGTGCGAGATATGCTACTGTTCTGTGTGCAAACTTCAGCTATCCTTAAAATTCCTTGTGACAGACTTCTGGTATAAGCACTTCAATATTTGTGACTGGATTTCACACCGTACTATTGGTAACTACCCTTAAGAACACAGAAATACTATTCTCTATAATGCTATGGAATTCTCTGATTTTACGTGTGGAATGTAGAAAGCTTGGAAATTCCTAGAGTTATCTCCCTTCTATCATTTCACAGAAAATTCTTATAAATTCTGAAATAGAAAAATATGACATCAGAAATGTTAGATAGTATCAGTTATTACTAGTTTGTATCTGCAATATTGATTAGGAATACATATCAGGTGTAACTATTTTTATGTGTAAGTATTTGTTTGAATCAGGCAAAATGGGAAAAATCAGAAACATGCATAACAAAAACCCACCGATCTGACAATAAAATATCACTCAAGGATGCTTTCTCTATTTGAAAAGACCATTATTTGATCTCTGCATCTCTGGCTTTGCTCAGAAATTTTTCAATAGAATCTTAGAAAAATGTGGTTTTTGACAGAGTTATCTGCCCTTGAAATGTCCATTTTCAGTGCATTTCATTGAAATTGTAACTCAATGGTCCAGCATGATATGGAAAATCTTGTCTGTTTTCCTTGATTCTGATGGTGCAAATAGTCAAATTACACTATCAAAATGACGTTTTGTTTTTCAATGTTACACCCACTGCCTGATTCTTACAGCGACTGACACTTAATATACAAGATGGGATGTAAAGACATCTGTTACTGTGACGAGTAAATAACAATGGTACAATTTATTCAAAGTATTTTCAAGTACATGTGTTTCTCAAGTGATCCCCTGTCAATTGATGATCTCCACTGAATGACAGGGTTGGGGCTGATTGCTTTCAAATCCAATTAATTACATCATGATTACATGAGATAAAAATGTAATCTATTACATTATTATTACTCATAATTTCAAATGTAATTGATTACAATGATATGATTCCTATTGTCAAAAAGGACAGACAAAACATTATTTTGTGACCATTTAAAGAAAGGTATTTGAGAGAACAAAATGTCTAGGGCAGACTTATCTTTTAAAATTTGGCAAGATTTTGAAATACAGTTCAGAGTACAAAATGTACATGTAATTTTGCCAAAAGGAACAGCTGTCTTTGTGTATGTGTATGTTGAAGAGTGCATTCCGCAAAAACAAAACATGTGTCAAGTCAGACCTGTTTATATGACTTAATGATGTATGTTTGGCAGTACTTTATAAAACTGATCCATACATCCCTGAATTTTATGATTTTTAACATTGTAAGTATTGTTGAAAGATTCTCTGTAGAGCGTAATTAACAGTCAAATTCATAGATAATATACAGAATCCCTATCCTGAAAATTTAAGACCTTCTGTCCCTGACCACCCTTCTCCCTTCCTAATTTCCTTATTTATTTATTTATTCCTACAAAAGGGCCCACAAGGGCAACATGAGAGTAAAAAACAATATAAATTTAGATAAACTGCAGGAAAGAAGTTTCTTGATTAATAAAACAAGAAATCTGTGAGCTATTGAAAGTAGTGATACCCTGTTTTCAAACATGATATAGGAAAAATAAACTAAGTCCTTGGTGAACAGGAAGTTGTAGTTGAATTTTTCAAAAAAAAATGGATCCCTGTCAAATGGCATACCTACAGGAAGAATGTGTTTAAATTTCAAGTCACTTTGATGAATTAAGTTGATGAGAAACTGTGAGCAAAAAAACTACTGTGAAAGTTTCGTGGATGCCAATTTTTGTGTATTGAGGAAAATACACAAGTTTGTGAATTCTTGAATTCCTGGTTTTGTGGTTTTCAGTATACACATCAATGGAAATCTCTTCTACTTTGGGAACCAAATTTCGTGGTTTGGCAATGAAAACCATGAAAATTGGCATACCCACAAATAATAGTACCTTCACAGACACAGACACAGACAGACAAGGTTAAAACAGTATACCACTCACGTTCGAGCAGGGGTATAAAAATTAACATACTAATTAGTTAAATAGTTAAATTGCCCCAGGCAGGTCCGGGTGTCAAAAGAATAGGCCTGCAACAGCGCTAAGCTTGTTGTAAAAGGTGACTAAATAGTGCTCAGAACCCTAGCCGCCCCATGCTAGTCCGGGTGTCAAAAGAATAAGCCTGCAGCAGTGCTAAGCTTGTCGTAAAAGGCGACTAAATAGTGCTCAGAAACCTAGCCGGGACCAGTCCAGGTCCGGATGTCAAAAGAATAAGCCTGCAGCAGTGCCAAGCTTGTCGTAAAAGGCAACTAAATAGTGCTCAGTACCTTAGCAGGGGGCTAGGGCACTCTGCTCACAGAGCAACTGGGTTGTGTGCCCCAGGTGGTGGAATGGGGTGGGGTACCCCTGGTAGGTTACATGCTGCAGTTGTCAGGCTATAATATGGAAAACCTGACCGCAGACCATAGTGGTGCACCATGTTGGGAAAGATGCCACGTTCCTCGCACATTAAAAAAACCCTACTGTGGTATTCTCCCAGAATAGGAACCATAGGGCTAAATTGCCTGACCCTACCCACCTATCCCCATTTCCTTTGGCAATCAAAATTTGTCGACACATTATCCTTGTGTCCCATCCCATTTTTCATTTCATTATCATTTCATGTTCATTTTATCATCCACTTCATGTTCATTGGCTGAATATAGCTGAAATATTGCTGCTCGGACGTTAAACCCTAAGAAACAAACAAATCATTTAACACAATGAGATAAAAATGCTCAATGTCTATATTTAAGAGCTTTGACATCATATCATAAGATACAAATACAAAATGTACATGTATCACTAAATGCCGGTAAATAGAACACCTACTAATATAATCTACAAGTACATGTATCATAACACTGAGGATGTACATACATGTACATGTATCAGACAATAAACAAATATTATTTATATCCAGTGAGTAATAGCTACAAGATACTAATCCACATGTACATGTATCATAATACCAGATTTACATACATGTACTAATATTAGACAATACACAAATACAAAATGAAAAATATTTATATCCAGTGTGTAATAGTCTGAAGTTCATGTTCATCAGTGACATATAGAAATATACATTATTCATGAACATTTACTGAAAGACAATTCAATATTACATGACTTTTTTCCAGTTCAAAAGTTCAGGTTTTCTGTATTATAGCCTGACAACCCCAGCATGTAACCTACCAGGGGTACCCCACCCCATTCCACCACCTGGGGCACACAACCCAGTTGCTCGGTGGGCAGAGCGCCCTAGCCCCCTGCTAAGGTACTGAGCACTATTTAGTTGCCTTTATGACAAGCTTAGCGCTGCTGCAGGCTAATTCTTTTGACACACGGACCTGCACAGGTGACTTTTTTCCAGTTCTAAAGTAGTGTTCCCATCAGTTTTTTATTGGTAATTTTTTATTCAGCTCATGCAGTGTTTCTCCCATAGACTCAATGTAAAAAATGTATACTGAATTAAAAAAAAAATCTCTACCTACCTACCCTATTTGTTCAAAGATATATAGGAATAACCCATATCACTATCTGATACAATTACATTAAAACTCATGAACATGAACTTAAAAAGAATTCAATATCATGTGACTTCTTATTTTTATTGCATAGCAGTTTTAAGTTAAGGCTTTCACCAGTAAAATCCAAATGATGATGAAATTTACAACAATTAAAACCTGCTTCCCAAACTTAATGAATCTTTTCTGATATTCAAGATCTCTACTTGACAAAGAGAAAGTGGAACCTAATAAACAGTTTCAGTCTCCATGCACAAAATCAAATAGCAAAGTGGACTCCTGGGATCGATTTCACAAAAAATCAGGACTCCTGGGGTCGATTTCACAAAAATCATAAGTGTAAAGTTGATCATAAGCAATGACATCACAACCTAAAATAGCATTGTGACATCAAAATTCAGATTAATTTCACACTTACGACTATTTGTGAAACCGACGCCTGTAGAACACTGCCGATAGGCATTTCATGTTATAATGATATACAGTTTCTAGCAAAAAGGGAAACTATTCAAGTATGGAATTCTTGTTCTCTTAACAGAAATGCATGTCTTTGATACTTTTATCATCTAGTAGACTGACATTTAATCTAGTAAAAATCCCTATCATAAACACTGTTGAAATAACATTGGAAAAATTCATTGTAATCTTTGAAAAATATACATAAATATACTTTTCTTGGAAAAAGGTGGTCGGTAGATATAACACCTATTATACATCAAAACAAAACCATTATGTCATTAACAATACACAAATAAAATTACTTAGATTCTCATTCCGTCTCGCCCCTAAAAAAATGACAAAAATAAAAAATTGGGGGGTGGGTGGGTGGTATTTCAAAATCAGGATTTTTTTGGTGTCAGTTTCTAGTATGGAGATACTATAACACACAAATCTTTCATTTCTTGATGACTAAGACAATGTTTCTTTTCATGCAACTGATTTGGCTGTGGATTAAGAACATATTCATACTCCAGATAGTTTAATTAGGCTAGCAAATATCTGGTAAAAAAAAAATAATAACAAAATTAAAATCCTCCGACAAGCCCAATATTTTTTGTGAATGTTGGATGAAAATCTACCATTCAAATATACTTGGCCTGATAGGAAATAGTGTTTAAGCATACTTACAAATACATGAAATACTGCGAAATACCTTAACTATCAAATATTTCAAAATCTTCTATTAAACACATGTTAATACTCCTCCATGTACAAGATTACCTTCTCGAAAATAAAGATTAACTTTTATTTACATCATAAAATCACATGTCATTTTATTTTATGTAAATACATGCATGATAAAAATAGAACAGAGATGCTAAAAATAAATTGGGGATTTTTTAGGAAAAGGTGTCTGTGTGTGATGACCATATTTAGGCCCTTGTACTTAAATTTATTTTCTTGTACTGTATTTCTCTATTTAATTTTTTTTTCTGCTACAATATTTCATTTTAAAGTGGAATTTATTAACATTGGTTTATCAATCCTTTTGCAGAAATATCAAACATTTCAGGATGAGAACATCTGATCAATGGAACTGACCCTGCTTTGAACTAATCCAACACACCAAGCCCCAGGTACATATACATGTACGCATGACACTCCGATAGGACACAAAATTCTGACTTTAAGCCAACTAGTGAACAATCTTTCTTCTATATCCCAGACAATTTTAAAGTCGTCTGTATGAATTGGCATAGGATACAACCTACAACCTTCAGCACTGGCGGCAGGCATTCTAGCTAAGACGACCGAGACAGTTAAAAGCAAAATTAATGATTGAACACAAGAGCTTATATTTCAATGGAAAAACATACAAATGAAAACAGAGAAAAACAATCAACGAAACACATAAACAGAGCCAGGGGGAAGATATTTTCCCAATCCTTTGGTTGAATTATTGAGTAACTCAGACAGAAAGTCTCCAGGGTTGGATTCTCACAAACCCCCAATCCTTTTGTTTTAAAATTTAGTTAAATTTGTGTAAAATTTGACAAAAATGAGGCAATGATAGCCTCGATCCCCCATTTTTGATAAACTCTGGATTATTCTGATCCATAAAAAAAATAAAATGAAGGCACAAATCATTTGCTAATTCTAGAAACTGTGCTGAAAATGATGTTTCCTGTACAAAAGTGGATCACATAAAGGAAGGAAGAAGCAGATATTCTCATGTCTTAAAGATGCATGGTATCCATAATTTTTAAATAATGGCCTAAAAGAAAGTAGTGATCCAAATAATTTGATGAAACATCACACTCCGACTAAATGAATGTTAAATGATCAGGATGTACTGTATTTCAGAATAAATTACTTCTCGAAAGAATAATAGATTATATTCAGTCATATACAGGTTTGCATACAAGTATATAAACCTTGAAACTTGAAGACATCAGAAAGGGAGACAATTTTCTTAATCAAAATGTTGCGACTAGTTTTCTAACAGTGACATTCAACTTCCTTAAATAGTTATATAATTTATAAATCAATCCTATCTTTTGAGTGCAGGGGTTTTATTATTTTTTTCGCAACGCAGATACCTTTGGTTTTGTAGGAGGTACCAGTACTTTTTATCATTTTGTTTAATGAACATGTATGAAATTTATAATTCTGGAGGTACGTTTCAGTAGTTTAGAAGGGAAAAAGTACCTGGTACTGCCTCTTAATGAAAGGCCTGTGAGCGTTAATCAATGCAAAATGTTCACATTTCCCCCTTATCATTTCTCATAAAAATTTATATTCGAAAAACAAGAGTTTAATCTCCCAAGTAAATTCACTTTTAAGTATTTTGTAATCAGTAAAAAAGACAAGATTTTCATCACATTTTAATAAAAAGAATTATTACTTCATAAAACTACACTGCAAAATGAATAATTCAAGGGCAGATAATTCTGCTATAAGCAATATCCAGGTACAAAAGAGTAATCAAGGAAACAAAGATTCTAGCGGAAATCAAAAGAATGTAATCCTGGGAACAAAGACCAGACAAGGAAAACAGACAAACACAACAAAGAACATAAAATAACCAAAATAATACATACAAAGTAACAAAAGTAAATGAGCACCCATTAAAAACTAAGAGCATGGACCATGTGCACCGGTAGGGTAAGTGTCCGCTGCATATTATAAAATGTATTCTATTGAAAAAATTATGTTTATGGCAATTCTGCAGAAAATGGTGGTTAATCATAAAACAGAATGTCAAAGATCGACATGATTCAGATTAAACAATATTTGCCTGATTCTTAATTACATTTATACTTAATTGACCCACAGCAACTTATCAACTTCACTCTCTATTGTTGCTGTGTAATTATCAAGAGGTTTTTATAAGTATGATTAAGCATCTACTTTTACAAGCTTTAAGAATCAATTTCACTAATACATTTTTTTCTTGGTGTAATCAATGGTAACCATGTGACTGCCAACCCTCATTTAAATTCATACACATTTATTCATATACAGATTAATAGATTTTAAATAGAATAAAATAACAACGTTCCAATGTCCCCTGCGTAGAAAGAAACATTTCAACCAATAAATTGCCTTCTTTATTAGTGTAAACTTTAAATTTTCTAAGTCCAAGGGCCATAATTTCTGTAAAAATCAGTCAACCATAACCAAAGTTGAACTTAATCTGTTTCTCTTCATAATAAGGCTACATACCAAAAACAAATTTATTTGGTAGGAGCTTTACACAAAAAAAGTGTAAAAAACTCTTACAGACGGACGGACGCCTGGTACTTCCATGTCCTCCTGTGACACGTAGCAGGGAACAATAAAACATAAATGATAGTTTAATACATACATGTACATGAATCATATGGTAAACAAGGGTACCTATAAACAACTGATTTATTATACCATAAAGTAAATATTTGAAATAAAAATAGATTTTTTAGCTGTTAAATGCAATGTCTGATGCATTATAAACAGAAAAAAACAATGATGTACTTTTTTGTAAAGTGTATCCAGGCTTAAAGGTTATTACATGTGTGTGTAATTGGAAAAATTATCAGGCCAATAGGTATTCCATCAAGATTTAAAAACACAATTTGCCTGTGATACGCAGAAGTACTTATAAATATGGGTATATTTAATACCTTTTTGTGATTGATTAATTTTGATTTTATGCAAGGGTTTAAGTGAGCTTTCAAGTGAAATAAGTTCAGGACTTTTTTTTAAAATTTCAAATGAAAGGCCCTCTTGAGGAAAATGAAAGGTCCTCAATAAAGTTTCAGCACTGAAGATTGGAAGTCCAGGACCTACAAATAAAAAAGAACTCAAAGGTCCTGGTTAAAAAATTGAGGGTCTGGGATTTTTACTACTAGAAATGTGAACCCACATTAAACTCTGAGGCCACATTTTTTACGCTTTCCAGTTCAAGAATGTGACAAAATTAACAGACCATGCTTTGTACTAGTCCAACACAGTAAGCAGGATTTTTAATGTGCTAATTTACAGGAGCAACAAGCCATAATAAAGCATAGCATCCACAAAGTCTCTACATATTGATTCCAAGCCAACCAGTGGTTCATTTTAAGGAGGTAGACCTAGGGTAAGGGACACAACCCATACAAACCATCGGAACGTTTGTATTCAGCATTTTACATCAATGTCATGTAAGCATCAAAGTAACTAAGATTAATTTCATTCTGTATCAAATGAAAGCTTAATAGCCTTTGGTGAAATTGAATATGATACAAACATATCACTGACTTCATGACTTATGTCCCTCACCCTAGGTCTACCTCCTTAATTCGTTTATCTTGTATGCTTGACTAAGAAGCAGTGGCTATCAATTTCAAGTCATTAGTATGACATGTTCAAGAGTTCAACCCACAAGTTTAGAATTCAAGGCGAGTGTGCTTTCTTGAGAAATCAGAAGCAGTTTACAAGGTATATTAAACAGTAGAAATACATGTATTTACAAGTAAATGAACATAAACACTCTGAAGTTCAGTTTGAACATCCGTTGCCCAGAGTTTTTGCATATTAGTGTCTTATTTTGTTAAGGTATAGAAGAAGGTAATTTTTGCAGGGTGCTAATTTTGGCATATTTTAGCAGTCTGTATAAAAACACAAAAATAAATTCCAAGAAATATTTACTTTTGGCTTAAGTACTTCATGCACCACTAAGCATCCATCAAAATAAGAAATGCAATAAATATACCTTTTTGCCTAAAAATTACAAAAATTTACTCACCAAAATAATCAGCCATATGATATTACCTTTTATAAATACTCATAAAAGTTTGGTTGCCCTAATTGCACCAACAAAGAAACACTTACCACATCAACTTCTTTAAGATTTATCACATTTAAAAAAATTATGTATTTTTACTAAAAAGTTTTGTGAAAAAAAGAACATTTCAAAGAAATTTAGGAGATTCAAATTCTAAAGTTAACAATGATTGAAGAAAAAAAAACTGATTTAAAAGAACGATTTAGAACAAACCCCTTTTCACCTAAACTCCTACCATGGTGAAGCTAAAAAAAAATACTGATTCAATCACTTTTATGAACATCAAATGCATTACATAGATTGTAGATATACACAAAACACACAAAGATCAAATATTGTAATCTAAAAAACTTCTGTCACAGTCAGGGGCAGATAACTCTAATCTCCATTTAATTAATACATAGATAAAAGTGGGAATTACCGCCATCATATGTCATGTAGACAATTTGTTTCTGTGTATTTATGTGTCATATATAACATTAATAATCAGGCTCCATCAACATCAACAAGCTCTTTAACTAAACAAAGTACTGCAAGTACAGTTAATCTGATAAACAATTTTCTTACAAAATCTATACCACTGAAAATATGCGGTGAAGTGGCTTATCTAGAGATTATGAAAAAAAGGGGGAGGTGTTACAATAATCTGATAAACGAATTACTTGCAGATATATTTCAGTGAAAATATGCAGAGAAGCAGCTGATCTGGGGATTATTCAAAAAGGAAGAGGTGTTAGACAGAAATAATTTATCATTGAAAGTGAAAGCTCCTAGAAAATTATGCAGATCAATTGCTTTGGAAAAAGGGGAGATAAAAAGATGCCCTCATATTCTCCTAGGGCACAGAATATACACAAGCTCTTAAGTTAAATGGGTTATCTCACTTTTAATGCACTTTAAAATAATCCTGCATATCTTTTTGATATGATGTAACCAACATACATGTAAAGTTTCATCAAAATCAATAAAATGGTTCAAAAGGAGTTGCCCTTCAAAAGTAAACAGACAGATGGACAGATGAATAGACAAAGTGTTCCAATGGGTTTCTACTTTTAAGAGTTTAGATTGGTAGTAGTCAGAGGTTGTGAATCTCAATTTATGACCCACAACAAATGAAATTTCATTTACCTGTGTCTTGGACCTTTAACCCTAATTTTTTATGGACACTTTATATGTACATGTATGTTGACTTTTCATTTCCTTCAATTACACTGGTGGTTTGAAACTTTGAGAAGTATACAGAGCTTCCACTTATGAAAGAAAATTTGAACCTTTGCAGTTTCTCATTACACTTTAGTCTATACTAACAGATAAAATAATCTCACCAGACCTTTGCAATAATATTGCTATTATGTACATCATGAAAGAGATCCTGACTCATGTACCTTTTATTAAATTTAATTGGACTAAACTCATGAAAAGTGTCTAAACATGCTATAAGAATAACACATCAAGAACAATCTGCCAGTCTTATCATGATAAAGGAACACTTCATGGCCAAAATTTCAAAGCTGACCAAACATAAAAACTTCATTAAAATGGAATCTTATCAAGCCCATCTCTTAGTACCTAAGCCAAAAGTTTACATATCAAACATCATATCATCATAAGACATATTTTCAAACTACTACAAAACATCTGTTGTTTTTACTTGGGTGATGGCCGATGTGATCTCATCAGCAACAGCTTGGAGAAAAAATGGTATGTGCTAAATCTGTGGATGACCAGAAAGGAATGGAACTGGCTGTTAATTTAAAGAACGTTTCAAATCTACTTAAATATGTATGTGTTTGACTTTGAAATTATTTCACCAAACATTTGAAATAATATATATCAGCAAAAGTATCAAGCACTAATAGATACTTGTACATGTATTTATAATTTTGTTCACTTTAAAATCAGCTATATGCATTCATTTGAACTGAAAAAAATGTATAAATCATTTTTCCATCCTAAACCATTAAATTATATCTGAAATACTTTCACCAACATGAAACTCAGCCATGCCAGTAATATACTTCCATACCATATTTTAGCTCCAGCCAAAAAAAGCATGAATACTATAAAATTCAACTTGACTTGTTTAGGTTAAAAGCCACATCTTTTAACCTATCAGTCATTGTAATGCTATGATTGAAATTTCACAACTTAACCACATGACACAAATTCCAACTGTAGGTCAATACTGATACACACTGAGTCTTTACTGTACATACATTGCAGTGTACTTACATTCATTTCATCACTTATTGAATCAAACCACACATAGGATTGATTCTTTATAAATTTGTCAAGATTGGATTTTTTAGTATCAATTTCAAGGGTTTTACCTAAATAATTTCCTTTAGTAGCCCACAGTTGAAATATACAATGTGATGTTGCCCTCCCCCCCAAGTTGAAATATACAATGTAGTGTTGCCCACAGTTGAAATATACAATGTAGTGTAGCCCACATTTGAAATATACAATGTACAATGTAGTGTTGTTCACAGTTGAAATATACAATGTAGTGTAGCCCACACTTGAAATATACAATGAAGTGTGTCCTACAACTGAAATATACAAAGTAGTGTTGCCCACAGTTGAAATATACAATGTAGTATCCCACTAAAACTCTACATGTAGAGTAGAAGGTTTAGGTAGCCTACACTAAATTGTAGGGGATATATCGGCTAATGAGGGACTGCAAAGTCCAAATCCTGAATTTGGGAAAAGGGTAACTTCTGTACATTGCCAATGCTGTTTCACATACCCAATATACAGAAATATCATACCATCACCGTGTATAGAAAGTAGAAAAGCAGTTGCTAAGGAATATAATGTATATACAATTAATACCAGAACAATGTACTTTTACAATAGTGATATACATGTACATTGTATAATACTGAAAAATTAATTATGTATGATATTTTTCATCAACTATAACATACCATCAGATACCTTATATCCAGAACAACATCTTTAATTCATCTCATATGTACAACGTTAGTGTAGTATAACATGATTACTTCTGATTAGTTTTCCATCTTTCTTATGAACTCTATCATTTCACAGAACATGCAACAAGTCTCTTTGTATTATTGTATACAATATATACTGTATGTTGAATTCAAGATATTGTTTTTTTTTAAATCTAAAACAACACTAGATTATGTTTTTTCTGTAATTTACAAAAATAATTTATGATTTTCCTTGGAGCAACAAGGCTACAAAATTTCAAAAATCTTGAATATAGTCATTACATAATTCCATGAGCTACAATTATACACCTTTATACCAGGTGGTAGAAAACAACTGCAAACAAATTTTAAGAGGGAATTCGAAATTAGGAGTGAGGATCCAAACTATTATTCCTAATTGGTCAGAATTCACTCCCAAAAAAGCATGAAATCAACATGGTTTTCTTACAGAAATTGGGGGGGGGGGTCCCAACATCCAGAAGTCATAACTCCCCCCTCAGGGAACAGCCACTGAATTTCTCAACCTTAACAAAAGATTTTTTGTAACAAACAAAACATTTAATAAACAATAGTTGACTTTTAATAAAAAAAAAAGTGATACATATCTCAAAATTACCGAAAAAGTTAACACACAAACTTACAATAATCCTAAATATAATTTAATATCCGTCATATGATCACAGGTATTTGGTTAATCACATGCATTGATCCATAAAAAATCCAGCAAGAAACTCACCGTCCTTCAAATATATATATAATCCATTTTAGCCTCCTAAATATCACACACACACTATAGTACAATACCAGGATCACATTATCAATATTAATCTATTATCCATCCCCTTAGAGAAAATATCTACATAGTTTCATTCAAATTGAGATGAGGAAATTGACTTACAAATATGACCTTTGAACTCTGGTGTAATGTTTAGTCAACAAAATAATTAACACCTGTTCATCTTTTGTTTACCTGATGATGTGTATTGCATGAGGTGAGATGTAAACAAGTAAACAACATTGTGTATTACTTAGGATTTTGGCGACAAAATGATTAATCATTACATGTATATGTACCGGTATTAAACGACCTTGGCTGGTGTAATTTGTTACATGTACTTGTAGGCTGAGGTAATTGTGTTTACAACATGACACAAGGTGAAACCTGAATAAACCAGTTACTCAGCAACAAAATTCCCACTTCCCTCAGGGAGCGGGTAGGAAATTAAGGGGCTGTTCATTTGAGGTACGTTGGAGCTATTATCTACAAGTGTATACATGTACATACAGTAACAGACTGCCAATTGTGTGAGGTTTTCCTCCATGTTCATTGAAGATTCATGGGTGGTCTTCAGCAGCTGACATTTTTCATCCCATGGTACATGTACATGTAATCACCATATCCATTCTCCTTTTATACAGATACTATATATTTTTGCCATCTTAGGCAACAACAAAAAATTAAAAGTCTTGTTACCTGCTAGCAGCAAGCAAAAAATAGGGTAGGGGTGTAGGTACATGAAGGTAGTCAAAAATATTTTATTTTTCAAAAACATTTTACATTGAGTTAATGGGGAAACAATGGACTTTGAATTAAAAGAGCAATAAAATGTTTCGGTACCAAAAAAATATTGCCATTGGGTTGTATGGTAGCGGTTGACTTATTTTTTTTAGGCCTAAACAAAAGTTAAAAAGATTTTGTACACATAATTACAGAATGGTATGGTACTTCAAATAGGATATCATAATACTTTATCAGACCCTAAATAGAAAGTCAAATAAAAGAATGATTGGCAGGGTTTGTCTATTGAAGGTAAAAATAAATCTTAGTAATTTAGTGCCTCCTGTAAAACTGCCAGAAGTTAAGTAGTGGTCTTTGTAAGAATCATGCAAAATCTGAAAAATGTGATTCACCCCAAAAAAGGCTACATTTTCATTTTTGTAATTAATTTGCTTTATTGGTCTATACTATGAAATGTGTAATTATTCATTCAAATCTGCCTGCTCTTAGGAGATAATCAACACTGAAAATCCAATAGATTCTATTGTATTTGGGTATTGTTTACAGAGTTATCTACCTTAATTTTGAAATCTACAGTGCATTCTATATACATGTAATTTTTATCTCCTAAGAACATGAGTCATATGAAAAACTGAATGTTAATTTCTATTTACTATGGCAATTCAAACAAAATATCAAAAATAAAAATGTGTAGGCTTTTTTATTAATGAATCAAATTTTGCATGATTCTTAGCTGGAGTGCTACTTAACAGACCAAAATAAGACTGATACAATATTGACATAGCTTGTACTTAAACGTAACATGTACCAATGTTCCTCCTATGTCATTATAGCACTGTACTTTACAGTACTATGATTTCTAAGCACTGTGTTTTAGTAAGAATGCAATATGGGCACTGTGCTATTATGTTGGAGGAAGGCCAAAAGAGCTGTGCTATGCCTGTAACCATGTGTTATCTGTAATTAGTTTTAGTAAGAATGCACTATGGGCACTGTGCTATAATGTTGGAGGAAGGCCAAAAGAGCTGTGCTATGCCAGTAACCACTGTGCTATTCCAAAATTACAGGGAGAACTCTGCAAGTACATGTACATTTCATTGAGGCAAAATTTAACCCAGACAAAATTAGACTTACCAAACTTTTACAGTACTGTTTGAAAAGAGAAATATATTTATCATATATACATCTACAATTAAGAATATCCCAATTGGGATTTACATTTCTAGAAGAAAACACAGGTTGGGATTTACATTTCTAAAAGAAAACACTTGCAGTTTGGGATTTACATTTCTAAAAGAAAACACTTGCAGTTTGGGATTTACTTTCACAGCTCTACTTGTTTATCGCAATGAAAAATGGGTTGTGAATGTAAGTTAATTTGTGTTGATAAAGAGTTCCCACTCCAAAGTGCATAACTGTTATTGTGTGAAATGGTCAGTGTTCTAGGATTTTTCAGAAATTGAGGTTTCCTCGGGAAAAATCCATATAAAATCAACCTTCCCACAGTCAATGACTGCTTTCCTAACAAAACAAATCCTTACAGCATATGAAGTTTTCAACTTGCCACAGGAAAATGTAACTAAGTACCTAATTTTCCCTAACCAAAATTTCACTTGCCCCAGGTAACAGGAAATAGGAATTCTAGAACACTAAAGAGTAATCAAGGGAACCAAGATTCTAAGAGAAATCAAAAGAATGTAATCCAGGGACAAAGACCAGACATGGAAACCAGACAAAACACAACAAAGAACACAAATTAACTAAATTAATACATTGTTGTACATACAAAGTACAAAAGTAAATAAGCAACTCCAACTCAAAGAGCTGAGAGCATGGACCAGGTGCACCGGTAGGGTTAGCACTCCTCTGCTTTCCTGGAAACACCTGCTGAGTTGTTCATAAAAAGTCAAGTCCGCGGTAGATGAAAGAGGAACTATGACACATTGAACAAATCAGTTTTCATGGTGCAGACGGATACACTGTAACTGTGATGTACACATGTATTGTAGCAAGGAGACATCCAGCAAACACAGTGAAACGTAAATGACTTACAGCATTTGGTCTGTCAAAAATTTTCACATTTTCTTGTTTGACTGAAATGGTTAATAGTCTAAATACAATGTATGCTATATGGTAAGACAGATCATAAATGCATTTCATCATGTCATGGATAAAATACAATATGAACATGAAAAATGAAACTGACCATATAAACTTTTTATGAATCCATGAATAATCAGACTCTTTATGACTGCCAGTAAAACTTAAGATACAAAGTTGTCACTATACATGTATATGCAGTTTAAGAAAAGCATACAAGTACCTTGAATATGCTCTGGTAAAACTCCTCAATGAACATGAGAGTCAATGACTCTACCATACATGTACATGCATTGGAATGAAAAAAAGCCATCATTTTGATAGGGTAATTTGACTATTTGCACCATCAGAATCAAGGGAAACAGACAAGATTTTCCATATCATGCTGGGCTATTAAGTTACAATTTCATTGAAATGTACTGAAAATGAACATTTCAAGGGCAGATAACTCTGTCAAAAACTGCAGTTTTCTCTGATTCTATTGAAAAATTTCTGAACAAAGACAATGATTCAGAGATCAAATAATGGTTTTTTCAAATACAGAAAACATCCTTGAGTGATATTTTATTGTCAGATGGGTGGGGTTTTGACATGCATGTTTCTGAATTTTTCCCATTTTGCTTGATTCTTACAAATACTTACACTTAACACTTAACGATCAAAACGTTGTGAAGTAATTGCTACGTCATACTATAGATTCTTGCTTACCAAAAGTGTGAACAACAGTTACAAGTACGTGTACAAGTACGTCATACAAAATACTAATAGAAACTATAGCTTCTCTCTTATCAAAATCGTGACAACTGTTACAAGTACGTGTATGCATGTCCAAATATAACCACATGAACCTCCAACTTCACCTAAACTGATGCAATACAAATTTAGAAACAGTACTGCAGGGATCGAATTTAAGGGGAAATACTCACTAAATGCAAGTTGAAATTCAATTTTGCTAGTAGAAACTATTTCCACTTGCTAAAATTTCCTAGTGGAATTCTGCATGTAATATAGGTAAAGTCCAGAAATAGCCTAAAAAACTTAAACTTAGAGAATGTGAATTTTCAGTACTTGCTAAATTTAGCTAGTGGAAAAAATTCTGAAATTCAATACCTGTACTGATGACCACAAGTCAAATCTTTATTGTTAAAGTAAAGCTCGCAGCACATGATGATGACCACACTTACTAAAAATAGAGAAAACCTGACCACAAGATCTAACTAAATGTACTTGAAAACTACATGTATAAGTATATTGTAAGACTAAAATTATAAACAAGTACTTGTTCAACCTGAATGTTTATTTGTTTGTTTTCAAATTGTCTTAACTAACAAGACATTAAATCTACAATGACTTCCATAAAAGTAAATTTAGCTGATTTTGGATGAAATACAGCTTTTTTGTACTTATGTAGCTCAGGTTTCTAATATTGGTTTAGACAGGTTTTCATATTTTTCAGTTTTTGGTAAAGACAGGTTTTTCATATTTTTCAGTTTTTGGTATTTGGTTTAGACAGGTTTTTCATATTTTCCAGTTTTTTGGTATTTGGTTTAGACAGGGTTTTTCATATTTTCCAGTATTTGGTTTAGATAGGTGTCACTATACTTATTCATGATTTAGGATGACACATCTAACACTTTCTTAAACATTTCTAAAAGAAAACACTTGCAGGTAGCGATTTACTTTTCTAGAAGAAAACACAGATTGGGATTTACTATTCTAGAAGAAAACACATGTTGGGATTTACATTTCTAGAAGAAAACACAGATTGGGATTTACTTTCACAGCTCTACTTGTTTATAGCATTGAAAATGGGTTGTGAATGTAAGTTAATTTGTGTTGATAAAATTAAGTATCCCACCAAAAGTACAGAACTCTTTCATCAAACCTTGGAAATTAAAAATATCTGAGGTCGATTTCAGAAAGAAAGTAAGTTTATACTTTTTCTGAAGAAATGACGTCACAATTCTATTTTCTATCATAATGTCATCGTTGCTTTCATCTTGTTTTACACTATTAATATAAAACAGGGCTGAAGCGTACATTATGAAGTAGTCAAGAGTAAACACTGGAACCAAGATTCTAGCAGAAATCAAAACAATGTAATCCAGGGACAAAGACCAGACATGGAAACCAGACAAACACAACAAAGAACATAAAATAACCAAAAAAATACATACAAAGTAATAAAAGTAAACAAGCAACTTGAAAGTCAGGGGTCTGAAGTGAAGAGGGCCATTTCAGGGATTGTTGTCTCAATTCCCAGCCAAATCACACCAAGGACAATAAAACTGGTACCGAACACATGTACATGGTATTTAAGGGGACTGATTATTAACAGGCTTGGCTAGGTGTCAGAATTTTTATAGGTGTCAAAGTGGGGTGATATGCCCATTAGTGGGCTGTTACTTCTGAGAGCTAGCACAACACAGACCTAGCTTAAGCATGTTTGATTAATACAAAGCAAGGTCAGTTTGATTGGCCAAACACTCTTGTCTTAAAATGATGAAATATCTGCCTTAGTTAAACCACTGTCAGAATATAAACTAGATTTTAGGACATTCTATTACATGTAGTTCATGGAATGCAAAAAAAATCCTAATTAAACAAGTAACTCCTGGAAATATGTCGCCCACCACTGCAAAAAAGTTGGAGTGCAAAAGTGCTACAACTCCTGACAAATTTATTGAATCAAAATGGCAGTGCAATATGATCAACCCCGCACTCCACAGTATTGTAGAACTGCCTAATTTTGGTCTTGTAATCTGATGCTTTGTAACATTTATCACTTAAAAGTTCATAAAATCAGGTTAAAAAATATCAAATTTCCCGCAAAATATCTTAAATTTATATTTCATCCCCTGAAACTGTCCAAACCTTTTTCTTCAAAAACCGCTTCCTCATATGGGTATCGCCAGTTAGATTTTGAGCTATTTCACTTTGTCATCCACTTATTAAATTTAGCATGGTAAAAAATTGACTTACTTTCACTTTCACAATGAAGTCAAATTGTCATTGAAAATAATACCCTTCAACACTGAAAATATATAAAACATTGCAAAATACTTTTAAAAGTCTCCCTTTTCAGAAAATGTTTTATCAACAACAGATTCTCTATTTTTAATCACTATAGCAACCACCGGTTTCCATTTATGTAATTTTTCATCCCTAGCCAAAAGTGGGAAACTAAACTCAACTGTAGAGTGCTGGCAACTACAATTGGTCACTAACAATCCTACAAAATTTGTACAAAAACTGTCATGTGGCTTTCGAAGAGCTCAGGGATCACTTCTGAGGGGTCATGGGCCATAGGGCTATAAGGCAAAAAATCACTCAAAAAGATAAGGAGGCATGGGTCAATGGCCCATGTTTTGTACAAAAATAATGTATTATTCATAGTTTTTGGCCAATAGGATTGCTGTTTAATGTCACAAGAATGGGAAATTGACCTAATATGCGAAAATTCAAGAGTTATCTGGGAATTGCACCCACAAGTGTGACCAGACAGGTGCACACCAGTATTTTTATCTCCTCTTCTAGTGGGGGACAATTAGTAATATATATCACAGGAAACTGCCACTGATAATCACATATGCACAATCAATCACCAACATTACATTAAATCTTAAAACTAAAGGATTTAAGTGTGAGTAGGAAACAATAGCATTTTCTTATCTGATCAATTCTTCCTGGGGATTGACATTTGAGCTTGATGACAAATCAATTAACAATGAAGCTATTTTAATACAAAAACAGGAAATTGCTTAACATGACATTTGGTCATTTTATGGTATATTATCAAGACAAAGGTTGTTTCACTTAAATAATAAACTAAAATCAGTTTAAAATTATTAACTTGTTTTTCAGCAAGTACCAGGAAAATGAAGGGGTAATTTCTTAGAAAATACCTGAAGTTTCATGACTTTGAACACATTTTTATGGGGTTCTCCATTTAAATCAATTTCAATAGGTCTGTTACTTCCTTAAGCAGTCTACATGGTTAAGCAGTAGTCCGAGCCCCAAGGCTAGCCTAAATGGAGGTTGGCCTGTAAAATTAATTGTGAAGACTGCCTTAAGGAGGTAGACCTAGGGTAAGGGAAACAACTCTTGAAATCAGTGATATGTTTGTATCATATTCAAGTTCACCAAAGCCTATCAAGTTTTCATTTGAAACTGAATGAAATAAATCCAAGTTACTTTGTTGCTTACATGAGATTGATGAAAAATGCTAAATACAAATGTTCCAATGATTTTTAAGAGTTGTGTCCCTTACCCTAGGTCTACCTCCGAAAGTCAAATTGACTCAATTATATGAAAGTGGTAATAATACATACATCTTTTTTTAAGTTCTCAATCTCTCTATCCTTTACAATTACTGGAAAATAACATTTATTAGGGTCAATCTTTATCAAATTCACCCCCTTTTTTCAACAAAAGACAAAGGGTAAATCTATCTATTAGATATCAGTTTCCAACAATTTGTGTGGGCTGAGAACTTATAGGTGTTTATCAGATGATAATTGATAAGAAACATGTGATAGATTCCAAATTGATTGAAATATATCAGACTATCAGGACATAATGAAATTGAAAATTACCTATGTTTACAATAGTATTCTGTTTCTATGATTTTTCAGATCAGTCATAAAGCAAGAAAATTCAATGACTTGGCAAGGGGGTCTGGCAGAACTTAAAAAATTATAATACAATGTACATGTATGTACTATCAAATCACAGCTTACAGCATAGTTCATATACATAATTAAGACAAAATACTCACTAAAAATTTGCATTAGACAATGGATATCAATTTGGTTCTTAGTCAAAATTTGGATTTCTGACTACCGGTAGTATGGAAGATTACTGGTAATATGTGAATAACTCATAAGACAATTTCATTTTGAATTCAGGAAAACAGTAAAACTTGGTACCAATTAAAAATAATTTCACCAAGATATCACATACATATATTCATAAAGTTATATCATATATTTAGATTTAAACAAACAATTTTTGTATATGCATTATAAGTGTTTGTTATTGCATACCCTATATCACACCTCTAGACCTACATGTATATCGCATACCCTATATCACACCCTAGACCTACAATGTATATGGCAAAGGTATGATATCCTTATTTATAACCCTTCATATTTTAGTAGGAACAGTCACTCAGATTCTCTAGGACAGAAAACCTTAACTTTTAGGCTTTCACTTTAAGTTTGATCATCCACTTGTAGCAAATCACAATTAGTGCTACCAGAACATGTAGAATGTTGCCATTCAGATAATTTAGAGCCAGAAATTCTACATCTGACACCTACAGAACAGAAATGTTTGTTTTAATTACACTAGCTGTAATATTGAGAAGTTTGTTTGCCCTTAATCAGACCTTGGCATATCCTTCACCCATGAAAGTTAATATATGTTCAAAGTAACATGCAGAAAATGAAATAAGAAAACTTGTCACACAAGCAGGCAAGTTTTGCCCAAACTGAACTGGGCTGTAGTGGAGTTCACTTGCCCTTAGATTAATGTGATATGTTGAACTGAAAAAAAATATCAGAAGTATGTGGCATAGCAGGCAAGCACTGATGACTTTGACTCGCCCTTTCAAAAATTTACTTCCTGTATACCTGCAGAAGAGTGCTGATTTTCTTCGATAAGATATCAATTAAACAGTGATTTTACAGTGAAAAATTACATAAATGGAAACCGGTGGTTGCTATAGTGATTAAAACAAAGGCTCAAGGTGCTACATGGAAGACAATGATGTATTTGAAAATCGATATTATTCATATCATTGTGAACTATTGGATTCTTTGAAAATATTGAAGAGCTAATATTTTGAAATAATAATGAACAGCCTTATAACATATTCAATTTCACCAAAGCTTCTCAAGCTTTTGTTTGACACAGAATAAAATCAATCCAAGTTAATTAGATGCTTACATAAAATGGACGTTAAATGCTGCATACAAACATTCCAATGATTTTTAAGAGTGGTGTCCCTCACCCTAGGTCTAAGAAGTACACTTGTAAAAACAGTAACTTTTAGTCTATGCAGCTAAAAATGTACATGTACATGTTCATGTACATAAAACAAGCTATACTATCAGGGGTTTCATAAATTTTTGCCATTCAGGTAACTTTTCTTTTGTAGGGGGTACTTTTCAGTATTTTCTTTTATAAAACTATATGAAATTTTAAAATTCTCGCGGTACAAAAAAAGTACCTTTCAGTAGCATAAACGGGTAAAAGTACATGGCACCACCTCTTAATGAAAGGCCTGTACTGTGAAAGAACTTTTATTTCAATTTTTGTGGTTTAGGAAACATTTATCAGTTGTAGATCTCTGCTTGAATTCATGGATTCAACAACTCTAATCATATTTTACAAACAATTGGGAAACATCCTCTTCATTGGGATCCAAATTTCATATTTACCAAACCCATGAAAACAACAAAAATTGGTACCCCATAAACAATAATACTTCCACAGTGTTTGTTTTTATAATCCTATTTCAGTCTTCAAAACTGGGACCAGACCACTAGACAATGCCGGTAAAAATAATGTCAGGCTTGCAGAAATTTTGCTTCCAAACCAGTGTATCCTATGTCAAATTCTTTTCAGATTATTTAAGGGTAGGGATTTATTGTCTGAAAATTAAAAGGCAAAGACTGCTATTAATTAATTAAACAATTGCTACATTGTACACTTTGTTTTGCCATTCAAAAAAATGTAGATTCAAAAATTGGAAGGCCTGTAATAAATATTACCCAGCATAACAGTCACAGAAGTTTAAAGTCTGTCAGTCAGTCCAAATTCAGGTTCTTTTTAATACCCTTAATGTAAATCTTTGATGTTTTCCCACCATACTTTCCAGCATTCTATTTACATTTATTAAAGAACTTGCATATACATACAGGTGCAACAATACAAATGAATTAAAAACCACAATATTTTTTTTCTTCTTGTATAAATAACTGCTGATAAACAGTTAACTAATTCTTAGGTGTTACCTTTTGATAAAATGAAAGATTGGGCACATTATCTTATTATACAATCTATAGAATGTAAAATGCATGACTGATTGTCAATTATAGCATGCAATTAAGGAAGCAGATATTTAAATGTCAACTGAGAAAATGAGCTAGGATGGTTTGGCTTTGTTCACAACAGGTGGATTTCACACCATATTATACATGTATATGGTAAAAATTTATATCACAGTTTCTGAAATGTTTTATGACATCTTGATACAGTGTGACAGCAAAACACTTTCTTTAGAAAAGTGTCTAAATTATTGGTAAATGTCCAAAACTACATGTAAATTATGGAAGAAGTTAAAGAAAATGTACATGTACATGTACCTACATGTTTACTTTAGCCATCTTTTTGTTGTGCATTAACAGAGTTAGAAATAGTACCCTCCTTGCCAGCCAGAGACTGGCTATTATTTTGCAGGGCTGGCTGATTTTAGCAAAAACCTATATAGCCATTTAGTAAATTTATATACATGTATTGAAAAAGTGTCTTCAGGACTGGCTAGAATTTTAATAAGATTCCTACCCTGGCATTAAATTGATTAAGACTGTACTTAAACATCCAACTACATATCACTGATTTCAAGAGTTGTTTCCCTTACCTGAGGTCTACCTCCTTAAGGCAGTCTTCACAATTAATTTTACAGGCCAATTGACAAATCTAGCAGACCTTGCTTTGTACTCTAGGCTGACATGCTGAGCTGGATATTTTTAAGTACATGGCTACTACATGTACATTATTCTGACTTGGAGTAAACTACTGTAGTCATCATTCTATCTACTACAAATGTGTAAGTCCACTGCTCAGCACAGCAGGCTGTGACTTCCAATCTTCAAGCCTTTTGGATGAACTGGCCACAGATCAAACCCACCAAATTTGTATATACATTATGTACACATTTTGTACCAAAATGTATATACAAATGTCCATTAAAAAAGGAAAAAAATCCAAATTAAATGTGCTTTTATTTAAACAGACAGATAAAAAATCTATTCCACCAAGTCTGCTATAAATACAATACATGCTGTTTACATGTATAAGACTTTTGTTAAATATGCACAAATCTGAAAAGGAGATTTTGTTCTTGAAAATTACAGGAGGGTCAGTTTAAAAAATTCTGGAAGATGATAAATCGTAATATTTTCAAAATGCTTGACAATGCTAGAGATGCTAATGAAACTACATGTACTGTACATGTATTTTTCTTTAAGTTTGTACAATGTACTACTTATATGTACATTGTACATGTAGATACATGTAAATTTACATTTGTAGCTATGTTTACAAAAAATGTGGTATCCATTGTATTGAAATCCATGAGATTGCATTTAATACGTACAGTGGAAAAAGGAATTTGTACAACTTATGATTTACAAATCATATACATTTTTTCATTTTCTTGACAATTTGTTGATATACTATGGTTTTAACTTTCTAAAGGGGATTGTGGTAAACCTTGCAGATATGAATAAGATTTTTAGTCTTTGTGATTGCCGATCTTCTGTGATCTAGTTTGAACTAGACATCATGCACGTGCAGGTGTACATGTACATGCAGCTGCTGCTGTTTTTTAAAAACTTGCATCCAGCTGACTGTCGCCCACACTTATTTTCTGTTACAAAACACTTTGCATTGTTTGACATCATGCTCTTCCATTAAGCTATACCAACTTCCCTTTCAAGTGCAACACTGGCATAGAATAAGATACATGTAGATTGTGTTTGCAATCATCTCAGTATATTGTGAAGAGTAAGAATAAGTGATAATACCTGTATATTCTAATCTACATGTAAATGATCAGATGATCAGATGTAAGTAAATAACCATTGTGATATAAAAATGGAAAATCTTGAGGCAATGTTTCAAGTAATAATTTGGAATTTCACTGCAAGCATTTGGTACATGTTAGTTGGGGACACATTTCACTAACAGAATGGGGTCAAATATTGGTTAGAAATTCTATGAAAAAATGAGGGGAGCTGTGTCATCCCATAGTCATACTTGCAAACAAAATATATTCATAAAGCATGAAAATTCACAAATATTAGCCAATTGTACATTCAGACAAGTAAAAGTTAAATTTTATTGATTTTTCAACATTCATTTACTAAAGAACAACCTAGATTTTAATTTGACAAAGTAGAATTTTCAATTTCGACGATGCTACGATAAGGAATTAAGGTTCATAAAATGTTAATGTCATACCGTTAAATACTATAGTTTATAACATAATTTTAAAAGATTCTTCGCCTTTTAAAAACGGTTAATTTACACTTTGCATGAGACTACTACATGTTATGAGTGTGAAAATATTTCATGTCAATCATGAGTTCGTAGACGTAGGTGAGTCAACAAGTGTCTGACCTTTAAAGTCCATTTGATTTAAAATGGAGAATCACTTACTTCTGAAGTATCATGGAGATTAATCATAACAGAGACTAACTTACAGTCTTCAAATCTGTTAATTTTTCGTCATTTCCATAATTTCTTGAAAGGATCTCCACCCGGAAACACAAAATCTTTGATTACTTCCCTTCACGTGTTCTTTGTCGCTTACGATCTTGAAGAAATCACCGGTGTCGCTTACAGCTTCAACTCAAACCAAGAAACATGTGTGACACGTCTAGATGTTTTCTGCTTTTATTAATGGTTTCATGCCTTTTTCTGGTTAACACAGTATTATCACTAAAAGCTAGTACTGTTGAAGAATTCCGTGAACGCATTGGAAAAGAGAGATATGTCCTTGTTCTTTTTTGTAAGCTCTCTTCCCTTTTGCAGACTGCATGCAGTATAATGCTGGTTGATAGACATTTTTAAGTTGATATGTTTTCTAACCATCTGCCTTATCTATGCAGTCTTCTTCTTTTGATGCATTTGAATTATAGAGTAATAGTTTACATGTCCCTTTTCAAACTTTTGCCAATTTGGGGGTACAGTTTATACAAATTAGGTAGGGTCTAAAATATGTAACCCATACCCGTAGTGCCGTACCCATACATGTACCAACTTTTCCCTGTACTCAAATTATGTTTTGCTAATAAAAATCATTATTACAAAATGTAAAGGTCAGAAAATTGCATGATGTTTGCGAAAGTCAGTTTCAATTAATTCACAGTCAACAAAATGTTGTATATTTTTTCTAATATAACTTGTTTGATCGGATTTCTGATCTCAAAAGGCCTAAAATGTTTGACCAAAAGTTACCATACCTAACTAATAATTGACTATTTCTCACTTGTCTGTCCGAATTTTATGTTTTTCTGAAAACATTTAGAGGTTAAATCTTTACTCTAAGACTTGGAATAAAGTTATGAAAGATTTAATATTGTTTTGTCGGAGTTTGAAATCCATACTGTACCTTGTGTCAATACTTGTACCAGCTAAGAATGGAGACAATCTTATCCAGGATAAAAAAGAAAATTGCATTAACAGAGTCTTTTGCAACTTTAATTATAAGCATCTAATTAACTTGGATTGATTTTATTCTGTTTCAAACGAAAGCTTGAGAGGCTTTGGTGAAATTGAATACGATACAAACATATCACTGATTTAGAGTATTTTGATAATATTGGATGATTTGATGTTAAATATGCATTGAAATTGTACAAATAACAAAAATACCAGACTTTAATTTTGGGTACAGGAATTTCGGGTTACACATTTTAGACCTTTGGAAAACAAAAAATCAAATAAAAAATCAATTTCAAAATAATTGATTCCAACATACCCATCATTTCATTTTGTCAATGTGTACCAATTTTCAACGGGAAATGTAAAGAAATCCACAAAAAAGTATTAGGGTACGGGGAAAAGTTGGTATGGGTATAGGTTACACATTTTAGACCCTACCTACAAATTACCCAACATACTCCAGCTATTACTTTAAGATGTAATCAAATATTATTCTCGACTGTTGACGCATTTTAATGTTGTATGTTCCTTGCAAGAAGAGGTCAATAACAGAAGACCAAAAATACAAAGATCAAAAGAAAAGGAGAATAAAGTTAATATGCATGAACCATTTGACTTGTGAAATTGTACATACATGTACATGATTTTTACTGATTTTTGAAAAATGTACTATAGTATGTGAGTGAGTATGTTGGTGGGACATATCTTTGTAAAAAAATTATTATCCAGTTGTATCGATGGGAATTGAACTCAAGACCTCTTGTTCTTTAGTCAGCACATGCCAACTAAGCTGAAGAGATAACTCTCTAACGCAGCTGAATAAGACTTACCATTTTCACAATACCACTCCCTTTTTCTTTTTGAGAGACTGGTACATGTACCATTGGGGATTCCGACCACAACACAGGTTCACCCCTGTAACTGTCCACCACTGGCAAACCCTTGGGAGTCCATTACTTTACTGGGAACTCTTCTTGATAAGACTTTCTCCCCCTAAAAAGTCACAACATAAATATCATTACGATGTTCATAAAATTTAGAATTTATGTTGAAAATAGCAATAGATTATGGAGATAATGTACAAAATGAATAGAATAATCAGTTGGTTATCATGAATAAAGATTTAACTCATGCAGGGAAAATAATCCACCCTTTGTTAAATCTGCGTTCTTAAGCACACTAGATCATATTTTGGTTAGATACTGTTTTCAGTGTTCAATTTTGGTGTGGGAAAGTTGCTCCTCTTTCCCTTTAGCAAGTAGAAAGCTTAAATTTTTTAAAGGATATTAAGTTTGGAAAGCAAACTTCAAGTGTAGGATTTTTTGTTTGTTTGTTTGTTGGGGTTTAACGACCGAGCAGCAATATTTTAGCTTTATTCAGAAGATGAACATGAAATGATGATGAAATGAAAAATGGGATGGGACACAAGGATAATGGGGTCGGGAAATTTTGATTGCCACTGAAAATAGGGAGAGGTGGGTAGGGTTGGGCAATTTAGCCTCCTGTGGCGGAGCCCTACGGTTCCTACTCTGGGAGAATACCACAGTAGGCTTTTTAAACATGCAAGGAACATGGCAACACAGTGCATCACTATGCTTTGCGGTCAGATTTTTCGTATTATAGCCTGACAACCCCAGCATGTAACACGCCAGGGGTACCCCATTCCACCACCTGGGACACACATCCCAGTTTCTCTGTTTGCAATGCGCCTAGCCCCCTGCTAGGTTTCTGAGACTATTTAGTTGCCTTTTACGACAAGCATAGCGCTGCTGCAGGCCTATTCTTTTGACACCCAGACCTGCACAGGGCTCAAGTGTAGGAAAGTTAAATTTTCATTTAAAGTTTTCTTGTGGAACCCCAAATTTTTTTTAAATCCTTGAACACTGTTTTTCCAATTATTTATCCTATTAACATTTTGTAATGATTGTTTGATTCTTTTTTTGTAACCTTAAGAAAGTAGATCTAGGGTAAGGGACACAACTCTTGAAAATCATTTGAACGTTTGTATGCAGCATTTAACATCCATCTTATGTAAGCATCTAATTAACTTGGATTGATTTTATTCTGCTTCAAACGAAAGCTTTAGAAGCTTTGGTAAACTTGAATATGATACAAACATATCACTGATTTGAAGAGTTATATCCCTTACCCTGGGTCTACCTCCTTCATATATAAGTGGAAGGAATTTTTCTTTAACCAAAATTCATTTCCATTTTACTTTTAGCTAAAGATGGGTCGACATGTACCCAATGTATTGAAGCAGAAAAGCAACTGGAAAATGTACAGACACCAGAAATGTTTGAATCAGGTACCAGTAAATTGCTACACAGAAGTCCTGTGTTTCATTTAATATACATTTTGTAAGTGTGCCAAGAATTCTTTAATTTGCAATAAATGAAGATGAAATAAATGAAATAATAAAATAATTGTGAAATTTGGCACCCTTGAAAATTACCTGCTATGTGGTATGTGTATAGCATACCAAGTATCAATATTGAGTAGTGTAGCAATAAAGTACAATTTATATACTTTATATGTCAAGTCTGAATTTATTTGAATTGAATAAACCCATAAATATCGATGTAATCAATAGTAATGCTGCAGATATTATACTGCTGCTCAGACGTTAAACCCCAACAACCAATCAATCAGTCATATTTTATTGTTTTTACTTCTGTTGCTCATTAAATTATTAAGACCTTTATAGAATACTTGAAGGTATAAAGCATTTTGTAATATTACACTCCAATGCCTCATTATACCCCCAAAGGCATAACTTAAACAATTTTTAAAAAATATTATGGACAAAAATATATAATTAGCTATTATTTTGATAAAAAAAAATCCTCCTAAATGAAGTATAGTGTGTCCACTGATATGTATTGTAGCTCTGAAAGAAGCATTGTTTATGGGTACCAATTTTCATGGTTTTCGTAGGGTTGGCAAACCACGGAATTTGCTTCCAAAGAAAAGGAATTTTTCATTCATTTGTATAATAGGTTATGTAAGTCTTGTCATGTGACCCTGTGATTCCACAAGAACGTGGCCTAATCTACCATTAAAAAGCATGGAGATAAGTCATTTAGAGAGGGTCGAGTTCCGGATTAAGGGCAAAATATCTTTTTGTGTAAAAAATGCTGATAAAAAATGACAAATATCTATTTCTACATGATAAAGGTATTAAGAAAAATCATAAAATAGAAGATTTTGCATTGTTATTCAGCGTTTCGAGTACCCGGAAGTAAACAACTAAATACAGATCGTTCTTCCGTTTTCAATACGTTCTATGTCAGAATTTCTGGTACAGGAAATGAAACTAGAACGAGACTAACATACCCTATTGAGATGTTGATGCACACAAACCCAAGAATCTATGAAATAACTCTTCATTTTTTAACCACATAAATTGGTACAGACGATTGAAAGTACTTTCACAGTACATGGTGGTTATGGTGTCTCTGACAAAAGGTGTATATGGGTATGTCAACTTCCTGTTTGACAGTTTTTTTAATTTATTGACTATATAGATACTATGGAGGATAGTTTTTCTTGTTTTATGGATGTTTTATTTTTTTGTTGGCTTTGATTCTATCTGTGTGTCTGTCAGGATCTAATACAACAACTTAAGGAGGTAGACCTAGGGTAAGGGACACAACCCTTACAAATCATCGGAACATTTGTATTCAGCATTTTACATCAATGTCATGTAAACATCAAAGTAACTTAGATTAATTTCATTCCGTGTCAAATGAAAGCTTGATAGCCATTGGTGAAATTGAATATGATACAAACATATCACTGACTTCATGAGTTATGTCCCTTACCCTAGGTCTACCTCTTTAAAAAGCAGTTGAGAGATAGTAATAATATTTTAACAGATGGGTTGTCTTTGTAGAAGGAAGCTTCCATTTTCCAAAAATAAAAATATATATATATTGACCATATGGTTGAACTAGGGTGGATACTGGATGTGGAGGGGGTAGTGTTTAGTTAGTCTTGCCCACAGCTTCTCTTGTTTTATGGGTGTGCTATTTTTAAACAGGGCTCTAAATCTGTCTGTCTGCAGGTAAAAAATATTTAATAAAAAGGGGTTGAGAAATTTAAATATTTTAGTGAAAATGTAAATGGTTTGTCTTCATGCATTTCAAAAATAAAAGATAATTTTTCATTTAGGAGTTATATGCTACTTAAAAAATAACCAAAAAACAATGAGTTGCTTTAGTGCTGCTGTTTTGTTTTTCATATAGGATTTTGTTTTAATGACTTTTGACCCAGAGTTTAAAATATAAACCAAAACCTGTTTGTTTAATGTTAATATATACATGATATAGATGATAGCAACTAATGGTTGATTTTCAATTTCAGAAATAGTGAAAACGAAGTTAGATGACCAAGCCACTGGTGCCCTGTATGGTGTTATAACAGCTCCACAGATTGTTTTCTTTAGACAAGGTGATCCAGTCCTGTATGAAAGTATGTATATAGAAAATGGAGTAGATATCATGTTAGAGGATTAAAATGAAAACTGGAAAATTTACGTTAAACTTTTAAAATGTCTTTTTTTGTTTTCATGGCTGGTACTTAATATGCCATGAATGTCTAAAATCTGTATGGTTCGGGGGTTGCTCTTTGATGTGTTCTGCATTTTGCAAACTAAGTTTATTTGAAGTGCCATTGATGTTTTGGTATTTTCAGTACCAGAGGACAGTGGTGTTATTTTGACTGAAGATGTCAATATATGGCTGGACACAGCTAAAGAAGTAGCCACAAAAATTCTGAATGAAGATTCATTTGAACATCTAACCCAAGCAGCTACAGGGGCCACTACTGGGGATTGGCTGGTAATATTGTAAGTACAGGGCAACTAGTAGAGATTCTCATGATCTTTTGTATGTATAGGGGCTACAAGTGGGGATTCCCTTGTTCTCTTGTCAAGTTGGGACTGTCTGACTACATGTCCAGTCTGTGATATATAGTGCTATTCTACTTATTTTTGCATTATATTTGTTTTCACATTTTCATAATTATTAATTATTTAGGAATATGCATATTTGATGTTAAGCTAAAGGCAACTTTCAATATACGGTAATGCAAACTCAAATTTTCATGAAAATGTATGAAAACCACCAATCGGGTGCAATTACAGTTTTGATATCTAGTGTAATGCTTTGGTATCTGTAGTCACGAACTAAATCGTCTGTAGGTTAATTTTCACTGCAAGTATAATATAACACAGGTGTAACCTGTAAGAGCACAATTTTGAATATTTTGATATTTTTTTTAATAATAATGCCTTTTATAATTTAAATCAACTAGAATATTTTTTTCATAATTTATGAATAATTTGGCCTGAAAAATGACAAAAAATAAAAAAAAATTTAGTCAAACATTTTTTTAAAAATACAGTCAAATCTCGGTAGCTCGCACTGCAAGGGACCATTGAAATGTGTTCAAGTTATGAGGAGTTCGAGAAATTGAAGTTCGTATATTTCTGGATTTTTTCGTTGCTGATCCGAGGTTGACTTTATCGTTAGAAATTGCTTACTTCCAAGAAGTTTTTTTTAGTTCGTGGCTCCTTTTCATTCGCTTTCAGAAGATTATGTTGATTTGTGGACATTAAAAATGCTGTTTTCAGTTTTAAAAACATTCAGAGTTCAAGTTCCTTGGTCAATAATTTATTTTCATCCGATTTTCTTTCATGCTTTCATCATACCGACTTCGGAACATTCTTGAACTTCAATCAGTACTGTGTTAAGATCAAAACTACCTAATTAGTGATGACTAAATTATTACCTGTAATTAACTAAAATGACACTGATTAATGATAGGGTTTCAGTTTTTCACGCCTTGTATTACACAAAGGTTATTCTGTAAGGTTTATTACTGAACGGACCGACTAGTCCGTTCGAATTTTCGAGAAATCGAATTTTCAAGAAATCGAAGTTTATTTATATTGATTATATAGGAGATAATATGGTACTTTGAATTGTGTTTGAGAAATCCTGGGTGTTCGAACCATCCGAGTTTGAGCAAGTGAAGTTCAACTGTAGTCAATTTTAGGCTAAAAAATGGCGAAAAAAGACAAATTTTGACTCAAAAACAAAAATTTTGCCAAAAAAATGACAAAATTTAGTCAACAATGTATTGAAAAAATAGTCAATTTTAGGCACAAAAATGGTGAAAAAAGACAAATTTTGACTCAAAAACGACAAATTTTGCTTAAAAAATGACAAAATTTGTCAAAAAATGACAAAATTTAGCAAAAAAAAATTTTGAAAAATTGGCAATTTTAGGTTCAAAAATATCGAAAAAAGACAAATTTTGCCTAAAAATGACAAAATTTAGTCAAAACCTTTTTGAAAAAATAGTCAATTTTAGGCTCAAAAATAGCAAAAAAGACAAATTTTGACTCAAAACGACAAATTTTGCCTGACAAATGACAAAATTTAGTCAAAATTTTATGAAAAAATAGTTAATATTAGGCTCAAAAATGGTGAAAAAAGACATTGTTACTGTTATTTTGTTACCAGTATTAAGACAGTGGTATAAGTTCTGAAACATTGAAATTTGGATGAAACATGACTATATATGAAATAATATGTTACTGCTATGACGTTGTATGAGAAATTAAAAATTATTATGCCATAGGTTTGAAGGAGTACAAAAATGCCAATCATTTACATTACAAATTTCAATATGCTGTTCCCAGTACCCATGTTATAAGGAGTTACCTTTCATCAACAGCATTAGAATCAAATATATTGGAATAACTAAATCCAAAAATCAATTGTATATAGGGAATACTCAACATCATAATTCGTAATAGAAGTGAGCGACTGACTAGAAGTCAGGTATTAAGGAGGTAGACCTACGGTAAGGGATATAACTTTTGAAATCAGTGATATGTTTGTACCATATTCAATTTCACCAAAGCCTCTCAAGCTTTCGTTTGAAGCAGAATAAAATCAATCTAAGTTAATTAGATGCTTACATAATATTGATGTAAAACTTTCCAATGATTTTTAGGAATTGTGTCCCTTACCCCAGGTCTACTACCTTAACCCCACTTCAGAAATGCACCTGTCCACAGTCAGAAGATGTTGGTCATTAATGTGTCTTTGTGTCTTTGTGTCGTTATTTGTCTTTTTAGTTTGTTTTGAATTTCCCCATATCTGTTCTTTTTTCTGCTGACCTGTTATATTAATCCTTAGAATATCTACAATAGTACATATATTTATATTATTTTGGTTACTTTTGTATTTATTTTAGTTATGGGAAGTCATGTCAGAGTTATCTCCCTGCTGTAGAAGGTGCTGCCATACAGTAAGTACCTTTTCATTACTTGTCATTATCTGAAACCTGTCAAAAACAATTCTGCTTACCGGTACAGTGGAAACCTGTCAAAACAAAACTGCTTATCGGTACACTGGACACCTGTCAAAACAAATCTGCTCACCGGTACATTGGAAACCTGTCTAAAATAAACCTTGCAGAAAAATGGAGACTTGTCAAAAACAAATCCTGCTGACATTGAAAACCTGTTTAAAACAAATCCTGGTTATTTTAAAGGGAAACTTGTCTTATCTTGCACTTGTTTGAATCCAAGTCAAATTTGACCAAAGAGGTGGTGTTTTAAACCAAGTGAGAAAAAGACCCAGCTTTAACATAGCTACTTCATAACAATGCTGGCGTTGAATTCACAAAAAGTCGTAAGTGTGAAATTGATCGTAAATGATGATGTCACAATGCTATTTTCTGTTATGATGTCATTACTTACGATCAACTTTACTGTTACGACTTATTATGAATTCGACTCCTGGTGATTGATAACAATGCAGGTGGTTGATGAATATCTTCAACAGCTGTTATCTTATGCTTGTAACTAACATGTTAATAAGTTAATTTTACAATCCACATGTTTCTTGAATTCATTACAAAAAAAAATGATGTGGGTTGTTCTGAGTGTGGGTAATTGGAGATTACTGGTACACCAAATTTATTTAGCAAATGTTCATGTAATTAATAAAGCAGAGCTGAAGTCCATTGAATATTTTGGAGCAACCAATCGGTCCATATTTAGCCATATGTTCCCAAGTATCATGCACTCCAGCTAAGGATCATGCAAAATGTGATTCATGGGTAAAAAGCGTACATATTTTTATTTTTGATATTTTGTTTGAAATGTCATAGTAAACAGAAATTAACATGTGGTTTTTCATATAATCTCTGCTCTTAGGAGATAAAAATTTGATAGAATGCACTGTAGATTTCAAAATTAAGGGAGATAACTCTGTAAATGACGCTCAAATACAATAGAATCTACTGGATTTTCAATGTTGATTATCTTCTAAGAGCAGGCAGATTTGAATGAATAATTACACATTTCATAGTATAGACCCATAAAACAACTTAATTACAAAAATAAAAATATATAGCCTTGTTTAGGGTGTATCACATTTCTCAGATTTTGCATGATTCTTACAAAGACAGCTACTTAAACAGTTGTTTAGTCTGGAGTTTTCATGTGGAAGAAAAGAGAAAAACATACTTTAAAATCATGACGATAATTTGAAATTAAGGCAGTCAATAAAACACTAAATTGACTAACGTTCGAATATTAGCCTAAATGTGATCAAAACTTCCAATACAATACAAAATACAAAAGTGGGTCAATACGGGGTTTTGCCATCCAATAGGGGATTTAGCCATCCAATACAACTTTTACCCATCAATTACGTCATATTGGACTGGTTAAAATCCATATTGGTCTAGCATATTGGACTAGTTAGTAAATAAAGGTATAATTGCTTAAGATTTTCCATATTGGCTGAGCCTCAGTCCAATATGGCTAGCCTCAGACCAATAACTCAGCCAATATGGAAAATCTTTTGCAATAATACTATAGTATTGGCAAGCAGATAAACTACTAATAAAATTAAATATAAATAAAGTAATACCAATGTATATATTGTTTATAGATTGAAAAAGATGACTGTTCGCCACTCTGTACAAACATTTTGACCCTATTATATTTTTTTTCAGGCTTAAGCATAGAATGAATGTAGCAAAGGTGAATGTTGAGGAAAATCCAGCCTTAGCTGAAAGGTTCAAGTTTAAAGAGTGTCCTACTACCTACTTGTGAGTATAAAATGATGTAGTTATGTATTACTTTTTTACTTCTGCTATAGAAGGTAAAGGATATATGGAAAAAAGGAAAGGTTTTTGCTGCAATTTAAGGAGGTAGACCTAGGGTAAGGGTCACAACTCTTAAAATCAGTGATATGTTTTTATCATATTCAATTCACCAAAGCCTATCAAGCTTTCATTTGAAACAGATTGAAATCAATCCAAGTTACTTTGATGCTTACATGAGATTGATGTTAAATGCTGAATACAAATGTTTCAATGGATTTTAAGAGTTGTGCCCCTTATCCTAGATCTACCTCCTTAATTTTTTCACTGTTGATGAATTAATGTTTGAAGGGTACAATTTTTTTTGTTTTTGAATTTTAGTTAAACAACAAATTTAAATTCCCAACAAAATATAATATCTGCATGGCAAGATAAGAGGTTTTGTTCTAATCCAGGAATTCAGAACTCCATGAATTTATGAAGATTCAGCTAAACCCCCAAATAAGTACCTTCACAATATTATCATGTTATAACCAGTTATGCCAAATTAATATAACTATAATGGATATGGTGAATATGTCAAAGAGACAACAACCTCACCGAGACGTAGAATATTAGCTCAAGTGCAACTATGGGTCTTCAATGAACGATGAGGAAACCCTCACATCACAAGGCAGGCTGCAGCTGGCCCCATAACAACATCATACACAGGTACAGCGAAATAGTTGCCCTTATAGACTCAAGCAACATAAAAGTAAAACTTGAAGAGAAAATGAAACAAGACTTACACAGGCCAAAAATTCCTGACTTGGGACAGGGCACAAATAATGCAGTGGATTTAAAGTACTTTGGAGTGATCATAACCCTCCCTCTTTAAAATCTGGTCGTTGTGGAAAAGATGTTACACAATATAATACACTGGCTGACATGAATATTTTGATAAAAACAATTTGACTTGGCTAGTGACTCTGAATTAAAACTGTGAAAAATTGGTTTTCAGGAGTAATGGCCCTTTTTAAAATTTTTTATATTGGAAGGTCTGAATCGTCTTTTTTGCCCATGACAAGTAAAATTGCCATTTGGACAAATGCTACATTTTTATAGTGATTGCCTGATCCATGATCCAAGTAATACTATTTTACTCATATGGATTGTATATATAATCATGATAATATTGTAAAATTGTAGTTTGTGTATATTTTTTACAGTTTAAGACTTGGAAAAATGTATTTATATTTCTCTGATGAAAAGGAGCGATATGATGTAAAATCACTGCGACTTTTTGCTTCAAACTGGTACAAAAATGTCAAAGCTGAAAAAGTACCAGGTTTACCAACAATGTTGTAAGTATATTTTTTTTTTAAAGTAACAGTCTGTTTAAAAGTCATGCATGTGAAGTTACATAAAAGAAGAATTTTTTATTTCTAAATTATTTTCAATACATCTTACAAATAATCCTTATGATAAATGTCTATATTTGAAATGCTGTGCCAAATTTTCTCAATATTAGTTTTTTTTGCTCAGGCAAAGTAATCTTTTTATTTGTATTGTATTTAAGGAGGTAGACCTAGGGTAAGGGACATAACTCATGAAATCAGTGATATGTTTGTATTATATTTAATTTCACCAAAGCCTCTCAAGCTTTCACTTGAAGCAGAATAAAATGAATCTAAGTTAATTAGATGCTTACATAAGATTGATGTAAAATGCTGAATACAAACGTTCCAATGATTTTTAACAGTTGTTTCCATTACCCTAGGTCTACCTCCTTAAAACCTGTCCTAAAAGCATTTCAGCAATACTGAAGTGCAAAATTGCTTTGTGTCTGTCCATCCGAATTCTGCCACAATTTTCTCTGCTCTGAAATGGATGGATTGATTGTTATGTTGTTTATATAGGTGAAGCATATGTTGTAAGTGATTTTAATGTTATGTCTCATATCTACTTCCTGTAAGAGTGTAGTATTCTAAGCACAACAACATCTGCAACTTTGTGTTATATGCCAGCCTTTCGGGAATGTAAGTATGAGTGACGTATATGGCTGTTTTTAAAAAAAAAAGCTTTTATGGATTTAAATGACTGTACAGTATTCATGCAAGGAAGTTCTTAATTTTTTTTCATTGTTTACAAATTTTTCTCTTTCAATTATGGGTATTTCAAGACAGCAAAAAGGGGAGACAATTACTTGCTTTAGCCTGTTATTCCTAATCTTTTTTTTATAAATTTGTCATTTTTTGTTCTTTTTTCAGTGATAAACTAACAGATTCAATAGCTGCAAATTTAAAAGTAAGTTTAGTAAAATGATGACTTTAACGTTTAAATGTAAGTACTTGTAAGAATCAGGCAAAAATGGGTAAAATCAGAAACATGCATATCAAAACCCTACTGATCTGACAATTTAATTTCACTCAAAGATGTTTTCTGTCTTTGAAATGACCATCATTTGATCTCTGTGTCACTTGATTTGCACAGAAATTTTTTAATGGAATGTTAGAAAAATGAGGAATGCCTTCTGTACTATACAGCTGTGTTTACTAATCATGTGATAATAACAAAACCATGTGTACATGTAAACAGATTAAAGTCACTTCCATTACATAAGTATATTACCATTGTTTGTAATGTCATAAATTTTATTCCCCAAAGGTTCTGCAGGTTCCTTTAAGGATTTCATCTATAATGTTTTCAATGAAAGTTTTTTTTTCTAACCTAAAAAAATACAAAGAAAAAGGAAGAATTCAAAAATAACCATGTTATTTGAGTGCAAAAAGTGTCCTATAAGCACTTAATCATATTATACAAGGAGGATAAGGGAAATAAATCTTGAAATCAGTGATATGTTTGTATCAAATTCAATTTCATCAAAGCCTAGGAGCTTTCATTTGAAACAGATTGAAATCAATCCAAGTTACTTTGATGCTTACACGATATTGATGTAAAATGGTGAATACAAACATTCCAATGATTTGTTGACCTAGGTCTTCTTCCTTTGTATAGTATAAAAATTGTCATGTGGGTAATTTCAAGATCAAAACAAGGTGCATTCTGTTGCAGCTGCAAGTTACATATTATCTTGTCATGTGACAGGATACTGGTTATTTAGACATCATAAGGTTTCAGTGCAAGATCTAAATAAAAATATTTTAAAAGTAATACATGTACTATTCCTCAAAATGATGTCAAGATTTATGATCATTTTATGCATTTTTGACTTTTTTTTATTACAGCAAACCTTAAATGGCCCCAACAGAAACAAATTTTTGATTGGTTTAGCAGTTGTCATGGCAATAGTAGCATTTATTGTCTCCCTTGTTGTGGTGCTGTGTGCAAAAAGAACAGATAAAGATACACATACACATACAAAAGCAGAGTAGCTTTTGATGGAATTTATTGTAAGTGATTTCAAAGGGAGACAACTCTTATTGTAAGAAATTCTGTGCCTTTGCTTCTGAAAAGATCAGACATGATATGAATTATACTGTATATTTACGAGCTAGAGGACATAGGTGATTTTCAGGGTTACATTAAAAAAACTTCAAAAATCAGCATATGATACAATTAACTAGGAGATTTTTTTTTTTTAAGTTGACCCATTTTTGGGATCACTTTGATATACATGTATTGTGTTTTTGAATAATACATGTATCTTGTATAAGTTTATGGGTCAAACTTCAATTTATTGAAATTAAGACTCAGTATCTATATATATTTGGACTATCAAAACATTTTCATTCACTGAATTATTATTATTATTATTTTTTTATTTTTTATTTTTTATTTTTTTTTTTTTGGGGGGGGGGGTTATTGGAATATTTCATATACAATGTACTGCACAAAAATGCATCTTAAAATAAGATATGATGATTTGTTGTTACTTAAGGAGGTAGACCTAGGGTAAGGGACCTAACTCATGAAGTCAATGATATGTTTGTATCATATTCAATTTCACCAGAGCCTGTCAAGCTTTCATTTGAAACCGTATGAAATAAGATCAGGTTACTTTGATCCTTACATGATATTGATGTAAAATGCTGAATTCAAACGTTCCAATGATTTTTATGAGTTGTGTCCCTTACCCTAGGTCTGCCTCCTTATAATGATCTTCATGAGACACCGATGTATGTTAAAATGGGTCAAATGGTCACTGTAATCAACAGATCAAAAAGATTTTTATGAGTCATATCTTGTGATGGGAATATTTTTACTGAAGATTGATGTCTTATTATATATGAATGATGCTCTTTCATATCCTCCCTCAACGAGTTTATTGCAATTGCCGTGTCTGCCTGTCTATTTGTCATTCCATCCATTACACCATACATCTGCTTTTCATTGCACTTATCTCAGCTCTCTATGGACAGATTGATTAAAAATTGTATGTGTTTATATAGATGGGGCAAATATTGTAAACAATTTTGGTTGCTATTCAATATTAACTTCCTGCTTCATGAGGCTTTTCCTTTTTTTACTTATACATGTAGGAAATCACTTCGCTATTTGGATTGGATTCAAATTTGGTATGTTGCTTTATATAGATATGGCATACTTCAGTAGGGGTATATCTTGCATGACAATGCATTTAACTTTGTCATTCTTCATTTGTTGTCATTGCTTTAAGTACCAGTCTTTGTAAAAATCAGACAGAAGGTGATTCATGCATGTCAAAAACCCACCAAATTCAGTTTTATTTCTTGTTCAGACACAGTAACTGATCATGTCTTAGTTTTTCATTTGGTTGTTGCACTTTCGAGATAAAAATTATATAGATTGTACATGAAATTTGCACTTTGCAAGAGTTATCGTTCTTGATTATGCTTTATTTGTTTGATTTTAGTGGAAGATAAATGTATGATTTTCTATAAAGTGCAGATCTGAATGCAGAAAAGGTTGTTGTTGTGTGAAAGTATAGCATATGTAGACTGAGGAAGTATTGTTTGTTTTGTGGGTTTTTCTTGACCATGATTCACTTCACTATTGGTAGTGTCAGAATTTTATGCTGACTGGTACTTAAATAGATATATTTAAGCTTACGGAAACCTGTCTAAAGTGAAACTCTTTTGGACCATAGGACTTTTTTAGACAGGTGTCTTGTGTAATCTAGGTTCTATATATAACTGAAATGAAATGACTGTTTACAGTGGCTTGAAAAAGAGTGATTCCAATTTAAGTACAAATTTTGGTAAGCTACTGAGTAATTTGAAAAGCTGTAAAAATCACTTGTTTGTAGAGTACAAGCTACCTATACATACTGATGGATGGCTTGATTTAAAGGTTAAGGTCATCATAATTGACTGCTGTTCAAACTTTGCTGTGTCTAAAAGACCACACAGGTGTTCTGTGGTAATGAAGTAGGACACATTTGCATAATGTAGAGCAGATTTTTACCTAGAGGACTATTACTCAATAGTCTACCTAGATTTGTATTGAAATTGGAATCACTCTATAGGTTATATAAACGTGGTATGTAAGTCTCATTCTAGTTTCATTTTGTTTACTGGAATTTCCGATATAGAACGTATTGAAAACCAAAGACCGATATGTATTTTATTGTTTACTTCCAGGTACTCGAAATGCTGTATAACAACGCAAAATCTTTTTGTTCATTTTTTTTCTTACTATATTTATCATGTAGAAATAGTTATTTGTCATTTTTATCGTATTCTTTTACACAGAAAGATTTTTGCCCTTAACACTGAAATCAACGCTCTCTAAATGACAAATCGTTATGCTTTTTAATGGTAGACTAGGATCCATTGTCGTGAAATCACGAGGTTACATGACGAGACTCATATACCCTATTTCAAATTGCTGTAAGACTGTTTTTTGGTTTATTTAGGATTCTGTTTAGACAGGTTTAACTGTATATGTACAGTGGTGTTTTGTTTGATTTCACTGTAACATTTAGACATTGATGAAATACAAGTCCTTTTTGAGAATTAAGTTTTAAGTACCACTCCATGTAAGAATCATGCAAAATGTATTTCATGGTTGGAAAGGCTGCATATTTTTATTTTTCATATTTTGTTTTAAATCTTATAGTAAACAGATATGAACATGTGGCTTTTCATATAACCAGTGCACTTAGGAGATAAAAATCATATAGAATGTACTGTAGAATTCAAAATTAAGGGAGATAACTCTGTAAATGACAATAATATTCAATAAAACACATTTTGGCATGTGGATTATCTCCAAAGAGAAGACAGGTTGAAATTTCATCATGTACATATTTATTTTTTTTTTATATTTTGTTTAAAAACTTTTAAAGTCATAGTAAACAAAAAGTAACATGTGACTCCTCATAGAACTCTCATAAAAGATAAAAAATTATATAGAATGCACAGTAGAATTTTAAATTAAGGGAGATAACTCTGTAAGTGACAGTAAAATACAATAGAAACCATTGGATTTTCCATGTGGATTTTCTCCCAAGAGCAGACAGCTTTGAATAAATATACATTTCATCATATAGATTTAAAAAGCAACTTAATAACAAAAATAAAAATGTGTAGCCATTTTAATTTGAGGTGTATCACATTTTACAGAATTTGCATGATTCTTTCAAAGACTGCTACTTATAATTAAATCATGCAAAGAGATTGGCACTCGTTAAGTCTTTACCACATTAAGCTCTCATAATCATGTTTTTGTTATCAACTTTTTCCTGAATCATTTGTAAGTAAATCTTTTGCATATTGATATTCGAAGTCATAGATTTCCATATTTTTAATATGATATATATTTCCACCTAATAAAGTGGAGTTCACATGTATAAATGATTGTGATGATGATTGAGTCTGGGCTAAACTGCAATAAACTTTGTGTATGTGTGATCCAGGTTTCATGAAAAAAAAAACTAAGATTTTACAGAAATCCTGGAGTTTTCCATCAAATCTTTACTTTCAAATGATCTTATTGGTTGAAATTTAGTTGAGGAAGGATTAGAATAAACAAAGCGGCATATGTTTATCATTTACATGATAATGATGTGGCACTTAGTATGATTCTCATGTGTGGCAAATTTACTCTGTATAAGTATTGTGAATCTTCTCATGTGTCCAGCACATGTAATTACTTCCTGTTTACCATGCATTCTTCTTTGCCTATTTATAATGAGTAGATTTATATCTAGTATGACAACACATACACCATCTTGATTTCCATTGCAACATACGAAGGTTGTTGTTCTATATAAATAAACACCGTATGGCAGGTTTTTTTATTGCGGGTGTGAAATTTGGAGATTTTTAGGCAAGAAGGTACACAAAAAATTTTGGCATTTCTTATTTTGGAGGATGTTTAGTGGTAAATAAATATTTAATCCCTGAGCAGATATTTTGGTGAATTTATTTTTGGTGTTTTTATTCAAACAAACCCCCAAAATATGCCAAAATAAGCATTCCTCAAAAGTTACTTGCTATACGGTATTAATTTTGATACAAAATAATGTATGCTTAGTAATGATGCTATGTTTTGATATAATTGTGGGATATGCATACTTTAGGGGCTTTATGTTACAATTTTGTGTTGCGACATTATTTACATAGAAAATTGAAGTTGTATGCACCTTTTTTTCAAATTTAATTTTAACTATATATTCAGCATTTTTTTTACCTCAGTATAATTGTAAAGGTACATGGTGCTATTTATACTTTAAGGAGGTAGACCTTGGGTAAGGGAAACAACTCTTGAAATCAGTGATATGCTTGTATCATATTCAATATCACCAAAGCCTATCAAGCTTTCATTTGAAACAGATGGAAATCAATCCAAGTTACTTTGATGCTTACATGAGATTGACGTAAAATGCTGAATACAAATGTTCCAATAATTTATAAGAGTTGTGTCCCTAACCCTAGGTCTGCCTCCTTAATTTCATGTCAGTTGTTCTATATTCACTGAAACATTTATTTTAAAGGTTCACATGTCTGATTCTTACATGTACCAGTCCATATAAAATTCAGGCAGAGGTGATTAATGGTGTCAAAAAAACATTAAACAGTCTTTTTCTTTTTTGTAAACAGTCCTTTCTGTAATCGGATCTGTATTTTTTAGAAAATCATACATTCATCTCGAAATTAACCAAACCAAGAACAATAACCCTTGCGAAGTACGGATTTCATATTAAATCTTTGTCATTTTTTTTTTTTAAATCTCAAACACGCAACAACCAAATGACGAAATGGTTTTGTTGTCTGTAACTGTTTCTGAATAAGAAATAAAAGGAAATTTCTGTGGGTTTTTGGACATGCATGAATCACTTCCTGCTTGATTTTTATAAAGACTTGTACTTAAGTAGGTTTATCCTTGTGTATCAAATTAAGTGGTTACTCACATTTTTTTTTTTGGTTTTGTTTTTTTTGGGGGGGGGAGCAGGCTGGAAAACTCACTCAAATTCTAGCGAGTTCTGAATATAATTTTTCAATCTATTTACTATATGGCTATATAATTTTTTACTAAAATTAGCCAGCCCTACCAAAAAATAGCCAGTCTCAAGCTGGTGGTTAGGCGAGAAATTGATTACATTGTAGAAGTTAAATTTTTGCCTGCAAATACAAAACTGCAATAATGGATGTATCAGAGTTATTTCTGTAACGATAGATTGTATAAATGAAATTGAATGTAACCATTCATATATGTATAAATGTAACTCTTCTGCAATTGCTCCAGGTTTTACCATTGTGAATAGAATAATATTTTGTCCAATGGACAACTCTGGTTATGACTGTTTGTGAATGTATGTCAGATTGTCATATGACTGAATAGGAGATTAAATAGTCTGTCCACAAATTCTGTAAGTACAACTCCTGCAGAAAAGTCAATAGATTGTAATAAGTGACTTGAAATCATATGCGATCCCCCTTAAAAGTAGATGTTTTCAAGGGGAGATAACCCAAATGAATGTTTCTAGAGTAGTGTCCATTTTGTGAGCTCAATTACAGTATTTTATTCAATATTGGGAAAAGGTTTTTTCTACATTTTTTACTTTACATTCCATGCTGTCCAGTGGCCCTAAAATTTCTGAAACTACCTACTGGTAATTTTGAAATTGAATTTTAATTTTTGCCCTAAATAAGCCTAAAAATTTCTTATTTTTAGCCCTAAAATTAGCCCAATTTTATTGCAGAAAGGTGCTGGTTGGCCTGTCAACTTGAAGAACTTGATTATTATAATTTGAATAAGTGAGTTGATAACTACTTTTAATAAGTAGTCAGGCATTTATGATTATTTATGCTGTCTTCACAACTGCCCTATAATTTTCATCAACTAGAAATGCTAATTATGTTTTTGACCTATTTCTGGTATCTTTATCTGAATTACAAAAAAAAATAAAGTTTTCAAAATCTATTTTTGTAAACAACTTATGATTTGTAGATGTCCAATACAGGGGCAGATAACTCTGTCATATGACATTTATTTGTCAAATGTAAACTGGTTTCAGTTGAACAATTTTACCCCCTCCTACTACTACTTCTGATATAACTAAAAGGGGTCCGTTGCAAAATAGGGTAATGTCACCCCTGTTGTTTTTGCTCGACACTTAACTTAACCTTTTTTCACAAATAGGGACAGTTAATAATCGTTTTTCATATTTATGGAATGCAAGCCATTTAAGAAAGTGTGTTAAAGGGACACAACCCACCAACACCCAACAACCTGGTTGGCGGTCTCATTTGGGAAAGGTTAAACAGTAAATATTTTTCTTGAAAACTTTATTTTCACTTCGGTAAGTAATTGAATGGTTTGAAATAAGTTACTTTGAAGTCGACTGTTGTCCATTGCTCCAATTTGACAGGAAACCAGTCTGCCCGGTGACAAATTTGTAGAACGTTACTCACCTTTGCTTAAAATCATAAAAATGACGCCAAAGTCCTGTATTCAATCCTCTTTTGCTGTTTATAACAATGTCACTTGCCAACCCAGAAAATTCGAAAAGGTAGGGTGTCCAAACTTTAATTTTCTCTTAGCATCCTAAATTTTGTACAAAAAGGGCCCAACCCCAAGAACCCTCCATTCTATCAACTCCCGTAATCTGCAGGTATTATAATATTTATCATACACTATCTTGAATTTACCTTAGGTGGTATTTTTTCTTTATTTTACTGTGTCAAATGCATATTTATGTAACTGCGTTACATTGCAATAAATGTGTAATGGTTTACAAGTCTGCTTGAAAGCATTGTTATTTAATCATTCTATATTACTTTGTTATTTTTTTTATTGTTCTTATTGGTGGCTAGTTTTTGTTTTATTAAAAAAAAATAATAAAAGAAATTGTCATTTTTTTTTCGATGAAAATCAAATTAATTTTTTACTGAGTCAAATAGAACCAAGTAAAAGCATACGTATTTGTCAGTGTCATGTAAGTATTGGAGCAGAGAGTTACAGTGTCTTGCCTCCACTATCAAATATGCAGCCCTACTAGTATATAGGACTTGCCCATGGTCTTATGTAAACAGATCTAGATGTAAAAATAAAAAGGCAAATATCGCTGACAACCATATACTAATATGCTCCTCCTGATAAACTCCATATCGCTCTGGTAGCTCATTAGCTCTGTATTTTTACAAAGCCTGAAACATTGACATTTCTTATAATATCGGGAGCACTTTACTCATTTGCATAGAGGGTGTTGTTCGGTATTGAGTGTCACAAAGGTGTAAAAGACTAGTTCGAAATTTTGAATATACCCTCTGCAAAAGGAAATTGAATAGAGAAAATCAAGGCTGAGCAATGGTCTTGAAATTTAATTGTTTTAGAATTGAAAAGATATACCACAAAAAGCAATTTCAGCTCAAGAATGATTGTATTTGCTTCACCTAAGCAGTGGAAGATCCGGGGGTGGGGGGTATCCTCATCGGTGATCCGGGCGAAAAAAAATTTTGCCCCCTCCCCTTACCTACAACTCTGGATCCGCCCCTGCTAAGAGATGGATCCTAGGGGAAGATTCCTGAGTCACCTTTTGATGGAAAATGTTTATTTTGTACAAAATTTTGACATAAAAATGAGAAAATGTTAGCCTGCAGACCTGGAACCCCTTCTCTCTCCTCCTCCTTTAATTTTTTATATCAGCTCATGTTGTCATAGATATCAAAATGATGCCCCTTCATTGATCCTACTCCCACTTAAAAAAATACAAACATTATCCTTGAAGCTTTTGTTTAATGTCTTTGGTCCCACCCACGTGTTACTCGTATATTTTTTTGTATCATTTGTTTTACAACATCGATTATTGTTCGAGTGCAGCAGGTTGAAAGACCTTGATTCTTTAGTAAAATCATGTTATATCCCCTGTAAAAAAGTTTGTGGGTATATAGAATTCACCTTGTTTGTATGTCTGTCTGTCCGTTCGTCCGTTTGTCTAAACTATTTTCTAAATATAAGAAGCTTGCAGTACAATTATGAAACAGTGTGGGATTTAGTATAACCACACGGAGATGTGCACATTGCCGGGAATTTATGTATGACGGCTGTTGGACTTCAGGATTTCTCATCCAGACTTGGTCTCATGCTTTGCAATTCCTCCTCAATGACTTGCCGAATTATTATGTAACTTAGTTGAGTGTAAAATTGCCATACTGGGATATGCATATTGTCAGGAATTTATGTTTGGACAAGAATTGTAGAAATTATAGCTACTGAAAACTTTTTCTGTAAAACTTGGTCTGATAAGTTGTCCACAACTCCTCTTGAACGACTTGCAGGATTGTTATGAAACTCAATGGAGTGTTAGGTTACTATATCGTGATGTAGATATTAACTGTCAGAAATTTATAGTGATATTTGTTATTGTCTTGTAAACAAAATTAAGAACTGATGGCTGTTTTGAGTTTGGTGTTTTAAAAATGGCAGTAAATTTTGTGTCAAGAGTGCCTAGCCTATCTATCATTTAATTGTGTCCAATATGGGCCATATGTTTCGTTAGTATTGGTCCCAAATTTACAGAATTCAGCAAGCTGCGGGGGTATAAGTCCTGTTAGGGGCAACGTCTAGTTATATATTGTTATGGTACACCTAGCCTGTTGCACTGGATTGTTTTGACAGACATGACTCGGCCAGTTAATAGGGTTAGTTATTTATGATTATATGATGCATCACATATGACAGTCAATGAGTATCGTATATTAATGGAAAAAAGGAACAGCATACCAGTTTAAGGAGGTAGACCAAGAGTAAGGGACACAACTCTTACAAGTAATTAGAACGTTTGTATTCAGCATTTTACATCAATCTCATGTAAGTATCAAATTAACTTGGACTGATTTCATTCATTTTCAAATGAACGCTTGATAGGTTTTGGTGAAATTTAATATGATACAAACATATTACTGATTTCAAGAGTTATGTCCCTTACCCTAGATCTACCTCCTTAAATTCAATAGTCACAAAAATTCAAATGCGCATAAAACCCCTAAAATTGCAGATATTCGCTTGAATTTTTTACACGATACCAATCAAGGTTAAGGTTATTAAAAAAAAATGAAAAAAAATGTAAATTGTGAATTACACTTTCCGAGATTTAAAAAAACACTTTTCAGTGCAGTAGATTATTAATGATAAAGTTCTTGAGTTGAATGAAAGATGAAAGTGAGAGTGTGTGAAAGTGATGGTGAGTATATATGCTATTTTGTATAGTCTTTTTTGTATTAAATTTGATCTCTTGTGAAGACTCTGTTACACCTTAGTCAGGTTGTGATATATGAGTCTTTGTAAAAAGCCTGGCTATACTTAAAAAGAAGAAGAAAAAAAAACACTTTTCAACCAAAAAGCTGAAAGAGGAATAAGACATTAACAGAAATTATCGGAAGAAAAACTTTTCGTCTTGAAATGATTAAACTCGAAAGGTGTGCACAATTTCTTTTGTCCATAAATATATTTTGGACCGGAAACAGATGATAAACATAACTTTGTGAAAACATAAGTACCTTATGAAAATCACAGATGTTCATATATTAATTAAACCTATGACTATCATGTCACGCTCATTTCATGTGATGACTATATGTTGCAAACCATACGATTCTCATGTGTGGGACATTTTGCTGTGTTTGTGTACGAAGAAGTTAAAAATAGAACTATGATGACATGACATGACGGTTCACCATTTTATATCCAACTCAATTCAAAGTCACTGGTCGAATTCTTCGAATAAGAAGGCCAAGTATACTGAGCATTCCTCTCTGCAGACCTAATAACCGCTTTGGATTAACTACGAATAAATCCGCTATCCACTACACGAGCACCAAAGCAACTTAAGGGGGCGTCCACGCAAAACCCAAGCCGTGGGTGGCACATGAAAAAAAAAATGCTTACAAGAAAATTTCATCCATTTCAAATTAACCCTTTAAACAAAATATTTTCAGCAGCAGCTCCACCTCGCTGAAGTATTTCTACGGGATTGATAAACTTTTTTTCTAATTTTTAATCAGTAGAGTTCTTGTTTTATGAAAACATGCATTTAGTTTACAGCAGTAAATAAACATATTGGATGCTCGGTACTATTCTTGAGGTTGGTACAACATTAGCATAATATTTGATCTCCGATGGAAAAAAGAACGCAACAATAACATTGTTCAGCGTAATACTATAACCTAAATTTAAAAAAAAATGCATTGTTGTTCAAGGTGTGCAAAAGATTTTCATTCAAAACTCGTACTTTGATATGTCTCTATAAAAAGTTGTTTAGTGATAGTAAGCTATTCAAGCAATCATAAGAAAAACACGCCAATCGGAACTCCTCGGACTTTCTAGTTACACAAAAGAAAAACCTCGGAGGCACTGGGCAAAAGAATCTGACCGGACTTTGATTAATCCGATTCTAAAATTATATTTACTGGTTGGAATTTTTTTCTAGCTCCTCGCTTCGTGCCAAAATTCCTGACAGAGTTATTGTTTTTTATTTCTAGTGATACCTAACCAAACTTTTTAGCGTCACCTGGGTGGATAGAACTACTTCTGAGTCGCGGGATTTTTTTCAAATCGAAATTCCCCTTTCTCTACCGAGGTTATTTTTTAGTGTAACGGAAATGGCCGAGTAGTTCCGATTGGAAAACACGCATGAACTTGCAACAAAAAAAGCTTGCTTACCGTTAGCACTTTGTTGTGTATTTGTTTTCTCTATTGTACCATTGACCGTCCTGTAAACATGAAGGGTGTTTAAAAGAGTAACCAATGGATACAAAGATTCTAGCGGAAGTCAGGGACGAAGACCAGACAAGGAAAATAGACAAACATAACAAAAAACATAAAATAACCAAAAATACTGTAGTCCTTAGCTTTTCTCCCTCTTCATACAATGTATTATTGCGAAAATTTTATTCTTTCTGCTTATACAAAATTATTTTTCCCTGGACTTTTAAATGAAGTGAAACAGTTTAGTCAGATGTTTGAAGATGCTCTAAGACGACTTCAGTCTTACCTGTTTAAACGAGCATTGAATTTACCAAAAACTTGCATAAATCAAACTGATATGGCAGTTTTCTTTTTTTTTTTAATATCCAAGCAATATAACCCTATTAACTGAACAAGTTCTTTAGTCCTAAAAGTGTGCGGTTTAGACTCGTTTCAATCTTCTTCGCTATAATCCTAGAAACTGGAAGTCTTTTTTCTACGTTCATAAATCATGATAGTTCCAATCTAATTAGCATATGCATTTTTCGTGCATTATGATTGGTTGTTCACCTTTTACGACCTCAGCGATGACTGTAAATTCCGTGTACAAATTGTAAACAACATGGCTACCATCGCTTCGACAAATGATAGAGCTCTTTCGACTTTCAAAACGGAATTATCTGCTTCATTCCATCCATTTTTAGCATTGTATTTACAACAATTTTGAAAGAATGTAGTTATCAGTAGCCTGTAAAACTTAAAATATTGAAATTGACAACCATGTCAGGTAGTCGGTTGAATTCCGCCATTTGCAATGTCGATTTCGGGTGTCAATTTCACTGAATGAGAGATTGCCATTGTGGTTGTCAATTTCAGGAAATTCGACAGTAACCTCGCGATTTCTCTAGAAATGTCTGTATTCAAAATTTAAGTGTACGTTTTTGTAAAAATCAAGCAAAATGGGAAAAAAATCATAAAATGCATGTCAAAAACCAACCGATCTGACAATATTTCACTTAAGGATGCTTCCTCTATATGAAAAGACCATTATTTGATGTCTGTACGCAGGATTTGCTCAGAAAGTTAGAAAATGAGGTTTTTGACAGAGTTATCTGCCCTTGAAATGTTCCTTTCACTTTCTTATAGAGGACCTTTCATTTAGGATGCAAAAAAGTCCAGAACCTTTCAATCTTGAAAGTAAATTTGAACCACAGTCTTGTCTTTCTTTCTTGACCTGATGGTGCAAATAGACAAATAAAACTTCCTAAGGGATGAATTCTTTCTAACAATGTTTCATCCACTGCCTGATTCTTATAGAGACTGACACTCAATACTGCTACATATGTTAAATTGACCGTTGGTGACCGAGTTGACATTTTCACCTTTTTAATAAATGACCGAGACAGCAACTAACATTACCCGGATTTCATTCCGAGAACGCCAAGGAAGGTCGTACAAGTATTATTCTATGAATACATTTTTTTGCTTTCGTTTGTTTGGTTTGTTTTTTGCTTGTAAACTATCAATGCTACGGTTGGTAAACCTATGGTTTGTTTGTTTATAAACCACTTGCTTGTTTATAAACCACGCTACTTCTTAATTGTCACAAGTGTTTAGAGGTTAGTCCTTATGAAATATGCTTTTACGTTTTGCATGCCCACGGAAACGGAAGTTTTACTCAATCATGCATGCTCTCCGTTCGTGAACGGTGAGCAATAACTTGTTAACCCAAAATGCATACATTTGTACATGACAATAATTGAACCATTAAGGAGACCTTAAATATTTTCAGGAATTCAGTTATTTTATCAGGAGGCCCATCTGTGTTGCCATATCACGTATCCCCATTGCCTTGACTTTAGATCCTAATAAATTTTTGAGCTTTGTGCAAAAACTCAATTATTGCGTAATTCTTAAATCGTATTTAGCAATTGTAGCGATGATAATTTCTACTCCTACTTGTAAATGTCTATATTTTATTTTGTCTCAAATTTATGTAACATGTTATATATTTCGTCAAAAACATAATTGCTTACGTGTGAAATGTAATTATTTACACATGCGTGTTTAAAACCAGAGTAGATTAAGTCTGCCATTATGTACGCATTTAGTTGCAATAAAATGTCTTTCAGTTATCCATTCTTACAGTTCAAATCCTGGTTCGCTTGATTTCCTTTGCTCATGCGCCCTCAATTGATAAAATACCCTAAGCCATTAAGAATTACTCGAGCAGCCCGAATCTATGCTATAGTGAAAGTCTACAAAGGAAAATCTCGAACGTTAAACAAAAGAATATAAATCAAGGATTACGACTTGACAAGGATAATAAGCATACACAACAAAGAAAATGAAATTACCAAAAACAGCACGTACATGCAAAGTAAATGAGAAACCCAGACTCAACTTAAAAATGGGACCAGGTAATGATACAAGTATAAATAGAGAATCTATGTTGTTAATCCAATGAAATTTGTTGTAGTTAATTTGTTAGTAGAAACGTATGACGGAACATCCAGTTATAGAACACAATGACCATTTAAATAGAAAAAAAAAATGCATATAATGTTTAAAGTTCCATATCTTCAACATATACGAAAATACAGAAGACAATTTAGTTAGCAAGCATAACCTTGATAACAGTAATAAAATGAAATGACCCTATAGCTATATATTGACTTTGGATATTGGGAAGAAGCACTCGATAGTAAAAGTACGTGGGGGACTATCCTCGTGGATCTATCAATTTGATAGGAGGTGTTCATCAGGTGTCAGTTTCACAAAAAGTCGTAAGTGTAAAATTGATCGTAAGTAATGACGTCATAAACTAAAATAGCATTGTGACGTCATGATTTACGATCAATTTCACACTTACGACTTATTCTGGGCCATGTAATGTTTGATATTTTTTATCATGACATCTTTAGTTTTGTTAATAAATCTACTTTGTTCATTTATGCAGGTGACAATAAAGTCTTCTGTGCAGAAAATGATCCAATAATGATTGATTGATTGATTGTTGGGGTTTAACGTCCGAGCAGCAATAATGATCCAATAATGATTGATTGATTGTTGGGGTTTAACGTCCGAGCAGCAATAATGATCCAATAATGATTGATTGATTTTTGGGGTTTAACGTCCGAGCAGCAATTTTGATCCAACAATGATTAATTGATTGTTGGGGTTTAACGTCCGAGCAGCAATAATGATCCAATAATGATTGATTGATTGTTGGGGTTTAACGTCCGAGCAGCAATAATGATCCAATAATGATTGATTGATTGATTGTTGGGGTTTAACGTCCGAGCAGCAATAATGATCCAATAATGATTGATTGATTGATTTTTGGGGTTTAACGTCCGAGCAGCAATTTTGATCCAATAATGATTGATTGATTGATTGTTGGGGTTTAACGTCCGAGCAGCAATAATGATCCAATAAATCCAATATATATATATAAAAAAAAAACTTGAAACTGACAGAAAAAATTCTTATAAAATACAATGAAAGCAAACCTTGATAAATTTATGCTCTGTTAAAAAATTAAAGTTTGACCTTGTTAGTGATGTTAACATCGAATGTGAAAAAGAAGTCAAATCACTTGGTGTGACAATTGATTTTATGTTAGTCCTGAATAGTTAAATTACAAATATATGCAGGAAAGCAGCAAGACAACTTATTGTTCTCAAACATGTCGACCATCACTTAAACCGTCTGAGCAAGATTACTATTTAATATTCTTTCATTATGTCATTTTTTTTTGTCCCCTTCACCTGGCACTTTTGCTCAGAGGCAAACACAAAAAAAGATCGAGAAATTCATGAAAAAGCTCTTAGATTTATTTACCTGAACAAATGTTTCCCCTATGCAAAGTTGCTTGACAATTCGCTACTCCCATCTCATAAAATCGGACACTTGAGAACAATAAGCATCGAAACATTTAAAATCATTAATAATGGAAGTCCAATATTTTACAAGATCTTGTATCAATTAAGAATAATTCTTAAAACTTCAGGTATACCAATACAGTAGAAATACCCAGAGTAAAAACCACCAGGTATGTTCTAAAATCCTCCAGATATTCAGTCCCAAAAAAAAACAGTCTTCCGGATGAATTAAGAAAGCAGGCAAATATAAATCAGTTCAAGGCTCTTAACATTACAGGGGCGGATTCAGGCGGGGGCGTGGTGGGCACGCGCCTCCCTAAAATTTGCAAAGCCTGGGTTGTCAGGGGAAGATTTAGGCGGTTTTAGGTTGAAACTTTAATTTTTCGCTTATTTTACCACAAAAGATATCTACATTGCATCCACTTTAGAAGAATATTTCCAAAAACTAACCTAAAAATGTTTCACCTTGCTCTGCTCGGCAAATTTTAACTGTGCGCTCCTCCTAATCTAAAATCCTGGATCCGCCCATGCATTATTACATTAACATGTGGATAGGTCCCACCTGCTCACTTTGAATTGTCTGTAAATCATAGGGGCTGAATGTCTATATGCATTATCCTTGCTTTATATTGTTTTGTTCAGCTTTTGTTTGCTTTTTATGCTGACTGCCTTTTTTTTCTTTACATGCTACTTTAGTCTCACCTGCTTTATGTGTGTATTATGACAGTGCTTTATGTATTTTGTCGTATATTTTGTGTATTTACACATTTTTATGGTTGTATATGTCATGCCTGTATGTTATTTAAACTTGTATGCTTATATGTAGTGGGTATAAAAGCTTTTGACAGCTTGCGTTATTTGTTATATGAACTTATTATCCCAAGGTATTCCGACTTCAGATTTTAATCACTAGACCCTTTTGTGGTAAGTTGGTGAGCATTCTCAATGTACAATTCCGTGATGTAGGGCTTGGGTAGAACAAAAGGATTTTCCTCGCGGAAGTGTATATTCAGCATGCTCTTCGCATGCTCATCGACTATCCTACAATAAGCTACTTACTATATTCGGCCAACCTCGGGTGATATCGGTAACCTACATCAAACGGAATCGACCGAGTTGAGACGAGTGCGTCTATGCAACAGTGCGAATTATCTTTTTTCTCGTATTTATAAAGTGTTAGATTTTAACGTATTTATATGTCCATAAAACAAAAAGGATTAGACTCAAGTTTTAATAACTTATCAATGTCCTCTACATATGATACAAAATAAAAATAACATGTATCAACAACACACAATCGGAACTACTCGGCCTTTCTGGTTACATTGAGTTATTTTTTAGTGTAGATGAAATGGAGTAGTTCGATTGCAGCAACATATTCACAAAAAAATATAAACAAACAAAAACCTGACATAGAGCGGAGAGAATGATGGTGAAAATAGAAAGAAAAAAGAACAAAAAACGTAAATGGATTGCCATGTGATATTTATAAAACCTTTGGGTATCCTTGATGTTGCTGAATTCTATAATTATGCTTATCAGCCAATAAATCAATACCAAAGAGTGTTGTTTGAATATTCGTATTTTCTGGTAATCTTGTTAATAGAATGACCCTTTCAATTTGACATAATTTACACTCTATGGAATAGTGAAGCGAATCTTCAAAAGGCCACCCACATCTACATTTAACTATCATCATTTGTAAAATTTACTCGGAATAGACCCGCGTTTAGGTTACTACATCTGTGCCGTAAACGAGTATGTAATATGTTTAACTTTCGATTACCGACTATAAACAGTATGCCGGGGGTTTTGGGAATTTGCTCCCTCTTATAACTGATTAAACCGATTGAATGTCGGCAGATGGTGCAAGGTTATATCAAACTTGTTCCATTAATAAAAATAAAGCATAACTCCCGGCTCCAATTCGTTGAGCATAGTGAAAACGGTTAATTTAACTTTAGAAATATGATCTCTTAAAAGTTTGAATTTATAATGGAAGCTTAGACTACCCCATCACTCTTATTGAAACCGCTTATGCTTTAGTACCTCTGCACTTGCATACTGGAAAATGTTCTATAGCTACGCGTCTGCTTTAGTAAATCCCCGCTTACAAGTGGGGTATATATAGTAATAGGGGTGTCCGTCCTTTGTTCCAGCAGTACTTCCACCCATCTTTCATCCGTAACTCCTCCTACATCACGGAATAGAATATGATGAAACTTTTACAATATCGTTATTACAAATTCCAATTGTGCATCTCATTTTTAAAATTTTTATTCAGATTAATTTGGAGGTTTCAAATAGCAAAACATGGATTTCGTCAAAATGGGGAGTGGGTAGTATCAAGTTAGTAAGCATTGCTCACTAGCTAGAATATTGTTTTTTTTCTAGTTTTATATTGTATTCATATATTCATCGTTTTATCAGTAGCTCTGCACGTTCTGACACATGTTCTTTATGTACGCGACAGGTGCTTAGTAATATCAACCGTGAAAAAGTCTCGTCAAAAATGAAAAATCGTAAAAACTTAAGTAAGAATACGAAAGAAACTTCTGTATACCAACATGCTCAGTTAACAAACAATTGATTTACAAAAAAAGGAATTTATAATCCAACACCACCTCCATGTTTCAAGTACATGGACATGTAACTTCATGAAGGTAAGGCATGTTTACATTTTGTAAATAAAGAAAATTTCATGTACGTGTTTTAAGCAACATGAAAAATGAAAAAAATATGGACGAAGCTTACGACTCGCACGATTTATAACTTTTAGGACTTGGGTTTGCCTCGGTGGTCTAGTAGGAGAGCGCTCGGTTCCGATCAAAAAAAGGGTTTTAAGGGTGCTGGTCCGTTCCCACTGAAGCCAAGTTTATAGACTGATTTGTACCCCCTGCTTTCCTACCGAGCACAAATTACGACTTGAGGATAATAAAGTCGTAAGTTAGAAAAGATGAAATGCCTTCTTCTTGGCAGTTACTCTTACTTTAAGTCTTGCTAAATTAGCACAAAGGCCAGTCGAGGAAATAGTAAAAATGGGAAAGCTCGTTGGACACGGTTAACGCTTTGCAATATGTAAAAAAATAACACGTTTGTAGCTTTTCAGAATATCTACTCATTACTGAAAAAGAATAAATCAAACAAAAAGTCTGTTTTTAACCCTAACCAGACAAGACAAAATTCTTGGAAATATATTTGACTTAGGCCCAGATCATTTTCAGGGGACTGGAATTTATTCAAAGAGATTTTTTGTGCAAGTGGGATCGACAGCCGGAATTCAAATTTCATTTAAAATATGCAATTTAAGTGATGAGTGTGGTATCCCAGTATATTTGTTTCTGTCCTTGCCTGGGTAAAATGAAATTCTAGCCCTGTTAAGGAGGTAGACCTAGGGTAAGGGGCATAACCCGTACAAATCATTGGAATGTTTGTATTCAGCATTTTACATCAATCTCATGTAAGCATCAAAATAACTTGGACTGATTTCATTCTGTTTCAAATGAAAGCTTGATAGGATTTGGTGAAAGTGAATATGATACAAACATTTCACTGATATCAAGGGTTATGTCCCTTACCCTAGGTCTACCTACTTAATAAAATGGAATGTTACCTGTTTTGATGACATATCGACTCAACTTAACTGCGGTGTAGTCTGCGCTTGTGCGATATATACTTCCGGCGAAAAATCTGCAAAATGTTATGCATGTTCACCAACTATCCCGTAGTAAATAAATCTTTTACCATTTTATTATACATCAATGCATGTCATAAATCAGTGATGATTCAAGAAATTCTGAAGGTACATGTTGCCACTAACTGACCTTAGGGGAGCTATACAGAAGAAAACACATTAATTAACATATCAATAAATTATACAATTGTTGGAGAAACATTCAGTTGCGATGAAATTTAGAGAGAATCCAGTTTGTTATTGATTACTTGAATAAATTTACACAGTTTGCGGATCTTTGATTGCTGTTTTTGGCTCATGCCAGCATTGAATTTTAGAATGATAGGATGAGTTATGTAATTTCCAGTAATTTTATGTATTATCAACCAAATTTTTCGGCCATAAAGGGACTTGGGTCACCCAGGTCCCGATAAATACATCATTAACTGAAGGGTCAATAACGCGAAAAACTTTTTTTAATTACCTTTAGGGTAAATGCAGATACTTCATTATAAATACTTGTGCAATGAAATATTTCTATTAACACATCGAACGTCCTTCAAAAGATTTGAAAGCAATTCGATCTTAAGCAAAATAGTTAGAGAAAAAACAGATATGTGCTTCAGATAAACGCTATGGAATCTTATCACCGCTATTTTATCCAAACGTGTAGTTTTAATGACATTTTTTAGAAAAAAAAAATATGCAAATTAATTACCTTTGCTTAATCATAGGTACTTTGGGACATAACCTATATTCTCGACCCTCCCCCCTTTTTTCGAAATCTGATTAAAAAAAATCTACTGATTTCAGATTTCTGTGACAATAAAATACATACACTATAAGTAGCATTTGTTTACTATCCTCGCCGGGACCTGGTATAATATAGCTCTAAGAATTGGTGGCTTTAGGGGACGACCTAAATTCAGTCTGATGCAAGTCAATTATTATTTGTTTTCACTATAACATTGGCTACATTTTTTAATTTTCTATCCTCTAATGAGAGTCCTAAAATTTCATTTTTTTATAAATGGTTTTATATTTATAGGTCAAATTAAAAAAAAAAAAAAACAATATGCATGACAGTAAACTTAATATATTTATTTAGACTGAAATACTAAAAGTAGTGTATACATGTATAACGGGTATTATATACTTTACTCAGTATGGCGAGCGCATCGAGCAAAAATAAAATCAAAGTTTTAAGTCAGGGTTCAGAATATCTAATTTCAAGCAACAGTCAATGTCAGAATATTTATTTTCAGGTATGAATATGGTTTAGCCACAACCTAGAACCGAGCGTCGCACTTATGCATTTTCCCTACGTTTATTTAAGTCATTGAAAAAGGGACGATAGCAGAAAAGGGCGAGATAGGATAGGTGAAAAGGTTGTCCATTAAAAAAAATAATTAAGCGTACCGGATCAAGATATTGTAAATATTTTATTTTCATTTTTTCTTTGTTTATGAACTATACATTTTAATTTTAAATCAATTAAAGATATCCTTCACTCTGAATTCACTTCCCTGACCCATTTCTATGCACCTATCTGATACCTATTCCGGTTGGCTGGACGTATAACGTTAGCCTCTCATGCTATGCTCGATATAAGGCCGGAGCATTTATTTCAAGCATTATCAGAATCTGATTATTTATTTAACCAGCTTAGAATCAGGTGGTCGTTCCCTTAAATACATTACAGATTTAAATGTGATCCCATATACCTAAGCTCAAGTGGCAAATATCTCTTGACTTATCATGCACATGACCATTGCTCTGCTACAACTTTACAAAAGATGAATCTAATTAAAAAAAAAAAAAAAACATGTATCTAAATCATTTTTTTTTCAAATTAGAACAAAACAAGTATTTGTAATTCAAATTCCATATTTCTACAATCGATTGGACCGAAAGTGTTTTTTTTCTACACCTTTAACATCGCTAGACAAACTGGGTTTTCTCGGGACTTATCGTGTCATCAAATAGAAGAAACTGTGGGAAATTGTTATTTCTGGTGTTATCGCAAACAACGTGATTTTGTCTAATTCTGAATACACACATAGTAAGTGTAACATTTCTATTTTTAATTTTCTATCTTGGTCAATTTTTATTTCCGTGTCAAACTTTAGCCACGTGACTGTGTTTCATATTTTTTTTTCTTTCTCGACATTTAAAATAAGCTAACAGGATAGTTAATTGGGCAGCGTGAATTACCAAATATGATCACGAGTGCCGAAAAACGCCTTGGCTCAACTTGTTCCGCGCACGAGTTAAATCTTTATGCGTTCTTGGCACAAGTGGTTATAGTTTGGTTGTCCTTTTTATTATATAGATTCCATTATTCATTGCTATTTACATAAAAAAAATTAACATTTTGTGACCTGCGGATTGGTATTCGTGATAAAATGTTTTGGCTGGAGAAAAACTCTAAAAAAATAGCAAGTATACCGTAAATGTATATATATGCCTGCTTGGAAAGAACGGTGAAGTGTTAGAAGACAGGTAGAGAATTCATTACTTTCGTTTTGAAATTCAGGCACATTTACCTTACATGGTGCAAAGTGAGGGTGTATATGTTGAGGCTACTTCGTACAATTCCGAACAGTACTTTCGATTGGTTTCCCCCCCCAAAAAAAAAGTATTACATGTACACCTTAAGACATGGTGGATCATTCGCTCTATTTTCACTCCAAATTCGCAAAACGGTAATACGTCCCAATTTCGTTATTTTAGAGTTCCCAGTGTTAATAAATTGATATAATGGAAAGGTTAAATCTACATCTATATTAGTGTACAAATTACTTCCTTGAACGAACAATTGACTACATGTAACAACCGCTGTGACAGAGAAAAAAACATGTAATGAATGTAAAAAAAAACAGAAAGTTTATTCATGTCTCTCTGAAAACAACTATTCACTGCCAATCACAGATCATAGGTTATTTTCCGTCATCATAAAGTGTCGAAAACATTTTTTCCTGTTTTAAACGTAAGGTTCCTCAGAGGAAATTCAATTTTCAATGCTTACCGTGCATGTAACTTTTCTCAATATTTTACTAGTATGTTACATACCAGTCCATATAAACTGGATTCGGTGGGTTTTTGACATACAGGAATCACATTCAGTCTGATTTTTATAAAGACTGCTACTTAATACTTCATCTTTCACCAAGATGTTTAATGATACATGTAGAATAGGATTAATTCTAGCATTCTTATTAAATGTAGTTTTTTTCATATCCTTTTGAGGACCCCAAATTCTTGAACTTAATTGAAGTCCATGTGTGTACGTGCGTACGTGATGACATTTTATGAAAAAGTGTTACTTCAATTAAATTTTACGGTAACCAAGCACGTGTGTAAATGCAGTTCATGGTCAAAAATAACTTATTGTTTACTGCTTCTGGAATGCGCATCACTTTTAGGTTGCTTTATCATATCGAAACAACATGTTTTGTAAATGTACATATAAAAAGGATTTAAAGGAAGCTTGCGGCACGCCTCGGCTTTATTTTAGAACAAGGGCATCGCTGAGGCATACTTTTGCTAAATATAGTACTAGTAATTAAATTAGTCAAAACCAAGTCCATTTTTGCACGTTGATCGATACCGAATTGGAAACATTGGATTTCATAATCTATTTTAGGTTTGTTTACTGTTTTTTATATTATTTGTTTGTTGTTTTCCCTTTTAAGATTGAACAAAAATTGGCTGACATTTTTTTTATTCTGTTTCAACTTTATTTTATTTGGTATAGTTTTTTCTCCAATTTGTAAATCCTTCCTTTGGTACTGGATCATTATTTCTTAGATTGTTTTCTTTTGTTTTGTTTTTTTTTGGGGGGGGGGGAGAAATGGAATGAGTAATTATTTTTTTAAGTTAACCTCCAACATTAGTGAGTCTATGGAAAATCAAGTTCTTGTTGTTTTTGGATTTTTTTTTATAAAACAGGACATATACATGCTATGGTCTTGACATCTGGGATATCTATCGTCATTATAATTAGGATGACACAATCTCCTCCGCAGACATATAACCGCTTCCTGGTTTACCATGTATCACTCCGCTAGCTTGAAGCCTCTGCTTAACATGATGTGAACAAAATCAAAGGGCATGAGCACTACTTATTACAAATTTGCGGAGCTGTTTCTGCTGCACTATAATTTGCATAAAGGGGTGGAGTCTTGCAGAGGTATACTACTTTGTAAGTGCAAATATACCATCTGCGCAGGAGATTGAGGTTGATATTCAGCACTTATTCTTGCCTGATAAATAGAATGACACAATATCAAGCTCATCATTCGGAATTCTTATTTTCTTATTTTATCGACATGTTAAAATACATGAAAACCTTTCTAAACAGAGTCCCTATTTGGACTTTTTGGATAGTTTTCCTGTTTAAACGTTCGGTTTACTGAGGTTCAAATTCAAACTGCATTATAATTGATGTAAAAGGACTTAGTCTAGTTATCGGATTATTCAGTTTCTAAAAATACATGTAGGTGTTAATTTATTTCCATTTGTTTCATTTCAGGAGATGAACGTGCTTTTACAATGTGTAATACTTTATATCAGCTTAACTGTCTCTTTTACTGAAGTTCTGCATTGGGAGAAGCCTGATATCAAAACTTATGACGACTGTGTTACTTATGAACTGCTCGAGGCGGAGGCGAGGAATACATCGCTACATCATGTGCGGGAAGAGTGCAATAAGATGTTTATCACTCAAATGCAAACCTGGAAGCAAAATTTGAAAGACCAAAATGTTATCAATTACGTCAATTCATTGTTGCGGGGAATATATTCAAAAATGGCGACCAACCGGAAGCGGAAGAAGAGAAGTTTATTCAACAACGTGTATTTTTTGCGTCGAGAAATAAGAGAACCTCCATATGATAAAGTGTGGGGATGTTTTTTAAGGGGTGTAAGAAGATTGAAACACTTATATGTGAGTAATTTTGTTATTGATTACCAATGACGATGTAAAATGCACGTGTTTTCATTTTTTTTGGCTGAGAGATAATCGGAATTACTCAGATTTTTTCGTTTCACAAAGAAGCTATTCGGCCGTTCTGGTTACCTGGAGTAGTGAAAATGGCTGAAAATTTGGTTGCTTTGTTAATCATGTTAATCTAGCATTAAACTCACGTGAACTTTAAATGAAATTCATGTGATTTTCCACGAGAAATTCACTTATCACACAAATTTCATGTGAAAAGTTCATGTGAATTTCATTTCTCTGTGACGAAGTTTATTTGCTCATTTTAAGTGAAATCGTGTGGAATACAATTTTCTGTATAGTATAAATAGTTGTACTGTGACGACAATAATTTTTAAAAAAAGAATATTTTACATTTAAATTTAGATGTTTGATCACTTCTTTTTTAAAGAAAAAACAGCCCTTTTCCCCATTTATTTTAATCACACAAACTTGAAAATATTGTGACAGGACGGCCTATCCGCGTTGTAGTAGGTAGTGAGATTTAAATAGCCAATTAACTGACTTGGCTAAAGGATTAATTCCTTAGCCGAGTCGGTTAATTTGTCGCTGGCTTGTCACCGAGCGGTCTAGGTTTCGATCGTCGATGGCGAAGTATAATTTTGTGAGTCAAATCATTCTCTCCCGTTACATTTGGCGTCCAACTAAAAAAAATCCACGGAGTTTGGTGATGAGCTAGTGTTGGAGTTGTTCGTGGTACGAAAACTGGTGGGAGAAATGTGGCAGTCAAATCATCCCGTTACATTATCCTGAAAAAAAAAATCACAAAAACACTAACAGTCATAAAAACATTCGTTTACTTTGTTTGTTTATTTATTATGTTTGGTTTTTTTTGTTTGTTGGTTGTTTTGTGTTTTTTGTTTTGTTTTGTTTTGTTTGTTTGTTTGTTTGTTTTGATTTGTTTTGTTTTGTTTGTTTGTTTTTGGGGCGGGGTATTTACTGTTCGTTTTGTTAATTAAAGGAAAAAATAGTTTCTTTGTCCCATATTTTTTAGAAAATTGTATATAAACACCGATAATTGAATTAACTAACTGTACTGGAGTTAAAACTTCCCAGCTTTAGCATTCCTTTTCCAATTCATTTACTTTCGTTTCGCTTATTTTTGTAAATTTGTTGGGTTTTTTGGCGTGGTTCGATCAGTGTTTAACCCACCTTTTTCTATTCACGCAACATATGCTATTGTTTCTTGTTGATCACGACTTCACAAGCATAGACTCCAACTCATATTACAACAAAAAATTTAAACTTAATTTGCAACAGTGATCGTCAATACTCTACTTGACAAACCAGATACGCAGGTGTACCATCCTCCAAAGTCAGGATTTTAAGACCGTATACATAAACATCACAGGCATCCTTACGCATTTTTTTTTCATTTCGATACGATTTTGTAAACTAATGTTCTTTTCTACTAGATTTGTTTCCGCTATTAAAGATTAAGACCAGTTTTTTTTTCTTGATCGTCGCCTTGAAGGATATAATTTTCGGCAGACATTCAGTGGGGGCTTCATGGGAGGGTGAAGGCGGTTGGCATTTTCGTGTGTAAAATTGACAAAGAAATTATGTCCTAGCATCCCCATTTTCTGAGGAACCCCGTTTGGCATCCATCCTTTTCAAAGTGTCATTTCATGACATTTATCGGCATTCGAGTTTAATTTTCATTAAGCGGAACGACTGAGGAGTTCCGAATGTTCACATGCGCACATTAGTACACAACTATGGGTCTGAATGAAACATTTTCTACCGTTTTCTAGCAAAAACGGAATTGACTATTTTCTGGGCTGGAATTTAGCTTTTTCATTTACACCATTGCGAGAATGGTATCTGGAATACAAATCGAGTTACTATATGCTGATGTCGCTGTATGTCGGCAAGCGGGAGCGGTTAATGTAAGCTCATGGCATTTGTTTCGGAATCCAGTATTATAACTTGTATGTGGTTAGTTTACATAAAAGTCATGCAGGACTTCACGTGATTCACTGTCCGAAGATTCACATACAAATATTTTTAAAAGTAGGCATTATACTAAACAATATGTTCTATAATCTGTAAGAATCAGGCAAAATTGATAAAATAACGAATCATGCTCAGAAAAAAAAACATGAAGTTGATAATGTGGGTACATAACTTATTGTCGTTTCGTTCACCTTCGGAGAGTCATAGGACGTAGAAAAGAGAGTCCGAAGTAGCAATAGACTGATTTTGAATGGGGAAGTGAGTTATCTCCCTTTGATGATACAATTGTTATGTACATTGAATTTCATATAATCTATCATAAAACCTCTAATTATTGACACTTAAAAAAAAGGAATGAATTATGTATTTCAAATAATTCCATAGAAAGATTTATTTTTCACCATGTCTCGTATACTGTCTGATCCTGAAAGAGAATAGCACTTGATTGCCCAAATGAATCATTTACATTTGTATATCTATTTTGCTTTGATATTATGTGGACCACTACATAAAATATCATTGCTCTTTTGCCAGACAATCAGACCGGACATGAACAACTATGACGTCATTGCTACTCTACATATTGCAGATGAAGTAATTCCCACTGCGCATGACGGTCCAGGTTTTTTTGCTTGGCACAGGCAATATTTAAAAATGTGAGTAGTATTTGCGAATTTTCTTTTCAATATATGAGTGGGGATTCCTGTATTTTCATTGGAATATAATATAGAATATATAGATCTATAAACGGCCTTTTTCGAGTCATATCTTTATTTTCCTAACTAAAAATGTGAGTAAAGTCATATCATAACCGTTTCATTTTTTTTCGGCTATTTTAAGCAGATGTTGTTTAGGTTAAAAGTCTCCCCCTTTTTTGCCAAAGCCACATATTTACAAACATCATATAATTTATATAAAATGGTTTTCAAAAAATATAATGCAATTTTTCATCCATCTGCATCATGAAAACTGATTTGTTCAACGTGTCACAATTTTCCTTTCATCTTTCGACTACCCCGGACTTAACTTTTTATGAGCAACTCTGCGGGTATTTCTAGAAAAGCAGAGGACGCTTACCCTATCGGTGCACCTGGTTCATGCTCCCAATTTTTAGTGGAGTGCGAGTTGCTCATTTGCTTTTTTTACTTCGTATGTATTTTGGTTATTTTATGTTCTTTGTTGTGTTTGTCTGTGTCCATGTCTGGTCTTTGTCCCTGAATAACATTCATTTGATTGCCTCTAGAATCTTTGTTTCCTTGATTACTCTTTTAAGGTATAATAATATTAGAATCTGGAATTAATAAAACATTTCGGATATCAGCACAATTCGTCAAATCACAGTGTCTGGACGTACTTACTTAAGTAGCAGTCGTTCTTTATAAAAATCAGGCAGAAGGTGATTCATGCATGTCAAAAACCCATCAAATAATTTTTTATATCTCGTTCAGAAACAGTTATAGATCACATAACCAGTCTTAAGTTTTTCATTGGTTGTTGCACATTTGAGATGAAAATTATATAGAGTGTACATAAAATTGGTACTTAACAAGAGATATTGTTCTTGATTTGGTTTGATTTGGTTGATTATAGTGGGAGATAAATTTACGATTTTCTCAAAAGTGCAGATCTGAATATAAAAAGAACTATAATTATATAAAATATAGCATATATAGACCGAAAAATAACATCATTTGTTTGGTGGGTTTTTCATCACCATGAGTTACCTCTACTATAGGCTGTAGCTGAACTTTATATGGACTGGTGCTTAAGTAAAATAATAAGAAATGGAATCTTTCTATCTTAAAGCCGTTTCTAACACAACCAAAAGAACGATGGGGATTCAGATGGGTGTGCTAGGGATTGGCACCCTAAAAATGTCATTTTACGTGTAAAATTGACACAAACTGGCAAATAATGCCATAGCATCTTCCTTTTTCAGAGAAACCTCGGCTGGCACTCCCCACTTTTCGAAGTTTCTGGATTCGGTCCTGCTTTAAAAGCGTTGTTTTGCATGCATATAATGAAATGGTGTTCGGAGTTACTGTGCATGAAACAAGCAGAAATAGGGTTATTATTATCATACATAGGACTCAGCAGTAACAAAACATTAATACGAGATCTGAAATGCTCTCAGAGATATACAAATCAATAGTTTAAAATTTTATTCGAATATCCGAGTTAACATTTCGAACCGTAATTTATGGACCCATTGTACAATAAACATCAAACTTTACACCATTTTTGTTATAATAGTCTAACAGTCTATACTTTTTGGAGATTTCGAGTTATGGGATTTTTCCATATTTTTTTATGTTTTTTTTTCACGTCACACTGTAGATTCATCAGGAGGCGGGCGTATCATGGTCTCATGTCGCAGCTTTTTATTTAAAAAAATACAGTCAATTTATCTTCCTGTTGGGCATATTAAAAGAAATCTGACGTTTTTATTTAATTTAAAGAATGGAACTGGCCATTGGTTGTCCAATACCATACTGGGACGTGACCTTTGATTCTCCCATGTCTGACCCGACCAAGTCAATAGTGTGGACCGACAAGTATTTCGGCAACGGATACGGAACGGTCAAAACTGGAATTATGAAAGGATTATCTAGTCCAATCACTCTTGTGAGATATATGAATTTGGCCGGTTGGTTAATAACAAAAGCGGATGTAGAAATGGCAATGGGCAAACCAAGTTTGCACGAGTTTACAGAAGTATCGCCTTGCTATGAGTTAAACAAAGCACTGTTTAGTTGGGAATGCTTTCATAAAGGCGTCCACGACTGGATCGCCGGGACTATGTCGCCTTCAAACACGACGACCTTTGACCCCGTGTTTTTTACCTATCATGCATATATTGATAAAATATTTGAGAAGTTCCGACAAAAGTTAAAGAAAAAAGGTATAGATCCTTCCAAGACGTATCCGGATAAAAAAATACCGGGACATGAACCGGAACATAAAACCATCTGGGTCGATGTGTACCCGGGTCTGGAACGGTTGACTAATCGCCAGTGCTATGGCGATGAACTTGCATGGCTGACGGAGTATAGCGTCGGTCCGGTTTGTCCTCATTGCTCGTTCAGTGAGGACCTTTATTGTAATCATACGCTCAAACAATGTGTATCAAAAGAAAGAACTGTTGCCCAAAGCAAAGTTGAAACACCTGCTGCCCAACTTATCAACGGCATAGTAGCCTTCACGAAAAAAATTGATATGGACGATCCCAAAAGAGCAAAGCACTTTTTTGACCTAGTAGGCGCACTTCCGTTCGACAAAAAATTTAATATAGGATCCCGTCATAGTCGAACATGAACTGAAAGATCTTGTAAAGTACATGGAAATTTATTTCAGTGAAATAAATAGTGTCACCATTAATATATCGATTTTTAATTGCATGTTGTTTCATCGGGAATGGGTATGATATGATCGCCATTGTCCATTATCAACAAAACTCATGTTTTTTTTTAATAGATTCCAATCATGCTGATGAGAGTTTGTGAGATTTACTCCTTGAAAACCAAAAGTTCTCATATTTTACGATAGCATTCCTTGAAAATGATTTTCCGTACTTAAAATTCGCCGGAACTTTCATACCCCTACAGGTGGAGTATATAGTGATAGAGGTGTCTAAACAGAATTTAATGAAACTTTAACGGAATCTTTATTACAGATTCCCATTGTGCACCTCCTATTTTAGATTTTGATGTAAATTGTCTTGCAATGCAAAAGGTTATATTATCAAATGGGGAAAGGGGGCTATCAATTAAGTGAGCATTGCTGACAGTTTTTTTCTGTTTTTTTTCTATTTCCATCAAAGGATTATTTAGAAAGGAGATGAAGGAATGTACGGTTCTATATATGAAAGAATTATTTTCAGATTTTCTCGTTTTCAAGTGCTCTCTTTACAATTAAGCATTATTGATAATGTTTTTACCATTTTTAAACGAGGTTGTATGATTTTATAATAGGATTATATCCGCTTGTTGTCAATTGGAGGTGTGCGCGAACCTTAGCATTAAGGTATAGCCCATTATAAAAATCTGGTAGGTCGCGTAAAAACTGAAATAATTGTTGTAATTTATTCATTATTAACTTTAAAAAAAAATAAATCTTTTGGAAAAAATCACATGTTCAAACGGGAGGGCTCCTATGAAAAAAAAACTGTTTACACTCCTGCCTGTATGTTACATGCTGGAAAGGACTCAAGTACCAGTCCCCATAAAATGCAGACACTGATAGAGGTGATTCATGATGTATAACAAACCTATGAAAAAAACATGATTTTAATTTCTTCTTGTTATCAAATAGACACTGGCTTGCACCTTGAGCGGGTAAACACTATTTATCGGGTAAACACTATTTAGCGGTTAAACACTATTTTTTAACCACAAGAACATTTCAGCCTACACCCAAATAACCAAATACTAGTAGCTTGCACCTTAAGTAACGTACAGTTATTGTATGAAAATGTTGTATGTTCAAAATACATTTGTTAGATATCACATTCGTGTACACTTTTCTGTGCGTGTTTAAACAACGAAAAAATATCTCGGCTTGTTTTCATTTTAGCCTGAAAAATATGTACAAAATAGGATTTAAGTTTTGGCGCAAATGAAAAATATGTTTTAAAAAATTTTTTGTTGCGACTAAAGGGAAGAGCCGTATACGACGCCAAGTGACACACTGATTATAGCTACATGTAGTGCTAAAGTATGCGGTACTTACAAGTGTATTGACGCAATCTTTTAGTGCTTCGATGCACACATATAAAAAACTCACAGCGCTAATGCATTAGGAGTAACTAACCTACTTGTGTTGCACAGCATACTAGGAACTCATGATAAATACTGTTTCTAGTGCCAATTCAGAAAGGACATTTGCCCCTTGAAATGGAAAAAAAAATGTGTATATATTTCTACATGACATCATGATTTCACAAACAAACAAAAAATCGACAAAATACATCAGTGGATCCCATTAATCTGTTAAGTAAACAATAACGTTGACCCCACAAGAAAGTCGTACTTGGGAGAAATGTATTAGTTGTGATTTGCCGGAGAAAAAAATCATGAAAACAAATCGAACATTCCCACGACCGACATTTGATAAGTGAGTCCTAGCCTGAAAACTTGGATCCGCCCTCTGTTTCTGAAAACAAAGACTGAATATATATATCTTACATGCATGTATATTCAGCGTTTCGTGAACAGCAAAAAAAAAAGCCAAATTTCAAGGTTAAATTCATCACTTTGCGTTTACATGCATTTTTCCATTTAAAATAAAGCGGTAGTTTTCTAAGGGTGTTGCTGGACCATTGCAAAACCATTTTACAGCTCCCTGCCAGTTGCTTTTAAATATTGGACAAGAGGCGTGCATAAACTTGTAGGTTCTATTTCATACTCTCTAATGGCTATTTGCCGGATTGTTTCCACAGGTGACACATTAGAAAAACAATTTATTTTCTGATTTATTCAATATTAACTCATAAAATACCATTATTTCATACTTTCATATTTTTCTTACTTTTAACGTCAATATTTCTTTACAAACATGTACCTGCTATCGTCACAGAAGTATAAAGTCCCCGGTAACAGGTGCGGTAAGTCTGACATGTAAAGAAATGTCAGAAAATTTTACGCTTTTGTTTTATTTCCTAAATCTATATTGTAACACTAGTTTTTTTGTAATACTTTGACCCAGAAAAATTGGATTTGGAGTATTTTTACTAAGACTCTTTAAGGTAAGTTTGAATAAATTGTTTGTAGTAAGACGGTAAAATAATGACGGTGATTCAAAAAGGCGGGGTGGGGAGGGGTTCCGACGGTTGCACCCATATCCGTCCCTTGTGATGTAAATGCTTATTTGTGCAAAACTTGAACTAAAATAAGCAAATGATTGCCTGACCCTCCATCGCTTTTATTATTTTGTGGATCAAAACTCCATTTCAGTTTGAATTTTTATATCAGCCCTATACGGTTGAAGTTCTCTTCAAAATAAAAGTATAAATAAAACCAATCAAAATGACAGTTGTCCCAAATTATGACAAGTAAACATCGCAATTCTTAAAGCAGACATAAATTTCTTTATTTGCATTTATATGTTTTTTTTAAGATGATGATAAGAGGTTGCTCTATTCAATTTGTACGTGTAATAAAGTCTTCACTGTATTTTTTTTTAATTTGGGATTTTATTTTTTTTTTCGATTTATCATACTATTCTACTACTAAATCAACAATGACTTTAATAAACTAGAAGCAAGGCCCTACTTGTATGAATTTTGGGATTTGTAATTAATTAAATTGGGATTAAGAAAATCTTCAATTCAGACCCTTAAATCCTCTATGCTACCAAAACAATATTTCCAAACAGTTAGAAGGTTGAACACATATACAACTTGCATTAAAATCTCAGTCAAAACTGACTTCGAATATACAACAACACAGACAACACGAAATCATAAGTTATAACGTTACCCCCATCACTTTGTCATTTGAAGAAAAGATCATTAACAGACCGATAAAGGGTGCCAACTATTTACAGCTTGACCGTGAACGGAGGGTGTTAAGAATCGGGAAAAAACAGTTAGGTACTTTTCAACAATTTCAGCAAAATAGCAAATTTTACAAACAAAAAAAAAGCAAGGCTGTCCGTCAAAATGATAGGATAAGCATTTGCAAAGGATATGGAGTGGTTAATAGAAAATGCATATTTCCATAACCATCGTGGAAAATTTTCATAGAATAAACCGTACGTAGCCCAGGACAGTACATGTAATTCATTCATGAAAAACATAGTTTTATGAAATATGTACATATATGAATTTCTAATCGTGTACTCATATTTTGCGATCTTGTTTTTGTTTTTTTTTTCTTTTTTTTCAGTAAAAGATTTTTTTTTCAAGTTTGATAATATATATATTTTTTAAAAACCATCCATTTACATCTAGGGGCACCAGTCACTGGGGTAGGAGTAACGATGCGTCTAGTACATCATTATTTACATGTATTTACATTAAGATGAAACCGACAACTCGGCCCACGGACAATTCGGCCCAGGACCACTCGGCTCATGTCTCCGGACCGCTCTTACTATGTTTAGGGACTCGGACCCTCATATAAGACAACTCGGATTCTCATAAGACAAATCGGACCGTCATACAAGACAACTCAGCCCGTGTTGAATGAGTGCTATGACCGTATTTGAGGATTGTTTGAATATTTTAATTAAGCCAAGACAAGGTCCGAGTAGGCCTGTAACACCGTCCGATTAGTCCTTAAACACGGGCCGAGTGGTCCATGGGCCGACATGTCCGTAATTCCATTAAGAAACACACCAAATCATTTTTTCTAATCACAGACAGTTGATGTGTAACTTAGTAAAATATGGCCATGTTCACTGTTATACGTTTTACGTTTTTTTTTCTGTAGATTAAGTCGATTTTCGTCTTTTATGAATAGTTTCACATACTTCATTCTGGGGCCTTTTACAGCTTGCTTTATTTTATGGGTTTGCTCATCACTGGAGACGGTATTAGTATGGTGACCTGAAGAAGTTCAATCGTTCGTTGTTTGACATTTTTGGTGGATGACTATTCCGTCGGCAATACCACATTTTCTATCTATTCATAATAATCAGAGCTGTTTAGATATCATACATCATAAGACAAATCATACAAGACAACTCAGCCCGTGTTGAATGAGTGCTATGACCGTATTTGAGGATTGTTTGAATATTTTAATTAAGCCAAGACAAGGTCCGAGTAGGCCTGTAACACCGTCCGATTAGTCCTTAAACACGGGCCGAGTGGTCGAGTGGCTGTTTAGATATCATACATCATTCAAAATATTGTTTTGATTTAAAATACTCTTACTAACTAAGTAGTTCTAAGAGGTACTAATCTAATTAAAATTAGACTAATCAATTCTTCCATTTAGTCACTGAATGTAGAATCTAAAAAAACACTCGGTTTTACTTTCTGTTCTAATGAACTTTCTCATCAGCCAATCAGATTTCATCTTTTATAATTTGGTAAGCATTATTCAAAGGGAAAATCCCAAAGATTCCGAAAAAAGGTCATCTGAACATATTAGAATGTTGTGACTGAATGGAGCAATTCAAGGATCTAATTTTAATTAGATAGAAGAGATACATATTTCCATACATATAATGAAAAGAGCTAATTCCGTCATTAAAAACATAACAAATGTCACCAACTAAAAATAAGATTAAAAAAAAATTGATAACGACACCATTGTGTAGAATATATACAAGCTTTGCGCCTTACTGAAGTGTAGTAAATTTCATACAAAGCATTTACAGTGTAATCTATATTTAAACCCCATTTGGACTTTAAGGTTGTAGACCTAGAGTAAGGGACATAACTTTTGAAATCATTGATATGTTTGTATCATATTGAATTTCACCACAGCCTGTCAAGCTTCCATTTGAAACAGAATGAAATCCAAGTCCAAGTTACTTTGATGCTTACACGACATATTGATGCAAAATGCTGAATACAAACGTTCCAATGATTTGTAAGAGTTCTTTCCCTTACCCTAGGTCTACCTCCTTAAATTGATTAGGTTTAGACATGCGTTCTGTTTACAAAGATTCAATATACGTTTTAAATTGAAAGAGTGTCTGATCAAGACAGTCAGGTGTTCATATCGTTCGTTTTACTCTATTAAAAATAATTTTAAAACAAATCTTGACCTTATTGATAGGGAATAGCAAAACCCAAAGCAATAATCATGAATTAATTTAGCTATTGAATTCGGGATAATGGTGCTAGATTGCTATGATCAAAACAATCTAACTTCGCCTAAGCAATAAATCGGTTTGATTAACGGAAGGCGCGGATGCGAATATTTTGAAAAAAGGGGCCTAGAACAATGGGGATTTCAGTCTACTATTTATTTTTTGGTCGATTTAATATTTTTTCGGCAAAAAGAAGGGGTCTAACACCCGAATTTACTCCCCTCGAACAGCCACTGCACGAATTGTTATTTAGACTTCAAAAGGAAAAGTCTTGGCAGTCAGTATCAAATGGAAAAAAATGTGGCTGGATTGTTTAAAAAGCTCTCATCCTATCTTTAATAATGATATGATTTATGAAATTTGGGATACCATCGACTACATTATGGAAAGGATAACATTAATCAAAAGTTCAATAAATAATCTGTACAAATCATATATAGGAAACAAATATAAAAAGAACAAAGCACCAAATGCGTTTCGAGAAAAACAAGATAGCTTACCCTTAAAGCTAAACTACACAGTATACATTAAAAGACATGTATTTTGACGAAAACTTTGGATGTTTGTAACCTTAAGTTTAATTTTAAATTCTATAAACCAGGGAAATATTTCGTGTGATTAAAAAAATCAAAGTGTTTATATATGAATCATTACAGCATGTACCAGCCACATTTTTGTAAACAAAATCATTAAGCCTTACAATTCGACCAGGAGATCGCCTTTGCCCTTCTGGATTTACGCTGTAGTGTTTCTTTTTTTCAGGCAATGGAAATGCATGCATTGTGGGTAGTTTGTTTTACATTTCAAATCATAATCTTTTTGACAAGTGGAGAAAATTTGTACGTTAATATGAAGGAAAAACCGCTAATACAAAGCTATGCAGATTGTATAACATACGAATTACTTGAGGCGCAGGCGAGGAACATATCATCGATGCAGATACAACAGGGCTGTAACGAACTATTTTTAGACCAGATGGAAACTTGGACACGAAATATAAAAGAGGGTAGTGTAACGAACTATATCAGCAATTTATTACGCGGTGTACATTCTGGAATCATGGAAAATAAAAGGCGGAAAAGAAGAAGTATATTTAATGGAGGAGTGCAATATCGGAAGGAAATTAGAGAGCCCCCATACGACGCGACATGGGGTTGTTTCCAAAGAGGGATACATCGTCTGAAACATAGTTATGTAAGTTTACAGTCCTTGGTGCAAATGAAACACATTCCATCAAATTTGCTCTTTTTCATTCAAGTTCTTCATTGCCACTGTGTGCAAATATAGAGATCCTGGCTTCAACCTACATAAAAACGAAGCAGAAAGGACAAAAACGGATTAAATTAAATAGCAATTTCAGTACTGTGTATGGATATAGTATGTATAAAATAACCAGAGCGAAGAGGAAATGTTACCGTAGGAACCCTAAAATCCAACCGATCGAGAAATAAAACAAAAGGTGTTCTGCCAAAACAAACGAAAGTAAACACATCATGCTTAAGCTTCATACGTGTACCAAATTTCAAATCATTTCAATGAAGAGTTTTAGTTGGCGACCATTTAATGAACAGACGTACATACTGACAACAATAAGGGAAAACGCACCTGGTGTTTAATGGTGGGCGCATCTTTACCAGAATTTGTCCAGTGTGAATGGACTATAGTTAAATTTTTATGGGCTTTTTGGGCATTATGATAACTCATTTTCTAGAGTTGAATCTATTTTAGGATATTCGACCGGATATGAACACATATGACATTATTGCAAGTCTTCATATTCCAAAAGAGGTCATCCCTACTGCGCATGACGGACCAGGATTCTTTGCGTGGCACAGAATGTATTTGAAAATGTAAGTCCATATGCGGATAACTACGGCTAGGTTTGTAACTGTTTCTGAAATCGAAATATAAAGGAATTTGGTGGGTTTTTGACCTAAACGTGTCACTTCCTTCCTGACTTTAATAACATTTAAACGCACGATAAACGAACGCTCATATCGTGCGTTTAAACACACGATAGACGAACGGTGAAAAATAATAATATTAACAAATATTGAAGGTAAGAAAAGATAGAAAATAAAATTATTAAAATTATATGAATTAATAATAGCAAAAAGTATAAAAATAACAGTTGAATCATGTAAATAATCAAAGTACAAAAACTAAACGCACGCTCGTATCGTGCGTTTAAACAAACGCTCCTAGCGTGCGTTTTAACGAACGCTTCTATCGTGTGTTTACCGTGCGTTTAAACAAACGCAAAATGATGCGTAAACGCACGATAAACGATGCACGATCGCTAAAATGGGAGACGTTAATGTTTCAAGGAGTGTGTAAACCACAGCATGCTAATAGACATGGCCTTTAAATTAGCCTTTATATGCAGTTTCAATATATGATATTGTTTTGATTTACAGAATGGAGCTAGCAGTGGGCTGCCCTATACCGTACTGGGATACAACAATAGATTGGGCCATGGAAGATCCCACAAAATCAATTGTATGGTCAGATAAATATTTCGGGAACGGTTACGGATTTGTTACAACCGGAATCATGCGAGGGATACCGACTCCGATGCCAGTAATTCGGAATATCAATGCTGATTGGTGGCTGATATCGCATCATGATGTCCAAATGGCGCTTTCAAAACCGAATCTGTATGATTTTACTGAAAAATCACCATGTTATGAAGATAAACGCACTGAATACAGTTGGGAATGTTTCCACAAAGGAATCCATTATTGGATCGATGGTACAATCGGCCCAGCAAATACTTCATCCTTCGATCCAATATTCTTTCCGATTCACGCATTTGTTGATAAAATATTCGAACAATACAGACAACAGCTGATAAGCAAAGGGATAGATCCCGCTCAACATTATCCGACAAAAGGTATAAAGGATCATGGTCCCGACCACACGACGATGTTTATTTCATTTTACCCAGGTGTAGAACAAATGACTAACCGACAATGCTACGGGGCCGAACTAGCCGGGTTGACGAAATACAGTGTCGGACCAAAATGTCCGGACTGCTCGAATAGCGATGATTTGTATTGCGATTACGATAAAAACCGGTGTGTATCGAAAGAGAGACGTCCCGAAGATGCATTTGCACATTCGACGGTAGTAAAAGTGACAGATGATGGTATACGGTACTTAAATGAGGTTGAAAAGGACGAGTTGTCGAGAATAAAGAAACTGATAACATTGACCGGACCCCTTCCATTCGGAACAAAACCCCAATCCGGATCACGTGATAAACGTACTCGAAGGGACGGGATTCAAATGAGCTGAATTTTAACTGTCAGTAATATGATTTGTTTAATAAAAGGTTTATTGGTTATAATTTCATATTATATGTATTTTATCAATTTTAACGAGTTTTCACGAGAGATACAAATTAAAAAGTTTGTCAAAAATTCTATATAAACTATGGTTTAAGTACAAAGCACAAAGCAAGAAAGGAACTTTAAATAGTAGACCATTATTTAAGATTAATTACAGGTCTACAACTAAATTACCCTAAAATACCGCATACGAATATTGGTATATGACTTATAAGCAATCCATATAATTCTAGCTAGAGTAAAACTCAGAGCACAGACTCAGTGTAGTCCCATCATTATACACACACAAAAAAAATACTGAAACGCAACATTAAAAATGTATTACTACTCGAAAAACAGAGATCAGCGCGTAGTCCTAAATTATATATACTATGATGATAAGGCTTTAAAAGTGTTTACATATTTGTTTTAACATTGAGACAATATAAAAAAAAACCAACTACATTTTATACCTTTGCTTGTTTAGTTGCGCAACCGTTCTTCTTTTTACTTTTTTTCTCATCTATCATCTGCATTGACGTAGTACGTCGGTACTATGATTAACTGTAAATCATGCTACTGCGATGTAAAATTCTTATCTTAAAATTTGTTTATCAGGCCTGGAAAGATGAGATCTTCCATGTAGAACGTTTCTGTCATTATTTTCAGGTAAGGAAACAACCCTTTTATTTTCCGGTGACTACGAAATTTTATGTGACAATTTTTTTTTCACCTTGACTGTTTACCAAAAACTTGTAAAACTACCAAAATTTGTAACCATACTTAGAAAAAAACATGGCCTTCCTCAGAAAATCAAATGTTGCTGCCTAATAATGCAATACATAGTTCAGTTAATGCTTAATTGATTTACTCTTAGTTTTTTCTTTACTTATCATTTTCATTTTTAATGTAATGACAAGGTCAGTAATCGGTACCAAAGGTAAGGTCTTTAGACTTTTAAGTCCTGCGCTTTTTATACTATATCTGTCAGTTTCATTTATTTGCCAGTTGGTTTTTACTCGAGAATGAGTGGGATGTACTAATTTCTTTTCAAAATCATTCTTTTCCATAATTACAATGTGCCGGTCGGACTCCAAAATATCTTTTGTTCAAAGCAGATATTTCTTTATTCGTGCGGTTGTGCAACTGAATTGTATATCATTTTCAGAACATTTGTGTGTATGTAGTCTGGGTATCATTATAAAGATTGTGATAGGAGCTACATGCAAGTATATTAAACGACTCATAGATATCGGGGTCAAATACTAGTACCTAAATTTGACAAAGTAAGATGTAAGAGAATGTTTTATGCTCCCAGTTTTTAGTGGAGTCCGGGTTGCTCATTTACTTCTGTTTCTATGCACAATGCATGTACGTGTTATTTTGGTTATTTTGTGTTCTTTGCTGAATATATCTATTTTCCTTGTCAAGTCATAATCCATGGATTATTTTATTCCCCCACTCCGAATCCCCTGCATATATATAAATCACTTGTGTAGCCCAGTGTGTTTTTACATAACGCCCGTTGCATCCTTTGGTGTGTTGTACAAATATATCGTTCTGAAGCCCTGCCGAGCATGGTCCATGGTCCACCGATCATGTCTTGCTAAATTTTGTGCTTCAGCAGAACTGAAAATTGTGGTAACAACAGTAAATTCGCAACCATTCTCCGCTTTTTTTTTCATTTATCACAGAATACGGTATTAGGTTCAGTGACCCCGAGACCCAAATTAAAATTCAAATCGATGTCTGGTCACGAAGTGCTCACTATTCCGGAGCATATTAGTTCATCCGGTTATAGTTGGGTTAAATAACGATTATCTTGCTCAAATAGCTTCCACAAAACTGGCAACTTTGACACCAACCGTACGTTTGTATCTCCTTCTTCTCCGATTTTCGTCTTTGACACACTGTACGATATTATAGGTTCTGTGACCTCAAGGCTCTGAAAATTATTTAAACCTAACTGCTCACTGTTCCGGCGCACTCGAGTTATAGCTGGGTTCGTGGTGTTCAATTTTCTATGTGTGTTTCATATTTTGTTCCTGTTGTGCGTTTTGTATTTTGTGTTGTCCTTTTGGTATTTCCGGTGGTGTTTTGTCCAGGGATTTCACCTGTTTGCATCATTGGCATTACAACTTCTTCAGTACTTACAGATAAAATCTGTTATAACATTTCACGAAAATTGTCAGAAGAACCGGTTTAGGCCAGTTCTAAAAATTGTCATAGCTCAGTTCTAAAGCCGGCTACTTTGGCAGTTCTGTCAGAGCCCACTCTGAAATGTTCTCGTGGAGTACGTTCTTACAGAACTGACTGCCATAACTGTCAAAAAAGCCAGCTCTACTATCTCGTAGAACTACATGGCTCTGGTAAAATTAAAAATTCAGAGTAGCTTATCTAAATTACCCCTAGAAAAATCCAGTTTTTCATTAATTAAGTGTAAGTTTTTGTAAGAATCAGACAAAATGGGAAAAATTGGAAACATATGCATGTCAAAAAACACAAATTTGACAGTAAAATTTCACTCAAGGATGCTTTATCCATTTATTTAAAAAAACTATTATTTGTTCAGAAATTTATCAATAGAATGTTAGAAAATGATTTTTTTAGTTATATGCCCTTAAATCGTTCATTCTTAGTGCACTTCAATGAAATTAAAATTCAATCTAAATATTTAGTTCATATTGAAAATGCTTCAGTTTAATTTTTGTGCTGTCTTTTGGTTTTCTTGTTTTCAGTTTTTTATATGTGTTATATAAAAGTTTGAATTGATCAATTGTAACTATATTGTGCATGTAGATCGTTTCTGTTCTTTGTTCACGGTTTGTCCATGTTCTTGGATTTTAATGTCTCCGATTTGCCCTTCAACATTTTGATGCTTTAAGTAGTCTTTATAAAAATCAGACATGAGATGATTCATGCATGTCAAAAACCCACCAAATTCAGTTAAGTTCTAGTTCAGAATCCATTATAGATCACACAACCAGCCTTAGTTTTTCATTTGGGAGTTGCGCTTTCGAGATAAAATTTATGTAAATTGTATATGAAATTAGCACGTTGCAAGAGTTATCGTTCTTTATTTTGTTTGATTTGGTTAGTTTTAGTGGGGGGTTAATGTGTAATTTTCTCAAAAGTACAAATCTAAATACAAAAGGACTATTATCAGATGAAACTATACCATATGTAGACCAAAAAAGCATTATCAGATCCGTGGGTTTTTCTACACCATGAATCGCGTACTTACTAAAGCCAGTGTCTGAATTTTATATGGACTGGTACTTAATATTTCCCCCCGATATTTTGCTTTGTGTTTAAAATCATCAATGACTAAAGGTTTCAGTTTTAACTTACTTAATTTGTATTTATAGAAATTAATGAATGTCTGAACAATCCATGTCTGAACAGAGGAATCTGTATTGACCAGTTTGATGGATATCAGTGTCTTTGTCTGGCTGGAGATACTGGAAAACATTGTGAGCAAGGTAGCTGATGACACAGGGACGGATCCATAAATTCAAATAGGGGTTGGGTTCCGTTTCAAAGTGATTTTTTTTTAATTGGGGGAGGGAATGGTTCCGTGCTATTTTTTTTCATTTTGTCAAAATCTAAGACAAAAAAGGGAAACTTTTTCACCAAAAAGGGGATCTAATCCTGGAACCGTCTCTGTAACTCCGCAGTAAAAAGGCTGTTTTCATATAAAAAAGGGAGTAATTTAATACAATAAACATGCGCAGCGAAGGAAGTCATATTATGATTTTTATTATAAGTAACATATCTTAGTTATATGCAATGGTTTATAAATGTATCTATGTCGACATTTTAAAGTATTTATGAAAAACCGGGATATATCACTTCAAATCTGTACTTTCGGGGTTTGACCTGGCAAAGCAGCTACATGTCGACCCAAAGCCTTCCAGACCTCATATTTCATTTTTAAAAAAGCTAATATGCTATGCAGGATGTGCAAACACAACCTTTAAATAATTCCACGGAACAATCGATAGTTACAAAAAAAATAAATAACAAATCATCAAGGATTTATACACAAGTATACATTTTACTTGTAGGAAGCTCTGTAACAGAAGCACCTACCATTAGTATGGGTTCACACTTTATGTTTGCAAGATGCACTCCTAACGCCAAGATTAATGTAACGTTGATGGTATTCCTTTCCTTGATGTAAGCTGGACTAACAATGTGCGTACCATTATCACAACCAGTAATACTCGACCGATTCCGCTCGTACTGTAACAAAACATAACAGAAAATTGGCAAAGACCTTTGGCATAAACGCATGAACAAAGACAAAAGGTAATAATGAAATTACCCATCAGTTCACAATCGGGACTACCCGGCATTTCTCGTTACACAGAAGAAAAGTACGAGGGAAGTTTTTTTTTTAAATGAAGCGGAAATTACAGGGCGTCGAATTGGACTCTTTTTTGTACTCAAAAATCAATTTTGTACAGACAAAAGTAAATTTTTGTTAAAAAAAAAAGTGAATTTTGTTAAAAAAATGAATTTTGTTAAAAAAAATGAATTTTGATTAAAAAAAAATATAACATACTACAAATTTTCAATTTTGTGTCACAAAAGTCTGTTTGTGTGATAAAATTGAATTTTTCACAAAAGAAAATTTTTGTGTCTCAGAATTGAATTTGTGAGACAAAATTGAATTTTGTCACAAAAGTCTATTTTGTATGCAAATTGGTTTACAGAATCATTTGAATACGCCAATAAATTCCCACATTACGATTTTGTAAGAAGGTTTCTCATTGGATATAGTAACCGCGGGTCTAGCAGACACAGGTGTCCGATTTCTTCCAGCAACACAGGACGGTTGAGGCCGTTTTAAGTGAAGAAAGTTGCATTCCACAGTAAAACTGTTTTGAAATTACTAAAATTGCTATAATACGTTTTCTATGAGATTTGTTTGATAACACAGGTTTTAAAATACGCGGTTTTTCTACTTTCGATTTATTGGGATTTCCCCTGGTGAATCACGTGATCATTTCCTGACATCTTTTAACTCAACTATAAAATGCTTTTGCCCGACCTGTTAATCGCAACAAAATTTGTAAAAATTTGACAAGATAATTTGTATTAATGTATTTGTCCCAAATTTTGCTGGAAAAAAGAAATGATTCGTCAGATTAGCCAAGAAAATCATATTAGAAATATGTTGTGCCGTGAAATTTGTTTATCTGTCAAAGTCTGGGAAAGATTATTTTGTTCCATTATCCCTCACGATTTTTTGCCAGATACAGATAGGTTCCTTATTTCATTCTGATTATATTGATGTATGACAAGAAATTTGGTTGATTGGAACAGGTGGGGCGAGATGAAAAACCGACATAGTACGTGTCTAACTTTCGTTTCCCTTTTGTTTACAAACACTCCAATGATCTATTTTTTGATTCAAGATTAAGTGACACAGTGGGTTATACGATTACGATATTCGTGAATGATTTAAGTTTGTAATACACGTATACATGATGCCACACGTTTTGGATTCATTTTTAATTCATTTGCACATCCAAAAATTTCTTATGATTAATTTGCATACAAAATTGTCCCACAAGATTGACTTGATTACAAAAAGATCAAGTCGCATTCGGCAGTAGTTGCGATTGATCACTTCAGTGGTGGGAATATATTTTAGGTTCGGGTCGGAAGAAAAGCAAGAGATTTGTATTTATGCAACAAGAAGGTCAGGAGTTCGAATTACTTATTACCATACAAATATACAGCCTCAAGGTAACAGTATCCGAGGGATTCTGCCTCTGCTCATCCTGGCTTTTGGGTCATATTTTTTTTGTTTTTATAGGACAAGTATTCGTCAGAGGTTTCTTCAATGCCATATTGTTTTAAAACTTGATTCCTGTCCCTAATCCAAAATATTAGTCTTTCTAGTCACTGTTTAGTAAATTTTATTAATAACAACTGCGTATAGAAGAAGTCCTAAAAAATTTCAACCACCGAAGTTCACGACAGGGGATATCATAGGGAAAAGGGAAGGAAACAGAGAAACATGCCGTAAGAAAATGGCGATTATTTCCTCTCGGAAAAGCTTGGGTGAAAAACTAAAGTTTTAATATATTGAAAACTCGGCCCACAAACAAATCGTGCCAAGTCTTCCGTGACCAAGCACGTCACCCAAAGTATAAAAGGTGATATATCCATCGATAAGGCATCTCTTGCATATCACTTCGTACCTCTAATTTCATTTTACCTTTAACTTTCTATAGTAACAGTTACATTGTGTATGTAGATCGACTTTTCGCTTCAGACCATGTACTTACATTTTGACGTATTTTAGTTGTCCTATTGTTGACGCTTAAGTATTTTCTGCCGATATTCAATAGATAATTTGTCAAACTTTATGTTGTAGGGTGTGTTTCCCACAAATGCTCAAGTTGTAAGGCCTTATTTGATCTTTAAGAATGTTGAACTCTCGGATGAAGGCTACTATACCTGCCACGCCATAAGTAGATTAGGTCTGCAACTACAACAGTTCTATAGAAATTTAAGGTATGATGAAAACATCAACTTCAGACATCAGTTTAATGTAAACAAACTATAGGGGAATATTAGAAATTTAAGTCATTATATTAATATGTTAATTTCAACTTGTAACAATAAATAACTCTATGAAGCATATAAGAGACATTTATCTAATAGCACTGCCAGTGGTGATATTTCCTAGATTTATAGATTTCTGACAATTACAATGTACTAGTAATCGCGCTTTTGTGATCTTGTTTTAACCTTTAACCTTTTGATACTTGGATCCGAGTAATGCGTTTCAATTAGGACGAGGTCTGCGTTATTATTCCGGTACGAGTGTATGGATGTTTTCAAATATTCTTACTTTACACAAGCCATACATTTCAGGAGCCCCATTGGTTGTGGATAATTTTTCGTCAATGGTTATTGCCGCAAAAGGTGATTCATACACATTTACCTGCAAAACTCCAGGCCAACCAGATGCTGTAACAAGATGAACTTTCTCGCCAGTAAGATTGTATATTTAACTTCCAACATGCATGTGTACATTGAAGAACAAATTGTTCAACAATAAAGACCCGAAATAGTAGACACAGAAAAACGAACGGTGGAATACACCCTAATACATAGGCAAGGATATTTTAATTGAAAAAAAAACTTTTAATTCATTTTCTTATTTTGTACAGTCACATATATTGGACCATGAACATAAAATGGTTCACTATGGAACAACTTTTACAATGCCAAATATTACAATAGCTGGAGAGGTTGTATGCACTGCGACCAACAAGTACGGCTCGACTAAAAGGAGCGTTATTCCATCGGTGTGGTAAGGATGTAAGTCTTCATGATATGTAAATCATTGTCGGTTTCAATGGTGGTCCATTTGTCTGTTTGAAGGAAGATTTTGTTAATTTTGCAAAAAGTTGGCAAAAAATGAACAAATGAGCCTTATACCTCCTCATCCTTTGTGGCGAGTCCTTAACGATTGGATTCGTTGGCTACTCTTTCTGAATTAGCTGCTATAACTCTCCCTTTTTTGTCCGGAATTGTCCGTCATTGTTTCAACAAATATATATTCAAATGAAACGACTAAACGAGTTGTCATATCTACATCGCAGATCCTATCATTGGCGGATAGAGGAGGTGTTCCGGGGATCGGAACCCCACTTTGGTTGGAAATCATTTTTCTTTTGGTATAACATTTGGGGGAAAATGAGAAATTCACAATCTGGAACCCTACTGTAAACCGTGAAACCTTTGCGGCAGTATTATTTTCGCTATACTTGTGTTGAGACCCGTAATGCAAAAATTAAACTGTCGTTAATATTTTCCTCGAAGATCATTATAATACAGTTTGAGGATCAATCGAGAATTTAAAACTGCGAAATCAGATTGATCACATAAACCGCAAAAAAAGTCGTCGCGAAAATTTCCCGGTATTTAAAACATCTTGATTATATACTCGCAGACTAAGTCGATATACTTAAAAATCAGATTTTACGTTTATAACATTCACAAATTGTTTTGATTTATCGATCTTAGCACTTTGCAGGAGTTATCGTTCTTGATTTTGTTCCATTCGGTTGATTTTTTACTTTCAAAAAGCTTATGATTATTTCTGCAAAGAAAAATAGATTAACGAAATACAATTGTCCGTGAAGGGTAGAGATTTTAAGTAGTGGTCTTTGTAAAAATCATGCATATTCTGCATGTGATACATACACCTAAAAAGGCTACATATTTTTATTTTTGATATTAAGTTGCTTTAAAGGCCTATATGATGGTTTGTATAATTATTCATTGCAATCTGTCTGCTCTTAGGAGATAATCCACATTGGAAATCCAACAGTTTCTATTGTAAATTAGTGTCATTTACAGAGTTATCTTCCTTAATTTTGAATTCTACATTACATTCTATGTAATTTTGATATCCTAAAAATAAGAGTAATATGAAAAGTCACATATTAATTTCTGGTTACTATAATATTTTAAACAAAATATCAAAAATAAAAATATGTGTGCTTTCCAACCATGAACAACATTTTGCATAATTCTTATCTGGAGTGTTACTTAAAAATATTTATATTTGTACCGGTACCGCAATGGTAAGCGCGCTAGCTAGACTTCGAAAGCGAGGCGGGTGGTGCCGTACAGGTTAATATATAATTTATTTTTCTTTTTAGTTTTCCATTTTACATTAGGGTAGTCACACAGTGTAAAGATGACCAAAGATCGATTGCTATCTACATGATTTATCAAATAAAATCGATTTTCAAGAAAATTTTCATTTATAAATCAAAGACAGAAGTTTTCAAAGTCGCTAATCGTCAAATGTTCACTGTCATTGATTTTAGCTTACTTTCAACATCCAAAATGGAACAAATGCAATATGCTCTCAAAATCGGTTTACTTCCGCTAAAATATTGGTTTCCTTGATATTATAACGTACTCTTTCGTAACAGTTATGACCCGAATGTTTTCAACATCCGGAACAAGATTAAATAACTGGCAATGGCTTTATATAATAGATATCGGAGTCTTGATAATATATATGACCTTTATATCAAATGTAAAGAACGCCTGTGTTTCGGAAACTGGGTGATATTACATAATTTCAATTCTAACCGATCATTTTATCTTGTAGTGTAAATTTCCCGTTCTAATACAAGCAAAAACACGCATAGACATGTGTATGATATGTTTTAAAAAAGGTACGTTGTAGCGATCTTTGGGGTCGTTTATGATATTGACCAGGGAACCAGTTTAGGAACCAGATTAAGCAGCTGGCAATAAATATTCATATTTATCGGGTGCGCTAATGTATATGAACGATATAGTCTTGAAACGAGCCTAAGTGCCTGAATCGGAAATTGCGTAATGTTTAAAGCTAACCGATCATTTTATGTAAACTTCCCGTTCTCATATAAGCAAGAAACACGTGTAGAGCACACGTGTATGATACTTAAGACATATGATGCAAATCATATGCGAATATTTAAAAGTACCGAACTTACGAGTGCAGGAAGTCACTAGCAATATTAGCGACTCAAAAAGGGTCCGAGATTTTTATAAAGTCGAGTTAATCCACTGTTATTCCCAATTACTGAGAAAGTTCAAATAACGTACTTTATTATATAGATAACAGTTATTTACCGAATGTTCCCAGTGTAATAAAGATCTGTATTTCACACTGTTAAATAAATTCTGGCTTTCTCCCGCCAAAACGTCACAACAGGTATATCAATTCGCCGCTCATAAAGTTTGAAACTTATATTGAAAATAGCACGAATAATGAATGAAATATATATAATAAATAGGATAATCAATTGGTTATGTGATTAACCAAAACATAATCACTCGTGCCAATAACGCAGTAAGATTTAACTCGTGCGCGGAACAACTTCCGCACACGCGTCAAATCTAGTCGTCCTTCGACCCTCGTTATCATATTTTGGTTATTCACTCTTTCCAGTTAATTAAGCTATAAATACTTATACCTGTTTTGAAAATGGAATGTATATAGTGATCACTGTGTCCGTTTGTCCGTTTGTCCGTCCACACTTTTCTGTTACAGTTTTCTCAGCAATTAGTTATCCAAGCCATTTGATATTTTGGTTCAAGCTTCATATATATACAGGCATGCCATCTTGTGGTATTCAATTTCAGACTCTAGCGACTTTAACTTCCTGTTTGACGACTTTGTTTATATTTGACCATATAGTTTTGGGCAGTCCGAGGATAGGAGTACGATTATCCTTTAGTGAGCTTTGTTCTTTCCTTCTCAAGCTTTTTTGTTTGTTTGCTGTATGTTCACTTTAAGATTATAAAGAATAATTATTGTTGCATCATTTTGGCATTTGTTCCGACTTTGAATTTAAGAATACACAATCATTTTGGTCATTATAGAAAGTAACACATATCTGTACGTATACATGTGTTGGTGACGACTTTCACGTTCGCCATTTATGTCTTATCCGGTGGAAACTGGTTTACGGTTTCATAATCTACACAAAGAAAGGATATCGAATTCGCAGGCAACGAGAACAGTAATAGTAGTGTGTAAATACGTCTCTGAATGTGAAAATATCTGAAAGCTTCTATAATATTTTATCATTTGAATGTTCTTTGTAGTGATCGATTCAAGTTCATTTCCTGATGTCTCTTGACCCCAGTAGACCTCTATATAAATAAAGAACTTTTCCGGAACAGAATTGAATGTGAAAAATAGTCTATGAATATACGTGTTTTATAAGTATTTTTTCTCTCTAAAATGTGTATGCTCAAAATCATCCCGATGCAACAACAAACTTTAATGATACGTATATCTTCTACTAAATCTTGGACCCTGATTTTTTTCTTATCGCATGATTTATTGCTTTGTGATATCAAGTTTAGGATCATTTCAAAAGTTATGAATGTTACTTGTGATTTTTGGTTGCCTTAATCTAATTTTGTCGATTTCTGATGTTTGTCCTCTATTTCTAAGTTGTCTGCGGAGCTTGCAGCACGGTACTTGGTTAGAAAGGAATGTCAGTAGTGTTATACGATGTTGGTCTTTAGCGTGTTTGACTTTTTAGTTTATTTTGATGGAGGGTTATTTTGTTACCGTGGATTGTATTACTAGTTGTCGGGGCCTTTCAGAGCTTACTTGATGGTGTGTTTACACTTATTGAAGACCTCTTGGTGATCTCTTTAATTTTTTACTATTTTATAGGGGTTTTACGATGGTGCATTTGTTGCCTTCACGAATAGGCACCTTCTCTATTAAATTAAATACTTAAGATAGCAGTAATTAAAAAAATGATAGTTATTGAATTACATTCTGTATTGTTAATTGATTTTATTCTTTGCCGAGAAATCACTTCTCTACAAATTTATGTACATAAATGTATACTCAGTATATCGCATCACAGCTGTAGTCAATATAAAAATTATATACATGTATACACGCATTGGTAAGGGGAAGATGTATAGTTGAGTCAATTAAATTTCTTGTTAACTCGACACACACACAAAACTCTTCATCAAAGTTGAACGATGATTGCATTCACGTGTTAAAAAAGCTTTCTTTCAACCATATCGTATTTTTGTGTAGTTTTGTCTCTACCTGTCCCCAAGAGGACCCCTTTCAATTTCCGTAATATTATTCAATTATTTTTAAAGTTACTTCTAGATCTTAAGAAATATCTACTTTGCACAATGAGGAATAAGCGGCGATTACTTCTATGCAGTATTGTGTTTTCTTGTGCTGTTTTCTTTTTGTTTAAAACATGGTTTAACGGGCCACATTACAAAGACTCAAACTATGAACGAATTGATTTAGAGATAAACAAGTTTCACGACATTGTAAATTTCAAATCGTACCACAAAAGACATCTTGCTCCGGAATCACTAAATCCATCAAAAAAGGAGATTACTCGGAAGTCGAATTCTATCCACGATACCGTATCGTTCGGTGAGAGGCGCACTAGAAAATTATTGAACAACAACGTCAATCAATTACTTCGAAATCTCTTCAAGTATGACAGTACGGCGTTTAACTTCTTTCAACTAAAGAAAACTCCGTTCAAAGATCTTGTTTACCGATTTCATGAATCTATTCCGCAGGGAAAGCATCTGCCAGGCATGCCTAAAAAGGGAAACAGTGCGCACTGGGAAAAGTTTTGGAGAGGTATTCACCAAACTGGGTTATATGACCCTTCTGAACTTGAAGTGGACAAATTGCTCCGCGACCTTACCCTCGAACCTATCATACGAGTTAAGAGGATGCCAAGGGGTACACAAATAAAACTAGTTCTCCATTTCAAAAACGGTGGTAGTGCAGCATTTAAACCTATGCGATTCCCAAGGGAAGTGGAGACGAATCCAAATCATTTCTACTTCAGTGACTATGAACGTCACCATTCTGAAATAGCAGCATTTCATCTCGACAGATTGCTTGGTTTCTACTGTGTTCCACCAACCATCGGAAGGTTGGTCAATTTGAGTTCTGAAATACGTAACGTAGGAGATAGCTCTGTGAAAAAGTCGTTTTTCTATTCTCCTGTCAAAAACCTTTGTTTTTATTCTAATTGTTCTTATTATTGCGGTACTTCACACGCTGTATGCGGTGCGCCATACATGAAAGAAGGCTCAGTTCAAGTTTTCCTTCCATATCGAAATATTGCGGAAAGGGTCAAGTGGAGAAATCCATGGCGTAGGTCGTATAGCATTCGAAGAAAGGCATCCTGGGAATATAGTGATGATTTTTGCGAACGGAAGGTAAGGAACAAGTTCCCATACAATTCAAAAAGACGTTTATTACAGCTTATAGACATGCATATCTTTGACTTTCTGCAAGGCAACATGGACAGACACCATTATGACACTTTTAAAGCATTCGGAAATGACTCGTTCTACCTACATTTTGATAATGGCCGAGGTTTTGGAAAGACCAAACACGACGAAATGTCAATCTTGGCGCCATTATATCAATGTTGCCTCGTCAGTTATGAAACTTTCATGAAGTTAGTGAAGCTTTATATTGGCCCCGAAAGCTTGAGCGTTCTCATGCGTGCCTCTCTCAAGAAAGATTCACTGAATATGATATTGACCGAAGCGCATCTCAAGGCACTCGACAGACGTGTTCTAAAAGTTCTGTATGAGATTTTTAAATGTGTAAAGGCTGGGAAGAAAATCAGTAATGTAATAGTTAAAAGACAATGGCGGATTTGATTTTTCTGATATTGAAGTTTTTTTTTCTTTGGAAGAACGGTTCCGGTTATAAAAGACTAAACATCTCTTAAATATACGGTTAATACCTGTAAACATATATACTGGCTTTAATTAATACTACTAGTACATGTATATTAAGTTTCATCGTATTCTTTCAGTAAAGTTAGAACAATATGATTTACAAAATGTAACATATTTACTATTTAAGGAAATTTTAAGAAAATATCTTTGAGATAAAATTTTGCAGCAGTTCCCAGTAAATAGTGTCCTTGTACTTCTCACTATTTACTCGCATGAGCGGCTCAATTCTACTAATGCGCGTAGTCAGAGACGTTGAATAATAAATTAGATGGCTTGCATTAAACGATAGTTGGGGACTCTTACTATGTACAGGCATGAGCGACTCAACTCTACTAATGCGCGTAGTCAGAGACGTTGAATAATCAATTAGATGGCTTGCATTAAACGATAGTTGGGATGAGTCCACCTCATCGGAATATTATGATAATGTTACAATGTAATTGTACTTCCCAAATATATGATCACCTCGACGGGTGATTGTAGAACAGTAGAGAATCCTTACCCTACCGATGCACATTATCCATAACCCAAGTGTTAGTGAAATTCAGATCTTTCGTTCAATTACCTTATGATTAGTTTCCGTGAGGTACCTGTTAGTTGATACCGTGCTTTCGTAAGTTTTCTGTCTAGTCTGTCCCCCAGATAAGGGGGATATTAGGTTCTTGTTCTAATCATGTCCTCTTTGCATTTATGGAATCTCTCGGCCCTTTTTGGAATAAAAAATGCAAAATTTAGACAAGCATGGGATAATGATGGCATAGACACCCGCTCTCTGTTAATATCTAATCAGCCCCTGCCCTTCTCCAGATCTGTTCCTGTTGCCCAGTTATTGTTTTGTCCTACGTTGAAGTTTCAGTTAATATGTGATTTGATTGTATTCAATACATTTTATTTTTGAGTCAATAACTTGTAAATTTCTGCTTATATCTTAAATCTAACATTTGAGATTCAAGTATAATTAGTATTCTCTTGATCATTAGAGTATCAGTTTCTAATTTTGCTCTTTTTGAGATTTACACATCAGTTTCAGGGTTCAGGTCGAGTTTAATTATTTCATAATTTTGTCCCCAGGGAACGCACTTTGGTATATAGCCGTCAGCCCATCTACATACTGTATATTAAACCTCAGGTAATTGCAGATCTAGAATAGATACTATACCTCACCCCCTTTTTTTCTCCTCATCTCCTACAAAATTATAGCACATATCACTCGAGAAAATTTTTGATAGTATAATAGGACTGTTACTCGACATATCTCGACGAGAAAGTGCATATTGAGGTAGAAATTAGGTGTTAATCACTGATTTGTTTTAGGGGGTCGTAGAGAAAAAAAAGAGGGAGTAGTATATTATTATTCATTATGTAAGTACCTGTGTGTTAAAATGATGAACGATGAATACTTTGAACAAATCTGATATTATAGGTACACTGTTTCTAATGGATGGTAGTTGCCTCTCTTTTCTAATTCTTCTTCTGTCTCCTGCTCATTTGCTTTTGTTACGTTGTATGTATGATTTTAGTAACTTCATGTTCTTTGTTGTGTATGTCTGTTTTCAATGTCTGGTTTCTGTCCCTGGATTACATTATTTTGATTACCGCTAGAACCTTGGTTCCCTTGATTACTCTGTTACAATTATTGAACCATAAATAATCGAACACAGGCGGCGTGCGAACCGCGTGCTTACCTAAGTTTATTTTTCCATTTCAACAAATAAAACTCATAGAAAATTAAATCTACTTTATTGACAGTAATACTGATCGAGGCATATAAATACTATACATATCTGAAAATTAAAATAAGTTAATAAAACAATTATATTTATAATCAAAATGGACAGATACAGTGCATCTCATGTGAAATTTACCACATTCGCTTGTCCACGGTTAGACTTGAAAATTAAAATAAAATTAATTGAAATATCATATTACTCCATTAATTAAGTCATGTATGTTAAATTGTGCTCAGGAAAAGTTGTTTATAACACCATTTCCCTCCCCATTAATAAGCGCAAACTCATTGTTTTGTAATATATATGTTGTCCTTACAAACAATACCCACATCTTTTAATTGAATTTAATTATTGGGAAAGACATGAAATACAAAAAAATGCACCAAAAATTGTTATTTACTCAGTTTGAATATCAGGAACACAATGTCCAAAATTCTTTGCTTTGCATTCAACGTTGGCAAATACAAGATCCATTTGTAAGACGTATTCACTTGTAGTAAAAGTAATATTATACAGGCACCATCTCAAAAAAAATTGTTCTGTCTACTTTTAATTTTCTACATTTCATTCAGGAAATAACACATGGCACGTAATATCGATGCAGTTTTTTTCGAACGCCACTATGTTATCAGTATTTGGCCAATCGGGAAACAGAATTGTGATCATGTGACTTGCGTCGGAAAAATAAGATACAGTATATAACACGAAATTAAAATGAAATAAAAACAAATCACAAGAATTAAATCAAATTAAATTAAATTAAAAAAAAATCATTGGGTATTTGAAAATTGTTGTATATTGCCACCACGATAACAATTTTTGAATATCTATAGTATGTTTATTTGTATGATAAAATCTAAAATATCCTAATATAATCCTAATATATTATCTTAATACTGATTCGGTTAAACACGTGTTAGGACTAGATTTAGATAACAGTAACTATAGCAACCATTACATGTACTTTTTTTGCAAACAAAAAATACACTATAAACTAAAACATTCATATCAACATATTTCTTCACAAAAAATAGGCATACATGTACACAGGGAAGCTTTTGTTTACTGTATGTTGAATAAGGAAATAAAGTAAACTTTGAGTAACATTTTATATCTTTTTTATAATCAATTTATCAAAACTTTTCTATGAAAATTCGAAATTCAATAACATCAAACGTATCTTGATTTACACATTCATGATTGAAGTTAAAACCATAAAAAAACGACGATTGATGATTTTAAGAAAAGAAAGAAACAAATGAGAAAATGAAAACATAAATAAATTCATACGTGACTGTACATGAGCACCTTTTAATCAGTAAAATGTCCAAACATCCTCCAGAAACTTGTTCTTCAACACATACTACAGGTATCTTATTCAGCATTTCACAATTGTACATTCATATTACAACCCTCACTCGTAACAACCCTCCTTCTCACGCACAACACATTTATCTCATTCACATTATTACACAAATCAAGCACTAGAGTTAGCTTGGAACATCAGTTTAAAATTAAACTGCAAAATGAAAAAAAAAAAAGACCGCATATGACTACAATTCTTAAAATAACTTCAAATACATGTACATGTGCATCAATTCTTTATTTTTTTTCCCTATAATGTTGTTTATCGATTTTCTCAGTATATACATGTAGCTTACACACTGTTTTTCAAAACTTGTACTGTTATTTTAAGAATTATGGGTAAAATTAGCTCCATTCATAAAAATCTAGATGCATAAAGTTTTCAAGCTTCAGCTGCCCTCTTTTAAAAGTGGCTCTCAAATATTTCCGGCATTTCAAGGTTTTTTCTCCATTAAAAAAAACATCAACAGATAAACAAATTTTGTTAACGTTATTGCTAAGCACAAATAGACCAGTATGAATTAACATTTAAATATCATTTGCAAATCCCGAGCTCTGATTTGATACGTTGCTCAAAAAGCCATCTTTTACAACACCTAATATGGGCAAAGCACACCAAGCTTGTGTCATAATTGTTATATGTTCTAACGGAAATCAACTCCTAAGTTTCCGAAAGGAAGTTCAATGTACTGAACTGTATCAGGTATCGATCGTTATTCCCACCGAGTTCCCGAGCAAATCCGGAAACAGACGAATGACACCGTACTTGATATATATTGACAACACAATTCTACTGTCTGGCAAGAAAATCTGCAGATTGTACAACACAGCTCTGGCGTGGTACGGGACTTTCAATTTGTCAAGTGGACGAAAATATCATTGTCAAGGCACTAACTGGCTCACAAGAACACAATCCGGTTTTATAAGCACCATTTTGGCACAGCAAGGACCAAAGTCCGATAGGTTTTGGCACATAGACGTTCACATTACCTTCATTTTAAAGTCATCATTCTAGTCCAAATAGCATATTATTTTCAGAAGTAGTCGCATTCAAGCCTGCAAAAGAGGAAATGGTATATTTATTACGGTGTTCCATACGCCTATATAAATATATCACATATACGTCAATGATTTAAGGATGTAGACCTATGGTAAGGGACATAACTCTTTAAATCAGTAATATGTTCGTATCATATTCAATTTCACCAATGCCTTTCAAGCTATCCTTTGAAACAGAATGAAATCCAAGTCCAAGTTACTTTGATGCTTACAAAAACAAAAAAAAATATGTTACATGTTACCTACATGTACAGTGGTGGATCTCGAAATGTTCGGAGTGTCCACGGTGGATTGTTGATTTTTTTAAATTTACTTTGGCAATGACAAGTAAAGAAATGGAACGTACCCACGCGCCTTTTAATTTTGAATCACCCCCCCCCCCCCGGAGTAGCATGCAATGCACAATAAGACAATAAGACGTGATCTCTTTTGAAGTGATTTAATATGTAAGATTAAATTTTATACGGAAGAAATAAGAAATGTGCATATGTAAGCGGAGTTCAGGCAACCGTATCATGAAATAAAAAAAATACAACGTACTTTACGTGTTTATGCTGAAAGAAATTGACGTTTTATGCCCTATAGACATATTGTAATGCAAGACACAAAGACCAATGATGCAAAAGAGTACATTAACATCGTGCACACTAAATAGTCATATTAAAGTTTTAATTAATTTCTACTGTGGGTTATCATTCCTCTTTGTTTACTTTTGTTTTCCGTTCACATGCTAAGAAGTAAAATATGTATATTTAAAAAAAAGTTTAATCTAGTAAAGTAATAATAATTATATGTTCGTTTGGTAAAAAAAGAAATATTTTAGAATAAAAAAATGGTGATACGGGTACAGAGATGAGTAGTGAAATCAGTTTAGGGGGAGACTTGATTTTAAAAAGCAATTATTACTGGAAGAAAATAAGTCAATAATATTATTGCCAACAAGTGTTAGAATATCTGAAGCAATAAAAGCAAAATCGGATATTAGAAAAAGGGAAGCAACTCATGGCATGCTCACACAACAACGATACAAGGAACATGCTAAAGTCATCATACGGCATGACATATTCAGAAACAACATCTTGTGACATGCTTGTGTACCTAACAATCGGAGCTGGTCTGTCTGTTAGTGGGCGTCTTTGGTAGTACTCCTGACTAGCAATATTTGTCTGTCGGGTATAGGGCGGAGGACCATCTTCGTCCATTAGACTAGGAGGAATATCGCACCATATCCGACGACCCATATTTCCGGCTCGGTAGGAGTAGACCCCCTCGTCTGGATCGTAAGTGAAGGAAGTAGGACGGGTTGTGACTGTCCTCGTGTTGCCACCATTGCGGCTTTCTTGTGAACGTGTGACGGCAAAGCCTCCGTCCTCGTGATAAGACCGTCTGTTTGGTAAGGGACTTCTTACATCGCACTGTCCATGGAATGTTGTTGGATGGTTTTGATTTGTGCTTCTTCCGTTTCCACTATAAACCTCTCTGATTGGCTGTTGCCTGTGTGATACACGTGGACTTTGTATTGGTGTACTAGTGACCATGTGACATGGCGCTGAGCGCTGTGAACGTGCAACTACCTCCCTACCTCCACCATCTAATATAGATTGCCTATTTCCCGGGACTGAAGATTGGGGTCTATTTTGATTGCCAAAAGACCCAGGGTGAATATTTGGGACAGATGTTATAGTCGATATACTACTAACCGTATTTCCATAAACTGCAGGACTTGCTGTGCTGACAGACGTCACAGAAGAGAAATGTGATGGGGCATTGTGCCTAGCTGGCGTTGATATAGCAACACTGTAAGGAGGAGGTTCTAAATTCGAGGCAAGTGACGTAGCAGCAGGTGATATGGTGATGTTACGTGAAGTTTCTTGACGTGGTTGACAAGTGTCTTCGTTGCCCCTGACAACTGGTATCCATGTCCAAATCTCGTCGTAGCTTGTGTAGCTGGGATTGACTCCACCATTTTGACTGTCTAAAACTCGGAAAACTCCAGGTCTGTACAAAAATATGAATAAGTAAGTAAGTATACACTTGCAGCAAGTCCCTCTCTTTAAAGTTTAAAAACGTTCATAGAGTTACATGTAATGCATGCGTCTATGGCAAGCCAAAGTGGACAAAAGTGAGCATTTCTAATGTTACAAACTTTTAATTTTTGTCCATTTTGGCTTGCCATATGCATCTGTCTTATTGTAGTTTAGCGGAGGGTAGTGCAAGGTGTCTGTCTCTGCAGACAGTAGTGGAGCTTTATAAACTTAGAATTTTGGTATCTTACATGTCTGATATGAGACATGCACTACCAGTAATATTCTCGTTCGATATCGCGATAAAACTGTCATGTCGGTCTTCAGCTTCCGCAGAGTCTGCTCATTAGTGACACTGACGAAAATTCATATGACTGTAAACACTTTGCCATCATCTTGCAGAATCTTTATGGCCTGAAGTATTGGACTTCTAACTACAGTATCGTATATGGGACGGACTTGAATTAAATGTTATGTAGCAGACAAATCAGACTAGAGGTGATTCATGCATGTCAAAAAATTATCAAATTCACTTTTGTTCCTAATTCAGAAACAGTTAAATAATATACAGACCGCTTAATTTCTATTCGGTTGTTACACTGTTGAGATAAAAGTTATATATATTGTGTATGAAATTTTCACTGTGCATGAGTTATCGTTCGTGATTTGGTTGAATTTAATTGGAAATAAATGCATGTTCTTTTTCAATACAGTTCTAAATACAGACAGGACTGTCGCTACGTAGAAGTATAGCATACAGTGTATGTAGACTGAAAAAGGATCATTTGATATGTGGGTTTTTGCTACACCACGAATCACCTCTACCATAGGCAACGTCTGAAGTTTGTGGCTTAGTAATAGTATAGTATTTAAATAACGGCTGTTATAATTCAACACGTTAACGCTCTACACGTTAACCTATACTCCCAAATAGTTAGAGTGGGGAAACGCTCTCGGACCCACGTGGGATCTGGGAGTAGGCCAGAGCGTCAACAGCAGCCCAGCCGCTAGTAGGACATACTCTGACTGAGTTCTTCGGTCAGGTATCCCGAAGGCTGGGCTCCGCTACCTTCTACTACTAACTGGCATTACTAACAGAATTCCCGAAAAGGGCGGTCGTGCGAGATCCGTAAGGATAGTCAAGACCGTAAAAACCACCAATCATCATCAATTTGAAAGTTTTTGCTAAGAAAGAGTTAGTTACATTTGTAAAAATTCAGGATGTTGATCCAAACACACAGGTGACTATATACTGTCACACTCAGTACTTTGATTATGTATTTAACTAATGTAAATGTATAATCATTTTGTAGGATTTTGTAATACATGTACGTGTATAAATAGGCAATATTTGTAGTTGTTTTATAGAAGCGTATTTCTATTATTGATTATATGTAATGGAATAACTCAAGGTGTGTTAATTAGATGTGGTTATAATTATTCTCAACTCAACTAAGCAGCTGTGAATGGGGGATCGTTTTGAGGATATCTAAGGGTAGATCATGTATGCATATATATATTTGAGCTTCAGTATTTCATAGGGCTGGCCTTAACTATCATTTGGATACTAATATCTCTTATAAAGAAATTGCCCCCATTGCCTTGTCGTAATTTTATTTGCTGATGCATTTTGCCAAGCAATTCTGTGATGACACCATCGCCCCAAATGTTGCCTAATAACTTTTATTTTAATATACATGTAAATTGAATGTCAGCATGCGCTGGAAATGCAATTTTCTAAGACTAATATTACGGAGACATGAAGTGTAAGGAGAGGTTGTGTATTACCTTTCTTCTCTTCGTCTTTTGCATAATTGTGATTCTAGAGGTGCAACGAATTCAGTCTTATTCCGCCAGTGAGTTGAACTTCGGCCTCGGACTTGACGATCGTAATGGTCATAGGTTTTTGCAACGGCATAAACTAAACAATAGCAATTATTCTAGTAAGATCCAACGAAAACGTAGCGAAGATGTGGATCATGAGGACCAAGGTGACGTCAAGGTGACTGGGAAATACTTATATGAAGACGTCGATAAACTTTTTGAATTATTAACTAATTACAACAGCAAAATTTACGATTTTCAAAATCTTAAGAACACTTCTTTCAAAAATCTTATCGAATCGTTCCATAAGCGAATTCCAAAGGGAAGGTTTCTACCTAAAATGCCTCTGGGTAATAAAAGCTGGGAGAGGTTCTGGAGAGGAATTCACCAGACTGCGCTGTACGATCCTCATGAGACGGATATAGATGGCTTATTGCGCGATTTGACGAACGATGCTATCATTTCAAGAAAACAATTTGGCGGCGGAACGCAAGTAAAAATACTTTTACGCTTTAAAAATGGCGGCTTAGGACTTTTTAAACCTATGCGGTTTTCGAGAGATGTTGAAACAATTCCAGACCACTACTATTTTAGCGATTACGAACGACATCACGCGGAAATAGCAGCTTTCCATCTTGATCGAGTAATGGGGTTTTATCGCGTTCCCCCAACAGCAGGAAGACTGGTTAATTTGAGTTCTGAAATCAAACACTTGGCAGAACGGAAGTTGAGGAAATCATTCTTTTATTCCCCCGTCGACAATCTTTGTTTTTATTCAGATTGTTCTTATTATTGTGACACCAATCATGCGATATGTGGCAATCCTGATATGAAAGAGGGCTCAATCCAAGCAATATTTCCTAACGAAAAAAATGCAGAAAGAATAACGTGGAAAAATCCATGGCGACGGTCCTACAGCAAGCGCGAAAAAGCTGCATGGGAAGTCAATAACGATCACTGTGAACTTAATGTGAAAGATAAGCCCCCTTTTAATAAATATCGTCGGCTATTGGAACTGATAGACATGCATATTTTCGACTTTTTAGGCGGAAATATGGACCGACATCACTACGAAACTTTCAGAGTCTTCGGAAACAACACGTTCTATTTACATTACGATAACGGCCGAGCGTTTGGTAAAACGAAATATGACGAAATGTCCATTTTGGCGCCACTTTACCAATGTTGTCAAATTAGCTTTGAAACATTTACAAAACTAGCAAAATTGTACTTGGGTCCAGAGCATTTAAGTAAATTGATGCGAGAGTCCTTGTCGCACGACTCACTTAATCCGATATTGATCGAAGGATATCTTAAGGCTCTCGATCGTCGGGTTGCAAAAATTTTAAAGGAAGTGTATAAGTGCATATCCGATGGTTATAATATTTCCGATGTAATTGTAGATAAAAAGTGGAAATTATAGTTTTATTTAAGAAAAGCTAAACACTAGTGTGTACATGTATCAAACATGCATACATTTCAGTGGCATGTTTTAGACAGGATCTTGTGAAGGAAGAAAAAATAATACCCCCGCTTAGTGGTCTTGGTATATTTCATGCGTCCATCCGTCCGTCCGTCCAAACCTTTTTCGTTGCAGTTTTCAGTGCTACTACAAATGTACCTACTCAGTGGAACAAAAAGCTATGATTTCCGTAAAACAAATCTGGTGTTATAATTTGTTTACGAGAAAGGGTATATGAATTTGTCGTTAATGAGTTACATTGTATCAGAAATTGAAACGAAATGACATTATTCCTGCATTTGGCAATGCCATATTCTGGTTAGTCCTGAATCATTGTCAACTGCAATATTAACATTTTTGAAACACATTAAATTGTCCTAATGTAGTTTAACTATATTCAATACCAACCTCAAAGGGTTAGAACGCCGTCTTCCCTTTTTGTTGGTCCGCAGAATACAAGCAAGTAAAATAAGGAGTGCAATCAGGAGCAGACCTCCGGAAATCCACAAAATCACGATGACCGTCTCCACTTTCATTTCTTCGTTGGCAACAATGTCGGTTGCGTTGCTAGGCAACATGGTAGTGGTCATCCCTGAAATGTGTATTGATGTTAATTCTGTGGTTTGATTTCCAAAGCTCATCACAACGTAGAATTAATAATACACTTGGGAAACAGGACACAAATCACTTCAATAAATAGCTAATATTCACAATGACCAATGATTTACACAGACATGCAACGCTCCCAACGTTTCTTAAAGCTATATCGTTTTATCGAAGACAATCCGGCGGTTTTCCTTCGCGACTATATTGCTTTGACACAGCTAATATTTTTTTTAAACACTGAGTTGTACAAATTATGTTTAAAACTATAATACATATACTTCCATAAAAATAATTGCTTTAGCGGTTTCAATCCTATTCCATATCACAATCCATATGAATCAAGGATTAATTTTAAAATAGCATTAATCACTGCACCTGATAAATCCAAGAAAATTGAGAGATGCACGTTTATCTTTTTACATTACTCGGTAATATGTTTTAAAATTATGATATTTTCTATGTTATGTTTTGTTTCATACCGGAAAATCTTGTCGGACAAGCAATTTTAACCCTTGGGACATTTCAGCACATTAATCATTTATTTTATTTGATAAATTTCTGAAGTGTAAATTTCTAAACAACCGCCTGAGGGCGCCATCGCTCGATCATATGGCCTCCATCCGTGTTTTATCTCATTTTAATCGGTGTTTGTCGCAATATTGCACAACTGTTTGATTTTAGCAATAGATCAAGTGGACTAACATCAATATTTTGCCGCAAAAATTTATATTTAGAAACTGCATGTCATCTTGAAATTGTTTTTTAATGTTATGTGCATCTCGGAGATCGTTCAATTTCACATTTTTTTGGACGTAAATTAGCATTTTACGTCTGGATAGTTCATTGTTATTAATAACAGAAGTGTAGTTTATTAGTCTTACTAACTAGAAGCAATAAGGGACGCCCCCTTTTATATCTTAAATTTCACTCAGTAGTTTTTTTTTTATTTCACGTTTACAAGACATCCTTTCCATATTTTTTAAACTCAACCCTACACCTATAAAACTCGAGACTTCGATTTCGACCATTACATTCCATTACCTTGTTTTATACAACGACAACATTATTCATATTCATCTTTTTTTCTAATTACATAAAACTTCCATTACTTTTCCTTTCACTGCGTGAAAATGAGACGTCAGTTATCTCCCTTTGCTTTAGCCATCTGTCACCCGCAGATGTGTATCATGTTCACAGTCTATCCACTAATTGACAAACCAATAATCTTAATTATTGTCCTTTTTAGTTTCCATGGCAATATTCTATAGATCACATATTAATGTATTTATACCCTGAAAAGCGCAGTAATTGGGTTTCCGTAAAGATTATAACCTACGTCCTAGTGATATTGTGAAAATCATAAGGGTATCTGAATGACATTTTGTAAAACATCAAATGCTGTTATGGACAGATGGCTGAGTCTGAGTTGTTCTATGAAGCGAGAGTAAATTGCTTGATAACATTTATTTAGCATTTTAACCGACAATTTTGTCACGGGAATCAGATGTCAAAGAATTTCATGAAACTGCATGAGTAATCTGCATATGAAAATAATGAAGAATTTTATATTAGATGCAGGTCCTGCTGTAAACGTGAAAACGTAAACTTTCCAGTTGAAGTAAGTGTGTGTTAATAAAAATATTATACAACTGTCTATCGTATAGTATGGACATCGTGTATTTCGCCTACGGTGTGTGCATTAGACATGCCGTATATATACATATAATACACTGTATACCCATAGGTGAAATTAACGATGTAGACGAGGGGTAAATATAAGGTGGCTTGGAATTCAATTCAAATACCTCCAACTACTAACAAACATCTAATAACACAATCCCCGCAAGGGTCAGTCGTGCGAGATCCACAAGGATAGCCAAGACTGTATTAACCACCAATCGCAATTCAAATCCGGGATGTGACGGCACAATACCCTCCACACGCACCCCGAATAAAAACAAATTACCTCTTCGATACTGTGGATTCTTTAAAGTTATATTTAGTTAAAACGATCAAAATTTGCCGAATTACTTTTCTTGGCATAATAGATGAAGAAAAGTAACTTCGCCTGTAAATAAAATATGACGGCTTCGGTAAAAAAGGGAAGGCAAAAATAAACAAAACAAAAATAAACGCCAAAAAAAACCTCAAAAATAAAACAAAATGCACCTGGCGTAAGGGACTTACAAATGAACTACGCAGAAATTATCAAATCTGGAAAGAAGCAAAAAGAACAGCTACGGATAGGAAAAGAGTGAGAAAGTGTGGTTGCATTATGTTCCCATGGGACCTTTAGTGGGTCAAGTAAGTCATGGAACCAATATTCTTCAGAGCCCATCCACACAATTGTTCATAGATTATGAATTTTTCATAATATGAAAACCTAATAAGTTATAATTGCTGTATAACCGATGTGATACATTTATTGGGAAATGGGAACTTTACATAAAAATAAGTAATGCTATTTCCAAACTAAATAGTTACTACCAAAAAAAATATTTGAACAATTATTTAGTACATTGTACGTAGATACACATATCATTGGGATTATTGTACTTAGTCCCGTCTACAAACATGATTATGATTACTATGTTTAATCAGGTAATCACAAAGGTAAATATTATATAACAAGGAGTGAAACATTATCATTGTTATGACGGGAACGTAATAGTATATATCTTTTCTTTGACGAGGATGAGGTATAATAATATATTATATAAGGTCCCTTTTAATCTACCTAACAAGCAATGTTCGTGTCCCGTCCGCGCGAGACCCGACAGGGTAGTCAAGGACGTTAACCCCACCCCCTCATTCACTCATGTTCGTGTCATTTACGTGTTGTACAACTCTTAATAGGACAACATGCCACTTATTTATTACTGTTACTACAATGACAACATCCTACTGCTAAAAAATTCCATGCGTTTCAAGGAAAATCATTTTGTTTTAAAATTGGACAAACCTTTAAGTACGGCAATCTTATATCTATTTTAAGGATTAATACCATTTGCATGCAATGCTACATGTACATGTATCTAAGTTTTCAATCTCCTCGGCAAATTCAAGAGTACGGATCATATTTCTTTAAATGAATTTTCCTACAACAAATTTGCACGGCATTTAATTCAATTAACACCCCCTAAAATCAAATCCTGGATCCCCCGCTGAACTTCATTTGTATAACTTTTTTTATGGGGCTATAAACTGATTGGTTATGACTTTATTGTACTGTTGGGATGAAAAATTCTTAATAACTAAGGTAACGCAAATTGCGAGGGAACTGAACATATAAATGGATGGCAATACATTTTATCCGATAGAAAGAAACCATACAGATCTTAATTATTGTTGATATTACGCTACCAAGTGAATGAAAGTACAGTACTACTCTTAAATGAAATTTAGCCTTTATACCACTGAACTGAATACATGTTTCCTAAAGCTTGTCCCGAAGACTTCACTTAAAAAATAAAGATCTGATCCACTGTTGCACTGTGTTTATGATAAACAAAAAAAGGTTAATAATTCACAGGTAAAATGTAAGACGTACGTTACAGATGCGTTTAAACTTTGCCTCTGTACAGAATAAAGATCTGTACTTGTCTTAAAAATTGAGGTTGCATATTTTTATATCTGTCTCAAAATAATTCCTTTTAAAAAGTGCTTACAGCTCTTAAAAACGATAAAATATCTTACAAGAAAAATGAAGGTTATAAACTGAAATTCAAATAATATATAATTCATATCCTGGAAGAAAGATGCAATCTTGTCAATTTTAAATACATATTCTACGTAACTAATAATTTAAAAAAAAACTATTTACAATTGATTCCTTACCCGTCAATGGCTTCATTGTAAACTAAATCACTTTATCACATTTACAATATTTTCCGAAGCAAATTATTTCACTCGTGAACCGCCTCCTCGGTCTTCAACTAAATAAATGCAAATGTATCTAATCGATTGAAGACAACCACCCGGAGGAACCTCGGGAAATACTATGCGCCTCTAATTAGCACGAAAACGCTGTGGATATGTCATCATTCGTATGCTAATCATCTTAATCAGATTCAGACCAGGCGGAAGTTGAGTATCTCTCTCGGGGGGCTAAAGATAAGCCGGAATAAAGCCCTACGGAGATTCCGGTCTTTACACACACCCCTTTTCGTAAGCGGGAAATAGATAAGTATTTGGAAGTCACAAAACAAACAAAGAGATTTATGATTTTTCATTGTTGAATGTTCATCCTTTTATAGAGGAAAATCGGATCAGCAATAAGGTTTAAGATAAGTTAATTAGTGGCCGAATTTATTATTCATGAAATTAAGATTATATACAATATTGTTTTCTGAGAATGTATATTTCAATACATATTACTCGATTATTTCTAGAACAAAGAACGGTTTGGGTGGTAATTATAGACGATTGAGATCAATGCTAACCACATTATTATTATCTTATTGAAGAACTTAGGCCCTCTTTGCATTTGAAAGGATGCTGTGAAAGCCCCATCTTCCAAATTATTTGCAAGTTAATCAACTACGATGTATGTAAAAGAACGTAGGAACAAATATAAAAGATCAACAAACACGCATAGCCAAGAAAACAACGACAATAATAAGAGGTATATTGTACCAGAAAAAGGAGGCTACGTTACATGCGGGCAATTACGTCATTTACACGATAATTTTCATCGTCATATGTAATACAAATGTGCTAAAATAAGGGCAAAAAATACACGTCATCTGATGTTATGACAAGATAAAATGAAAAACAACACATGCAGGACCTAATTGTTAAAAATTGCTCCTTGTTTGTAAAATCGACAAAAATGCCAATATTATTTTTCATACAGAAATAAATAAATTTTCGTCTTGTCATTGATGTCAAGATTAGGTCTTGCACATGTCCTCTTATGCCCCATGGAAAGATCAGAGCAAAAAACTACCTCTTATGTCATGGAGAAAATAGACGCAAATGACAGCTAATAATGACCCCCCCTTTTTGGTATGAATTGATACATCACCTGTCGTATCATTCCGATGTTGTCAAGCACCCTTTAGATTTTCTTTTCACTAGCAAAGGGAGGCGATAAAAATACCCGAGGTGTATAATTTTTATGTATACTTTTCGTTATGTTTATACAAAGCAAAGGCATGCTAATACTATATATAGGCATGCTAATACTACATGTAAGTGTATTTTAATTTATATAAATATGTAAATCTTTCTGTATACAGAAAAAATCCTAACAACGAAATAAAAATAGTTTTCCTGTACAGATGGCGAATAATACAATAATTCAAAATAATATTCTGATTATAGTTCGTGACTAAGCTAAACAGCATCAACCCCCTTTGTTAAACAAACTCTTTGTCTCAACTCTGTAAACAAACAATTCTTATCAGCCAATTAACTATAGTGGGGTATTGTTACATCTTCGCTTTGTTCCTTCATTTTACTTCAAAAAGTTTCATTATTCGATTACACAGGGGTTCGTCATGGATATCCTTTTCTTTGCCATTGCCTGTTCTAATCTTGGGACATAATCTCTATGTAATTAAGATATTTGATGACGAATTACTCTTGGGTACTTCTCCGTACTCTCTCTCTCTCTCTTTCTCTCTGTGCTCTTTATTATTGAGTAAATTACATTTAAGGTATTAATTATTGAAATTGTGTGATAACGAACGGTATAACGATCTCATCTTCTTGGTCGTTATTGTGTTATATTACACCCTCGATTAGAAAGTGGTCATCGTATCCGAGCATTCGTCTGCTTGTCCGTCTACTCCTTCTTCGTAACAGTTTTCTCTGCAACTACTTCTAGCAGCCACCTCATATTTTGACTGAAGTTTTATACATGTATATATGCACATTAGTAAATCTATCTTATAATTCGATTTCAGACTTCAACTTCCTTTTTTCTGATTCCTTTGATGGGGCATTCTTTGGTGAGCTTTAAGTTTTTACAGTTTTAATGTGATGTAGTTGAAACTCACTGCCATCAGACGTAAATACGGGATATGCGAAAAGGTACATGAAACTTCTTTTACGCATTATAATTCAATATGGTGATTAATGAAAAAAAATTAAAATGAAATAAAGTATCATAAATCACTAAAATTCTGGTGTCATTACGAGTAAGCATCTCAACCAGGGTGTAATTCAACCATTTGGCTATAAATTAATCCTTCGAAGAAATGACTAAAGATTTGGCCAAAAACAAAGTAGTGTAACTTGCACTTACGGTGGGTATAGGGGGCCTTCAGTCAACGCCCTTTTGACCGGCATGGCATCTCAACTCCGTTGGTGTTATGGGGATGGGGGTGGGTGGATGCTGGTGTAGAGGGGGGGGGGCAGGAGGTGGAGTGGCCATAATAGAAAAATGGACAAATATAAATCTTTTTCTGGTCTTTGTTTCAGTACGCAAAAATCTCCTACCACTTTTATTTCCTACCACTTTTGTCAATGAATTCCTTTTAACTACCCTGATACTGTCAAAAACCAGATAAAAATGCCCCAATAATAATTATGAATTTCTCTCATAAAATATTTATCTCTGAAATCCACTCTCCGATATCAAGTTCTATTTTCATGTGGTTTCTGTTGTAAATATTTCTACCCTTAATCCGATTTCAAAGAGCGACTTTATCTTGTTGCTCATTTACGATCCCAAACTCATTGATGAAGCCATAAATACCTTTACCTGTATCGTATTTGATAATGATAACACACCTGGTAAGGTAACGGTCCAGGTATTATCACTTTCATTCATAAATTTAATACAGGTAATTAGATGTTTTGGTACGAGGTTAATTAACCGTTAAATGGCTTTCGAAGGTGTAATTTACATGAAAGGAATTGTGACGTTGTCAGAAGGAAATTAAAACCATGTATATGTTTGGAAATTTTGTCGCAAATTTATATGTAAAAGCCAAACTTTCTTAACAGACGTACTGTAAAGCAGCAGAAGATGAACACAGATGACATTTCAAAGCAAAGCTGCCATCTGCAATGGGAAAGTCGCACGTGACCGCCACGCGCTGAAGGTCTAGCAGACGATAGTGACATCATCTGCGAGAACACAAATGGCGTTTAAATTCCTTTGTTAAAAATGAATGATTTCTGCTAGATTTGATATCCCAGATGTTAATTATACACTTTTCTCAAATCATCCATAAATAACAAACGATTAGTTTCTACAAAGAGGTTTGAGTCAAGTCATTATAAGTGACATGGCCGATTCAATTCCGGGTTTATTTGAAAGGGGTACTTGACGGAACTTCATTTGCATGCATTGGGTCCAGAATTTAAATATCTTTGATGGGGTTTTGTTTGTTTAGAGCCTTCAGGGCAATGTCGAGAAAACTTCAGGAAATTAATTGAATGCATAATTGATCACGGTTTTTATATTTTGTTACGGGAAGATAAGATTATCCAGATGCACCACCGGAAAAGAATTCTATAAAATTTAGAATTGCGCCAAATTTTGAAAATTGCGAGAGAAAGAATAAACATTTTTATCAACAAATGCCTCTCGCCTCGTGAATGGAGTGGATGTGCAGCTGTGTTAGGGGCATCTTATCTTGTGTATTTGTTTGAAACCAATCTCTTTAATCAATATGCACCCTTTTTTGTATTTATCTAAACACACACACGTAAGCAAGAAATCCGTAACACTGGACCGTGTAGGGTCATTTTAGACAATTAAATTAAGATCATCCCTGTTTTTAAGCAGGGATGGATCCAGGATTTAAGTTAGAGGGGTAAATAGAATTAAAAACACCATGGGGGATAGAATTTATGGAAAGTCAAAATTATATTCCTCACAATTTCAGAGGCGTACGCACGTCCTCGAATCCGAACTTGTTAGCTTTTTTGATTGGAGAGGGCGGTCGTATTTTCAAACCTCAAGCCATCGTGCTTGGTCTGTCTTCTTCAGTAACTTGTACCTTTTATCCTCTGTAACTTAGCTACATGTACATATAATATTTAGAAAGGCCAGAAGACACCATGAGGAAGATCAGACTGTCATCATATCGAACGCCAATATTGCGATCACACGTGACGAACGAATCATAAATGTACACGAAAACACAAATATTGCGACCTTTGGATATTTAAAGTGTTATTAATTATTTCTATTCAAAAGTTCTGTTAAAAAGACAATTATGTGTATTCCTGACATTTATAACAGCCTTAAGTATACCGTTATCCCATTTTACTGGCAGCGCCCTCTCCTGACAGTGCCCTTTCTGGAGGACATAGTCCATTGCACTTACTGCATGTAATATGTATTTTATCCTCTCAACCTATTATTGTCAAGCTGACCGGCCACTTTTGTTCTGTTTAAATCAGGGAACATAGTAACGTACTCAAACATACTAAAATTTAAGGTATCTTTAAAAAAATGATTTTGGACCCGTTACTGCGAGTACAAATGTACTATTCAAAGATTCTATATACATTAACTACAATTTAAGAGGGTTACATTGGGCTTTATAATTATTCATTATCATTTGTTCTAAAAATAAATTTAACACCTGTCTAAACCGTACTCTGAATTAAATGAGAACCTGTCTAAATCAGACACCTATTGAAGTCCCTACTTATCAGATTGTGTTTTTGAAGTTCCCAAAAAGATAAACTTTTCATATATGTTTCAATGCATTTTACTTTGATCCCGTAAACACCATTTACTTACGAACAAGACTTTATTCAGACTGAGGGTTTTTTAACGTCCTTGACTACCCTATCGGGTCTCCCACGGACGGAGCTTTTATTCGCAACGGATTCTGTTAATGAATGTTTCAATATAAGTCAATACAATTGAATATAAACGAAAACAAATTTTGACACGGAAATTATCCTGAAATAGTTAGGGTCACCAAGGTCTCGTGTAAAATAAATATGACCCCTAGGGCTTCAAGTACATGGTTATGGTCCATGTAATACGTGTAATTTGTTTTTATTGAAATTTTATTGCTATGGATAACAGATTTTAAGTACAATATCATGGGTTTATGGTTGTATGCATAGTAAGATTATTGCATGTACATGTATTCATACAATGATGGAGAGAAATTTTATTAGGCCAAGAAAGAAATAGTATGTTTGTTTAAGTTTAGATTGAATGAAAAAATACGGTAGAAATATGTAGGTAAAAGGTATTTATATTTTTAATTATTTTATATAGACAATTATAGGAGGATTCCTAGACTTTAAAAGTGCTCGACTAAAAAATAATAGTGCAGAGGCATTTCATAAAAAAATACCAATAAAATGTGCTAGGCTAGACAGACAAAAATACAAGTAGGATAGATAGGTTAACCTTAAACAGATATTATTTTTTTTGGCCTTTTCGCATTGAAGATCATTTTTACCTTAAATGTTATAATTTTTTATCCAAAGAATTATTAGTAAATGATAGTTCTATATTTTTTATTTAGAAAAAATATCTATTTTGGCGTTTTTTGTTTTTTGTTTTTGTTTTTTTTATCAATTTATGACGGTTGCAGCAGGGATCTTGCCGTTGAAATGAATATAGTAAATACATGTACAATGTAGACTGCTGTAGGGCCTGGTTTTTTTTGAGCCGGCACATTTATCAAATAAAAATATTCGTTCGCTTTGTCGATTTAAAAATATTGACCGTCAGTAGTTTGCATGATCATTTTTCAAAATGCGGATTTTTTTTTTTTTTTTTACACAATACACAAAAATCTGAATCCTTTACAAATGAATAATACAACCACGTGGAAATGCAAGGTTGTGTAACGGTAATGTTAACTATACATTGATTTTCGAAATACCCGAATGTAACAGCCCAACATCTGTGTATCAATGAGACGGTATTGTAAACTATCGATTGCACGAGTTTTATGCATTTTTAGAGTAAAAATGTGCGAATATCAATAATCATCATTGATGCTGTTAAAATTTTAGAAAAAAATCTATTTACTTTTAGATCAGTAATTAATTTAATTTTTTTACTGATATGTACTTGTACTCCTTCTTGCACGTGCAACATGCATTTGCACAGTGACCTATATATATGATACTAACTACTATATTATATCCCTGATATACATGACTTAATATACATGTATACGATAAACCAAATATTGGTATACGAAAGAAATGCATCGTTGTCGGAGCAAAATTCGAAATGTACATGTACATGTACAATCATGTAGGTTGCTTAATTTAAATCTTGCCCGATTGAGCGTCTATATGAAATTAGAGCATAACTATACTCGTGTATACATATACGCAATTTTATCGTACTTTTGGTGTTAATGGAACTATATTCAGTCTTATTTGCTTCTCGTATATGCGTTTTTTTCCTTCACAAAGGTCATTTAGTGGCTACTAATGTTTTGTTTTAATTAAATAACGGATAATTACTACATGTTATTTGCAATGAAATTAAAATATTTACTGAAAAGTTAAACCCAACTGGAAATAATAATTTGATTTCGAAAACAGGGTTTCGTCGGTTGCTAAACGTTAGTCTGAAATGATTTCTTTGACCTAAATATATTAATATGCAATGCCTGGGCTTTGTTCTTACAATCACTTGTGTTGTTAATATTTTATGTCCATTGTTTCGAGAACAATATAAATGCTATACAATACACACTTACCTATTTGCGAACGCTCCATCTTTGACAAAATGCACGTTTTTTTTTATCCAAAATCTATCTTTACAAATTATATACTTTTCATTTTTTAAGGATTAAAACTTTTCTTCGTAGATAAAAATAACTAGTTACATGTCAAAATTACGTTGATTTCCTTATCATCGAGAATACAAGTTTATTGCATGCTGTTGTGTTTACATTGACATGTGCGTTAATTGCCTCCTGACCCATGAACGATTTACGACCTCTAAATACTGTGATGTGATTGGACAATTAGAATGAATATTCAGTCAATGTGTTCGTGGGTTTCGGGGCGGCAATTTTTGGTGTGTCCCAAATTGGCCTTAGCTGTGAATTATAGGTTAAAAAGGTAAAAAAAAAAGAAACGTACTAAGGCGAAATGAGAATTAATATATTTTTGACACATACTTACTGACATCTTGACATTTTTTACAACTGGTACTTTTGATAATTTCATATACATGTGATAGATAATTAAAACAGTCCTTGGACGCTTCCATGTAAAGATTGTTTTGTTTTGTTGTTTTGTTTTTTTTAAATACCGTTTTCCTAAATTGGTATCATATGTTATGCTTTATTCTGATAAAACAAAGCAGAAGCAATGGTTTTTTATGGATTCTAGGCCTGTTTTAGTTGTACGCAAAATTACGGCGAGGGGTCTTGGGGGGGGGGGGGGGGGCAGTGAGTCCGGCAAGGCAAAGCCCTGAGGAAAACTCCTGAATTTTAACGATTTTGGAGCCAGTTTTTCAGAGCCTATACTACGTTCATGGTATGCATATGTGATAAATTTTGGGATGTGGAAAATCAAATTTTCAATGGGGAAAATACGGTCAGTACACAAATAAAGACTTGAAAAAAAGTAAAACGTAAACGTATGTATACGGAAAAGTACAAAATTTCCGGAATTGATGGTTTTGATATCGCGAATTACTTTATGGTGTATATTGGAGTATCATTATGTATTAAAAAGGATTTGTCATTGCATAAAACCTTTATTTCATCTTGAAAATGTGTGTTTTTATTTTTGTTACTTTTTCGGAAAGTACGCAACTGCGTATTTGCGTATAGGCAGCTACGCCCCTGAAACTTATATATATACCCCACTGGGTAAAAAAAACCAAGATTTTCGTGACTCAATTGTTTGAGTGTCAAAGCCTTCCTGAGATAACGCTTGTGAACAAACTAAACAAATTTAGATGTCAACGTGTAGCGCAATGTCTTAGCTTTACAATGTTTATATAAGTTGCGGTAACTTATAGGGTTTTGCGGTTAAAGGAAAGAAATGTACCTCTACCCCGCCGAAAAATCTCTTAAATTCACATATTTTTCAATGTAAAAACCCCTAGAGTATTAATGCTTCAGTAAAAAATGGCTTATTTGGTATTTTCAGTTTAGTATTATCACAATTTATACTTCAGGGGTTCTTTTCATGAATTTTGGCGATTTTCGTTGTCAGAAGTTATCACAAAATGCGAAAAATGGGATTTTCGATTTTTCGGTCAAAAGTCACATAAATTCGACCCTACAAGTTATTGCTTAACTAAAACGTCTAAAATTTGGTGTCATTCGATAGATATTTAATTTTCGGCATAAATAAACTACGAAAACTTAATTTTCAAGAAAGGATTTTCAAAAAGCGTTAAAAAATATTACCCCTATCCCTAGAAAACTGGTCTCAGTATCAAACAGAATTCTCATTCTTATATTCATTTAGTATATATATTTATACTCCCGCTCGTTCCGTAAGTACAATACAACAAATCTGTAGTTAATCTAGATGGATATGCAGATACAGTATCCGTGTTTTTTAGTGTCAGTCTTAGTAAGAATCAGGCAGTGAGTGAGACATGGTATGAAAAAAACCAACATTTTGAAAGTGTAATTTGACTATTTGTTCCACCAGAATCAAGGGAAAAAAAAGACAAGATGTTCCATATCATTTCGGTAAACTGAGTTATAATTTCATTGAAATACACTGAAAATGAACATATCAAGGTCAGATAACTCCGTCAAAAACCTGAATTTTCTACATTCTATTGCAAAATTTCTGAGCAAAGCCAGTGATGCAGAGAGTAAGTAATGGTCTTTTCAAATACAGAAAGCATCCTTGAGTGAAATTATATTGTCAGATCGGTTGGATTTTGACATGCATGTTTCTGATTTTTCCCATTTTGCCTGATTCTTACAAATACTTGCACTTAAGCTTCAAAATGTTCCCGCGTGTTATGAAAAGTCTTTGCCTTACGTGTCCCTTTCCCTCATGTGTTTGAATGCCCTACCAACTAAATCAAATGTGTAGCATCCGATTTGTATAGTTCGTGATATTGCAGGCATTCCATATTTCATCATGATACATGTATCATTAGCAGATCCAGAAATCCCGAAAGGCTTAAGGGGACTGACTGTCCTAACAGAGGAGCCAACTGAGTGTTTTTTTTTATCTAATTAAGTATATTTATTGAGCATAAAGGCGATGCCCCCATCTTGCAAAATCTACTTTTTACTTTACGTTGGCTTTGGCTAATTTTGATTTGAATAAAATGAAAATAATTTTCGGTATCAGCGAGTCGTGCAGTTGTAGCATGACATTACTGGAAAAAGCCTCCTCTTTTTTGAGGGGTGGGTGGGGAGATGTGTAAGGTGGGGTTGGCTAGATTTCGAACTTGTTGTAGAAAAGAGATATAATAGAAAAAGTATCAAGCGTCGTAAACTGGCTATATCAATGCGTTTATATGTTCTGTACTATATATCTGTTGTGTGCGTGATGGTATGTTTTAAGTTGTACATAAGTCGTGTTATATGCAAGAAACTAATTGAATGGAGCATTAAAACAATAGTATTCACTAATTCTCAAGTGTCAGTCTCTGTAAGAAAAAGGCTGTGGGTGAAACATGGTATAAAAACACTGTTTTGTTTGTGTAATTTGACTATTTGTATCTTCAAAATCAAGGAAGAAATACAAGATTTTCCATATCATGTTGGTGAATTGAGTTATAATTTCATTGAAATGCACTGAAAATGAACATTTTAAGGACAGATAACTCTGTCAAAAACCTCATTTTTCTAACATTCTACCGAAAAATTTCTGCGCAAAACCAGTGATTCAGAGATTAAATAATGGTCTTTTCAAGTAGAGAAAACATCCTTGAGTGGTATTACATGTACATTGTCAGATCGGTGGGGTTTTGACATGCATGTTTCTGATTTTTACTATTTTGCCTGATTATTACAAAAACTTACACTTGATGACAACAAAGTTCTGAGGTTTTCTTGACCAAATATTTATACAGTTAAACCTGTCTAAACCGAACCCCTTTTAAACTTTTGTTTAAACAGGAATTTGGTTTACACAGGTTAGAAAAAAATGTTTTGTAAGTGGGCTTCAAAACGTGCCTGGTTTTAGGTTTATTTAAAGTTTGGTATAGAGAGGTTTCAGGTTTAGACACATGTTACGTTTATTCAAAGTTTGGGTGTACACAGGTTTCAAACGTGCCTTGTTTAGACAGATTTTAGGCTTATTTAAAGTTTGATTTCTATAGAGAGGTTTTACAGTAGATTTAGTCCAAATAATTAAACCGTCTTAGGAGGCTTATTTTTATTTTGCTTCGTCGTCTCCTTTAAAAAATACATCAGCGAACGTCATGATTATCTGGACTATGTAGATTTTGGAACACATAGTTGACAAAATTAATCGTGCGAATTAGGACTTAATTTCTCGTTTAACAGCCGATTTATTACTCATTTAGTCGTCGTGGTCTTTTGAAGACACATGCAAGATTAACATTAAATACGATGAAACATAGTTGTGGTGAAAGACAAAGAAGACATTAAATCGCCACGTGATATGTGTTAAATTGGAACTATTTACCCTATACACACACACACACACACACATATATATATATATAACGTCTCAGAATGTGACGACTCTATTCGCTACACTGCTCCTTCGGATCAAATTGATACAGGGAAGATATGTGAACGTATAGAAAGGTCTGAAAAATTCCCAACGATGTTAGAACTATCAAATTTGCGATGCAAATTTTTGGTCGTTCCCTCCGCAGGACTCGAACTCGTACCGCTGTGACATATATGGCAACACCGCCTGCACAAAGTCCAGCGCCCTAGACCACTCGACCAGCTAGGCTATATAAAAATATAGCTTTCGCTGGCCGGGTCATTCCTCCTCGTAGGATTAATCTAGGGCTGTAACTTAGTACACGATGTATGGTAGTACGGGACAGTTCATTTAGATGTTATTATGTAGTAACAATTCTGGGCAATTAAGTCATTAATTGGACCTCAAATTTAAGGTTATCACTTCATCATATGTAATTTATCGGTACTCTGTCCCTAAAAATATTGGGACTAATTGTGACGGCATTAGATTTTCTTTACAGTTTCGAACGAAAATGACTTTAAGCACCAAAAGTGTGTATGTTTTGCTAAAAGAAAATTAAAATGATCGAAAATGAATTTATATATAGAGAGGACGAAGTCTCTATAATGGTAATCAATCCGAATTCAACCTTTGACCTTAGAATCTTGAGAGCCTGATTTCAGTCTGACAGGAAGTTAACTTGAAATAAAGCAGAGATCTTTTTTAGTTTCGTATCGTTAACAACAGACTGAAAAACAAATCCTAGTTGATATAAAACTGTAAAAGGCTTTATCATCTCTAAATCAATTCATTAAACGTCTTCTCACAGGTTACACCTCCCACACATTATGATTATCGAGAAACTGAATAAAAATACTTTCGATTTTGATACTGACTACATCACATGAACCATCTTAACTCGCGCATGTCAAGATATTCCACGAAACGAAAGTAATACCAAGCATTGCATTCGAGGCTAACAACAGACGTAAATAATAAATAATAAAACAGAATTATATACAGAGTCTAGATCCTGTACGCTGAATTATTTTTCTTGAAAATGGACAACCGTTTACCTATCTTTTCTCGTCCCTTTTCATTTCTTTAACAAACGATTCCCTGTTGTAGGCTGGACCCTACTCATATTATTTAATCTTTATATAATGAGAACGGATATAAAGTGAATATGTCAAAAGACGAATAATCCTAGCGGGATGGAAAATATCAACAAGCTGGCACGAAACCACAATTAATTTTCCCACTGTCTTCTTTATAGCCTTTCTGTAATTTAAAAAAATTCCACCGGCGCAATTCAATTCAGATTTTCAGGGACGTTAATTTGAACCTTCCAACAACTTATATAAAAAATATAAAAAAAATTACCATTATTTTTTCAAATTTTATGCATAAACACAGAGATACCCTAAAAAATGACCCAAAATGGCTTCTGGATGTCACAAACTTGACCTTTTTTGACCTCACCAAATCACAACCTAAATGTCAAATTTCTCATTTCAACACATCTACTAAAATAATTTCATTATTCCTCTTCCATTTGAGCACAAAAAGTATGAGAAATTCTGAAAGGAAGTGTTTCTAAAAAATTTTTGAAAAATCTCCTATTATTATAGGAACTATATTCGTATACAACGAAAAGCTAAGGGCAGATAATTGTGGTCTCGTACCTATTAGATGCGCTAAAGTTAAAATACTGTAATAAAAAACCATTTTCTGTTATTTCATCATATTTCCAATCATTCTGCAAAGTTTCGATCAAATCGGTTCATTATCATGTCCACAAACCAGCTTCAAAGACAGCTACCCAAAACTGTTTGCAGCTCTTCTTTCTTATCTGAAAAATTCCAAAAGTTAGATATGACCACTTTTATCAATATTGCAATAACTTTTTTACTTTTGGAGATATTTTCACAAACTAAAGTGTTTTTTTCTCTTGGATAATTATAGTATTTGAATTACAAATTTTCTTTTATCAAAATAGTTTTAAAGTGGTTTAATTTTTTTTTTTCAAATTCCAAATATGGAAAAAAATAGAATTGAATCAAATGAAGCTAAAATTAAAAATACTTCTACTTCATAAAAAAAATAGAAAAAAATATTGTAAATTACTTTAATAATTCAGAAAACAGCCCCAATTTACAGATTCTTGATAAGTTGAAAAGTATTTGTGTAAATAATTATTTTCTACAGGTGGCAATATGACCAATAATCTAAAGGCTCAGGGTTGCATACTCATACATAAAGTTCTTCAGATAAGAAAATTTTTGAATAATTACACAGGTATTTTAGGAAATTTTCATCACAGCAAGTTTTTTTCTTCACATTTTAAAGAAAACAAAATTGATTTATCACATTTGGGTCTCAAAGAACGAAAATTATAATATAGTGGTGCAAAAATGGTCAATTTAATTTTTTTTTTTTTTTTCTAAAGGCATTTTATTTTTTTTTACTAGTATCTACTTAAAAAGTACAAAAACAATCCCAAATCAAATATTTGTTATCAATAATACGGAATTAAACCACCATATTGGCTTTCTTTTGATGATTCTTTGAAAACCCCCCATCACTCAGGGGGCAGTCTAGTATCCTATTAGGATCAAATTATCTGATCTAATGAGTAAAAGACTGCACCCTGAGCCTTATTAGAACTAAGTAAACATTGTCAGCATCTAGAAATTCTCACCTAAACTATCAAAAGAACCAAAAAGTATAAATAGTAGCCCTTTTGAGACTAAAATCATACCAAATTTTGTTGCGGAACCATACAAGAAAAAGATTCAAATATGTTTACTGATGGTAATACTCCACACAACAAAGGCAAAACTGGTCTAGCAGGAAGCCACAAGGTTAGTAATGCTGGACGGTTCAAGAAAGGTCATACTCCGTGGTCGAAAGGTCTCGTTTTTGAGAATGCAGTTTCATCAGATGAAGAAGAGTCAAAAGCTTACATCCGAATGAATCTGCAAGATCACCAACAAGACGACATCAAAGCTGATTCCGTATCCAGGACTGACAGCTCACAAGTGGTAAAAGAAGATGGAAGTGGTGTGATTAAATCCAGTATGATCCTGCGGCCACGGTTCCTGAAAGCAGACAAAGAAAAGGTGACATCAAATAATTCTCATATTATTGAGAGTGAAAAGATGTTTGACATGTTCAACTTGGCGTACCAACAGCACAGGGAAACACCAAAAACTTGTAAGAGGCCATGGATGGAGCCACATAGTGACAGAAAATGGGGTGCCTGTATCATGTACAGAGTTCGGTGTGCAAACTGTTGGTTTGTGACTCTAACACTAGCAAAGTTGTACTCAGAAGTTGAAAACAACAAGCCAGGGCCAAATCCAGCCGGTACTAACATTGCGCTAGTTTCAGCAGGACTAGATAGTCCAATAGGAAGCACCAAGACCCAGGAGATTTTAGCGCGTGTAAGTGTTCCACCTCCATGCAAGAGTGGTATGCAGAGAAACACCGACCGAATTTCTAAAGTTATGGTAAAGCAGAACAAGGACGACATGAAAGATAAGGTTGAACAAGTGAAGGCATACAACAAAAAGAAGGGACAACCAGAAAATGTGATAGATGTGACCTTAGATGGCAGGTACCCAACTGCAACAAGGTCCAGCAGGAAGAAACCAGGGTTAAATGCATCACAGGCACAGATGCTTGCGATTGAACAAAATACTCCATGGAAGTTTGTAGTCGCATCATCTTCACTAAACCAGCTATGTTGGAAGGGAGCTTGGCTCAGAGGAAAGGGATTTGATGCAGAGTGCCCAGGCCATGAAGACTGTACTGCTACCCTTCATAGAACTATACCAATATCAGAATATGCCATGGGAAAAGAAATTGGAAATCAGCTTGCACTGCAAGGTATGCTTATCCGTTATGCCACAACAGATGGAGATGCACGTTCCGCTAAAGGAGTAGAAGATGCCATACATGTACTGTATCCTATGTGGGAAGTGCAGAGACTGGCGGACCCAGTACATCTAAGCCAACATCAATTCCGAGCGGGAATGCGAGCTGAGTTTAGTGAGACCATGTTTCATGGACAAACTAAAGAAGAGAACAAAGACTTGAAGAAAATGTTTAGCCTGGACTTGAAGTGTCGCAGTTCCATGATATTGAACCAGTTAATGAATGAATATAACAAGGACACAGAAAAAGTATGTAAAAAATTACCTACCATCCTTTCAACTACAGTCCAGTGTTATGGTGGAGACTGTTCATCTTGCCTTAAGGAGTCTGTGGTATGCAAAGGTACAGTCAGTGATAACTGGTGGACTAGATCCTTTTACCTAAGCACTTACAACATCACTGTGCTGAAAATAGATGAAATTGATGAAATTATACTGCTAGAACTACTGAAAATGATACTTAGTGAGGAAGCAGTCAATAGCATGAGAATGTTCCACACAACAAATAAAAATGAAGGAGTTCATCGTGCATTGAGTGTGAGTTTACCAAAAAATGTAACTCATGGAAAAAACATGGAAGGCAGACTTCATTCTGCAATACACAGGACCAACAACAGACCTGGTACATCAGCCAAGATGAAAAGCAAAGAGTTGAACATTAAAGTGTCCGAAGACTGTGAGACCTTCTTTGATAAAATGGACAGAGAGTATACTTACAAAAGGAATTATGAGCAGAAACCTGAAGTAAAGATAAGAAGGTTACAACAGACAGCTGTCAGGCTGGAGGAACACAAGATTCATAAAGAGCTCCACAAAAAGAGACCAGACTATGTAAAAGGGCAACTAGATCCTGTACCAGATGAGCTGATGCATGATGCATACTGCAAGAAGAAGATGCCTAAGTAAAAGACAGACAGCTTAAAAAAATCAAAGGTCCTTTTAAGGACCACCCAAATCTTTCAAAAAGATTTCTTATATTGATACGAATAAAATGAAATTTAATGAATAAATGAACACTTTCCCCTGCCCATTTTCTTTTAAATCCATTAAAATACCTAAATTATTATCTGGCATCTTAAGGTGCACTAAACAGGGGGGAAAGGGGGCAATGTGACCTATACATTCCCCTTTCGACACACATGTTTGCCTACTGTTGTTGATACCATGTGGTTCCAACACCAGATGAGCTACATTTATGCATTTGGTATTGTGGCACAGGTGTGATACATCAACAGCTGCTAACTGTGCAGCCCTATGCTGTATCATGTATGCAAGCCTGTGCACATATGATAATTTCCACCCAATGGCACCAGGAAATCTACAATGTATGACCCCATATTTGCCATTTGGTGTACATGACCCTGTCCAAATAAAACACTCTCCATTTAGCCCAAGGGCACATTTTTCCTCTAGCTTTTGATGGTACTTCTGAAAAAAGGCATCCATTTTGTAAAGTTACTTTTTCAAGCAAGATTGAGTAGGAATATTTCTCAAAACGAGGATTTGGTACTCCTCAAAACCACAAAAAAAGTCCAAATTTGAGATATCCATTTCCTATCTTTTGAAAAATGGCTAAATTATGCAAAATTTCCTCAAAATATAGTAAATTTGATATATTTCAATAGTACTGTACCTCTACTACACATATGAAACATAAAAATACTCACCAATATAAAAATGTAGCCATATCAGCTGTTTTTGTATGCAAACATACCTCTCTATTAGGCACGAAACCACAATTAATTTTCCCACTGTCTTCTTTATAGCCTTTCTGTAATTTAAAAAAATTCCACCGGCGCAATTCAATTCAGATTTTCAGGGACGTTAATTTGAACCTTCCAACAACTTATATAAAAAATATAAAAAAAATTACCATTATTTTTTCAAATTTTATGCATAAACACAGAGATACCCTAAAAAATGACCCAAAATGGCTTCTGGATGTCACAAACTTGACCTTTTTTGACCTCACCAAATCACAACCTAAATGTCAAATTTCTCATTTCAACACATCTACTAAAATAATTTCATTATTCCTCTTCCATTTGAGCACAAAAAGTATGAGAAATTCTGAAAGGAAGTGTTTCTAAAAAATTTTTGAAAAATCTCCTATTATTATAGGAACTATATTCGTATACAACGAAAAGCTAAGGGCAGATAATTGTGGTCTCGTACCAGCTTGTAAACTGTAAGTTTATCTTCTTCGTTGGGACAGGTTCATTCCCTTAGTAAAATTCGGTAATATCAATTTCGGACTTTCTCTTGTCAAAATGTCAAATTATGAGCTTATGTTTAAAATTGCATTTCATTACATAGAAAATCTACAGACAATTGAACAAGTTCCCTAAATTCGTGATCATTTTTTGGTTTATTATTTCTTTCCAATTAATTATTAATTATAATACTATAATTTACCTTTAGTTTTATGTATTGTTGGTTTGAAAGTTTTTAAAGTTTATTCTTGGTTTCCATTGTCATGTCATACTCAATTAATTGCACGACTGATCTGATATCAGGAAGAGTTACTTCTCTTAAAATGCAATTTCGTGGTACTACCTGCATGGGTTATTACAGCGCAGAAATTAATTTAGTAGCTGTCCGCTTAAGAAATTAAAGCAAAAATTAGAATTAAGTGGTTCCTTGAAACAGTGACACTAATTGAGCTCACCCGGACCGATCATGTTGCGTCCGTCGTCGTCTGTCGTTTACATACAGTGGATTGTAATCAATATGCCACAATGGCTACATCAGTCTAAATTTCTCCTGACACTGCAACCGAATCGGAAAGATGTGCTATATCAAAAAAAAAAAAAAATAATAATAATAATAAAAAAAGGTAGGTTTAGTGGTGCCGCGGAGAACCGAAATGCCCCTAACTATTTCCTGGTTGAAATTATATTACAAACTTCCTTGTTAAATTCTGGAAACATGTCCTGTATGCTGATACATAATATGAGTTTTACAACCGAGCATTGCACTTGTAGACATTCTTCTCTTATGGTTGTCAAGTTTTTGAAAAGGGGACGATAATTGAAGGGGGTGAGATAGGATAGGTAAACGGTTGACCATTTTAAAAATAACTCAGTGTACCGGATCAAGATACTATATATATTATCTTGATCCGGTACGCTGAATTATTTTTTAAAATAAATTGTTTATGATAATAAACTTAAAGGGCGATTTTACACTTTGAATTCACCTCCAATTTCTGTGGTCCTGTCTGATACGTATGCCGGTTGTCTTGCCTTTTACAGTTCTACATTAACTAGAATTAATTTTTCATTATATTTTTATAAAACTTTAAGGTGTTAGCTATAAACATTTTCTTTTGTTAAGGAGGTTGATCTAGGCTAAGGGGCATAACTCTTACAGATCATTGAAACGTATGTGTGAAGTCTTTTACATCAATCTCATGCAAACATTAAAGTAACTTGGATTGATTTAACTCTGTTTCAAATGGAAGCTTTGGTAGTTTTTGGGAAAACGGAATATGATACAAACATAGCATTGATTTCAAGAGTTATGTCCCTTACCCTACGCCTAACTCCTTAAGGCTGGGAGATTATATAGTCCCTGTTTATAGATACTAAACAAGAAAGATCCTTACTCCTCACTACTGATGGCCGACTGGGATTTTACTACACCTACTGGTTACCAGTATACTTTCCTCAGGTTAACGTCCATCCTGTTCATCTGGTTCATGTTCCCAGTTTTTAGTGATGCCCGATTTACTCATATACTTTTGTTGCTTTGTATATAATATGAGGAAGGTGAAACCTTTTAATGCTCGCAAAGAAACATAATTAAAAACACCTTTGATATTTTTTGTCAGCTCTGATTTGATATATTATTTTTATAACCTTTCAATATGGTAAATTTTGGAATGAAATATTGTTTTGATTGTCATAATGAATTATCCAAATTGTCATGGTCTAAAATGTCTCTGGGCCGAAATGTCCGGCATTCGTAAGTAACAATGTGTTGTAATGGTCCGAAATGTCTCTGGGTCGCACTTACAAATTATACGCAAATGAAGCTGCCATGATGCTATTTGTAAGCTCCCAAAACCGAATGTACTGTGCGGATATTGATGCGTTTTCTGGCCAGAGTATTGATAATACAATCATTGCTTTTTTGGTTATTTAATGTTCTTTGTTGTGTGTGTCTGTTTTCCATGTCTGGTCTTTGACCCTGGACAACATTCTTTTAATTTCCGCTAGAATCTTGGTTCCCTTGATTCCTCTTTCCTGTAAGACTGAAATCATGCTTTCAGTGCTTCTAAGGTCATAGGTTAAACTCGTATATTTAACCAGTATGGAGACTTCCATTTTGTTTGGTTTTAGACCATTTTATATGATGAACTCTATTTTGTTGATATTTTGATCTGTTTGCATGTGAAATCGTCCATGACGAAAGTTTGAGAGGAACGATCGTCGTGTTACTTTTAAACCGTTACATTCGGGTTTGATAACACACAGAAAACAATACTATGTTACATTAACGAAATCGAGTTTTTTCTCTCGAAAATATGTGCATAATAGCAGCTAGATTTGAAACAAACACACAATAGCATACCTCCAATACTATAGGGATTGGTATTATAAGGTTATTGCATGAATACTGGTGAATATTACCTAAGCAGATATCATACGATGAAAGTGCTGTTCGTGGGGTACCAGTTTTATGGGTAGTCCAAACCACGAAAATTGGTTCGAAACGAAAAGGAGATTTGCATTGAAGTGTATACAGAAAACCTCAAAACTACGAATTCATGAATCCACGAACTTGTGTTTCTTCCCTAGTCTATGAAAATTGGTATCCACGAATTAAAGTATTTTCACAGTATTGTACAAGTATGCGTTTGCAGTTTGGTACGCTGTAAGGGCAAATATAAACCAGAATTCATGCAATAATCCTTTTATTCCGGAAGTGTAAGGTTTGCTGAGGTGTGCTTTTTACAGACTGTCACTGTTTCAATATTGAACTAGGTCCTTGATTTTGGCACAAGAACATGACGGTAGTGTTTTTTTTAAATAAAAATGATAAATTAGCAAAATGGGTAAAAATCCACTCTACCGCACAAGTTCGACAAAATATTGAACACAAACATTACAATAAACTGTACGAAGTGTGTCCCTTACCTCTTAGTTCTACCCCTTAATGTCAGTAAAGGCACGTCCCCAGACTTTATTATTTCGCGACTTTTAAAAATAGGTCGTGATGAGTAAAATCACCTCTCTGCAAATTATTCCCTTTTCAATAAGTATTTATCGAAAGCTGTTTTTTTTCTGACGGCTTGAGAGGTAAATGTCATTCGTACGTTCCAGAGCGGCAATGCATTGGTAGTAGAAGAACGTGTTTTGTCTGATTTCAAACCATTAAATGCTGGAATTCTACAAGGATCGATTATAGGACCTTTGTTTTTTTATTATTTTTTATAAATGAACTGTACTTGTCATTGATACTGAATAAAATATAAAGCTTTTTGCTAATGATACTAGTATATACATCTTAGATTAGATACCTATGACAAGGCATCTTATATCCTGAATAGAGACATTGAAACGAATAATCAGAAAATTAAAGAATATGATGACGTCATATCGAATAACACAATCGAGCGCATGTAGACTGAAATAATGCGCATAGAGGAAGTAGATTAACCTTACTAGAGAATTAATACAAGGAAACTAGATTTGATATACTTACTGTGGTAATCCCCGGTTTCGAGTTTACAGTTACATCCCTTTATTCAAACGCATTCGTGATCAAGCAGCTGTCGATGTAAATATAGCGAGCCGCACGTCTGCTTCTGACGCAGAAACATGATTGCATCGCTTACTGAAACAAAACAAAAATCAAAGATATGGTTCCTCAATAAAATAAACATAGTTGTTGATAAACAGGTCAATATCGGGATATTTATACTAGCTCGGTCATTATCCTGTCTTAGTCAATTCCACTGTCCTGTGGGCAGTCTAAATGTCACGATATTGACCAGTTTATCAACAACTATTATATAATTAACAAGAACATTATTGTATTCATATTACTTTCTTCTACCAAGTATTAAATTTGTGAAGACTCAACATTTAAAGTAGAGTATGAGATAGCCAACGCAAGGGCTTCCTTTGCAAAGCTAAGGCAGATGATGAAGTCACCAACTATCACCATCAAACCGAAGATCAGACCCCAGTGTCATAAACTTTAAAAAGTTATATTAAATCTGAGAAACTTCCATTGTAACTGCAATCAGAGTTTATAAAACTGATGACGTCGCAAACAGTTGAGAAATATTTAGTATTTTTTGAGGTTTGTGGCATTGGGGCCAGGTTTTCAAGAGTAACATCCATGAAGTACTCTTTTTGGGTCCGAATCCTGGAAAGTCACCAGAAAACATCATAATAAATGTATATGACGTCTTTGAGCCCTAATGTCGCAGTAGAATCTTCTGGCCAAGTACCATCAACACACATATAACAAAGAGTAACACAAAAGTAAATAAAACAGCGTTATACTGGATCGGCTATGTTAACAGAATTCAACTAATATTTAAGAGTCAGTATCTGTAAGAATCAGGCAGTGGGTGATAATACATGGTATGAAAAAAAGATCATTTTGATAGAGTAATTTGACTATATGCACAGTCTGAATCAAGGAAAACAGACAAAAATTTCCATATCATGCTGGACTATTGAGATACAATTTCAATGAAATGCACAGAAAATGAATATTTCAAGAGCAAATAACTCTGTCAAAAAACCTCATCTTCAACCTAAACATTCTATTACAAATATCTGAGCAAATCCAGAGATGCAGAGATTAAATAATGGTCTTTTCAAGTAGATAAGATATCCTTGAGTGATATTTTATAGTCAGATCGGTGGGGATTAGACATACATGTTTCTGATTTTTTTCCATTTTGTCTGATTCTTACAAACACTTACACTTAACAATCAAAAACTCGCCATTAGAACAACAGCAACGGAAAGAAATTGAGGTCAATCTAAAGAAATATGGCGACGAACTTAAAAACAAGTGTGATTGCACATGTGATTAGATTTACAACATGACACCTTACTGCCACAGTAAAGGCCTCATACACTTCTAAATTCCCAGGATTATGTTAGTAGGTACCTTTTTGACGGAAATTAATAAAATTAAGGCTCTAAAAGGCCTGAATAATCATCATCATCATCCTTTAATTCCTCTTATACAGAGATAACTCCATGGTCAAACAGACTTACATGAAAATTTCACTACAGATAAATCTCATCATGCTGAACATTTGACCCATAGTCAAAGTTTTGCTAAACATAACAGTTGTGGAGATATATGCGAAAAACGTTTGTGTAACCCCTATTTTCTATTTTAGTAACGGTGGTCATGCTTTCTTTTACGGATAAAAAAATCTCCACATCAGTTCTATGCAAAACACCATAAGGAACACTCATAACAAGTTTGGTTCTAATTGGTCTGGTAATGTCAGAGGAGTGGAGTTTGGTTCTAATTGGTCTGGTAATGTCAGAGGAGTGGAGTTTGGTTCTAATTGGTCTGGTAATGTCAGCGGAGTGGAGTTTGGTTCTAATTGGTCTGGTAATGTCAGAGGAGTGGAGTTTGGTTCTAATTGGTCTGGTAATGTCAGAGGAGTGGATTTTTGAAAGAAATAGCATCAATAATAGCGAAAAAAGTTTTAAAATGTTGATTTTTTTAAGTGTAGCCACTTTGGCCTTTTTATAGCAGAAAGAGATATCTGAAATATGATGTTCCCATATGTCCGTGTTTTGCCCTTAATTGATCAAAATCTAAAATAGGAGATGAACAATTGAAATATAGATTCAGAGAAAGTTTCAATGAATTCCATTCAGCCGTGTAGAAAAAGTAAGAGATAAGAGAGAGGTCCATATGTCGACATATTCATTAGTCCATGTTTTAGAATATGAAACCAAAATGGATTCGGATAAAACTCTAAAATAACAGGTGCTCAACTGAACTACAGTATCAGCAGTGAATGATGAGTAACAGACAAGAGACTCATATTCATAAATGCCCAAGTCAACGTGTTGCTATGCAAAACCCCCAAATCGGTTTGGATCGTAATCTTAAATAGGAGGTACACAGTGGGAATTTGAATTACACAGGCAAAATTATTTCACATGATTTTCATACGAATTTCACCTGAATTTCACCTGAATTGAGCAAATAAACTCAGTGACAGAGTTCACATGAAATTCTGGTGAATGGAGCCTTCACGTGAAATTCACACGAAAAATTCACATGAAATTCGTGTTTAGTGAATTTCACATGAAAATCATGTTAATTTCATGTGAATTTCACAAGAATTTCACGTGAAGCTCGATTAACATGAATTTCACGTGAAAAATATATGCCTGTGTACGTGCTAAAAATGTTCAGAATTATTTTTAGTATTTTCTGCAAAATTAGAAATTCATATTGATATTCAGTGTACATGTAAATTGTATCAGTGCTTTATATTGTCCGTGTGAGATGTATTAACCACTTGTGTAGTAGTTAAGAAATCGCAAAAATCTTTCCATTATTTTCTTAATTTTTCGAGTTTTTTACACAATGTACATCAAGAATCAAACTAGATCAGACCACAGAGAGGACTTGTTTTGATGCACACAATAAAATTAGATATACATATAGAAAGCGGTAACTTGTAAATTAATCCATTTTATGATTCATTTCAGATAACAAACGAATGTCTAACAAAGACATTTAGATAATGTTAATTCCTTACAAAAATCCACAAATCCTTGTGGATGAAAGAGTAATCAAGGGAACCAAGGTTATAGCGGTAATCAAAAGAATGCAATCCAGGGACAAAGACCAGACATGGAAAACAGACATACACAACAAAGAACATAAAGTAACTAAAATCATACATACAAAGTAACAAAAGCATATGAGCAACTCGTACTCCACTAAAAACTGGGAGCATGGACCAGGTGCACCGGTAGGGTAAGCGTCCTCTGTTTTTCTAGAAACACCCGCCGAGTTGCTCCTAAAAAGTCAAGTCCGGGGTAGACAAACGAGGAAAGGAAAACTATGACCCGTTGAATAAATCAGTTTTCATGGTGCTGGTGGATACACCATAACGATCCACGAGTTCATGATAACGACCATAAAACTTCTGTAGTGATGAATTCAATCTTGTAGCAACATAACCCTGTTCCAGAAGCCTATTTGTTAGAGTTCTAGCGCGATACAAAAAGTCTGCGTAGTTTCGGCAAGCTCTGGCATAACGTATTGTGATATGAACACTCCATACGCAGGAGCCGAAGGGATGTTGCCACAGATGAAAGGAAAGTTGACAATTCTGAATGAAAAAATCAGTTCATGATATTTGGAGCTTCAAGGGTGATTCACACTTGATTGTGTTCTTAACTTAGAGTTTGATAAACAATTATTAGTTACCATTTTAATGGTACTGATTTTTTTTCAATGAAAAGTATTTCATGCAACAACATAGTCTTTACATGGAGAAATAAAATACTCTTTAAAAAAATGCGCAGGGTATTCGAATTGTTTAACAATATATTGTTACTGCATTATCCTAATGAAATACAGATTCGAAAATTGAGGTTTGGTATTATCCTTACTTGCGCATTAATTTTCGTGTACTCGAATAAAATCCCTATTTAAAACTACATTTTTAAAATAAAGTTGACCTTCTTTAATTCGTTGTGTGGCTTTATCAGAAGTAATTCAGAAAACTAAACAGAAAACTAAACAGAAGTATTAATAAAAAAATCTAAACGAAAGAAAAAAAAAACTAATCACAAAAATCAATATGATTTTACGGAAAATCTAAAAGAAGTGTAATTGTAAATCCGATTAATATAACTCCAAAAGTTCTAAAAAAACCCGGTCATTTCTGTACCAATTTCGAGGGGGGTGGCTGGGATCAAGGTCCATTAGTCCGTCTTGGAACTGGGATGTGATTTGAGGCCTCCTGAAGGACTATCGTTTCCAAAAATAGAGGGAATTTCCATATCTTCCTCTGTCGTTGAGAAAATGTTAAAAGGGGCCCCTTACCACTTATGCACCAAGAAAGAAGTTGGTTGGTGGGACCAAAGTCAATTAATCCATCTTTGGACTGGGATGAGAGATTAGGCCTACCTGTGGACTATCCATTACCAAAATACTGGGAATTTCCATATCTTCCTCTGTCGTTAAGAAAATTTTAAAAATAATTACGATAGGTCATCAAAGTGGTCTAACTCGAAAAACATGTTATCGAGCTCAAAATAGAACTTGCACGTATTTCTGTGCTTAACAATTGTACAAAGTTTTGTTTATCAAATGGAAAACGCCGGGAGACGAACGGACAGACAGACGGACACTCAACTGAATTTTTATGCATAATAAAAAGTTAAGGCTTCATTCAGGCTTCGATCACACATCCGAAATGTGCAATTTGCTCGAGCAGAACTTTTTATCACATGATGTAATAAAAGAAAGACAACAACATGTATACTTGGTGCTGCATCCTAAACGTCATTTCCGGTTTGTTTGTGATTGATGATCCAATCGTTTTTTTTTATTAAGGGGGGGGGGGGTTGAAAACCCTTTGATTTTCTAAAAGTTCTGCTCCACCTTGTTAAAAGATGCATAATAAATTCGTAATTTTTAAATGATTCCGTATTTTACTGAAAACAAGTCATGCCAGCTACAAATAAAAAGGGGAAGGGGTCCGTAGTTATGGTTACACATAAAAGGGGGGAGATTTATTTCTACATGTTCTACGCCTTTCCATGTCTGGACAGTTTTCACCTCAGAAAAATGGTGGATGTCGTTTAATTAAGCAAAATAATGAATGTAGCGATTATACTGCTGTAACACATGTACACAATCCGGACAGTACGACGATTGAGCATGTGCGAAAGCGCATTATAACACACTGACCAATGACGGATTTGGAACTTTTCCCAAAAATCCGCGTTTTTCGTTGAAAAAAAATGTTTCAAAGACAGATTTAGGAAGTACACAACACTACATTTATACCTCAAATCACAAATATATTCTACCTTAATATATGATTTCAGAGGAGTTGCGGCTCAGAGAAATCGATCCTCAAGATCAACCTTGCTTCATCAATGGGCACATGCAGTGGTTTGGTGCCGCTTTTCCAGATATAGACGACTGGTGTTGGCCTTTGTTCCAGGCGGATTTGCTTCAATTGGTAAACTCATACAATTCTCGCTCAAAGATTGCGCAGAAAGATACAGCTACCGTTCAACATCAGGAACATGCATGTAACTATTCGGCCAAATACTGGGGAAATTTACCCATATGGTAACAGGTGCATCAACCCCTTCCTTCGCGTGCCATGCCTGCTCCTCTTCCTCCTACAATTGAAAAAAACCTTTATCAGCACCATCAACAGTACATTGTCATCTTGCATGGACACAACTGAACCTTCGCGTGGGACTGAATTATTTACTGGTTGCCAACTGATTATTTGATGGAACTAACTAATGAGCTAGAATCACATATTGGTGGGCAAACGGATTCTTTGAGGGAACTAATGAGCTAGAATCACGTCCTGGTGGGCAAACGGATTCTTTGAGAAAACTAATGAGTCCTGTAGAATGAAATTACTGAAAATAAATTATTCTTTGTGTGTGTGTGTGGGGGGGAGATGTTTAGGTTTGGTAGGCTTTTATTCGCATTGTTAATTGAAAAGACAAATATAGTCGCAAGATTTGTAAATTCGCTATGTATACAAGTACTTGCATTCTTAAGTGACAAAAAGTTGTGAGGTTTACTTGATCAAATATGCATATATCTAAATTTTATTAAAAGAGACTCGAACACACCCCGACACACTTTTACTATGCGATTTAGGAGTTGAATTTCCTGTTTAATAGCTAAATTATTGCATTGTTATTTGTTGGGGCCTTTTGATGATACAGTCAACATTAACATTAAATGTGATGAAACATAATTGAAATGGTAAGAAAAAGTAAAACTTTTATCGCTACAATGTGTAATGTCCAATCGGAACTACTCGGCGCAATTTCCCCTATGCCAAAAACAACTTCATTTTTCTTTTATACATTGCAAAAAGTCTGAGAAATCCGATTGGATTGTGCCCCAATGGTCATTTTCATTTGAAGTCAGCAAAACCATTCAAGACGAAGCAACTTAATATGATAAATATGATATTCGGATCCAAAGTGGAGGGGTGGCCAGGGTTCCATTTAAAACTTATTAACAATATATTATATTAGTATTTAATACATCGCAAAATACTTTCTTATATCTCAACGGAAAATTTTAGTTATTTTTCAATAGACAAAATTTTTATCATAGTCAATTCTTAATTGGAAAGGCGGTCTAGCTATTGGCTGGTGTCCTCCACGACATAAGTAACTCACTATTCCAGGCTGATGAACACAAATAATTGATTTCACATACACAAAATTAAATACATTATGTTCCATATAGCGTTACTTGCTAAATTAAAGTCCAAAGAAAAAAAAAAAAAACACTAGTTCTGATGAAATCAAACATTGACTTAAGTACTTTTCCGTCTAAGACTCAGGCAAATTGTGTATAAGGTGTGGCACATACACAAAGATTTTATTGCATTACCCAAGTGTTTATACCACACAATCTCAAGAAATTACTGTCAAAGTATTTGAAAAGTTCACCTTTTTAAGATATTAATAGGTCAAATTTAGTTGAAATGCACTATGGAAAAGTGGCGAGAAAATTATCCCGCACTTTTTCCTTATATATGTATAAGCAGTCAAAAATATCTACGTCACCAATGCTTCAGAATAAATTTAAACAGCTTTTCATTTGTTTTCTAGATGTATTTGAATATGTTTGAGGCAAATAAGACCAGCCTGAGAAAAATTATGTGCCGCGCTTTGCCTGATTCTTATACAGAATGGTACTAAATCCTACATGGGTATCAAAATACTTTATACCGTATAAATTTTGCATTGTTAAGAATAACAATTTGATAAAGATCCTTCCAAATAAACTTAATACAAACATTTATGCTATATGGGTGACTGGTTCCCCATTGTTAATTATTCCTTTATAGATGGCAACGTCCCTTTGTTACCAACATGTGATGTTTACAAATCCCAATTAGTTCGAATTGCTTGTATTTGAAACGCCCCGTGCAGGTCCGGGTGTCAAAAGAATAGGCCTGCAGCAGCGCTAAGCTTGTCGTAAAAGGCGACTAAATAGTGCTCAGAACCTTAGCCGAGGGCTAGGGCGCTCTGCCCACAGAGCAACTGGGATGTGTGCCCCAGGTGGTGGAATGGGGTACCCCTGGTGTGTTATATGCTGGGGTTGTCAGGCTATAATACAGAAAACCTGACCGCAAACCATAGTGGTGCACCGTGTTGGGAAAGATGCCACATTAAAGAACCATACTGTGGTATTCTCCCGGAGTAGAAACCATAGGGCTCCGCCACAGGAGGCTAAATTGCTCGACCCTACCCGCATCTCCATATTTCCAGTGGCAATCAAAAGTTATCGACCCCATTATCCTTGTGTCCCATCCATTTTTCATTTCATCATCACTTCATGTTCATTTTATCATCCACTTCATGTTCATCGCCTGAATATACTGAAATATTGCTGCTCGGGCGTTAAACCCCAACAATCAATCAATCGTATTTGAAACAGAGTTTCCTATTTTTACGAACGAAATCTTCATATAACCCAGAAATTACTACATCAAGGTTTTCAATATCACAAGCTCGTAATTTTCATACCGATACAAGAAACAGATGTACTTAATTGTAAACGATTAATAAGTGCGGTTATCTCCCTCAATATATTTTATGGTAATATTCTTCACAACGCACGGACAGTGTTTAAACTGGACTGAAGTTGGAGTACAGTTCACTATTCATTATTCACTATTGAAAAATGAATAGTAAACTAGTTTACTATTCATTTTTCATAACTTTAAACTTTGATAAAATTTTTGATGATGGTAACTATGGTACCGACGATGGTAAGAAAATTTTATGATGGATGGATAGATGGATGGATGGATGGATGTGGAAACCAAATCAACTTTAAACCGTAATTTTTGTTCGCTTAAGACATATGTTTGGTTTATACGGGAGATAAATGATTCGAGAAGAAGGTTGTCTTTTTTTTCTGTATTTGCTGTCCGCAGATTACGTATTTATCCATGATTTTTTTACGTATTTGTAATGAATATTAAATGGCAACTGAATTTAATTATTTAATTTTATGACTACGTAGACAATGACAGATTTACATTTGACAAATAAATTTACGATAGAAAATGATTGTGCTGACCGTTGATATTGTAGCCATGTGAACGTTATCTATCCACATGGCACATATCTGTATAATATAACTTTTGACGTTTAACGTAGCGTTTGATATATTCGTTTACCAATCATTCCTGCTAAATATAGCCCATTGAATATTCTAAGGCACTGCATCTTATTTTGAAGTTGCATCTCTAGAGCTGACGTTATTTACATGGAAAATAAAAAAGAGAGTTTACGTAGTATAAAATGGAGTACATGCACATTATTAGTGCTACGTAGCATTTATTTCCACTGAGCAAAAATATGTTTCTGGTGAATAAAAAAATATCAGTAAGAATGGAAAAGAATTACATGTATTTATCAAAAAAAAAAAACAAAAAAAAACAAACAGACAAAAGAAAGATTTTGCATTCTAACGGACTGTCCCACAATCCATGTCTACTAGAATATATGATCATTTTCATCAGTACAAGTGCTTAAAAATACTTTTGTTTTAAAGTCGGTTTATATTATTGTTTATTATAATAAATATAGTTATAATTTAATGTTAATCAATACGGGCATTACTTGTCTTCAATATAAACATTAACGAAGCAACTGAAAAACAAAATAAAAAAAAGTGATACTGTGTTTGCATACATGCAAAACACAAAAGTTGTCAAAACCTGCAAATAGTCGGAATCAACCAAACTATGAAGCCGACATTGAATTTAGAAGGCCATGTTTACGTTATACCTAGAAAAATCAAACTGTTGAAATTTTGCCGATTTGATGTCCATTTTGGATAAAATGCGGCTTTATTGAAGAAAGTGTTGATGCCTGTGATGGCAGCAAGTTAATAATTTCTATTTATATTTACTTTCACTCTTGTAACAAAATAGTTGTAGTAATTTTATGGATTGTTTTCTCATTTTTCGTTTTTTTTGCTGGCTATTTTAAAATTCATAAATTGCATGCACAACCCCTAAGTATGTTTGATTTTTGAGTTTGGTATGAATCAAATAAAGAAATCTACTCCGATTTCGGGATTTTTCTTTTGTAATTTTTTTATTTTTGTCTTGGTCATATGTTGTTTTTGACAGAGTAATGATAAAAAATATATCCAATTCGAAAGATTTAGATATATATTTTATATACTTCACTTTCTCTATTTAAATGATCAAATTTATTTTAAGGTTTTGGTCATTTTTGTTTTGTTTTGATTTGTTTTGTTCTTTTTTTTTTAATAATTTCACGATTTCAGTAGTAGTGATTTTAGCCTGTCCATTCGTGTACCTCGAATATAGTGCACAATAACATCTACCTTACATCTTGTTAAATAGTTCTTAAAGCTACTAAACGCATCAATTACCAACAGAAATGATATTATGTTATATAATATAGGAATATGGTTGCCCTAATTCGGGGATGACACTATGCGCAAAGTGTTCAAAGTTATAATGGTTTACGTCCATAGATCCTATAATTGACACTTTGGGTCCCCGTACATGCTATACCAACCGAGATGCCCTGTATTCACTATACCTATTGTGTAGCCCTTTAGGAAAGCAACATCTAAGAGGAATATGGTTGCCCTAATTCGGGGATGACACTATGCGGAAAGAGTTCAAAGTTATAATGGTTTACGTCCATAGATCCTATAAACGACACTTTGGGTCCCCCGTACATGCTATACCAACCGAGATGCCCTGTATTCACTATACCTATTGTGTAGCCCTTTAGGAAAGCAACATCTAAGAGGAATATGGTTGCCCTAATTCGGGGATGACACTATGCGGAAAGAGTTCAAAGTTATAATGGTTTACGTCCATACATCCTATAAACGACACTTTGGGTCCCCCGTACATGCTATACCAACCGAGATGCCCTCTATATGATATTACCTTGCTCGAAGTAACCGGAAATCTGCATGACCCGCGGTTACTTTATCCAATGAGAGGCTTTCTTACAAAAATCGTAATGAGAGAGAATTCATTTGCATATCCATAAAGATTCTGTAAACTAATTTGCGTACAAAATTTACTTCTGTGACACAAAATAGACTTTTGTCTGACAAAATTGAATTTTATTGAATTTCGTGACACAGAATTGACTTTTGCGACACAAAATTGAATTTTGTCTCAACAAAAACATGAATTTCGCCATACCAAAATGAAGTGATCATAAAACAAGTCTGTGTAACATAGTTTTGTACGACAAAAATGATTTTGTTATGACGGAATTCAATTTTGTGTACACAAAATCGATTTTGATTACAAAAATGATCAAGTCCCATTCGGCGCCCCGTAGTCCGCCCATCTGTCCTTTCTTCCGTCCGTACTTTCTATTTCTTTCATTCCGTTGCGAAGAAGAATAGCACCTCTAATCCGCCACTCTTCCTACACCACCGAATGTAATTGGACGGCACTTCTCATATTCACAATGTGCACCTTCTATTTTTGATTGTGATCCGAATCAATATGGAGGTCGAAAGGTGCATGTTACCAAATGGGGAAGAGGGTGTGCATTTCTCACTTCGTGATTATCTTTAGCTGTAACTTGTATTGTAAGACATTATAAAGAAAAGGAAGACCGAGACTATGCAGTAATTGATAGTCCAAAGGTAAGTATTACCATGGGAAAACACACAGTATGAAATAACACGTATAAAGAATAATTACTGTTTTATTTCAGGCAGTATCGTGAGTGTAATTCTGTGAAAGTGAGACGAGACAAAAAAGTGGAAGAGGTAAAGAAATTATCAAATTCTTTTTTTCACTACATGTACATTTCATTCAAACTAATTCCCATTTTTCTTCAATGCCATGTTTTCTTTCTTATCAACTTGTCGACAAATATTACAGTATTTCACTTTAAATTTTCAAAAAGAATATTTTGCTGAAGTTGTAGCATCGTAATTAAACATTTGTATATGGCAAGCCAAAGTGGACAAAAAATGAGCATTTTCTAATATTAAAAAATAATTTTTAATATTACAAATTCATTTTCTAATATTACAAATTGGATTTCTTATATCACAAAACACTTTTTTAATATTAAAAATTCAATTGAATTTCTAATTTGTAATATTAGAAAATGAATTTTTAATAATACAAATTGAATTTTTAAGTTGAATATATTATTTCGAAGTCAGAAATTGTACCCGGAATTTTTGGGACATCTAAACACTTTATCATTTGATGAGTACTTCTTCTTTCAGAGGTTAGAACATAGGACTTCAGCAGGAGACTGTGGAGTATTTGTTATTTCAACAGCTAGAGCACTTCACTGTTGGAACAACATAAATATACCAGGAAATGTAAGAGTCATTCTTTGTTATTAGTATGAAATTAAGATTCCATAACGTTAGGATTACAATTATGACGCCTATTACATATCTCTGAAGTTGTTTCTTAGCAGTAATAACATTTGATACAGTGTTATTATAGTTTTTTTTCTTTTTCCTTGCGTTAGAAATTTCAGGAAACATTTGGGCTTTTTTTTGTCTGAGTAATAGTAACCTTTGTTTTCTTTTACAGAAATCAGGACCGGATCTGCGAGAAGAACTTTTTTTATTTAGCTAATAAACACTCTACATTTACAATTCATCTGTTGTTCGATTCCCGACATGTCTTATTTTCAAATCTCAAGTATTTTTTTTTACAAAAAGATAGTACAATGTGTATTTTTGCTTCTTTTGGAGTATTTCTGCATTTATGATCGTTGTAGTAACATAAATGCTGCCTATTATCATAGCGGATCAAGAATTGGTCAGATTTTACATGGTAGACTGCGAATGAATTGTAGATCTTTTTCCCCGCAACTTAGTGGATTCACCGAATTGTTTACAGTGATTGGGTTGCTAGGAGATGTTGTTTACGGTTAAATGGTTTGTCCAAAAACCGAAGAACCCAGAATGCATTTCGGCGTTATTTCGGATATCTCGGATTTATTTTACGCGAACAACGTACAATACCGAGAAGTTGATCAAGCAGACGATTGTCACCGGAGTTCGACGGGAACTTACGAACTTCGTTTGTAAACAAATCGTCCCGTAGAAACCAACATGGCGGATATTAGTATGGGATTTTCCCGTAAGGATTTGTTACGCATGATTTAAGCTAATAAGCGACTCGTTGGTACTAACACGTCATGCATATATGCGAACTATCTTCATATTAAATAAAAGAGAGACAACTCTAGCGGTAAGTCCCGACGGTTTAAAAAGTAGAGCTTCAATTCGTAAATGTGTTGTATGTGACGTCGAGTATAGTGGATTCACCGAATTGCGTTTGCGGTAGAAGTGAATCAATATATGTTAGATCTATTTTCCCTAAATTTACCAGTTAAATACCGATATTTTATGTTAAATACCGATATTTTACTATTTGGTTCTGGTCAGGAGACCGATGATCAAAATACGCAAGTTTTTATCAAGGTGCAGAAATTTATTCTAAAGAGTAAGAGATTTATTACCTGACTTGCATCTTGATTAATTTCATTTTTTCCTAATTGAACTCTTCACCATTTGCTTTTCCACAATTTGTCAACAGCTTAAATTATGATACATGTATTAAGAGCATCCAATGCTTGTATTATATTGTTGTCAATTTCGCAGGAGATGGACTTGTAAAAGCCTTGAGGCTTGTTTGCAGATCCTGTCAGATATAAAATTGTTTTGTATTAAATGACTTATAATTTTTTGCTGAATAAATATGTTTAAACTAAATGCTGTCATATTTTTGACGGGAACAGAATGTTTAGAAATGTTGAGACATGTTGCGTACGGCAACAGCGTAAATGTCACGTTTTGGTGTCCACTCCGCAGCTAAAATCACGATCATTTGTGCTTAATGTATATGCACTGCTTGTCAGACTTCGTCTATTCATTCTTTTATGTGGAGGGTTTGATCAGTCACATCACATTGAACGTGGTTGTAGATGCAGATGCAAAATCATTAATTAAACCTCTCTTTTTTTTTCATTTTTCATCGTGATAATTTTTACTTTCAAATCGAATAAATACTGACTTGCTATATCTTAATTGTAAGTATTGTAACATTATTATATTACTATGACTGTTTATAATTTTATCTTGCATTTGCTCGGTGTGGGAGTTGTGGATACTTCCTTAATATTCCATTTTCCAGCTTGCAAATATGCGAATAGGTGGGGAAAACAAAATATGATACATGTATGTCAATAAAGTTTACATGTGTCCTAGTAGTGTATCATAATCAAAGGAACACTCCTTATAAAAGAGGTCAAAGAAATATTGGAGTTCCCCAGAGACCCAAGTGTATTGTATCTGTAGCATGTGTGCCTAGTATCATAAATGAAAAGTAGGATATTCATCCCGCTAGTCTTGAAGTAGATATCTACTTAATGACCTATCTGATGTTTCATGTAGGTTCGAATAATGAATAGTAAACTAGTTTACTATTCACTTTTCAATAGTGAATAGTGAATAGTGTACTGTACTCCAAATTCAGTCCGGTAGTGTTTAATTGGATAATATTTTTTCAACAGTGGCCAAATTTAAAAAAAAAGGGGGAGAGTGGTGATCAAGCCAAAGTATTTTAACCCCGCTGCATTTTTGGCCCAGGGTTTGGGTCACTTTTTGTAAATTTCTGGATCATCCACTAATCACCGAAGATGCCATGGTTGGTCTTACGTATACAAAAAAATTACTCACGTTCAAGATCAAATTCAAAATTTTCAACAAATAATTTATGAATGAAGCGTGTGTTCCGTGATTTTTCGTTGCCTTAATCTTATTTTGTCGATTTCGGATGTTTGTCCTTGAATACTAACTATCACATTTTATTCCTTCTGCCTCTTAAGTAATCTACAAATGCACTTTATGTAAGTACATATTCTTCGAAATATATTATATCCAATTGATACGATTAACATTTCTGGTACTGAGACACCCATTATTTTTCACTTCAACGAAAATGTAAACCACATTTCTTTGACTGATCTATCAAGGTTTTATCATAGAACAATAGCTTGTTTAAGGAGGTAGACCTAGAGTAAGGAAAATAACTCTTACAAATCATTGGAACGCTTGTATTCACCATTTTACATTACTCTCATGTAAGTATCAAAGTAACTTGAACTGATTTCATTCTGTTTCAAAGGAAAGCTTGAAAGGATTGGGTGAAATTGAAAATGATACAAACATATCACGGATTTCAAGTGTTCTGTCCCTCACCCTGTATCTACCTCCTTAAATGGGTTTCAAGTTGGACTTATCTTTTTCACATTCCAGTTTCTGTTTTGTTGTCGTAAAAAAGTAACTGAATGAACTAAGAATTGTCGCGCTTTGGTCTACATTTTTGTTTAAAGATGTTTCCTTATATGTAGCAGGTTCCATTATGAAACGAATTTACTGCGTATTTACAGGATGATCATTACGAATGTTTTGAGAGTGCATCATTGTAAATCAATTGAGTTGGTTATCTACTATAGCTTATCATCATCTGATGAATTTAAAGGAAAACAGACAATGTCAGAAAACGGAAAAAACGCATAAAAATATTTTGTTCTTTGTAATATACTTACTAGCATTTAAAACGAAGAATCGTCATATATAACAAAGCAAAGAGAATACAAAATATTCCAGGAATTGTTCATTTTTTTTTAAATACATTTGGAAAAAAATAACCGAAAAGATATTTAAATTCATCCTGAAGCACATGTGACCTAGATACTTTTTGACTGTTCGTATAAGGAAAAGTGCGGTAAATTTTCCCCACTATTTTTCCATAGTACATTTCAACTAAATATCACCTTTCAATATCTTAACAATATCTCAATAAAACAAACGTTACAAACATTGTCATTGATAAATTGATTGGTACTTAACACCCAACAATATTCCAGCTATACCCGGGCGATGGACTTAAAATTGATGTTAAAATGAACAAGAAATAATGATGAAAGGAAAAATGGGATCGGACACAAGAAAAATAAGAATGGCGAATTTTGATTGCCACTGGAAATAGGGAGAGGATGTAGGGTCGGACAATTTAGCCTTCTTTGACAAAGCCGTGGCTCCTACTCCTGTCGAATAATACAGCAACATTCTTTAACGTGCGAGGAACGTGGCACCATCCCAACACAGTGCACCACTATAGTTTGCGGTCAGGTTTTCCATATTATGGCCTGATACCCCGGCATGTTGCATGCCATGGGCATCCCATTCAAATTCCTGAACAACCTAGTTGTTCTGTGGGTATTGTCACCTGATCTCATCTAGGGTTCTGAGCATTAGTTTGTTGCCTTTTACTACAAACCTAGCGATAATAACATGTGAGAAATAAAAAGTCTTTGGAAACGCATAAAGATTTTTTTAAAAGTATTTACCCCACTTTGTCTTAGTATTAGTTTTTAAATTAACTTTCAAACTGTTTATTGTGTCGAAATTGACACGATATTGTTGAAACTAAATAATTTTACACGCGCATGGTTGTGAATGAATAAAAAATAATATTTAAAAACAACAAACAAACAAACCCCGTAGCAATAATGATTTTGTCAACAGTTTTGTATTGCTATGTTGCATAAAATTCTATCCAGTCCCTTTCGGACAGTAAGCAGAAGACAACAAAACTGTGAGATAAATCAATGTTCGTATTTTTTCAAAATGTTCTCGCGTGTTTGCCAAAATGCCTTTTTCTTATTACTCTCAAATGTCTAACAAGTAACTAAAACAACCAAATGCGTCGCATTCGATTTGTGCTGTTCATGCCAGTGAGAATTTTACCATTATAAATATCAAAAGAAATCCGTGCGGAAAATTCGAAAGGAAATGGTGGAAGTCTGACTATCCTAAGAGGTAACCCTATTTATGTGTCATGTTTTTTGTAGAATACAAGCAAACAAATTGTCGAAGATGATGGTGAACAATCTGTAATGCATTATACTGATATAACAAGTTACTAATTTGATATAACAATATTCTTAACAACTTTGTGGCAAATATTAAATATTTTGTCAAATTTGAGGGGTCGGTATGTTAAGTATCCGGCAATCCTGTGGGTTAATCGGGGTATGGTAGAAGTCATCTTTTGGTGCAATGTAACATGCTTATTGTCTTGCACAACTGTCATCTAATTTTATACTACATGTCCTTTGAGTAGTCATTAAATAATATGGCGTACAAAATTGGTCACCGCAAATTTACAGTGCCCATGGTTTCTAACAGAATTCCTACTTGTGGCGATATAAGCGACGTAGCAACGTTCTTATACATAGATAATGATTGTAATATCAAATTAGTTATTTGTTATACCAAATTACTAACTTGTTATAGCAAATAAGTAATCTGTTCTAACAAATACTTAATACTTATCCATTCAATTCTAATATTGTATGAAATGAGAAAATAAAGATATTAAGGAATGAATGTAACATCGGTATTTATACTAGTATATATTTGTTGTATTCTCCTTGACATTGTAGATACATTCATTGTATGTGTTGTAGAGATACGTACTATGAACTAAAATGAGCATTAGTGATCATATAAACTATATTTCGTCGTGACAGCATGTGTCTCAGGTTTTCTTGTTCAAATATTTATTGATCCTGGAACCCATAGTTCATCAAATTAAATATTTGTAAAATGTAAACCCCAACAACGTTTAACGTGTAATTCAGTGACTATCACTTCAGCGACCTTTATTGAGAAATAAGGTGTACCATTACAGGGACGTCTATTCTATGCAATAAGTAGATACAACATATAAATTCAGCGACATCGATTTATCAAAGTAATAATTGATAAAATTGAAATAAATTTCTGGGGTTGATTGATGAAAATAAAACAAAAATGAATGAATGAAGTCCAGTGTTCAGCAAATGAATGATATTCAAAACAAACGTCATAAATGTTGATTGTAACGTTAACGTCAATAAGATAAAAATAGATAAATACAACGTAAGTAGTTGTCTAAGAATAGAACACGGAAGAAATAATTAAGTTTCTATTGTTATGATTAGGAAATAGAAAGATATTCAATGTACATATTTAACATTTAATCCATAGGGTTCTAAAGTATTCAATTTCTTTATCCAAAATGACTCGTTTACTTCCCGCAATGTTGTTGAAACGTTCACCTTTTCAATTCCTGTAACTCGCACGTGTTTTGCATTGTGACCGTTTTGAATAAAATGTTCAGCGACAGGGTCATCTGTTTTTTTTAGTTCTAATTTTTTGATAAATTTAAGTTCATTCTCTGGTATAAAGCGCCTGTTTGACCGACATATAAATTTTTCTTGCATTTATCGCAGTAAATCAAATAAATTACGCCCGTGGTTTTACAATTAATATCAACTCGGATTGTGTATTCCTTGCCTTCGTTGTCATGGAATACGTTTGTTGTCACAATGTTCTTGCATAAGGCACAATTTTTGCTACAATGTTTACTGCCATTTTCTTTTCTGTAGAACAGGAGGTTGTGTTTCTTGTGCACAAGTCACAACAACAAAGGATCCAATCGATTGCCGAGAATGTACAACCACAGTCTGGTCACCGCTTACCATCTAATCATATTACTAAGTTTACGTCAATGAGCTAATTATAGTCTACACATAACTGTAAACAAATGACACAGGGCGTATTTAAGGGCAAGGGAAATACACAATCGCTGGTCATATACATCTTTTAAAAAAATAAACACAGACAAACATTATAGAATCTCGAGTTGTCAATAAAGGCATTAACTTTAATATTTTTATCTCTCTTAAAAGACCCTACCGTTGGTTCGGGGAATATCTGTTTCAAGCGCGGTGATTGATGGAGTGTTTTCATATTTTTTCGCAAGAATCTGTGTACTTCAATCAGATGCAATATTTCAGAAATTAACTTTCATTATTCAATCAGCCAATGAATAAAACTTTGGTGTATTCCTCATTTTTGGGTTGATATTATCCAGTATCGCAAAGTGTTAAACTTTATTGTAACTTTGATATCACGAAAACACTTGAATGAACCATTAGCTCACTTGATTCTTGAATACCAAGGGTGTGATATATTGATACAGCCGCGACTAATTATTGCATTGAAATGCTTGGACGATGCTTGGTATCATATAAGAACAAATACTGATACATCTTTTAAAATTGTTAATTCGCTCCGTAAACTTGATGCACGTGATAAATAATAAATGCATGATTTGTGAACAAATATTATTCCAATTTACCAATAACGCAGAAACATGCAAATTGGTGATAACACCTTTTCAGCACATCTACTAGTCCAATCAGAACCAAACTTGGTATGTATGTTCCGTAGGGTGTTCTGCATGGGACTAATGTGGGGGTATTTGATCCATCGAAAAACAAGGCGCTGTTACTAAAACTAGAACATGGGTGTCGGACAGTAGTTTTTCCCATATTTCTCCAACCCCTTTAAGTTTGCATTAAAGTGTTCATAATAATAAGATCTATCTGTGGCCAATTTTTTCGCTTTAATCTGTTAAGCCATGTTGGAGTTATTGCCCTTTTTTATAGACGTGTTTTCACTATTTTCAATGTTTTTTATTCAAAATGTTTTCCTCTAAACAACTACTAGTCTATCCGAAACCAAACGTAGTATGAATGTTCTTCAGGGAATAAATTCTGCATAGAACTAATATGCGTTTTTTTAATCTGTCGAAAATATGACTGCCCTCACTAAAAATTTAACATAGTATTCAGACAGAAGACTTTCGCATATATCTCGAAAACCTTTAGGTTTAGCCGAATTCTATCTGTCTGCATTAGGTCAAAGTTGTCGGATAACTCCTTGTTAGAGCTCTTGCCCTTGAAAGGTGAAAAATGGTGTTTGTTTTTGCAGTTTTCAGCCAATTTCTTGAAAACGATGAGAGATAGAAAGAAACTCTCAATTGATAGGTTTATTGCCCTTGAGAGGCAAAAATGATGTTTTTAGCGGTTTTCAGCTAATATCTTGAAAACTATAATGGATAAAAAGAAACTTTCAATTGATGTAATGATTCTTATGATAAGTTCTGCTAAAGTCCGCTTGTGTCAAATTTGTCGAACAACTCCTTGTCAGAGTTATTGCCCTTGAAAGGCAAAAACAAATAAGCAGGTAGCAATTCTGGTTCCTGGGAGGCGCTTGTTTAGAGCTTGCACTTGTTTCAATATCCATTGCTTGCAAACAAACCAAACACAACGAAAAAAAAAAAAAATAAAAAAAAAAAATAAAAATTAACAGAGGGACGTCGACAAAAAAAGTTATATATTTGGAGACGGGGTTATTTGATGCTTTAAACGTAGAATTTAGAATACCGAGAACTTTAATTATGGATAATATCCTTTATTTTGAAATGTTAGGTTTTTCTCATTGTGTTTTATAGTGAAAGATTATCATACATAGAAGGCGGATGAATGACAATTTAAATACATTCTTTGTGATCGCATTGTATATTATATGAATCGTTGAATGATCATAAATAAGGATATTTTTAAATACTCTGCAATTTTAGTACGTAATATGCCTTTTATAGATTTCAAATTATTTGATTGAGTCACTGTTTTGAACGTAAAAAAGCCAACTGATTGCCTTCATATTGCCCGGAGTAAAAGAAAGATTTCTAACAGCCTCCCCACAGGAAACAATTAAGGTTGTCATATACGGATTATGTTATAGCTATATAGGAGGAAAAGGGACTGAGAGGTAGATATTTTTTCTCTATTGATTTTACGCGTTTTTGTTAGTACACCCCTGCTTAACAAGTCAATCTTCTTCAAAATCATTTTGTAAAAATTGAATAATAAATAGAACAATTTGCTGATATATTGCGTTTTATTTTGCGAATACTGTTTTAAGTTATGGGATATGCAAATGGATATTTGGTCGCTCCATCAGAGGGATTTGGAAACACTGCTCTTACATCTATGGGAACACCATCTGCCCTAAGCCCGACGCTTTCGACCACTCAGCCCACTATGTTATTTAAATTTACTCTACGATAAATTAAGTGTCACCTGGCTGTTGAGGAAAGAACTGCATGTAGTTTTACAGTCATTAATACAAAAGTTTCTTTTCTACCAACAATTTACCAACCCTAGACATAAACATCTCTATTTAGTACTGTAACAGTAAATAGAGTACTGTAACAGTAAAGTATTTTATAGTGACGCGTTTCAATACTGTCTTTTACAGTAACGTTACAGTACTGTTACTTACTGTACTGTTGTATTACTGAATTATACAGTACTGTTTCATAACTGAATTTCACAGAACGTTTACGTTACATTACTGTTACATGTACTGACAGTATTGTTCTATAACTGATTTTTACATTACTGTTTCATTACTGAATTTTTCGGTACGTTTTCAGTACTGTCCATTACAACACATTTTCAGTATTGTGTTATACAGTAAATTTTCAGTACTGTATGTTTCAGTAAGTTTAGAAGTACTGTGTTTTACAGTATTGTTTCAGTGCTACCCTTTTCAGTAGGTTTATTGGTTGATCTTTATACAATGTTACACCAAGGTTCCAAAACAAATAATGAAGATGGATATTGATTTTAAAGTTTATGGTGTCAACCGTTCTGGAATAAGAGGTCAACAAATGCTTTAACAGCAAGTACTCCATTTGATTTAACTGGAATAAAATGATATTACTCAACAATGTGCTGTTAATCAAAGGTCAGATTTGGATGATCTATCAGATAAAATATTTCAGAAATTAACTTTCATTATTCAATCAGCCATTGAATAGAACTTTGGTGTATTCCTCAATTTTGGGTTGATATTACCCAATATCGCAAAGTGTTAAACTTTATTCTTACGTTGATATCATGAAAACACTTGAATGAACCATTAACTCAATTGATTTTAAAATACCAAGGGTGTGAAATATCAACACAGCCGCACTTAAATATTGTATTGAAATGCTTGGACGATGCTTGGTATCATATAAGAACAAATACTGATACATCTTTTAAAATTGTTAATTCGCTCCGTGAACTTGATGCACGTGATAAATAATAAATGCATGATTTGTGAACAAATATTATTCCAATATACCAATAACGCAGACACATGCAAATTGGTGATAACGCCTTTTCAGCACATCTACTAGTCCAATCAGAACCAAACTTGGTATGTATGTTCCGTAGGGTGTTCTGCATGGGACTAATGTGGGGGTATTTGATCCATCGAAAAACAAGGCGCTGTTACTAAAACTAGAACATGGGTGTCGGACAGTAGTTTTTCCCATATTTCTCCAACCCCTTTAAGTTTGCATTAAAGTGTTCATAATGATGAGATCTATCTGTGGCCAATTTTTTCGCTTTAATCTGTTAAGCCATGTTGGAGTTATTGCCCTTTTTTATAGACGTGTTTTCACTATTTTCAATGTTTTTTATTCAGAATGTTTTCCTCTAAACAACTACTAGTCTATCCGAAACCAAACGTAGTATGAATGTTCTTCAGGGAATAAATTCTGCATAGAACTAATATGCGTTTTTTTAATCTGTCGAAAATATGACTGCCCTCACTAAAAATTTAACATAGTATTCAGACAGAAGACTTTCGCATATATCTCGAAAACCTTTAGGTTAAGCCGAATTCTATCTGTCTGCATTAGGTCAAAGTTGTCAGATAACTCCTTGTTAGAGCTCTTGCCCTTGAAAGGTGAAAAATGGTGTTTGTTTTTGCAGTTTTCAGCCAATTTCTTGAAAACGATGAGAGATAGAAAGAAACTCTCAATTGCTGAAATGATCTTCATGATCAGGCCTACATACGAGTGTGAAGATCAAAGTTGTCGGACGACTCCTTGATAGGTTTATTGCCCTTGAGAGGCAAAAATGATGTTTTTAGCGGTTTTCAGCTAATATCTTGAAAACTATAATGGATAAAAAGAAACTTTCAATTGATGTAATGATTCTTATGATAAGTTCTGCTAAAGTCCGCTTGTGTCAAATTTGTCGAACAACTCCTTGTCAGAGTTATTGCCCTTGAAAGGCAAAAACAAATAAGCAGGTAGCAATTCTGGTTCCTGGGAGGCGCTTGTTTAGAGCTTGCACTTGTTTCAATATCCATTGCTTGCAAACAAACCAAACACAACGAAAAAAAAAAAAAAAAAAAAAAAAAATTAACAGAGGGACGTCGACAAAAAAAGTTATATATTTGGAGACGGGGTTATTTGATGCTTTAAACATAGAATTTAGAATACCGAGAACTTTAATTATGGATAATATCCTTTATTTTGAAATGTTAGGTTTTTCTCATTGTGTTTTATAGTGAAAGATTATCATACATAGAAGGCGGATGAATGACAAAGTAAATACATTCTTTGTGATCGCATTGTATATTATATGAATCGTTGAATGATCATAAATAAGGATATTTTTAAATACTCTGCAATTTTAGTACGTAATATGCCTTTTATAGATTTCAAATTATTTGATTGAGTCACTGTTTTGAACGTAGAAAAAGCCAACTAATTGCCTTCATATTGCCCGGAGTAAAAGAAAGATTTCTAACAGCCTCCCCACAGGAAACAATTAAGGTTGTCATATACGGATTATGTTATAGCTATATAGGAGGAAAAGGGACTGAGAGGTAGATATTTTTTCTCTATTGATTTTACGCGTTTTTGTTAGTACACCCCTGCTTAACAAGTCAATCTTCTTCAAAATCATTTTGTAAAAATTGAATAATAAATAGAACAATTTGCTGATATATTGCGTTTTATTTTGCGAATACTGTTTTAAGTTATGGGATATGCAAATGGATATTTGGTCGCTCCATCAGAGGGATTTGGAAACACTGCTCTTACATCTATGGGAACACCATCTGCCCTAAGCCCGACGCTTTCGACCACTCAGCCCACTATGTTATTTAAATTTACTCTACGATAAATTAAGTGTCACCTGGCTGTTGAGGAAAGAACTGCATGTAGTTTTACAGTCATTAATACAAAAGTTTCTTTTCTACCAACAATTTACCAACCCTAGACATAAACATCTCTATTTAGTACTGTAACAGTAAATAGAGTACTGTAACAGTAAAGTATTTTATAGTGACGCGTTTCAATACTGTCTTTTACAGTAACGTTACAGTACTGTTACTTACTGTACTGTTGTATTACTGAATTATACAGTACTGTTTCATAACTGAATTTCACAGAACGTTTACGTTGCATTACTGTTACATGTACTGACAGTATTGTTCTATAACTGATTTTTACATTACTGTTTCATTACTGAATTTTTCGGTACGTTTTCAGTACTGTCCATTACAACACATTTTCAGTATTGTGTTATACAGTAAATTTTCAGTACTGTATGTTTCAGTAAGTTTAGAAGTACTGTGTTTTACAGTATTGTTTCAGTGCTACCCTTTTCAGTAGGTTTATTGGTTGATCTTTATACAATGTTACACCAAGGTTCCAAAACAAATAATGAAGATGGATATTGATTTTAAAGTTTATGGTGTCAACCGTTCTGGAATAAGAGGTCAACAAATGCTTAAACAGCAAGTACTCCATTTGATTTAACTGGAATAAAATGATATTACTCAACAATGTGCTGTTAATCAAAGGTCAGATTTGGATGATCTATCAGATAAAATATTTCAGAAATTAACTTTCATTATTCAATCAGCCATTGAATAGAACTTTGGTGTATTCCTCAATTTTGGGTTGATATTACCCAATATCGCAAAGTGTTAAACTTTATTCTTACGTTGATATCATGAAAACACTTGAATGAACCATTAACTCAATTGATTTTAAAATACCAAGGGTGTGAAATATCAACACAGCCGCACTTAAATATTGTATTGAAATGCTTGGACGATGCTTGGTATCATATAAGAACAAATACTGATACATCTTTTAAAATTGTTAATTCGCTCCGTGAACTTGATGCACGTGATAAATAATAAATGCATGATTTGTGAACAAATATTATTCCAATATACCAATAACGCAGACACATGCAAATTGGTGATAACGCCTTTTCAGCACATCTACTAGTCCAATCAGAACCAAACTTGGTATGTATGTTCCGTAGGGTGTTCTGCATGGGACTAATGTGGGGGTATTTGATCCATCGAAAAACAAGGCGCTGTTACTAAAACTAGAACATGGGTGTCGGACAGTAGTTTTTCCCATATTTCTCCAACCCCTTTAAGTTTGCATTAAAGTGTTCATAATAATAAGATCTATCTGTGGCCAATTTTTTCGCTTTAATCTGTTAAGCCATGTTGGAGTTATTGCCCTTTTTTATAGACGTGTTTTCACTATTTTCAATGTTTTTTATTCAAAATGTTTTCCTCTAAACAACTACTAGTCTATCCGAAACCAAACGTAGTATGAATGTTCTTCAGGGAATAAATTCTGCATAGAACTAATATGCGTTTTTTTAATCTGTCGAAAATATGACTGCCCTCACTAAAAATTTAACATAGTATTCAGACAGAAGACTTTCGCATATATCTCGAAAACCTTTAGGTTTAGCCGAATTCTATCTGTCTGCATTAGGTCAAAGTTGTCAGATAACTCCTTGTTAGAGCTCTTGCCCTTGAAAGGTGAAAAATGGTGTTTGTTTTTGCAGTTTTCAGCCAATTTCTTGAAAACGATGAGAGATAGAAAGAAACTCTCAATTGCTGAAATGATCTTCATGATCAGGCCTACATACGAGTGTGACGATCAAAGTTGTCGGACGACTCCTTGGTAGGTTTATTGCCATTGAGAGGCAAAAATGATGTTTTTAGCGGTTTTCAGCTAATATCTTGAAAACTATAATGGATAAAAAGAAACTTTCAATTGATGTAATGATTCTTATGATAAGTTCTGCGAAAGTCCGCTTGTGTCAAATTTGTCGAACAACTCCTTGTCAGAGTTATTGCCCTTGAAAGGCAAAAACAAATAAGTAGGTAGCAATACTGGTTCCTGGGAGGCGCTTGTTTAGAGCTTGCACTTGTTTCAATATCCATTGCTTGCAAACAAACCAAACACAACTAGAAAAAAAAAACAAAAAAAAAACAAACAAATAAATAAAATAAAAATTAACAGAGGGACGCGACAATAAAAGTTATATATTTGGAGACGGGGTTAAACTCTCTAAACGTAGAATTTAGAATACTTTACTTTGAAATGTTAGGTTTTTCTCATTGTGTTTTATAGCGAAAGATTATCATACATAGAAGGCGGATGAATGACAAAGTAAATACATTCTTTGTGATCGCATTGTATATTATATGAATCGTTGAATGATCATAAATAAGGATATTTTTAAATACTCTGCAATTTTAGTACGTAATATGCCTTTTATAGATTTCAAATTATTTGATTGAGTCACTGTTTTGAACGTAGAAAAAGCCAACTAATTGCCTTCATATTGCCCGGAATGAAAGAAAGATTTCTAACAGCCTCCCCACAGGAAACAATTAAGGTTGTCATATACGGATTATGTTATAGCTATATAGGAGGAAAAGGGACTGAGAGGTAGATATTTTATCTCTATTGATTTTACGCGTTTTTGTTAGTACACCCCTGCTTAACAAGTCAATTTTCTTCAAAATCATTTTGTAAAAATTGAATAATAAATAGAAGAATTTGCTGATATATTGCTTCTTTATATAACATATGTTATGTTATGTCTGTATTGTGTTATACAGTAAATTTTCAGTTTTACTCAATGTATTCATCTGCATGTCATGAGGGTGTTGACAATTTTTGATTAAATATGACATTTGATATTATTTCTTTGTTGCTCATGTAGATATTATATCTACATATCTATAATAAATAAAATTTTTAAATTTCATCCATTTGAAATTTTAAACAACCTTCACAGAAATTAGCAATAAAATAAAAAGGATGATGATATGAATCTTATTGAAAGTAGCACTCCAGCTAAGAATCATGCAAAATATGATTCATGGGTAAAAAGCCTACATATTTTTAGTTTTGATATTTTGTTTGAAATGTCATAGTAAACAGAACTTAACATGTGGTTTTTCATATAACCCGTGCTCTTAGGAGATAAAAATTGTATAGAATGCACTGCAGATTTCAAAATTAAGGGAGATAACTCTGTAAATGACGCTCACATACAATAGAATCTACTGGATTTTCAATGTTGATTATCTCCTAAGAGCAGGCAGATTTGAATGAATAATTACATATTTCATAATAAAGACCCATAAAACAACTTAATTACAAAAATAAAAATATGTAGCCTTTTTTAGGGTGTATCACATTTTTCAGACTTTGCATGATTCTTACAAAGACAGCTACTGAATACTTCTGTGTACTGTTTGTATGTACAATGCAATAATCTTGTTTTTATCCAGGTGAAAACAATGACGGACGACAACTCTTCACATTTGATCGATCATGGGTATTCGGTTCCTGCGACACAAGGTAAATTACAAGTACTGTGCATCCCATTTATCAGTTTGTCAGAAAATGAGAGGCAGCACTTCGCCCTATGCATTTATGATGAAATTTCTACTACTTTCCATAATTTTGCAGGCATTTAAAGAAAGACAAGAGGCGGTGTGACGATATCAAATGCAATTAATTGGATAATGTTATCATAATAATAAATGCACAACACACCATCTTTAATAAATGTATCATAAATAGAAGCAACATCTTTGGCCTGATTCAAATATATCTTAGTATGCCAATGTAAAAGCAAGATAACCAACCGTGATTAATATTTCAGATAATATTCAAGAGGTGATGTATGACTACGATGCTAATGAAACCGATGAGCTCTCAATAAAACAGATGGAAATGTTAGTCATTATTGAAAGGGATAACACAGATTGGTGGAAAGCTCGAAAAGGGAAAAGAATTGGCTATGTGCCTACTACATATATCAAACAACCAAAAGCAGGTCATTCTTTTAAATTTGTCGTTTTCCTACACGTTAAATCATTTTGAAGTGTTCCACTAAAATTCTTCTTTGTGAAAAAAACATACCTATACTTCTCCAGAAACAAAACAACAAATGCAGGCTCCCACAAAGCCTCGGATATAGACAAGATAGCCAGGAAGTAAATCACACAGTATGACAAGGCACTCAGCATCATCGAAAATTTGCCACGGTCGTCGATGATTTGCCTAGTTAAGGTCCAAGGATTATGACTAGGAAGGGCAAATAGACACATACAGCAAAGAACATAACATGACCAAAATAACACGTTAAAAATAAAATAAAAAAAAAAAAAAAAAAACCAAAAAATACATATCAACCCGGACTCCACTAAAAACTGGAAGCATAGACCAGGTTCTTCCTTTTCCTTTTCTCATCTTCAACTACTTGACAGATTTCAATTAAAATTGTTTATCGTACCTTAAGATTTCCCGCACAATAATTGTGTTTGCGTTTAAATTTCTAATAAAATAAACATCACCACCAGTCTTAAATAAGAGTAAACATGATAATCGCATGCAGTCATTTTTTCCTTTTTTGATAGTATCAAATGACTGCACAGAAAAAATATACGAAATTTTTAATTATGTCATTTTTGTCTATTTTGTAATTTATATGATGACTAAAATGACAATTTCGCTTTCATAACAAACAATCCCGGTTGTTTCTGTTTTAGGGGTTTACGCAGAAGTTATATCAGGTGAAGCAGATATACAAGAAGGAGAAATAGTAGAAGTAGTGAATACAGTGTATGCCAACATTTGGACAGTAATATTCAATGGAAGAGTTCAAACTATATCCTCAAATTGTATCAGAATATTAGACACAACACGAAGTAAATATTTGCTTAAATATGTATACATATTTGTTGAAAACAATCTTTGTTTTTTTTTATTACAATTTGCTATCTTCTATTTCGAAATTTAAAGTTACTTTTCACTAATGTTCAGCGAATTTCACCGTCATTCGACAATTTATGTAAATGTATCTGAGTGTGTGGTTTACGGCTGATATTTGATGTCAATCAAGTACCATTCTGTGTAAGAATCAGGCAATGGGTGGCACATCATAATTCTCAATTTGGTCTTTTCTGCCTCAAATATATTCAATACATCTAGAAAAAACTGAAAAGCTATCTAAATTTAGTTTGAAGCATCTCTGACGTAGATATTTTGACTGCTGATATAAGGAAAAAGAGGCGGGAAAATTTTTCCGCCATTTTTCCATAGGGCATTCCAACTAAATTGGACCTATCAATATCTTAAAAAGCAAACTGAAAAAAACTTTGATGGTTATTTTTTTTCAGATTATCGGGCATAAATACTTGGTTAATGTAATAAAATCTCGATGTGTTTTTTCTTCATGTTCACCTTATACGCATTTTACCTAATTCTTAGACGGAGAAGTACTTAAGTTAATTGTAACGAAATTAAAACATGGCGTTTTGCTTTATGACAGTATGCATAAATGTTGAGCGAATATGATAACTTCTCGAAAGGGGTTGATACATTGACACCTGTCTAAACCAGATACTGTTAAATGTCCATTCGTATCGTTTTGTGAAACTTGGAAAACCATCTTATCTGAATTAATTTTAAAGTCCAAAAGGAGCTCGGTTTTACTATATTCATTATTTTTATCCTTCAGGAAAGACTAAAGCTGCTCCTTCTTTACCAGCACTTTCAGAATATGAACCTGTGGGAATTTATTCAGAATCTGATTTCAACAAGGAACAAGAAAAAAGTAATCAATATTTTGTTACAGATAGAAACAACGAACAATCGTATTCAGGTTGTAGACTTATACACCAATCCCAACATCCCGAACAAGCTAGTATGAAAAATCGTTAAAAGAGTTTTGGACAGTTAATATTTCAAGCCGAAACAGCAGTGTGGAACCAGTTGATGCTTCGCACCGCCAATATTAATGCTCGTCTCTAATTTTAAATTTGTTACCTAATGGAGTATTCATGAAAAGCTTGCAAATGTGGTTGAGATTAACAATACTGTATACCTGGATCTAAAAAAAAGTTCAGTTTGGTAGGTGATCCAATATAAAAACGCAAAATTAAGTGAAATATGGTAGTGTCGAAACAATGAAAACGCTGTCACTGTTATGAAATAAATATCCTTCTCTGGGATTTAAAGTAGCACTTTTTAATATAAAAATTACGTATTTATGTACTCTTATTTATTATTCATTAATTTCGTTTAGGAAAGTCGCAAGATGGTATCAAGTCACCAACATCTTTCGAGTACGAATCGTTTTTTTCGAATTCGACATCTGTCTATGATATGGAACAACCAGGAGGTATTTCACATCGTCGAATCCTTGACTAAATGTCAGAAGAGAGACTCTACTATCAATTTCCATAACCCACTAACATTACTCTAACAATGGTTTAGAAATACGTTTTAGAAGTATAACCAAGAGGCCAAGGCTTAATATATACTGAGTGTTTTATAGACAGTATTACCTTAATTGGAGAGAAACGATATTAAGCAATCAAAATCTTCCAGCTGTTTTCGTCTAAAGAAAGTGAAATTAAATCACTGCCATCTAGCTATGTTAGTTGTAGCTGGTCACGGTTTTCATTTGTTTCAAAAGGAAATTTATCTTTCAAAATCTGAAACCAGTCTTAAGTTATTACTGAAAAAAAATCTACCACTTAAAAATTTTGTTCCATTAGTTGAATTTTTGTTTTCAATGTTTAGTTTATGCATTTTGTTATAAGCCTATTTAACTGAACTCATCGATGTATGATGGTATATTTAAAAGACGTAGAACGCAGTTGCTGGTAAAGCATTGCTTCTGTAACAACAATACATTAATAATGTGTTGCTTTTCGTTTTTCTATGATATCCCGTGTTTGCAATAAAATTTGACACTGAAGAAATTGCTCAAGTAAATTCTACCAATGTCATAAATCCATTTGGGGGGGGGGAGTTTAAGGACAGTCGATGGTGTTTTTAATCAACACAAATTTGGTATTATTTGAAGCAGTCATTGTACAATAAAATGTATAACAGTTTTGTTGAACTTTACATGTTACTTAATAATTTTACTAATATGAATAGGAAAAAAACTTATCAACGCTCTTTCATTTATTGTAGCAATGGCAAATAGTGGTGAATATGATGAATTGACCCCTGACCTTATGTCAAATGTTTATGAACCAATAGGAGATTTTGGATATGGTAAGAATTAATTGTTATTATTTTATTAGCGATGGTTGTCTACTCACATTTGCATTGATAAAAGAAATATGCTTTTGCACCAATGTCCCTCTTATTGTTTATGTCTTTGTAAAGAGACTAAAAGGGATCTTCATGATTTATGCAACGTTCAATAGACTGCACTCCCTGAAGTTTGCGACCGAATTTTTGTTATTCAATATTGCAAATAACTCTTTTTTTTCAGAAAATGATAGACAGTTACGGATAGTTATGGTTGGGAAAACGGGGGCGGGAAAAAGCAGCACTGCGAACAGCATCCTACAATCAAATACGTTTGTTGCACGAGCATGCGGGCAGTCTGTTACTAGAAAATGTCAACGTGGGGATGACCATCGAGTATCAGTCGTAGATACACCAGGTCTGTTTGATACCAAATTATCAAAAGATGAAATAAGAGATAATATTTTAAACTGCATTCATAAAACCGTTCCAGGTCCACATTTGTTTTTGATTGTTATTCAAATCGGAAGATTCACCAGCGAAGAAATATTGGCCCTCGACAATTTGTTTGAAATTTTTGGAAACTCAATGGAAGTTTATTCTATCCTTGTTTTTACAAGATTTGATGACCTGCAGAGAGATGGCATAAGTATTGATCAGTACATAGAAGAAAGCGGTGAACCACTCCAAACCTACGTTAAGAAATGTAGTAAGAGATACTTTGCCATGAACAATGTCGCACAAGGCCAACAGAAAGAGACGATGGTGGAGAGGTTTATGCAACTTATGACAGACGTTGCAAAACAAAATAAGTGGAAACCTTACTCTCATGAAATGATTCAAGAAGCGAAGAAAAATGTACAGCCCTTATTAAAGAATTTAAGAGAGGAAAAAGACTTTTTAAACAAACAAGAAATCAAAGACATAGAAAGTCATTATGCCGCAGTAAAAGAAACCTTGAATAAGAAACGCAAAGAATTGTTGGCGAATATTCGAACCTGCTCTGAAGAAAGGGACAGACTTCTAGAAGACAAGCGAAGAGCTCTTGCTACTTTCCTGCAGAAAAATGCAAGCCTCGACTCCGCAGAAAGTAGTGAGGATATGGCAGAAAGACAACGGGAAATCAATGAAGTAGAAAAAAGATTACAGGAGACGTACAAAGACATAGAGGAACATGGTATAAAGCAGAAGGAGTTAGAGACTGAGTATGTGAAAATCAACCAAAGGAGGAAAGAAAAAGTTTTATCTACCAATAAAAAACATCATGAAAAAATGATCAGAGAACTTAGAAATTTTACCGACGAGCACTTCAATAAAATTGATATTATGATTGCAGGTATTTCTTTGATTGACCAACAAATTGACGGGGTAAATAGAGAGCTAGACACGGTCTCTAGCAAAGCCGACAAGAGACGATTGACTGTACGAAAATATGAACTGATGAAAGAGCGCGAAAAGGCGTCAAAGGAGAATGCCACATACCTTGAGCGAATGCTGGACAAATCAAACGATCTCCGGAACCAGTTATCCAAAAAGGAGAAATTCTGTCGAATAATGTAACTGTGTAGTTTTACTAAACAATGAAAATATTTAAAAAAATATATATATATTTTTGATTCAAATCAATTTGGTGATCCAAAAACACTCTAGTATTATTAACTGAGGTAGAGGAGAGTTTGGAGCATTGTTGACCGTTTTTAACGTATGCTCACTTTAATGTCAGTCTTACAGCAATCCCCTTTATTGTATTTTCTTTTATCCGCGTGCCTGAGAACTTTGTTGGTTAAGATGACATTTACTCAACTGCATCTTGACAGAATGATGATTTCATATTCGGAAGAAGCGAGTAACTAAATGACTTCCAAGTTAAGTGGTCTACTATATTGACTTCTTACGGCTTTTGTTTTTACTGCTTAAAATTATTTTAATTTTTTCATACATATCGTTGACGGGATGAGGTCTATGCATTTTGTTATTGTGAGTACTTATTATTCTGTTATGCAACGAATTTGTGTGTTAAACATTACATCGAAATTTCCCCTGTATTGTCAAGGCAGAAGGATATATTTTTTATAAACAAAATGACAACACAGGTGATATTTCAACTCTTGCTAGTTTTGATAGATCCACTCTGCCCTTTTGATAAACAAGACATTTTTTAAGGAGTAGAGGTTTTCTAAATTCGATATCGCGTACACCATTTTGTATTAATTTGAAATGGCGGTATTCCGATAAGAAACGGGGTTTTAGAATAGTATTCTTATGCTTAAAGTAGCACTTTTTACTAGATGAATGAAATTTAGATAAAACTTTTTGAATTGTATTTCAAATAACATTTTATCCCATGTTCTTTTGTTAATATTGTGTTTTGGTGTCATGCATAAAACACTTTTTATTTACTATCGGTTTTTCATTTATTTTCTTCTACATTTTGTATTAACTCATTATTTGCTTATTATTTAAATGCAATTGTTTTTGTCACAAAAAAACAGTGGGATTTGTTTTGAATATCAAAGCAAAAGATAAAATGTTGTTACCATATTCTAATTTTTGAGAAGGAATTAAGATTGAATATAAGAGGAGTGGAGTGCCCATACAAATATAACCATACAATTTTTACTTTGGTACTCCAATTAGGGAAACTGTAGGAGGTATGCAAAGAAAAAGCAAATCAATCAACACTTATTAGCTATGCATAAAGCATGTAGTGTCTATTTTAAGGTAGAAAACGATTTACGTAGGATGCTTACCCTACCGGTGCACCCGGTCCATGCTCCCAATTTTTAATCGAATCCGAGTTGTTACTTTGTATGTATTATTTTAGTTACTTTATGTTCTTTGTTGTGTATGTCGGTTTGCCATGTCTGGTCTGTCCCTGGATTATATTCTGTTGATTACCGCTATAATCTTGGTTCCCTTGATTTCTCTTTCACATAATACCACCAATACAGAACCTCGAGAACTAAGAAAAATTTTAAGCACAATTCTGTGTAGGAATCAGGCAATGAGTGGCACATCGTTTAACTCATTTTGGTCTCTTTTCTTTGGCTCAAACATATTCAATATATCTTGGAAACAACCGAGAAGCTATTAAAACGTATTCTGCGCAAAATTTTCTCGCCATTTTTCCATAGTGCATTTCACCTAAATACTAGGATAATGCAATACAATCTTTGGGTTTTTTTTTCTTTGAGCCACATCTTATACACATTTTTGATTCTTAGACGGAGAAGTACTTAAATAGTTTGAGTAAAGCACAATAGAAAGAGGGGGACATTAGCATTGATGAAATGCATGAATATTTAAAAATCTTTATTTTGAAAATGATACATTAAATGGTGAAACTTTTGAGCTACAAGATTGTAATGATGAAGTGGAAAAAAAAAACAAGGGAGACCCTTTGAATCCCGTTCATTCCGGGTATTACAATTAGTTAATTAAAACTTTTTAACTTCTATTCTAAACAGCAGAATTTATAGATTTGCCGATTATGCTGATATTCTACCGAAGACACAGGCAGAGTATTGAAAAGGTGGTAATACTTATTTATGCTGTATGTTTTGATTAATTTATATTTGCATAGTAATATTGTTCTGCACTTCCATAGATTTAAGAAATGTTTTTGATACGGTTTGGAGAAAATGAGGTTATACATGTATATAACAAGTATGGTAGTATACAATCCTATGAAAAAACTTTCGAAGATCTTGAGGCATATTTATTATCATTTGTTCTTATGCATGCAGACGATACAATTATTTTTGCTGAATTTTGCTTTAGGTTTGCAAAACTGTCTCAATGTGTTTGAAGATTGTTATAAGTTGTAGAAACTAACTGTTAATTTTGATAATATAAAAATTGTGATACTTTCATGATATACAGAGAAACAGGTAGATATCTATTGTGTTGAATACTTTTTGAAAAGAGTTAATGATGAGTGGTTACAGATTGTTTACAATTATATATAGACTATTATATACACTGTGAAAGTCGAAATAGTTACTTTTTATACAATCTAAATCTAGTGACGTAGAATTATATTAAAGACAGAATTTGTCATTTATATGATGGTCTTGGCTTCCTACTTTGACAGTTTAAGTTCTCATTACTTGTATACAATTAAGTAGCTGTCTTTGTAAGAATCATGCAATATCTGAAAAAAAAATATACACATCAAAAAGACTACATATTTTTATTTTTGTAATTAAGTTGTTTTGTGGAAATATTTTATGAAATGTGTATTATTCATTCAAATTTGAATGCTCTTATGAGATAATCAATATTGAAAATCCAATAGATTCTATTGTATTTGAGTGTCATTTACGGAGTTATCTCCCTTAATTTGGAAATCTATAGTGAATTCTATATAATTTTTATCTCCTAAGAACACAGGTTATATGAAAAATCGAAAGTTACTTTCTGTTTACCATAGCAATTCAAACAAAATATCAAAAATGAAAATATGTAGGCTTTTTACCAATGAATCACATTTTGCATGATTCTAAGTGGAGTGTTACCTAATCATTTGATTAAGATCTTCCTTTAAATATGATTCTAATGCTGCTGATTATATGTTACTCCTTGAAACACACATACAGCATATCGTAAATGAATTTCACTACTTGTTTAAATGTAAAAAAACACGATAATATCTCGAAACGTTCACAAACCATATATTCTGATTTATTAACTGATGACTTAAAATACAATGTAAATTGCCCCTTTAATACAACAGGAGCTTTTAGCAACCATAATTTATACAGGGCAATTGCCCTGTATTAATTTAATACAGGGCACATGCCCTGTATTAATTCTGGCCCTGTATAAAAGTTAATGCATCAAGAGATCTGGAGTGTTACAGTCTTCACTAGGAAATATGTCATACTGAGCTGTATTTAAAGGTTTGTACAGATAACTCCTGTTATTTTAAGTCATCAGTTAATAAAGGGATCATAAAATAGTTATTTTCATATTAATCCTGTACTGTATTATGTCCTCGTACAGTCGTATTGGGTTTCGACCACTTGTATTGGCCCGAGGCGTTTCTGTTGTCCTGTTTTTTTTCATTTTTTGTTAGTGGAAACCCATAAAATTGTATTATACCTAAATTTAGGATAAAGAGTAAATACTTTTTGCTTTATTTTTATGTACTAGTGTATAAACATACCTTGAGTCAAAGGCTCGAAATAAAGTGTTAACAACTATATAAAAAAATAAATTTTAATTCAAATTGTTGAATGTACATTAGCATAAGGACTAGTATTTATCTTTAAAATTCTTGAAATGTGTATTAAAAAATAAATCCCGGTGTATACATCATTTGAAATCAGAAGAAAAAAGCGTCAAACAACCATTTTATATATTTATAGAACTCTTTGACAAATATTTCACTGTTGGGATTTCTTCCTTTGATACTCACAATCTTACGGAAAAGGGTAAGAAAATTGCTTGTCACGGAAACGTACTATGTAATTGCTAGCGACAATAGGAACCCAATGGCAATAAAAGACATATAAATTTAAATCATATGCATAAAGACCCATTAGACATCCGGGTGCCGTGTTCAACCGTTTGAAACGCACCTAAAGGTAAACACACAAATGAATTTATTGTTGGGACAAAATTATCAAAATATAAGATACCATTTTGGAATATTTGTTTTCGTATATTTTAAACATATGGGAACACTGTTTCGGACTGATATGAACATATAAGATTATATTTTAAATAGTTAAAATAATTAATGGAGAAAGCTAAATACAGAAAATAATGCAGCGCCTCTCAACAAATGTTTGAAATAACCAATAAAACAGTGAAAAAAATATTATAGTAATTCTCTACCAACTAATTATACAGGAGCATAGTAAAGAAAAACTTGCTTAAAGTCAATGTGTATCAAATGTGGTTAATTGAAATATAACAGTGACATACCTAATATTAAGTACTTCTCCGTCTAATGATCGGGCAAAATGAATATAAGGTGTGGAAGAGTAATCAAGGGAACCAAGGTTATAGCGGTAATCAAAAGAATGTAATCCAGGGACAAAGACCAGACATGGAAAACAGACATATACAACAAAGAACATAAAGTAAAGGTGTACACCGGGATTTATTTCTTAATGCACACTTCAAGGACTTTAAAGATAAATACCAGTCCTTATACTACTGTACATTCATGTGGCAAATGAAGAAAAAAAATGCAGAGATTTTATTGTATTAACCAATTATTTATACCTGGCAACCACCAGGAATAACCATTAAAGTGTTTATAAAATTTGCCTTTTTAAGATATCGATAGGTCTAATTTTGGTTAAAATGCACTACGGAAAATGGCGGAAAATTTTCCCGCACTATTTCCCTGTATAAGCAGTAAAAAAATATCTACGTTACAGATGCTTCAGGATAAATTTAAATAGATTTTCACTTGTTTTCTAGACGTATTGATAATACTTGAGACAAAAAAGACAAAATTGAGGAAAATGATGTGCCTGATTCTTACCCATTATAGTACTTAAGTGTTATACCTAACCAAACGGAATAAATGGGTACAATAACAAACAAAATAATAATGTAGTTAATAAATTCAAATATTCAAAAAATTGTCCTATTAATTATATTTTTAAAAACGCATATGGAATTCCAATGAGAAGTATTTATTAATTAATACCAAAGTTCTGAAAATTCTTGGAAACAATCGCGAACATTAAGATTCATTAGACTTCAAATCAAGTTTGATGAAATGAATTCCTCCAACGTATCTTCATAAAATATCGTCTCTGAATCTATAGTCAAAAATTTTAGGTATGATTACTATAAAAAAAGCCTTAGTTTTGCTGTACTTTGAAAAGTATCTCCGGATATCTTTTGTTAACGTAAAACACTTTACAAGTGAACAAGAAGAAGTAGATGCGTCCTTTGAAAACCTTCTACTTCAAGTTGTTATTTTTCTGATGACTTAATTTATAAATGACTTTGGATTGAACTTTATTCGAAGTTCAAACATTTTTGTAGGACCCATGGGCAACAATATTGACCTCAGGTAACATTCGATAACATTTTCTGTCGTGTCAGGATTAGTGGACTTTGTGGTACCTGAGATCAAAGGCTAATACATGGTATTGGTTGATGTCCATGTTTTCAGGTGAAGAATTGTCGTACAAATAACATATTTTAATACATACCGCTAGTACGGGAATACAAACTTCAATTTACATAAACCAAGCCACACACAAGCAAATACTTTAAATAGTTCTTCATACAAAAATGAGGAAAACCTATGTTGTTATGGGCAAATAAGTTCGACAAAGGTAATTAACCATATCTTAAATAAACAAATTGCTTCTAACAGTGAAGCGTCTTTAGACCTATCGTTCTCTGACGGAAATTCGACAACAGGAATTAACCGTACCTAAAAAGAAACAAACTCTATCATACAATGAAGTGTCTCCAGACTAGTCGTCTTAGACAGGTAAGAGTTAAAAAAAAGGAATTTACCGTAATTGAAATTGACAAATTTTGTCAAGCAAAGAAATCTACCTAGATTAATTTGACAAGTCAAGAAGGCAATGAGGTCAACGGTCGAAGCTAATAGCCTATCTTGGGATGGTTTAAAACTGGCTGCCATCTTGTTCCCACGCAGTCGGTATAGTCTCGCTTGACCTTAAAGGCGCCCTTTCATGGAGACGCAAGTCACCTGATCACAATTCTGTTTCCCAACTGACCAAATACTGATAACTTAGTGACGTTCTAAAAGAAATAAAACTGTATCGAAGTTTGAAATTGTGTGCCATATGTTATTTCCTGGTTGAAATGTAAAAAAAATATAAAGATAGTACTTGTAAATTATAAATATGCTTGGACTTCAAAATGTATGCACTGAACTGATATATTATGTTTAAAAAGGAATTGTCATTACAGTCTCAAACATTTATTGATATAATCTTATAAAAAATACCCTAAAATTGTAATGAATCCGATATTATTCTTTTTGATGTGATAAAGTGTATTTTAAATCGTGAATATTTAAGTAGCTCTCTTTGTAAGAATCATGCAAAATCTGAAAAATGTGATACACCCCCAAAAAGGCTACATATTTTTATTGTTTTAATTAAGTTGTTTTATGGGTAACTATGACATATGCAATTATTCATTAAAATCTGCCTGCTCTTAGGAGATAATCGACATTGAAAATCCAATAGATTCAATTGTATTTGAGTGTCATTTACAGAGTTATCTCCCTTTATTTTGAAATTTACAGTGCATTCCATATAATTTTTATCTCCTAAGAACACGGGTTATATGAAAAACTGAATGTTAATTTCTGTTAACCATGGCAGTTCATACAAAATATCAAAAATAAAAATATGTAGGATTTTTACCCATGAATCACATTTTGCATGATCCTTACCTGCGGTGCTTCTTAAGTAATATGATGTAACATTGATTATTATGGGACTTATCAAGGATTTCTAGTTTCTACGGCTTTTGTGGTCTTGAATTTATGATTTTGTTGGGAATTGTGAGGCTCTGTTGAACTCACGATTAAAAGTTTCCAAAAATCCATGGATTCATTTGATACACCACCAAATTTGAAACCTTTGACTAAAAGTTCTACTGTATTTACAACGTTGACATAAAGAAGCATGATATTGTTATATCATATATTTATCTTTTTTGTACATGCATTATATTTGTGTTTTTTATACCCTGTACCGTCTACCTGGTCCATGCTCCCAGTTTTAGTGGAGTCCGAGTTGCTCATTTGCTTTTGTTACTTTGTATGTATGATTTTAGTTACTTTTCGTTACTTTATGTTCTTTGTTGTGCATGTCTGGTTTTGTCCCTGGAATACATTCTTTTGATCTCTGCTAGAATCTTGGTTCCCTTGATTATTTCTTCTATATAGCATACCCTATATCACATCTCTAGACCTATATCGCATACCATATATAACACCTCTAGACCTATATCACACCCCTAGACCTATACCGCATATCCTATATCACACTCCTAGACCTATATTATATACCCTATATCATACCCCTAGACCTTGATTGCCTACCCTATATCACACCCTTAGAACTATATCGCATACCTAAAATACGTACCCCTTCACAGACCAAAAATGATGTATGTTAAAATATATGATGTAATGAACATGTCATGTCAAAACCTGTATTACATGTGGTATCAACACTCTACCTATATCACCCAGACGGGCGGTGTCCCATCGGGGGGGGGGGGTATAGGAGTCCCCGGTTGATACAACATTTGATACAGAATTTGACGAGTAATATTCAGTATGTACAATATGAACAACACACACACACACACACAAAACAAAAAAAATTGAAAAAGGCATGCATTAGCATTTATTATACATTGTCAAAAACATGTTAAAAATACGGATAAAGAACAAAGAATACATATACTTAGCTGAAATAGGCTTTACGAATAATTACCCTCCCCCCCCCCCAAAAAATAAATAAATAAATAAATAAATAAATAAAATAAAATTACAAAAAAAGGTAAATTAATTACACGAAACAGCGATAAAATGATTGCATTATATATACAGGGTACAAATAAGATGCGTATATGTTAATAGCCACTTTGATTTAATTTACTTTAAGATTACAGTGAATAGTTCTAGCAACAAGTAAGCTATCAATTAATTTATTGATTTTGGTTTTATGTTCAATTGCAGGTATTTTATGCATTGCAGAATGGGGGAATCTTTTATCATATTATACATGTATTAATTAAGATAGATCATACATATTACATGGAGCACTCTTTTCTGTCATCTTGCTAAATAATACAGAAATATGAATTTCCTATAAACTAATAGTTTTTGAAATGATGTACAAATAAAAATATCTTAATTATTTAAAATGAGTTTTGACATAAAAAATAATGGTAAAATTAATAACATCAATTTTTAAAAGCCTCTTTTAAGCTGAAATAATTGTCCGGAAAACCAATTCAAATGGTAGATAATAAGCGGGAAAATGTTCTATAGAAATGTATAGGTAATTTGGTTTTTTTTAATCTTGCAAGAAAAAGAGTTCGGTGATACCCCATTTTCGTTTTGAAATATGAAAGAGTTAAGTGGGAGTTAAATGTTCTTTATATAAAGTTATAAGAAATTTTATTAACCTTTTTGTTTTGAAGTTTAGCAAAATGTTGAAAATTCCCTACAGAATCCAAATAAAATGTAGCAAAATATTGGCCTTGATATTGCTCAATTATCTAAAAATCAAGTTCTGTGACCAATGCTTTTTACACAAAAATTCTAAAGAATATTCATTCATGGTTATCTTTGAGAAAAACTAGGAAAGTATTTATCTACTGGAAATATTATTGTAGTCGTGATCTACCTTACCATTATCGTCGATTTGCGTTTCTTCGTGGGAAAATCCCACCACCTAAACATGACGAAGCAAAAATTATCAATTGAGAGACCAATAAAATCAGAACTACAGGAATGAAATTAAATACCACCTTTAGAATGAATAGAGCAACGTAGAATACAAAAAATAATTATTAAAAGTATTTAGAATAGTGTTGAAAAGAATGTTCAAGCATTGGGAGACCTTAATTTTATAGCGTAAAGACCTAGGGTAAGGGACACAACTATTAAAATCATTGGAACGTTTGTATTCAGCAATTTACACCAATCTCATATAACCATCAAAGAAACATGGATTGATTTCATTCTGATTCAAATGAAGTTTGATAGGCCTTGGTGAATTGAATATGATTCAAACATATCATTGATTTCAATAGTTATGTCCACTACCCTAGGTCTATCTCCTTAATATGCAAAGATATTGCTGTACAGCTTAAATGTGTGGTAAACACTTTAGGTATTTTTTAATTTAATCGTGGTTTTAAAGACTTATTAGGTGTTTGTTTCGACATAATCAATCAGAACAACTTCAAACCTCCTCATAAAGAATTTCATGAAGGTAGCAAAGAAAATATACCCCATAACGCCATATGTGACAAGTAGATGAGGTAACAGCTCTTGAATCTTATTTGTCCTTTGTATCCATCTTTAAGCACGAAAATATGCCAAAAAAGTCTTTTTTCAAGAGCTTAAAATTTACGTAAGTAACATGACCGAAAACAGGTATAATAAAGAATCATCTACGGAACCAAGGTTATAATGTTAATCAAAAGAATGTAATCCAGGGACAAAGACCACACATGGGAAACAGACTATACCTCTATAACTTTAATTTCGGTAATGTAAATTCACCTTGCAAAATTCTTATCGAAGAAAAAACTTCTTTTTTCCAAAGGGTGAAAACTTTAGTAGACGAACCAAAGCGTGACTACAGTTTTTATCCTGAAGTACTACTGTCACTGTGAAGACCAATAACATAAAACTTTGACATGAAAAACAGAATTTAAAGGTTGTGAAGAAGGAAGGTCATGAATAAGATAAATCATCGTATGGTTACCCAAAAACAACAAGTCCAATTCACATTCGTTTAAAAAACTTCTTAGGCAAAAGAAGTTTGAAGTACATTCATTTCTGATTGGTTGGGTTTTCTCTGAAAACCACGTGAGTCTAGCAGGAGTGTAAAATAATTGGACGTTTTTTAAAATTGTTTTAGAAGGTGAACTTTGCCCCAACATTTTGCTATATAAATAGTTGCAAACACATACTAACGGACAAGCTGTTTTGGGTTTCTACATTGTTGCTTCCATCCAGAAAAAAAGTTACAAGGTAAATACAGTAATATACTAATAGAATAATTAATAATTGTTTTTCATATTTACGGAATGCAAGCCCATTTTAGCATTTTTTTTCAAATCGACGTAACCCACCAACACTCGACAAACTGGTTGGCGGTCTCATTGGGGAAAGTGAAAATGGTAAACATTTTTCTTAGAAACTCAAACTATTTTTACTGTTTTACATTGCTGCAATTTAGACTATAAACCAGTCTGTCGGATGACAAAGTTGTAGAAAGTTACTCCCCTTTGCTAAAAAGTTTAAAAAAGACGAAGCCAAAGTCGGGAATATGAAAAAAGGACTATTGGAAAGAGTGAATAACCAAATTATGATCACTTTTGCTGAAGAACGCTATAATTTAACGAGTGTGTATAAATAATACCGCGCACGAGTTAAATCTTAATGCGTTCTTGGGGCGAGTGAAACATACTTTGGTTATTCACGATAACTTATTGATTATCTTATTTATTATATAGATTTTCTTATTTGTTGTTATTTTCAACAAAAAATTTAAATTTTGTGAACGTCGGATTGAAAGCATGTTATTGATATTTTGTGATGTTTAGCGGGAGAAACTCCGAGAGGGAAATTACTGAATTAATTTACAATGAAATTATCACAAGTCATGGCAATTCAGAGCAAAATTTTATTTCGAGTCTGAATATTCTTAGGTATTTGTTCCTAGATGACAATTCAACATTAAATACGTTTCCGCTGTTCATTGACTGCATCTTTTAATCCACAACTCATCTTAAACTGCTGAATGTGAATTGATAGGACTTTCACAAATTATATATCACATAATACACATCCTATTTTGTTTTCCCATCTTAAAGCCTTTATTCACTTATGGGATTTCCACATGTTTTCATGGAAAAGAAAAAATAATACCTGGCAATATTTACTTACAATAAAGGGGTATATTTGTACCCTGTATATATAATGCAATCATTTTATCGCTGTTTCATGTAATTAATTGACCTTTTTTGTTATAATTTTATCTTATTTATTTTTTTTTTTGGGGGGGGGGAGGGAAATTCATTGTCCAGATTTTACACAAGATAATTAAAATTGTCCGTTTAAGATGGAGTGGAATTGTGAGATTCTTACCCCGGGCCCAGGAGCAACGTGTAGGGGGAGTCCTACCCCGGGCCAAAGAGCACCATCTAATTATCATATATGGAACTTTTGGCTGATTCACATCTTAAGGAGGTAGACCTAAGGCAAGGGACATAACTGTTGAAATATGTTTGTATCATATTCAATTTCACCAAAGCCTTTCAAGCTTTCCTCTGAGTCAGAATGAAACCAGTCCAAGTTACTTTGATGCTTACATGAGTTTGATATAAAATGGCGAATACAACCGTTTGAATGATTTGTAAGAGTTATGTCCCTTTTCCTAGGTCTACCACCTTAAAGTGTCATTTAAAATTGCTCATTTCACACAAGAAATATTGATTTCGAAATGACACGATGTTTATAAAATGCTTCCGGAAGTATTAATTGTCGCACTCAACGGATTAACGAAATTACGACAACATATAAATACAGCGCAATTTATGAGTTAAGCAAATGTTCAAGAAGAATGACCTAATTTAAGAGAAAAAGTTAAAAAATCGTAAACTTTCAGAAAATCAAATTCATGAGAACCAACAAGATTTGTTCCCTTTGTCAAGAATGCATGTCTAATTTTTGCAATGTTTGCAGTTACATATAAAGGCTAAAATTAGCTTAGCAAAAATTTCCCGTAAAAGTGAGAGATTTTGATCTTTTTAAAAGGACATCGATGTTTAAGTATAATAAAGCCCATGACCCTCAGGTCTTTGACCTGATAAATTAAAGTAAACATCATAATATCAATTACAGGTAAAATTGTTTACTTAGCAATTGCACCCTAATTAGGTATCAGTTACATGCAATTGCCAGTTATTAATCTGTTAACTTGGGTGCCAATCTTCAAAATAGATTGAAAGAAAGCAGGTTGTTTTTAGTGTGCACCACGAGGATTGGGATTATTTCAAATAGACCCCAAAAATTAAAAACAATCATTAATTATAATTTGATTTTAAGTATCGAAATTCAACAAGTTAATCATTAAATGTTACTGTCATTACAAAGTTTGGTCTATGATATAATGGACGAAATTTTTATCAAATCATAATCCGTGTTACTTCTGAAATTTAATTATTCATACATATATTCATAAAGTACTTTATTCGAACGCCTTTCATACCAAGTGTAGTATCCATAATATCCATGATAGATACTGAATATTACATGTCAAAATCTGTATCACATGCCGTATCAACCCGAGGTTCTTTATCACCCCACGGCAACCGGCCGGCGGTGTGATATATAGTTCGAGGGTTAATACCACATGTGATACAGATTTTGACATGCCATGACCATTATATCATATATTGTAACCATACTTCAAGTATTGTCTGTGAAGGGGGTGATATAGGATATCCGATATAAGTCTAGAGGTGTGATATAGGGTATAAACAAGAACTTATATTGCATATACAAAAAAAGTTACATTTTAATATAAATATATGATATAATGATATATCCTGATGTTATTTTTTATTTCTTCATTCAATTGAATAAAGGATATATACCCAGGGTAAGAAACATAACTCTTACAAATCATTGCAACATTTGTATTCACCACTTTACATAAATATCATGTAAGCATCAAAGTAACTTGGACTGATTTCATTCTTTTTAAAGGAATGCTTGAAAGGTTTTGGAGAAATTGAATATGATACAAACATATCACTGATTTCAAGAGTTATGTCCTTTACTCTATGCCTACCTCCTTTAATCAAAAGATCACGTTACCGATATATTATGAAAACCCCTTGAAGTGCATGAAAAGATAATGTTCATTATTACATACGTCATGCTTCATTGAATTTTAATTATGACGTTAATGTATACATGCAAATATTTGCATATGTTTTGTCAAAACGAGAAATTCATACAAAGCGATAATATAAGTTGCTATTTTCCCTCTCAAACACCGAAACAACCTACACGAAAATTTCCTCATATAGGTCAACTTGAATTCCATTAAACATATTAACGTAAATGTTATAAGACTAGATAGACTATCATATAATGCTTCGATTATTATTTCAATTGTACTACATGTTTTTGTTTTTTCGTAATTTTTGGTTGTAATTCGGGCATATTATTTATCAAGATATAAGGGAGCACACAGAACAGACAAATCCTTGAAACTAACAGTTATCTTACCTAAAAATTATTTTTAGTAAATATTTCATTTTATCTTATTGTCTGTCAAGCTTTACAAATAATTGACCCGGGGTAAGAAACATAACTATTGAAATCAATGTTATATGTTTGTATCATATTCAATTTCATCAAAGAATATAAAGCTTTCATTTGAAACAGAACGAAAACAATACAAGTTACTTTGATGCTTACATGAAATTGATGTAAAATGCCGAATACAAACATTCAAATGATTTGTAAGAGTTGTGTCCCTTATCCTAGGTCTACCTATTTTTATCTGGAAGTTCAAATGCATTTGTTTTGTTTAGGATGGCTGAGCAAGTTTTAGTCGTACCCAACGATGAGGTAGATGCAGCAGCAGGTGTGCCCTTTATAGGAACTGCGGCCGGGGGAGGAGATGCTGGAGACGTAGGAGGAGGATTTGGAGGTAAGTATTACGAAACGATAGGTCATGTGTATCATTTAATTATTACTTAACAATAGGTTTTGTGCTTCCCTTTATCATGTCTAGATCATAGGTAAGTGGATCCCAGTAGTAGTACGAAACAATTGGTCATATGCGTCCCTTTATTATGTCAAGACGATAGGCCACGTGTATCCCTTTATTATTACGAAACAATTGGTCATGTGCTTCCCTTTATCATGTCAAGACGATTGGTCATACATCCTTACCAAATGATAGGTCGTGTGTATCCCTTTATCCAAACAGGAAGATTGACCATGCGTATACCACTATCATGAATTAACAAAATTACTACATTACGAAATGTTAATTTTCTAACCTTTTTGGGCGAACAATTGATGCCCATGCATGTGTTTGTCTTAAAGAATCTGCAAAAAGTTGTATGTTTGCAAATATCTGACAGCCTCTGATTCGTTAAAATGTTTGTTTTTCATTCCGTATGCCATTCACTGATCTTTTTCAAATGAGGCCTTGATTTTTTTCTAAGATGAAGTATTGCTCAAATCTTCACTTTGTAGTGGTCGAAATTTGAAAGGATTTGAGAGTAATCAAGGGAACCAAGGTTCTAGCAGAAATCAAAAGAATGCAATCCAGGGACAAAGAGCAAACATGGAAAACAGACATACACAACAAAGAACATTAAGAAAATTCAATTTGATATTATTTCTGAAATAAACAAAACACTTCTACAATTCACATACAACAAGTTGAAACTAAGACCAAACAACGTAACTTCCTGTTCTTTTTAAATGTTAGAATTCCAGAATAAAATGCATCACATGGCACAACTTGATACGACCGCAGAAGTCGTACCCAAAACATGTTCAGGGCAAGTACAGACACACCATTTACACTTGATTTAGCTTTGAATTTTGATTACGATTATATATTTGACACAGGATAAGAGCTAAAACAGAATCAAAGGAGTTTCTTTTTGGTCCCTTATTTCTTAATGGTGAAAATGCAAAAAATCAGAAACATGCATGTCAAAATCCTACCGATCTGACAATATGATTACACTCAAAGTTGCTCTCTGTATGTGGAAAGACCGCTATTTGATCTCTGTATCACTGGATTTGAACAGAAATGTTTCACTAAATGTTTATAATTGAGGTTTTTGACAGAATTATCTTCACCCGAAATGTTCATTTGAGGGCATGTGAATGAAATTCTAACTTAATAACCAAAAGGAAATGGACATTTTTATAATTTTTTCCTTGATTTTCAAATCAAACTTTAAAAATAGTTTTTTTTACATATAGTTTTTCACCCACTGTCAGATTCTTATAGAGACTGACACTTAATTGAACAGGTGGTGTTTGTTTAGACTGTATTTGATTTCTATTTTGAGGGTTAAATTAAAATTATCAGATAAATATTAGTGTCATCTATGTTACGGTATATGAGGTGTTCATTCACAATGTAGTGTTTACACACTTTACTGCCTGCTAACAATATATTACTATATAAATTAATTTGAGATAAATACTGTAATCTGATTGGTTAAAATAATTTTGTTATATCTCAATGGATAAAACAATATTGACACGCCCCTATTCAGTTAAATTCAGAGCTACTTTTCTCATGTTTAAAGATAAAAATATGTTTTAAAATTAATTTATAAGAATTGACTATGATCGAAATTTTGTCTATAGAAAAATAACATAAATTTTCCATGTGGATATTGTTTATTGCGCGAATTAATTGCCAATTCGTTAATTAAAGTAAAATACTATGATTACAGAGACAAATGAATTATGCACCATATGATAATCATATGTTTCAGGTAACATATGATAATCGCATCATTATAATATGATAATCACATGCTTTTTCACAAACATGTGATAATCATATGTTTTCTAGCCCATATTATCATATGATAATCATATGACTCACATGTAAATATCATATGATTGTCATATGATTGTCATATGATTTTCATATGAATCGAGCACCATAAGTTTATCATATGTGACACATTTGGCCGAATTAGTATTGAAGGAAATCAGTTGATAAAATGTTCAATGAATAAATATGATAAATTGCCATATTGAATACAATATTTAGCAGATCACGAAAGTTTTTTTTCTTTGAAAAGGGGGGAGGAGCTTACGTCAATTACAACCTAACCTTGACCCACCCCTGGTTCTCGCTTATAGTGTTATAGGTATTGGGTTCGATCCCCGAGCACCTAGTCAAAACGAAAGACGTTTAGGAGAGAGGAAAGACGACCATTTGGTTCCTAACTTGAATAGTTTGCCCGAAATGAGTAATAGGCTGCTGTTTCTGACAGTTAACACAATAAAGCATTGGGTAATAAATGATAAAACTAGTTTCAATAATCATCAATAAATTTGAGTTCATGGTTTAAAGCCAAATCATAACATACAGTCATATTAATTGATAAAGTTGTATTAATCCTTACTTAAGTGTCAGTCTCTGTCAGAATCAGGCAGTGAGCGAACCACTGTATCAAAACACCATTTTGATAGTGTAATTTGCACCATCAGAATCAAGGAATCAAGACGATATTTTCCATATAATGTTGGTGCATCGAGTTATAATATCATTGAAATGCACTTAAAATAAACATTTCAAGGGCAGATTACTCTGTCAAAAATTAATTTTTCTTGCATTCTGTTGAAATATTTCTGAAAAACTCCATTGATGCAGGCGTAAAATAATGGTCTTTTCAAATAGAGAAAACATCCTTGAGTGATATTTTATTGTCAGATTGGTGGAGCTTTGACATGCATGGTTTCGATTTTTGTCCATTTTGCCCGATTCTTACAAACATTTACACTTAACCAATATATGAATATGTAAACATATCAAAACAAAATGTATGTCAACCAATGTGTCTTACACATTTTTCAAGAGTAGCCATGCTAATTATTTGCATATACAGTGAAACCTGTCTAAACCGAACCCTGAATTAACCAAAAATCTGCCTACATCAGACAAGTTTTGAAGTCCCATCGTGTATGTTTAAATGTTTTTTTAACCTTGATAAATCGCAAGCCTGTCCAAACCGACCGAATTATACAGTCTGAAAGGGGTTTGGTTTAGAGAGGTTTTAATGTACAAACGCTATACACAGTTTATATTACATTGCTTATCGAATGTAAATATTGTATTTTGTATCTTTGGAGAGGGCTCATATAGGCATTGCCTACTGCCCGATCCTATTCAACCTTATATTGATTAAAATATTGTTTGAACTAAAATAAAAAGCGGACATAGCGATTGGGATTGGTAAAAGACATTAAGCATATGTTACCGTCTTGATATGCATTAATTTCTGCCAAAGGACGTGCAATCACGATTAATCACGATTAATCAGACAATCTGAAGGAGGATTAGTACCCACTTGTTGTAAAAATGGTCCTATCCTGAATAGATGAGTCTGAGTTTCTACACGATATGAAAGTAAGTGGTTTTAAGAGGTAGACCTAGGATAAATGACACAACTCTTACAAATCATTTGAACGTTTGTATTAAGCATTTTACATCATTCTTATGTAAGCATCAAAGTAACTTGGACTGATTTCATTCTGTTTCAAATGAAAGCTTGGTAGGATTTGGTGAAACTGAATATAATACAAATATATCACTGATTTCAAGAGTTATTTTCCTTTCCCTAGGTGTACCTTCTTAGATTATTAAGTTTAGTCGATGTTTCTTTTTTATTATTTATTTAATTGCATAATTATTAAACTTTTTTTGCAGTGTTTTTACCGTTGTTACTGCTTGCGAGTGTCCTTCCTCTGTTTGGAAGAGTGACAACGGCAAGAACTAGGTCTTTTGGAAATATACTTGGATGCCCTGTTTGTACAACGCCATCGCCCACTGTATGCACAACTCCAGGTACGTTCACTGAATTTGTGTAGGTGATCAAACGTCGTTTCTATTCTACCGGATTCCGGTGTGTAAAAAAAAACAAAAACTGAAAAAATCCAAATTCCAGAACCTTTTAATTGAAGAAATTAAAACAGAAGGGTTCTTCCTCAGTGTTGAATGCGTTTAAATCAATTCTTCTATCAGTCCTCATAAGAATCAGGCTGTAGGTGAAACATGGTATTAAAAACATCATCTAAGTAGTATAATTTTGACTATCTGTTCCATCAGAATCACGGAAAACAGGCATGATTTTCCATATGATGCTGGAGCATTGAGTAAAATGTACAATTTCATTGCAATGCACTGAAACTGAACATTTCAATGGCAGATAAGTCTGTCAAAAACCTCATTTTTCTAACATTCTATTGAAAAATTTCTTAGCAAATCCAATGATGCAGAGTTCAAATAATGGTCTTTTAAATTGGATAAAGCATCCATGAGTGATATTACATTGTCAGTTTGGTGGGGTTTTCACATACATATTTCTGATTTTTCCCATTTTGCCTAATTCTTACAAACACTTTTACTTAAAATTTCAAACCTGCAAGCTTAAGCTAATAAAGGTGAAGGATAATTTGTTTCTCCCACCTGTAATATACTTGGAGTATGTAAAACGACGGAAAATTTTCCAAATTAATTATAGAAACGTGCAATTTGAATTTAATTATAATTTTACAAATTAATCTAAAGGCAAATTTAACCTCGCCCGACCTGTGCAGGACATAAGGCCACAAGAAGTCCCATCCTAATTCATATTGATATGTACCAGGACAGTAAACAAAGTGTTTTTTTTACATAAAAGTGTGCTGCGTTTTAGAGACAATCGCTCTAAAATAATGTAAAACACACTTTCCTTGTTCCCGGCGTTCCCAGCATGCCATTTTAATTGCCTAGTCACGTCATCCATGCTTTATAACTTTGACGTCATTGTCAGTAGAAGAAGAGTCCAACAGCAACGGTCTGCTTTATGTTATATTTAACGGCAAATGGACACGTTAGTTTTACTCTTATACTATTGTTTTAGCTCCATGCTCCCCAGTTGCAACCTGCCCTGCTAACTATATAAAGCTTTCGGGAGTCGGCGGAGCAGTTGTACCGAATAAATGCTATGCTTTCTTGACTTCAACGCAAAACTTCGTTGCTAGTAGTGTAAGTATCATTCTTTTAAGTGTAAGTCTCTGTAAGAATCAGGCAGTGTGTGAAACATGATATGAAACAAAATATATTGAAATGTCAATTGCACTATTTGCACCATCGCAATCAAGAAAAAAAGACAAGGTGTTCCATATTTTGATAAATTGAGTTATAACTTCAATAAAATGAACATTAAGAGAGCAAATAACTCTGTCAAAATTTCATTATTCTAACATTTGGAAAAAACCCGAGCAAATCCAGGGATAGAGAGACCAGATAATGGTCTTTTTATATAGAAGCATCTTTGAATGGAATTATATTGTCATATCGGTGGGTTTTTTAAATGCATGTTTCAGAGTTTTCCCACTTGGTCTGATTCTTACAGACTTACCCATAAAATCCACCAAACATTTCATTTCTTTAAGAACAGATTTAAATATTACGCTCAACTGGGTCCTGCATACCTATGGGCAGAAAAAGCATCAATATCAGGTTTGTTCATGTAAAATTGGGAGCTTAAAAACAGTGTAATGGCAGCTTCATTTTCGTATACTTGGTTAATGCAATTGAGGACCACAGCAGTCTAAGAAACATAAACTAGCTTCGATGATTAAATTCAAATCGAATCTGAGCTTTTTCGAAGATAGGGATGGTCAAAACAAGGCACCGAAATATTTACGAAAATTGCGTTAATTGCGTTATAAATACCAGACATTTCGACCCAAAGACATATCGGACCATAACAACCCACAGTTTCTTACCATGGCTGAACATTTCGGCCCATACATATTTCAGACTTTGACAATAGGTGAATGCATAAGGACAGTAAAAATATATCTTTACACATTTTACCAATTAAAAAAATGGTAGGATTTAGGTATTTGAATTCATATGTTTTTTTTTCGGAAGCGTTTAAGGTTTCACCTTTCTCATATCCTAAGAACAGTAAAATAATAAAGAGTAATCAAGGGAACCTAGGTTATAGCGGTAGTCAAAAGAATATAATCCAGGGAAACAGATACACAACAAAGAACATAAAGTAACTAAAATCATACTTACGTCGCATTATTTCAAGTCCCCACCAAATTCGTCAATTGGTAACATTGTATTACAGCACTTGGGTGGTATAAACCTCCCACTTTTACCGTCCCCCATTCTCCATTGTCCCCATCACCATTCCACACCATTATTTCCAATTCCACATTCCCCAAATACCATAGAATGGAAAATTGTCCCCATACATGTACTATTCATGTATCATATTTAGAAATTCTAACGATTAGAGGTCATAAATAACCCTTAGTGGTGTGTCTTGTTCTTTGCAAAACAATATTTAGTTTCTTTTGAGCATGCAAACATTTTTTGATACAATGTAAACACATAATCATGTTATCATATTTTCCGATTTTTTATGTTTTCTTTAGGGTAAGGGACATAACTCACGAATTCATTGATATGTTTGTACTATATTCAATTTCACCAATGCCTCTCAGGCTTTCGTTTGAAGCAGAATAAAAGAATCCAAGTTAAATAGGTGCTTACATAAGATTGATGTAAAATGCTGAATACAAACGTTCCAATAATTTTTAAGAGTTGGTCTCTTACCCTAGATCTACCTCCTTAACTGCAAATGCATAATTTATCAATGCTAGAGGACAGTCATAGTAAAAAAAAACTTCACCAAAGAGAATTTGTGTTGGTTATGATACGCCTTATTATAAACAATTTTTTTTTGTATAAAAATCAAAATTTTGGAAAAAAAACCTACATTTATCTTCTATATAAACCATATAAAGAACAATAACTCTTGCAAAGTACCAATTCTATGTACAATCTCTATATTTGTAAATGCTGTAAATTTTTGACATACATGAATCACCTCTTGTCTCCCCTAAAGTATGTGATGAATTTCTTATTTCTATGTTTTTTGTTTTCTTTTATTTTTCCCTCCGATTATGATTTTCAGAGGACATGTATATAAGCTCTTAGGATCAACGCGCAATGTAAGCTAAGACCTATGTTTCGAACGTTTGTATTGAACTGATCCAAAACAGGCCAAATATCGATATTGGACCAGGTATTCTGCATTTTCCAAAATCGGTTATCCTTAGATAATGTTATAGCAGTTAATTAATGATTTCTACATATATTGGCCAATATAACGAGCTGCGACAATCTACAGCTCAATCAACTGCTATCTATAAAAAAATATAACCGATGAATATCCTCGCTTTGTTTATACCTAAACCTATTAAGAATTGTGTGGTCACTTCACTATGTTTCGTATTTCAATTATTTTATTGATCCAACAAGTAAACTATTTCCAATTATTCAATTTATAAAAGATCATTATTCAATATAGAAAAGTAATCGAAAATATTCCTGACACCAATGTCCCCAGTTGAGCCTTAAATTTCACGGTTGCTACCACAGTTGTCCAATTAAATGCTAGGTTGTAAGTTACATCGGTTAGGTTGCCATGGTTAAGCTGTCACGTGATATTTTGCTGTATCTATGTATAGTGTTGTCTTGGGGACAGCTGCAGCCAGTCCTTTGGTATAAGGGTTTCATCTTGGTTCATTGAAGACCAATAGGTGGCCTTTAGCTGATAATTTTCATTCCGCTAGGGTTGTTGTCTTCTTGACATTTGTACCATAACCATTTTCTTCGTATTGATGGGAAAACCTCGACGAGAATAAACCTACACTTACAGATAAGATCAGTTCTAACCTTCTTATAAACCTATCCTAGAACTGTAAGAAGAATTGTTCTGTGCCCGATGTGGAACAGTTCTAGAGCCATTTCTAGCAGTAGATCCTGCTCTACTAGTAAAACTGTTCTCGTAGAGCCGGTACTGCTAGAACTGTCAGAAGAGCTGGCTCTAGAACTGTTCCATGACACTTTTAGAATTGTTTTAGAGCCGGGTCTTCTGACAGTTCCCCTGAGAGGTTAGAACTGATCTCATCTCAATTTCGTCTTGAGAAATCGATTTTGGCTTAGATCCCCCCCCCCCCGATATATTGGCCGGGCTATCGATTTTATATTGTAAAGGCAGATCAGGTTATCATGAGTTAATCAATCGTGTCATAATATTGGATTGGTCAGAACCTTGCCAATACGGATATTGGGTGGGCTTTTTTTATATTGTTTAACGGCTTTGACACTTTCATGATGTTTTTACTTGCATCCTATTGTAATTTTAGTAGTACTTCAGGTAAGAATCATGCAAAATGTGATTCATGGGTTAAAAGCCTACATATATTTATTTTTTTTATATTTTGTTAGAAATGCTCTTAGGAGATAAAAATTACATAGAATGCGCTGTACATTTCAAAAATTAAGAGAGATAACTCTGTAAATGACATTCAAATACAATAGAATCTATTAAATTTTTAATGTTCGTTATCTCCTAAGAGCAGGCAGATTTGAATGAATAAGTACACATTTCATTACATAGACCCCTAAATCAACACAACATCAAAAACAAAAATATGTAGCTTTTTTATATGTGTATCATATTTTACAGAATTTACATAATTCTTACAAACACTACTACATAATAATAATTCGTTTACAGAGAGCCTGCGCCGCCGGAGGAGGCCAATTGGCCAACGTAGCTTCGACAACTGAGGGACAAGCTTTGCGCCTGTATCTCGCGGCTAGTAAGTATATATATAATGAATTACGTAGATATAAAAAAGTTTTTTTTTTATTTATTTCCATCTCCATCTCAGTCTTAACTTAATCCTGATTAACAACATATTGTCTTACTTTCTCAAAGCATCCGTTGTACACAGCCATTTAAGGAGGTAGACCTAGGGTAAGGGACACAACTCTTACAAATCATTGGAACGTTTGTGTTAAGCATTTTACAGTAATTTCTTCTAAAGTTCCTTGGATTGATTTCATTCTATTTGAAATAAAAGCTAATAGGCTTTGGTGAAATTGAATTTGATGCAAACATGGGTTATGTCCATTACCCTAGGTCTACCTCCTTAAGCAATATGTTAATCATATGTTACTCGGTTCATATGATTATTGCATAGAAAAATAAAACATATAGTATATGAAATGACATGATTTTCATATATACACACTGGCTCACTAACGTATGATAAATCATGTGCTTGTAATATTAGATTATTAAATATTTTTTCAACGAGATGAGAATGAGAAACTCCTGCGAGTTGAACAAATATTAAATAATCTGTTTATCTGTTTTGCTGAAGTGTAAGGTATTAGTTTTGTTTTCATTTTAAGTTTTCATAACCTAAATATGCAAGCTTTATAGGCGTTGCAAAGTTTCCTTTCGGAACTATTTTTCGACTGGCGTGAGATTGAAAATTATCGTATAGGCATTTTAAACAAAATAGGGATAATCAGTTGTAATTTGAAACATATGTTGAATATGTCAGATTTATTCCAATTATACGTTTCACTTTTTGGGTAAGAATCACGCAAATTCTGTAATATGTGATACACTCCAAAACAAGGCTAAACATTTTTATTTTTGTTATTAACTTGCTTTATAGGTCTATATGATGAAATGTATAATTATTCATTATTCTGTCTGCTCTTTGGAGATAATTCACATTGGAAATCCAACAGTTTTTATTGTATTTTAGTGTCATTTGAGTTATCTCTCATAATTTAGATTTCTACAGTACATTATATATAACTTTTATCTCATAAGAACAAGGATTACATGAAATGTTAATTTCTGTTTACCGTTACATTTTAAACAACAAACAAACAAAAAAAAAAAAAAAAATTAAAACAAAAACAAAAACAAAACAAAAACAAAAACAAAAACAAAAACAAAAACCAAAACAAAATCAAAAACAAAAATACGTTGGCGTTTCACCCATGAATCACGTTTTGCATGATTATTATGTGGAGTGCCACTTGAGTATGGTCTTGTCTAAAACCGGACAGGAAGTAATTGTTGATATCTCAAGATATTCAATGGAATTGTTCAAGTACATTGTTATGCCCTATAACAGTTCTTCATCTGTTATTTTATTTAGATCTGCTATTTACAGTAAAATACCTTATGATTTGATATAGTGTAAAAATCCCAACGAAATCTTTCCTTACTTTTCCGTAGTAAAACATAACCCAAAATGTAAGTCTTAAAATCTCCAGTGAATTTTTACTCTCATTTTTAATACAAGTTCTTTGAGTCCTGTTGATGGATATCTTATAAAAAGATAATGCATGGATCACTAATTATAATTTTCTGTCTGGATATAAGTAGTAATAGAGAAAACCCCCGAGCTAGGGTAAGGGACACAACTCTAAACATATCATTGGCACGTTTGTATTCAGAATTTTACATCAATAACATGTAAGCATCAAAATAACATGGCTTGATTTCATTCTGTTTCAAAAGAGAGCTTGATAGGCTATGGTAACATTGAATATGATACTAACATGTTACTGATTTCAAGAGTTATGTCCCTTACCTTAGGTCTACCCCCTTTAATAAGGGTAACAACAAACTAACCGAACAATAATCCGATTCATAATCAAGTCCAAAATAAATGTGGCAAAATAGATTTTACACCACCGGAGCAGCTGGTACCGCAATGGTCCTAAATTAACAAGGTTGAACGCTTAAGTGTCAGTGCCTATAAGAATCAGACAGTGGGTGAAACATGGCATGGAAAAATCCATCATTTTGATAGTGTAATTGACTATTTGCACCATCAGAATCAAGGACAACAGACAAGATTTTCCATATCATCCTTGGCAGTTAAGTTACAATTTCATTGAAATGCACTGAAAATGAACCTTTTAAAGGCAGATAACTCTTTCAAAAACTTCATTTTTCTATCATTCTGTTGAAATATATCTGAGCAAATCAAATGATGCAAATATTAAATAGTGTTATTTTCAAATGGAGAAAGTATCCTTGACTGATATTGCATTGTCAGATTGGTGAGGTTTTCACATGCATGTTTCTGATTTTTTCCCATTTGCCTGATCTTACAAACACCTACAATTAACATCCATTTACACTTAATTGGGCATTTGAGTTTTAAGTATCACTCTATGTGCGACTTAGTCAATAGGTTGAACATCATTTCTATTTATTTTGCCTCAAATATATTCAATGCATCTTTTCTTGGTAGATAACCCAACAGTCCCTTATTATGTTGGATACACAGACTTGGGAAACGCAGATAACATTGTTGGTTTAGCAGGAGGGCTTAATCCGTTACCGGAATTTGGGACTATTCAAAGTAATGTATTTGTTAGACTCAGGAGTAATGGACCAATTCCGAAATTCAACTTCTGTTCTCGTAAAAAAAGTTGCGTAGTCGTGTACACGTAAAATTCCCATTGACCGATCAGGAACGTCATAAACAATAACAATCCCAGAGTTCCATACAGTTTCTGAATTGGTCTATTGCAATGTCTTAATTATTATTGTGAAAAAAAATAGAAAAGTTGAACTTGTTTAAATTTGGATTAATTTAAACAACTTCAACTTTTCGGCATTTATTTTTGCTTTAATGAAGCAGATTTTTTTCTCGATGTCTTCATCCTTAAATTTCTTGATAAAATGTAACTTTAAAATACGCATTATACCCTCTGAAGTTAGATTATTCTTACTTGTTTTGTGTCGTTTTAATAGCGGTAGTTAATATTTTTTTCTAAAGAATAATTATCATCATGTTAAGTAGCTGTCATAATAAGAATCATGCAAAATATGAAAAATGTGATACACCTCAAAAAAGGTTACATATTTTTATTTTTGTAATTAAATTGTTTATGGGTCTATACTATGAAATGTGTAATTATTTTTTCAAATCTGCCTGCTCTTAGGACATAAACAACATTGAAAATCCAGTAGATTCTATTATATTTGGACGTCATTTACAGAGTTATCTCCCTTAATTTTGAAATGTACATTGTATTCTATACACGGGTTATATGAAAAACTGAATGAAAATTTCTGTTTACTTTGGCAATTAAAACAAAATATCAAAAGTAAAAATATGTAGGCTTTTTACCCATGATTCTTAGCTGGAGTACTACTTAAAAATCTGTCACGCGCTATATGAAAAAATGAAGCGCACCTTGCGTCGATTTCACAAAAAGTCGTAAGTGTAAAGTAGATCTTAAGTAATGACGTCACAACCTAAAATAGCATTGTGACATCATAATTTACGATCAATTTCTCACTTACGACTTTTTGTTAAATCGACGACTTGTCTTAAAAGTCTGGGTCAACAGTCTTCATCTTTATAACTTTCTGTCCCTGGCGAAAGCCTTAAGATCGAAAAGTTGGGCCTCACTTTCTATGATTTTGTGCGTTGTATTTGTATTTACATGTACTTTTTAGAGCAACAGATTGAGAAAAGCCTCACATGACACTTGTGTCTTTAACATGTAATTCGTATGACAACTACCATACCAATGCACCTGACCAAAACTCACAGTTTTTAATGGAGTTCTGGTTGCTAAGTAACATTTGTTGCTATGTGAATGTTATTTTGTTTATTTCCTGTTCTTTGTTGTATGTGTCTATCTTCCACGTCTAGTTGTTATCCATAGATTATGTTCTTTTGTGTGTAAGTTCGAATTCTGGTTCCTTTGCATAATTATTACAAGAGAGTAACACTTGAAATTCGTGTGAAGGTTCGATTCAAAAGAATTTTATGTGAGTTCTATCACAAAAAAAAAATATGAAAGCATGCATGAACACTTTTTGAAAAGAAAATCTTTCGAAACAAAATATCATGTTAAACAATTTGAACATTATATTTTAGACACTGGCAACACCATCGAATGTGTCAATATTCAAGCCACTGCAGCCGGAACGGGAAGTAGCGACTCCCCTGCATGCACCGTTACCGCCAAGGCCATTTGTGAAGTTAACCTTGTAAGTTAATATTTAGTCAATTAGTGGCTAGTTGTCACCATTTGTACAAAAAGTACTAGATGTTATCTTGGCGTCACTACAAATGTCAAATATGGTTACGTGCTGTGCATAATATGTACTCCTTCATCGATCTTGTCAAATATGGTTAGCGTGCTGTGCATAATCTGTACTCCTTCATCGATCCTGTCAAATATGGTTACCGTGCTGTGCATAATATGTACTCCTTCATCGATCTTGTCAAATATGGGTACTGTGCTGTGCATAATCTGTACTCCTTCATCGATCTTGTCAAATATGGTTACCGTGCTGTGCATAATATGTACTCCTTCATCGATCCTGTCAAACATGGTTACTGTGCTGTGCATATTAACCGTACTACATCATCCTGATGTACAATAACTACACGTTAATTTGGTAATGTACTATATGTTGCTTAACTTTAAAAAGGTTAAGCTATTAACAGTTTTATAATCCGAAATAATGTATAGTAGTCAGTGGCCAGGAGGACCACCGTGCACCCCCACTTACGATATCAATGTACCTTAGTGCTAGCTCCCATTAATTTTATCTGGTTCCCTGGTCAATATCGTAAGCGACCCTAGTATCGTTAAAATATAGACTCAGGTCACCAATGACGGATATGCACAATGTGAGTAAATTGCCGCTTATGAAATAAATAAAAAACAAAGATGAGATTATCTTAATTAACTGTATAATTGTGCATTTATATCGAAAGATTATAAAGGTAATTTGAAAAAAAAATATTTTAACGTATTTTTCTTCAAATTTAAATATTGGAAGGTATAAAAGTAAATAAAACAACGTCATATTCGCTCATCCAATCAAACGAAAGAAGACGTCACTGGTGACCCGGGGTTATATTTGAGAGAAACTTGTGGAACGAAAATATTATCCGGGCTTCCATGTTACCATTAATGAATCAATTTACTGCCACAGAATATTCCGGAATTAATCTTTTACAGCCTAAATCTATCTAATTTATTTTATGACTTATGATGAACTGTAGTTCTCAAACCCGCATTGGAAGAATCGGGATTTATTTTACATACGTTGAGAACTTTTTGTAGGTTTAAAGTTATAGCTGACATGAAAGTTAAGTGGTAGTTATCCTTTGTTTTTGCATTTCTGTAACCTATAATCAGTTTCTTTATTTCTGCTTTCACAAGGGGCTCTTTCCTTTTTGGAACTTAAATTTAGCTGTGTTGAATTGTGTAGTATATTTTCAACATTTGCCAGATTTAAAAGAGATAGGATTGGGAATACACCAACTTTAAAGTACTTTAACCTGTCGCATATTTTGTGCCTCTCCCAAGTCAGGAATTTCTTACCTCCGTATTCATTTTCAGTTTACTTATTTTTGCTGGAGTATATAAGGGCTACTATTTCGGTGTACCTGTGTAAGATATTGTTTTGGGGACCAACTGCAGCCTACCTTGGGGTGTGAGTGTTAACTCATCGTTCATTGAAAACTTGAGTTGATGTATTCATTCCGGTGTGGTTATTGTCTCTGTTTTGTCTCTGAGTTTTTGTTATATCGAAGTTTTAACCTGTGATATTGTGTTAAATGAAGAAAATGAACACAGGCATGTTGTTATCTCCGTGCAGCTCATGCATATCATTGGAACGTGCGCATTCAGCATTTTACATCAATCTTATGTAAGCATCAAAGTAATTTGGACTGATTTCATTCTGTTTCAAATGAAAGTGTGATAGGATTTAGTAAAATTGAATCTGATACAAACATATCACTGATTTCAAGAGTTATGTCCCTTACGCTTTAATTTAAATAGTTTGTTTGATGTCAAATGTCTCGGAATATTTATTCAGTTATTAATGAGTTGTTTTTAAGGTCTTTCCCTACATGGAAAAAGCCTTTTTATTTTATGTCTTTCCTCATTCGTTATAATAGTTATTTCCCCTTTATTTACGTTCTTTAAATATGGTCCCTCTATATTTTTAAAGATATCATGATCATACTTGGTTCACATGTAGATATCATCAGATCATATGCTACGACTGAAACGGCTAAAAGCTTCCCTCTTATTTAAAGTTCAGCAACTAAAATACAGTCCGTTACCAAATTAAAATATCGATAAAATAAAACGTGTAGTGATTGTACATCAGAATGGTGTTTTACGGTTATTACGCACAGCACTGTGACCATACTTGGCTTGAAAGATTAGGAAAGAGTAATCAAGGGAATCAAGGTTATAGCGATAATCAAAAGAATGTAATCCAAGGACACGGACCAGACATGGAAAACAGACATACACAACAAAGAACATAAAGTAACTAAAATCATACATACAAAGTAACAAAAGTAAATGAGCAACTCGGACTCCAATAAAAACTGGGAGCATGGACCAGGTGCACCGGTAGGGTAAGCGTCCCCTGCTTTTCTAGAAACACCTAGAATTCAGGCAATTAAGTATCATCCTGTGCTGTGTCTGAAGCGTCTGTTTTTTTTTATTCGGATCTGAAGCTTTTTATCGCTTTATATCGCAAATTGGTGATGCCGCTATCAACCAATGAATATAGGCGTTACATCGGAGCGCATTCTTGTCGCCTCATTTCGCGAATTTGTGATGCCGCTATCAACCAAAGAATATAGGCGTTACATCAGAGCGTTTTTCAGCTGTATTCAGACGATGAACATGAAATGGATGATCTCATGAACATGAAATTATGATAATGAAATGAAAAATAGGATGGGACACAAGGATAGTAGGATCGAGAAATTTTGCTTACCACTAGAAACAGGGAGGGATGAGAAGGCTCAAGCATTTTAGCCTCCTGTGGCGGAGCGCGAAGGCTACTATTCCTATCGAATACCACAGCAGGGTTTGTTAACGTGTGAGAAACGTGGCATCTTTCCCAACACGGTGCACCACTATGGTTTGCGGTCAGGTTTTCTGTATTATAGCCTGAAAACCCCAGCATGTAACACGCCAGAGGTACACTATTACACCACCTGGGGCCCACAACCCAGTTGCTCTGAGGTCTGAGCGTCATAGCCCCCGGCTAGTTTTCTTAACTTTATCTAGTCGCCATTTTCGACAAGCTTAGCGCTGCTGTATGCCTATTCTTTTGACATTCGGACCTTTACAGGGCTCTTCAATACTAATAAAAGATTTTTACATTTCGAAAAAAAAAATCTTGCATATTAATGAAAATTCTTGCATTTTGATTCCAAAAATCTCGCATTTCAATAAATAATCTTGCTCATTGATAAAATATTGCACATTAATGGCAAAATCTTGCTTCCTAATGTAAAATCTGATGTAAACAAATGCATATCAATTAAAAAAAATCTTACATATTAGTAAGAAAATCACTTGCAATATACATAACGTTAATAAGCTAAAATATAAATATACATATATTTCGCAGACAAAAACATAACAATTCATTCCTCTGTTACCTTGTATTCAAGTAAAGGGCATAAGTAAATTCTCATGTTGCTTAACATAAAATTAAAGGTATTTCAGGAATGTTATATTTTTACGGTCTATGAAGAAATAACCTCAATCACGTGGTGCACATAAAATAACCAGTTTATCTTAAACTGTGCACCACAGGCATTGAGTTCATATCAAATAGACCAACAAATATAACAATTATTCCTCATAATTTAATTTAAGTACCAAAATTCAACGAGTAAATCATTAAAAAAGTTTGATGACGTCACATTTATTACAAAACTGATCATAGGAGATGGTAAAGAAAATTTTTCATTCAATCAGAAACCGTGTTACTTCAGAAATTAAATTATTTCCAAAGATCAATAAGAAACGTATTTAAATCTCCTGATTTGAAATGAAAGTCGTGTTAGTGGCTTAAGCGCGTGATTTTCCGTGATTTTTTGCTGGATATTGGTTAGTTACACACATGTATATGGCCGATAAGTACCTTGGTATCAGGAATAAGTAAATATAAAAATAGAATTTCTTATGATGCTGATAGGCTTCACTGTATATTCTTCACTGAAAGTCAATTTACATGGTCATGGTCTGTAACAGATGGAAAGAGTGAAAGGGGAGACAACTATGTTAGAAATGCTAGGAGTTTTAGGTTGCCAATGAGACAGTCATCCACAAAAAGCTAAACAACGAACAATTAACCCTCTACAGGTCTTCAATGGAGTTCAACCAATCAAAAGGCTTAGATAAAGGTCATTGTGGGGTCAGGCCCTAAAATGAAGTGAAGCTATTCATAAAGATCATGAAATCTAAAAAAAAAGATATTTAGAAAAAGCCAAAAAAAAAAACAACATAAGACATTTAAAAAAAAAAACACAGACAATTACTCGACTACAGGTATAAAGAGGTATTATCCTAGAAATTCATTAACACGGGGAAACAATATTTGACTTGCGTCCGATTTCACGTTTTCGACGTTTTCTTAATAAACTGATAGTTTTTCAAGCAGTAGTCTGTATAAAAATTGAATAGGAGTTAATTTTCTCATGTCAAACCCACGGAATTTATGTTTGTTTCTTCTTTTAGTGCCATTCTGTATAAGAATCAGAAATGGGTGGCACATCATAATTCTAAATGTGGTGTTTCAAATATATTCAATATATCTAGAAAACAGCTGAAAAGCTATTTAAATTTATCGTGAAGCTTCTGAGATTTATAGACATTTTTTTACTGTTTTCCGGCCATGTTTCCATAGCGCATTTCAACTAAATTTGACCTATACATATCTTAAAAAGCAAATTTTACAAACACTTTGATGCTTTTTTTCTGGTGGTATAATTAATTGGCTAATGTAATAAAATCTCTGCGTTTTTTTCCTTCATGTGCCACACCTTATACACATTTTGCCTGATTCTTAGACGGAGAAGTACTTAAAACAATTACAGAACACATAAATAGTCACACTGTTTTCATTTTGTTGTTGATCTTTCGAGGTAAAAAAAAATTAAAAAAAATAAATTAGATAAAAAAATATAGATTATGTATGAAATTGGAACTTTGTAGTGGGCTTTGAGTGTAAAATTCATAAAAAAAATACAGATCTAAATGCAGAAACGACCATCGTTACGTAAAACATTGCACATGTAGAGTGAAATAGCATAATTTGTTCAGTGCGTTTTTCTACTCCATTAATCCCCTAAACATGCACAGCACAGTGTTTGAATTTGATATGGACTGGTAGTTGTTTATTATTTATTTATTTATTTATTTTTTATGTTATTTCTGACTTACCTTCACACGAAATGTTATTTTTTTAAAGCAAACATACGGACCCAAAAACAGTGGCAAATAGGATGTGCAATCAAATCATGATAAATTAACGATTTAAGTAGCACTCCAGATAAGAGTTATGCGCAATTTGATTCATGGGTGAATCATTTTTGATATTTTGTTTAAATTGCCACAGTTTAATATTCCGTTTTTAATATAACCTGTGTTCTTAGAAGAAAAAAATATATAAAATGCACTGTCGATTTCAAAATTAAGGGAGATAACTCTGTAAATGGCACTCAAATACAATAGAATCTATTGGATTTACAATGTTGATTATCTCTTCAGAGTGGACAGATTAGAATGTTGGAGTTGTTGCCCTTTTATCACGTTTTTTGTGCTTTTTAAATGTTTTTACTTTCACATTTTTTTTTGAAACAACTAGACAAAATTCAATGAAAATTGATGTGATTATTCCTTAGATATGAGCGTGAGAAATCTTTACCTAAAACAAAACATGGCTGTTTATACAAAAAAAAATAAAAAAAAAATAAATGAAATGTTGCTTGTCAAGCCAATCGAGCGATTTAGGCTCCTTAGATCTTTTAGTAGTTGTTTAAAGGTTTAACTAACACCTCACAAAACCGAATCAATTTTGAAATCCATAATACCGGTTAAGTTTTGTTTTGTAGTATTTGAAATGGAGATTATAGTTTTCAGTAAATAATATTTGATATTAATGGAGTGAAAAACGCCAAGTGATCCTGAAACTTGATTGGTTAGCTTGACAAATTATATTCCCGTGATAAACCCAGGGATTTTATGAAATTAAAAATAAGTGAAAATATCTAATTATACATCATATGCAGGAAATAATTTTTTTTATGTGAATTCAAAGAAAAATAACAGTTTAGTTATTATCGTGTTATATTGATGTACAGCGTCACAAATGACATGCGTATTTGACTTCGATGGCGTGAACCAATTTCAATTTCTAAAAATTTACATAAATGAGATTGGATAAAACTCCACGTATGCACATTTGAATTGGTCTTCAGATACAATGATGAATGTTCAGAAATTTAATTTTAGATCTCTAAAATTGCACGTCTACGATCCATTTCAATTTACCATTCATCAACGAGAACAGGTATTGAGAAAATGTCAAAGAGACACCAGCCCCACCTAGATGAACATGGCAGGAAACATCTATACCACGCCTTACTTATTTACCCATTTAAACAAAACAATCCTGCGGATCCGTCCTTAAAGGTGAATTTGTAGGTCAAAGGTCATCTACCTGTTTCTATTAAGGATTCAATAGTCTTTACAGAGATATGGTTTATTAAACAAAACTAATCATTTCCTGTCGGTCAAATTTGAGTCTTATTTTGCATTTTTTCAACATTCAGTACATTTTATTTTTATTTTCAGTCCGCGCAAAGGTGCATCTGTCCTTGATGTCTCAGATGAAGCAAGCGGTTGGTTGCCAGTCATGATGACGTTCTGTGCTGAATAAAATAATCGTATTACTTTTCTAGTTTTGTTTGTATTAATTAAAAGTCCTGATATATCTTTTTGAAACCTGTCTAAACCATTTCTTTAACAAACATAATATATGTCTAAATTAAACATGAATAAATGTAATATCTGTCTAAACTAAACCTTGACTCAACAGAATATCTGTCTAAACTAAACCTTGACTCAAAAGAATATCTGTCTAAACTAAATCTTGACTCAACAGAATATGTGTTTATAATAAACCTTGAATTAATAGAATATCCGTCTATAGTAAACCTTTGATCAACAAACTATCTTTCTAAACGAAACATAAATCAACAGAAGGTCTGTCTTTTCTAAACATAAATCAACACAATATCTGTCTATTCTAAACATAAATCAACAGAATATCTGTCTAAACTAAACCATAAATCAACAGAATATTTGTCTAAACTTTGAATCAACAGAATATCTGTCAACACTAAACATGGATCGACAGAATATATGTGAACTAAATCGGGAAACAGAATTTTTGTGAAAATCGTTACACTGATTCAACAGAATATCCCTCTATACTGAACCTATGTGTGCCAGCTGATTACTCGTTTAATACTGTTGTTGTTTGTTTGTTTACTAGCTTAATAAGACAGACCTCAGGTAAGGGACGCAACCCTTTAAAATCATTGGAATGTTTGTAATCAGGCTCTTTATATCAATATGATGTAAGCATCAAAGTAGCTAAGATTGATTTCATTCAGTTTCAAGTGAAAGCTTCAAAGGCTTAAGTGAAATTGAATATGATACAAACATATCAATGATTTCAAGAGTGGCATCCCTTACCCAAGGTCTACCTCGTTAGATATTACTCATTTCATTTTAGAAATCTCCAATTATTTTAACGTTCATGTTTGATAAGTCAGTGGTTTAACAACGCTGCTATAAGTACATAGCGTTTCTAAAAAAAAGTAATATGTACATTGCCGTTATATTACAAGTTAAATGATTTGCAGGCATACTGACAGTGTCAGTACGATATTGGGAGTTACATACTAGCCACGTGACACCTTGAGAAAACTGGAAGCTTGATTAACCTAGACATTTTGTGAAATAATTTCTAGTGAAATGAAACCTGTCTAAACGAAAACTCAAGGGGGTAGACTTGGGGTAAGGGACACAACTCTAACTGGAACGTTCGTTATCAGCATTATACAACAATCTCATGTAAGCATCATTGGACTGATTTCATTCTGTTTCAAATGAAGGCTTGAAAGCCTTTAGTGAAATTGAATGTGATACAAACATATCACTGATTTTATGAGTTATGTCCCTTACTAGGTCTACCTCCTTAAATTAATAGACCAAACCTGAACCAAACCCGAAATATGTTTGAATGAGACATATTGTGTAATCACAAATACTTATCCCGTCAGATATATGCTGTAATATTTCTTTTCGTATTTTTTTTGTTTTGACTTCATTACTTACAATCAACTTTACACTTACGATATTTTGTGAAACTTACAACATGGCAGCAATGTTACATGCACCTCAAAGAATATGGAACGAATAAAATGATCCAATACTAAAGCAATATATTCCACGTAATGTTTCCTTAGACAACACAAACACATATAATACTGGGAAACCTGTTTTGGACTTAAAATGAACTCGTTTAAGGAGGTAGACCTAGGGTAAAGGACACAATTCTTACAAATCAGTGGAACGTTTGTGTTCAGAATTTTACAGAATGTCATGTAAGCATCAAAGTAACTTGGACTGATTTCATTCTGTTTCCAATGAAAGCCTGTTAGGCTTTGTTGAATTGAATATGATACAAGCATATCACTGACTTCAATAGTTATGTCCCTTACCCTAGGTCTACCCCCTTAATACTGGTGTTCACATTGCCAAGGTTCAAATACATTGAAATTGATATACTGGTAATTTTAAAAGAGCCTTGTTTACACAGGCTTTCGGATTTATCAAGATTAACTTTATACATTTTTAACTGTATATAAAGATTTTCAAACAACGCATTGAAATCCCCAGGACTAGTAAAGCTTTTCTGTTATGTTTTTGAAAACTCCATTTTCTGGTATAATTTGGTCAGCGTTGTTTTAAGAGAAGTTTTTCAGTCTGGTAGTCTTTAGATCAACTGCTGCTTAAAGAGAAACTGGATGATTTTCATACTCGAATTTACTTCAGCCTGTTTACAGTTTTTTTTTAAATTTTTTTTTAATTACTCATAACCTCATTCAAAAACTTGCAATTGTATTCATGTCGTTCCGTACTACAATTCTCATACAATTGCTTCTCATTCTTACCTTCGGGACCGAAATATTTCCATATTTATTTTTCTGATTTTGCACTGTACGTATTATTTTGAGTTGTTCTTTATAACCTCAAAATTGAAGGGCTAGAATATTTAAAAAATAAATATGGTAATATTTAGATCTCGGAGGTAAGATTTAAAACTAATTGTGTGAGAGATGTATGACTAAACAAGATGAATAAAATGGCGAGTTTTTTCAGTTTTTAGTGGCGTCCGAGTTGCTCTTTGCTTTTGTTACTTTATATCTATTATTTTAGTTACTTTATGTTCTTTGTTGTGTATGTCTGTTTTCCATGTCTGGTCTTTGTCCCTGGATTACATTCTTTTGATTTCTGCTAGAACCTTGATTCCCTTGATTACTGTTTGAAAGGAACTCACAAGTAATTAAAAATTAATTCAAAAACAGGAGAATTCGAGTTCTGTATAAAATATTCCAATTATTATGATATATATGAGAAGTTTTAAGTACCAGTCCACATAAAATTCAGACACCGATATAACTGATTCATGGTGTAGAAAAACAAAACAAATAATAGTTTTTCAGTCTACACATGGTATATGTTTATAATAATCATTTCTATATTCAGATCTGCACATTTGAGAAAATCATTTCCCACTATAATCAACCAAGTGGAACCAATCAAGAACGATAACTCTTGCAAATTGCCAATTTCATGTACAATCTATATAATTTTTATCTCAAAAACGCAACCTCAAAATGAAAAAAAAAAAAAAAAACAAACACTGGTTATATAGTCAGTAACTGTTTCTGAACAAAAACATTAAACTGAATTCGATGGGTTTTTGACATGCATTATTTACCTTCTGTCTGATTTTTAGAAAGACTGATACTTAAAGAGATGTGAAGGAGGTAGACGTAGGCTAAGGTGCAAAACGTTTAAAATCCAGGGCAGTAACAAAATTACCGAACTGATAAAATCGAGGCAGTAGTCAAAAGGAAAGTCCGTACAACAAATGGCAATATCGGGGTAAAACCCGAAAAGTTGGAAATCAACACAATGGTACATGAATTTCAAAATGAAAATTGCGCGAAACCTCCCACTTTCATTTCCATGATTAATTGGTTGTTGGGGTTTAACGCCCGCGCAGCAAACGTTCAGCTATATTCAGGCGATGCACAAAAAATGGATGATAAAAATGAACATGAAATGTTGATGATGAAATGAAAGAAGGGATGGGACACAAAGATGATAGGGTCGACAAATTTTGATTGCCACTAGAAAAAGGTTAGGATGGGTAGGGTCGGGCAAATTAGCCTCCTGTGGCGGAGTGCAAAGGTTCCTACTCTTATCGAATACCACAGCAGGGTTCTTTAATGTGCGAGGAACGTGACATCTTTCCCAACACGGTGCACCACCATGGCTTGCGGTCAGGTTTTCCGTATTATAACCTGACAACACCCGCATGTAACACGCTAGGGGTACCCCATTCCACCACTTGAGGCACACATCCCAGTTGCTCTATGGGCAGAGCGCATAGCCCCCGGCTAAGGTTCTGAGCACTATTTAGTCGCCTTTTACGCCAAGTGTAGCGCTGGTACAGGCCTATTCTTTTGACACCCAGACCTGCACAATTTGGTACTTTATGTAAAGCATCCCACATCACTCTCGTGTAAGCATCAATGCAATTTGGATTGAATTTTATTCTATTTCAAATGAATGCTTGAAAGGCTTTGAAGAAATAGAAAATGATACAAACATATCACTGACTTCAAAGGTTTGATGAGATTGATGATGATGATACAACAATATCACTGATTTCTTGAGTTGTGTCCCTTACTCTAGGTCTCAGGGTTCTCAATAAGTGCCAGCGACTGGCGATTTTGCCGTCTATTTTGACACTGGCACCGGCTATTTTGTTGATAAAAAATTAAATTGAAAATAAAAATGTTTGGTCATTTCACGTTTTATACATAAAAAATTGCGTCAGAAACTTTCGATTGTGGTATTTATTTTAATGCAGATTATTTCCTTGATAACTTCATTTTTTTTGTCGTGATTGGTAGTACGAATAAAAAAACTTCATTCGTGGTTAATTCGACGCTTTTGTAATGGATGTGATCCTTTTTTTTTAAACGCAGTACTGATTCCGTATCACGGATTCCTTATGTGGGAAGTTTTAAAACAAATTCATCGCTCATTTCGGGCCTGAAGGCCCACAATGGGGCCACCTCCTTTTAATTTTCTTCCACCTACTTTAAAACTTATTGAGAACCCTGGGGGTATATTTCTTTAAATCAATATCACACTGAATAATAGTGATGTCTCTTCAGTCTCATAATAGAGTTATCAGTAAGTCAATTAACACCTCATTTTTTCTATTCTGTCATATAACCTTCTATAGCAGAAGGTGATATTGACCAATGAATGATATTTGCTTCTATACTTTGTCACAATAAAGCAGTTAACAAATGGCATTTTTTTTACCTAAATGAAATATTTGGTATAGGAAGGTACTGTCATAGACAAACCTTGAAGAAACGGGAAACCTGTCCAAACTAAATTCCCTGCAAATTCCCGCGTTATCAATTTTAAGTAACAGTCATTGTAAGAGTCATGTAAATTCTGTACATATGATACACCCCCCAAAAAGGTTACACATTTTTATTTTTGTTATTAAGTTGCTTTATAGGTTTATATGATGAAATGTATAATTATTCATTCCAATCCTGGCTGCTCTGAGGAGATAATCCACATTGAAAATCCAACAGTTTCTATTGTAAATTCGGGTAATTTTAAGAGTTATCTCCCTTAATTTTGAATTCTACAGTGCATTCTATATTTTATAATTTTTCCCTAGGAACAGCGGTAATTTGAAAAAAAAATATGTTAATTTCATTTTAAACAAAACGTCAAAAATAAAAATATGCAGGCTTTCCAACCATAAATTTCAATTTGCATAATTCTTAGATGGAGTGCTACTTGATACATTGTGCACCTGTATAAAACAAATATCTTCCAAAGAGGAATTCGGTTTAGGTAATTTTACTTTATTTGGTTTATGTACGTGCATAGAATATGATATGAAAAGACATGGCAGGAAACCTAAGTTTATTGGGGGTTCTGTTTATCCCTCATTATGCCAAAACGCCTATTAACAAGTTCTTCGTACTCCCGTTCTTATAGAGACATAGGAAATGTTGAAAGCACATTCAAAACGTCGACTGTTCTGCAATATTTTTAAAATGCAATTGACGTCACAATTTAGTGTGTACGTAAAAAATGCATGTGTGTTTTATAGGGTCGAAAAAAAAACTACGCTTAAATAATTTCTTGCCAGTTTTGATGTAATGTTGACGTTTTATTTTGTTCATTTCTTTTCCTTCTGTGCAGAAGAAGTTGTTCCCCTTTTATGCTGTAAACAGAGGATTACTAGTGACAAAAAAAAAAACAACAAACAAACAAACGTTAACATAGAACAACAAAAGTATGAACAAAACAATTCTGAAAATAGCTGAAATATTGCTGCAGGGACGTTAAACCCCAACAATCAATCAATCAATTTCCCATCCCTCCCTTTTTCTAGTGGCAATAAAAAAAATTGTCGACCCTATTATCCTTGTGTCCCATCCCTTTTTTTATTTCATCATTTCATGTCCATTTTATCATCCATTTCGTGTTCATCGTCTGAATATAGCTGAAATATTGCTGCTCGGACGTTAAACCCCAACAATCAATCAATCAATTTCCCATCCCTCCCTTTTTCTAGTGGCAATCAGAAAAATTGTCGACCCTATTATCCTTGTGTCCCATCCCTTTTTTTCATTTCATCATTTCATGTTCATTTTATCATCCCTTTCATGTTCATCGCCTAAATATAGCTGAAATTCTGCTGCTCTGGCGTTAAACCCCAATAATCAATCAATCAATCAATCAAATATTAGGCTTATATAAACATAAAACAAATCACCGATGCATTATGTACATTATTATTTTGTGGATAAAATCGGATATTTGAGACTTATCGCACGGAAAATTTTGACATGCAACTGAAAATATTAATTAGTTACTCTATTCTACCTCCGAGTATTCACTAATTAGGAAAAAAAATCTGGCAGTTATGTTTTTCATTGATTGATGTCTTATCTAACTTCCGTGAATTCTTCTTTATTTCTTTATAAAAATGATAGGTTTAAATCACAAAGTTTATGATCACAAACGATTCTGAGAGAATTAAACTGAGCAAGATACTTTCCATACCACCATACCACCAACCATATACCCCAATTGCGGGGGATATAATAATATGAAAAGGCCAAACATGCAACGCGGTCAAAATTGTATCAGGTCCAGCAAATTACAAATTTTAATTCTGCTGAACAATCGGACCTAATCCCCATTGTCGTAACACATAAGAAAGACCCCAGATTCACAGAGATTGCACTAAGTGCAGGAATGTGTCTGATTCGATTCTGAAAAACATAGTTAATTTGGTTGAACTTTTTATAATTATCGTTCCTCTTACATGTAGCTCTTAAATTCTTGGATGAGATACTTTCTTTAAAAATTCCTATAGTGACTTTACATTATCTGGTGGATGTAACTATTTCGATACGTGTTTCACTAAAATCCAGCCATTTTTTCAAGAAGAAATTCTCCTTTCAGCATCCGGGGATATCTTTTGTGTAGTGGAAATTGTCGAGTTCCTTTTCAGTGCATTTCAATGAAATTGTAACCCAATGGTCCAGCATGATAAGGAAATTCTTGTCTGTTAACCTTGATTCAAATAGTCAAATTCAAAATGATGGTTTCTTTTTAATACCATGATTCACGACTGTCTGATTCTTAAAGGGCTAGGGACTGACATTTAAACACTCAATGATTAAATGAATTGAATCAGTATTTACAGACGAAGAAGCTGCAACATGTGAGAAATATGTTGTTTACCATGCCGACAAAGCTACTAACAACATTGTTTTTTTTTTTGTTTTTGTTTTTTTGTTTTATGTTTTTGTTTTTTGTAAACTGCATTACTACATGTACGAATGCTTAATAAAATATTTTGGAATCAATGATACTACTAAAAGTCTGGTTAATTCTAGCATAAACGCATGTTTATGACTTCTTTGAATATTCTTTCAACAGAGGAGTCTGAGGACTTACCGTGCTTTTATCGTTTTCCTTGACCTTTGAACTCATAACATATGCCTCATCTATATGAAATCGCACACACAAGATTTGAAATCAATCCATAATTTGGGATCTAAGAGAGTAATCAAGGGATCCAGTGTTTTGGCGGAAATCAAAAGAATGCAGTGCAGCGACTACAGACGAGACAGGAAAAACACACAGACACAACAAAGAACAAAAAATAACTAAAATAATACATACAAAGAAACAAAAGAAAATGAGCAACTCGGACTCCACTAAAACTGGTAACATGAACCAGGTGTACCGATAGGGTGAGCGTCCTCTGTTTTCTTAAAACACCCTCCAAATTGCTCATAAAAAGTCAAGTCGAGGGTAGACGAAAGATCAAAGGAAAACTATCACATAATTGCGACGAAATTTTCGATGAACAGACGGACAAGGTTATTCCGTTTGAACTCTGAAATAAAATTGCCGAACATGGATTAAATCCAATCAACAGGTTATCACGCATCCGTTAACACTATACTGTCCACTGTCCACCAGAAACGGTGGGCACGTGGACGTCTGTCTACTGTGGGCATAGCGTGGACAACTTGATTTGTCCACGGTGGGGGAGTGAAATCGTCAAATATAGTCGTTAGCTGTAGTGTACCACTAACTCGTTGAGTGGGGCTATAATTATGGAACTTTCAATATTAATATCATATCTCACCTGGCATATTATTCTTGAATGGGTTTTCACCATACATTGACATTAAAGAGGTAGACCTGGGGTAAGGGACATAACTCATGAAATCAGTGATATGTCTGTATTATATTCAATTTCACCAAAGCCTCTCAAGCTTTCGTTTGAATCAGAATAAAATGAATCCAAGTTTACTAGATGCTTACATAAGATTGATGTGAAATGCTGAATACAAACGTTCCATTGATTTTTTTAAGATTTGTGTCCCTTACCCTAGGTCCACCACCTTAAAACATGTTAAAATTCAATGACTGAAATCAGAGTAAGAATATGGAGGGAATATCCGGGGTGAAAACAAAAAGTTTGCAATCGAAAGTCTGTAAATATTTGGGAAAAAGGGTAATTTTTAGAGGCAAAAATCAAGCCAACTGCAGTTACCAACATAACAGCATGGCGGATACAAAAAAAAAAACGATCGATATCTTTTAAATGTATTATTCTACAGCTTAGAAATTGCAATTTTTTATCATGACTAGGAAGGCGTTATTCCGCGAGTAAACCACATCTTTTTTTCTTTCAATGAAAAGCGGCGATTCATTGTAGATTGGATTAAGTTGGATTGAGAAATGTTTGTTGAGAAAATAATGTATGAAAACGACGCATGGCTGAGTATACCGACTGGAAACTAAATTCCAGAAAATTTCATGATAAGTGGGCAATTCTAAATGTAAAAATCATTACTGTTAAATATAAATATTAAGTTATCAACAAATATATAACATTAACAAAATATCCAATTTTTTGTAATTCCAGTCTATATTTTGCGGTATTATTTTAAATTTTGTAAAATTGACTTTGTAACATGCATGTTGTATGATCTACAAACTTTTTGCTTTGACCAAAATGCCGCTATCTCCTATACTAAAACAAATCATTTAATTGACCCAGTTACTTGAGGTAAAATCTAAAAATATCCGGTCCCCTGGAGTAAAACTAGACCACATACATGTACTAATATCTGAGTTCGCAAAAAAAGGTTGTTTCCAGAAAAAAGTCTTCATGATATTTAATCATTACATTTTTGTTCTGGTGCACATTTTGGTATTTTGACGGACTAATTCAAATACAGGAACTAAGCTCCCATAAAATTATATTTTGGAAAACGTTTGATTTTTTTTTATTTCAAAGATAACATAACTTAGTCTTAAATTCTGTACCATTCGCTTGTTATTCGGTCAAAGACCGGTGCGCCGGATAGATGATCACTAAGGAGGCGCGATGACTCTCGTTCTTCTGTATCCACTTTTAGTTAAGTACCATTCCTTATAAAATCCTGACACTGTCCAGTCTGAAGTGATTCATGGTGAAAAAAAAACCCACCGAACAAACATTGCCTTTTCAATAACAAAATCAAGAACAATAACTGTGCTGAAGTCGTGTACAATCTACATAAATTTTATCTCAAAAACTAAATGAAAAAAAAAACTATGAATGGTTATGTGATCAGTAAATGATTCTTAACAAGAAATAAAACTGAATTGAGTGGGTTTTGGACATGCATGAATCACTTTCTGTCTGATTTTTATACAGACCGCTAGTTAAGTAGCACTCCAGCTAAGAATCAGGCAAAATGTGATACATGTTTGGAAAGCCTACATATTTTTATTGGTGATATTTTGTTTAAAATGCTTTAGTAAGCAGAAATTAACATTTGGTTTTTCATATACCCGTACTCATAGGAGATAAAAAATATATAGAATGCATTGTAGATTTCAACATTAAGGGTGATAACTATGTAAATGATACTCAAATACAATAGAATCTACTGAATTTCAATGTTGAACAGACAGATCGGAATGAATAAATACACATTTCATAATATATACCCATAAAACAACTTAATTACAAAAATAAAAATATATAGCCTTTATTTGGGTGTATCACCTTTCTTTGATTTTGCATAATTCTTACACAGACAGCTATTTAAATCGAACTATCTTCTATTATTCTACTGTTGACATCATAATACCTCACTTACATTTACGTTGACGTCCAAAACAAGTCTTGGCACTGAATGTAAAGTTTTGGAACTTTGCCACGGTAGTACAAAAAATGACACTGTCAGTGACTCCGCCAAATTTTGAATGACTCTTTTTGTGACTGAATAGCTTTGATTGAACGACTACTGTTGTGACTGAAATACTTAGTTTTTGAATAAATAACTTCGGTTTGACTGAATGACTCTAAAAGTGACTGAATGACTGCTTTTGTGACTGAAAACCTTAATTTGTGATTAAATGACTTCGTTTCTGACTGAATGACATTATCAATAATTTGTGATAGAACAGTACCTAGACATTAACACTAATGATTAAATTGTTATTTTGAGAAAGGGAGGAATGTGTTGGTGACTTTAACAATTAGTATTGTTAATTATAAATTGAATTATATATGCTTGGGGGTATGGAACAACCAAAAAGCTATACAATAGCAAAAATACCTAAGGCTAAACAATTAAAGTGTCAGCAAAGGCACATACAAAATACCTCGGTGAATAACAAGTAATAAAGAAATGTATTGACATCCGGGGGACAATAATTAATTATACACAAATAATCATACGCAAGGCAGGTTAACTGGACACATGGGATGTTTATGTCCAGATGTACATTGAATTAAGGATATGTCTTATATAATTGAATAGTTAACTGGATACGTAGAATATATAATGAAAATAGTGAAAATCAAGTTTTTATTTTTTCTAAAGTAATTCCTGACCTAATTTTTACACCATAGGTTGTGTTTTTTAGCTGAATTTGAAACATATCCTTCATGTTATATTTTTTTTATCTCCTCCGATTTAGAAACATGTTTTGAAGAAAACACAAATTAATGAAATTCCCCCATTGATCCTATGTTAAAATACCTACCCACAAGGGAGAATACTCTCGCTTAATGGCTAAATTATATACTGTGGCCGCAGAATGTGAAAATATGGAAGACCTTGTATGACAACTTCAACTGGCTGTATTACAGTTAAACCAGTCTAAAAGCAGGAAATTTGTGTGAACCGGACATCTGATTGCGTCTATTCATATTGGTTTCAATACGTTCTGAATTTTTGTTAACCCAACAACTTCAGTAATCAAAATAAGTTCGGTTAAAAAAGTTTGACTATAACTCGATTTTTCATGGATACGTTTTCATCGTATGCATTTTCACTTTTAATGACATGTTGTAGGTAAATTTGTCTTCATTTCACAAATTTGATTCGTTTTATTTATTCATTTTTTTTTTTGTTCAAGTAAAATATAAATGCGTTTTTTTAACTGCATAATTTTACTACCGAAAAATAAGGTGGCTGTCAAAATCTTGAATTCTGATCGACGCATTATGAACAAGTACAACTCTGTTTCGTCTGAAATGCAAGAAAAAAAGTATTATGTAGATAAAAGTGGTTTTTCAATAAATTATCCTAGTATCATGGAATTCGATAACCATACCTTCGATTGAATGAAAATCTAAATTCGTTACACTAAACATTTCTTGCATTTGGGGATTATCAAAACCGAGAAGAGCTATAATCTTTGTCAATAAAGGAAAAGGTTAGCTTTCATTTACATTTAGGCAAATGATTGACCAAATAAATTATTGCGAGGTAACCCAGTTATTACTTTCAACATGAAAACAAAACTTTACTTTGTATTAGTTAAACAAAATGTTGTTTCGACGACCAGTTTAACGAGAAAGTATAGAAGATAGCATTTGGAATTGTGAATGACACCACTGTCGTTGACGAATTGAAAACCGGCGTTACTGTCTCAAATGTAGACAGACCTTTCAGTCACTATACATTTTTCACTGCTCCAGCTTAATTTTTCAGGGTTTTGTAAATCATTATTATTTACAAAATGTAACTGTGACGTCATTAGACTTTTTATAATAATTTTCTCGTTAAACTTTGGTACTTTATTAACACAAGTTTGTGTGCATCACATGATTGAGGTTATTTCTCCATTAAACCGGAAAAAATATCAGTATTTGCAAAGTATTTACACTTCCAACGTGTCAGTATTTGTAAGAATCAGACAAAAACATGGGGTAAATTAGAAACATGCATGTCAAAACCCCACCGATCTGACAATATAATTTCTCTCAAGTATGCTTTGGCTATTTGAAAAAAAAACATTATTTGATTTCTGCATCACTGGCTTTGCTCAGAAATTTTTCAATAGAATGTTTAAAAAGTGACAGAGTTATCTGCCCTAGAAATGTTCATTTTCAGTGCATTTCAATGAAATTGTAACTCAATGGTCAAGCAAGATATGGAAAATCTTGTCCGTTTTCCTTGATTCTGGTGGCACAGATAGTCAAATTACACTATCAAAATGATGGGTTTTCTCATACATTTCTATCATGTTTCAACCACTGCCTGATTCTAACAAGGACAGACACTTAATTAAATAAATGGGGGCGGGTTCGAACTCTCGCAAGGTTAAAAGTACATACACTTCTTCTGCATATTACTTAAATATGATATCGAATTTGGTTTTCCTCATTCCCTTGAAATTTGAGTATTCAATGGGTGACGCGAATATGTGATGACGTATTTGATAAGTGTGCCCCTGTTCTCTCGTGTTTAACCAATCATTTCCAGACTTTAATTGTTTCCAGTGGAGCGCAGTTTGGTCCATATTCCGATATACTGCGTTCTGTTAATTTTTGTTGATCTCAATTTTTTAGTGCTCTGTGATGTTTTGTTTTGTCAAATTAATAGCGTTGTGTTTTAATACATGTACTGATTAATTTAGTACCAGTCCATAAAAAATTCAGACACTGCTTATGGTAAAGTGATTCATGGTGTAGAAAAACCCACGGAACAAATAATGCGTTTTGATCTACACAAGCCATATTTACTGTGACAATAGTCCTTCCTGTATTTAGATCTGTACTTTGGAGAAAACCACTTAAATCAACCAAATCATACCAAATCAAGAAAGATAACTCTTCCAAAGTGCTAGTTTCATGTACAATCTTTATTTTTTTTCTCTTTAGTGCAACACCAAGATGGAAAACTAAGACTGGTTATGTGATAAATAACTGTTTCTGAACCGGCGCTTTGCCCACAGAGCAACTGGGATGTGTGCCCCAGGTGGTGGAATGGGGTACCCATGGCGTGTTACATGCTGGGGTTGTCAGGCTATAATACGGAAAACCTGACCGCAAACCATAGTGGTGCACCGTGTTGGTAAAGATGCCACGTTCCTCGCACGTTAAAGAACCCTGCTGTGGTATTCGATAGGAGTAGGAACCTTTGCGCTTCGCCACAGGAGGCTGAATTGCCCGACCATACCCATCCCCCTTTTTCCAGTGGCAATCAAAATTTGTCGACCCTATTATCCTTGTGCCCCATCCTTTTTTTTTCATTTCATGTTCATTTTATCATCCATTTCATGTTCATTGTCTGAATATAGCTGAAATATTGCTGCTCGGACGTTAAACCCCAACAAACAAACAAACAAACAAACAATCAATTTCAACAAAGCCTGTCAAGCATTCCTTTGAAACAGAATGAAATCAGTCCAAGTTACTTTGGTGCTTACGTGAGATTGATGTAAAATGGTAAATACAAACGTTCCAATGATTTGTAAGAGTTGTATTCCTAAAACTACCCTATAATTGACGTATTGCCTATTTTCTATGTTTTTTTCTAAAAATACACAAAAAATGTAATACAAAGTTTTTGACATGAAGTGCTATTGTTCCTGATAACTTCTTTAATCTATTCATTAACGCAAGAAAGGGAATTTTAAGAATCATTCCATATGAAAATTACGCAGTAAGCGACAAATAGATATCAAAAACTCTCATCATTTTTGTAGTTCACAATATCAGTCTCCTGTTATAAACTTTATATTGATTGATCAATTTAGCCTCCCTCCAAAGGTTCCTACTCCTATCGAATATCACAGCAGGGCTCTTAAAATGGGAGGAACGTCTGGTCCTTTGCCCCTGGATTACATTCGTTTGATAACCGCTTTAACCTAGGTTCTATTGATTACTCTTATATATTATTAGAACTAAGCCTAATACTCACAATATCAACTTCACACAGAGCTTTTTGTGCTACAGTGCAGTCGTCGTCTCCGACAGTTGTCGTTCCAGCATTGGACACTTTGAAAGTGACACATTGGGTAGTGACCGCTTAAATACATATGATTAAAAACATTGAATGTATAGATAACATATATTGTCACCAGTGCAAGTTGAAGTATAAGTCTTAAGACAGGGGGTACATCATATATGCCAAAAACCAACCACAATCTTTTAATTTTTTACTCAGAAACAATATCGTCCTCAAAACAATTTTAATTTGTTATCTTTGTCATGTTGATTTTTTCAGATAAAAATATCAAATAGTTTGTTCATGAAAATTTGCATTTTGCAAGGATTATCTTCCTTGATTTGGTTGGTGTATATTAAAGATAAGTGAATGTTTTCCCCAAACAATTCAGACCTGTATGCAACAAGGACAATATTAACGCAGAGATATTACGTATGTCTGCATCAAGAACAATATTTGCGCAGAGATAATACGTATGTATGCCAAAATAGAGAATTATCTGTTTAGTTGTACTTTTTGTACGGCATGAGTTACTTTACTATTCAGTGGCCCTTTTCACACAAAAAAAAATCGTAAGAGTAAAATTAGTCATAAGTTATGACGTCACAATGCTTCGATTTCCTATGACGTCATAACTTATGACTAATTTTACACTTACGATTTTTTTGTGAAAAGGACCACTGAATTTAACTTGTGTACAACATAATTTCAGGATTAATAGACCTTCCTTCTCAAAGTCAAGGGTTTGATGAAATAGTTCGGGCTTCACTCAGCTTGTGATCTGTGATCTGTATCTATGATTAAATCCAGTATTTATACATGTACATCATAACCCCTAGAAACAACCATCAAAGTGTTTGTAAAGTTTGTCTTTGTGAGATATTGATAGGTCAAACTTTATTGAAATGCAATATAAAACTTGGTAAGAAACGTTCCCCATCTTTATTCCTATACAAGCAATAAGAAAAATCTATTCAAAGATTTTTTAAAGATAAATTTAAATAGCTTCTTTGTTGTTTTCTAGATATGTTAAATTTATTTGTGACGAAAAAGACAAAATTAAACTACAATGAGGTCCTGTAATTGCTGGTTCGCACACAGTATTGTATTTAAGTAGAACACCAGCTAAGAATAATGCAAAATGTGATTGATGGGTGAAAATCCTACATATTTCTATTTTTGATATTTTGTTTGAATGTACTGTAGATTTCAAAATTAAGGGAGATAACTCTGTAATTGACACTCAAATACAATCAAATCTATTGGATTTTCAATGTTGATTATCTTCTTAGAGCAGACAGAATGGAATGAATTATTACACATTTCATAATGTAGACCCATAAAACAACTAAATTACAAAAATAAAAATATGTAGTCTTTTTGGTGTTGTATCACATTTTTCAGATTTTGCATGATTCTTACAAAGACTGCTACTTAAAAAAACATCTAAAGAGTTTCTAGTTGTTACTAAGTATCTTATTTTATTAAAAAAAGATTGTACATGAAACTAGCACTTTGGAAGAGTTATCCTTCTTGAAACTGGTTTATCATAAAAAAAAATAAAGATTGTACATGGAAGAGTTATCCTTCTTGAAACTGGTTTAAATGACTTACCTTTGGTAATAACTCCAAAAACAGGAACATCGGTAGGACCTCCAGAAGTAGAAATTATATCGTTGTTTCCACCCCCATCTAGAAGATCCGTGTATCCAACGTGGTATGGTGTATCTGGATCTAAAGTACAAGTATTTCGAATACACAATGGTTAAGTACCATTCTGTGTAAGAATCAGGCAATGGGTGGCACATCATATTTCTCAATTTGATCTTTGTTGCCTCAAATACATTCAACACATCTAGACATCAGCGGAACAGCTATTTAAGTTTATCCTGAAGCATCGGTGATGTAGATATTTTTTGACTACTTATATAAGGAAAAAGTTCGGGAAAATTTTCCCGCCATTTTTCCATAGTGCATTTTAACTAAATGTGTCCTATCAATATCTTAAAAAGGCAAACTGTACAAACATTTGACAGTAATTTCTTGAGATTATGAGGTATAAATGCTTGGATTATGGAATAAAATGTCTGTGTATTTTTCCTTCATGTGCCACACCTTATACACATTTTGCCTGACTCTTAGACGGAGGAGTACTTACTTATTGTGAGGACAATACTGCAAAATACAGACCGCCCTATGAGCTTTCTTGTTTATCTAAGCCTCGTCATATGACCTCGTGATTTCGCGAGAATGAGTCCTTGTAAAAAACGTAAAGATTTGTCATTTGGTGAGCTCTGGGTTCAATGTTAAGAGGAAAACATCTTTTTGTATAAATAATACCGATAAAAAATGACAAATATCTTTTCTGCATGATAAAGGTATGAAGAAAAAAACATAAAAAAGAAGATTTTGCATTGTTATACAGCGTTTCGAGTTTACCCGAAAGTGAACAGTAAAATGCATGTCGATCTTCGGTTTACAATACGTTCTACATCGGAAATTCCGGTAAAGAAAATGAAAGTAGAACGAGACTTACATACCCAATTGCAACCTATGGGCAGTCTACATTTTCGATTTTGACATTATCATCATTTTTTTCTGTTTATTGCATTGAAGAACTAAACATTAATATAAATTGATTCTTATTAAGCACGTTACACAGTGCTGTAAAACAACAAATTGGACCAATAGAAAATCAGTATCAATACCCACGTATTGCAAGGATTTCTGTAAATGCAGAAATTCTTCCGAAAAAAAAGGACTGACTTGCAATCATTTATACTCGTCCTTCAAAATTGAATTAACTGATGCATAAACGTTTCTCAAACTAGCAAAACTAACATATAAAATCGCAGTCTGAGTTAATAACTTTACCCTACCGGTGCACCTGGGCCATGCTTCCAGTTTTTTTATCGGCGTTCGAGATGCTCATTTGCTTTTGTTACTTTGTATGTATGGTTTTGGTTACTTTGTGTTCTTTGTTGTGTGTGTCTGTTTTCCATGTCTGGTCATATAGCCTCTCTGATAAAGTATGATTTAATAACTTAACGTACAGATTTGATAATCTTTTATTTTCGCACACAAGAGAAAAAAGTCCACTGAACTCCTAACTGTACTTTACAATTACCAATGCAGAAAACAAGGCAGATCGAGTGACATGGCATGGGCCGCAAAGAGTAAACTTAATCCCATCATTTTCTTTATTCTGATAACTAATTTTTATGTGAGAGAGGTCACAGATTTTTCTCTATCAAAAATGTATTTTAAAGTTCCCTAACAAATCAACAAAGTTTTTTAAAATATACAGACGAGTTATTTCTCTTAATCACAATGTTTTTAGTGTTTTAATGTATAAATCAAATTCAATCTTGCCATATCCTTTCATTGTAAATGACATTCATTTCTGTAAATGTTATTTTTGTTATCCCTATAAGATAGATTAATGGAAATCAAATTAAACATGAGCCACCGAAGACTGAGTTTTTTTATGGACATCTTTTCACGTCATCAGTTTCAATGGTATAGTAATAAGGTATGTAAGTCTCGTCATGTGATCCTCTGATTTCACGAGAATGGGTCTTAGTCAACCATTCAAAAACATTGAGATTTGTCATTAAAAGAGTGTTGAGTTCAGTGTTGAGGGCAAAATATCTTTCTGTGTAAAAAATACAGATAAAAATGACAAATAACTATTTCTACATGATAAAGGTATTAAGGAAAAACATAAAATAGAAGATTTTACATTGTTATACAGCGTTTTGAGTACCCGGATGTAAAAAATAAAATGCAGATCGGTCTTCGGTTTTCAGTAGGTTCTACGTCGTAAATTCCGGTAAAGAAAATGAAACTAGAACGAGACTTGTATACCCTATGGTATAGTAATTGTAATAAGATATATATAAATGTGATTTTTTTCTCTCATCAATACGTCTGGTGCTGCGTTCGATTTTATTTCATGTCTTCACCCAAGCTCCGAACAGCGTATGACGTTCATAATTCACTCTAGGCGCTGCAGCCAGCTCTCTCAGAAAATGCAAGAATCTTGCAAAGTCGAGGAAAAGTGAATGATTTTACGCGACGTTATCCGATTGTCAAACAACAATTGATTTAAATAATGTCCAAAAATTTCGAAATGCTTGTCTGCAGCAGTTAATTAGAAATGAAAAGAACGTCTGCCGCTGCGTAGATGTTGGTCTTTTTCAGAGGATTACACTTCAGCTACATTCAGGTTATGCCTTATCAACATTTTCAAATCAAGCTGGCGATTTCCCAAACAAAGTCTTAAGTGTATAAAAATATTAAGCAATTTTCTGTTGTGACGTCATTACATACGATCAACGTTTTGTGTAATTGACGCCAATAGTATGTATTATAAGGAAGCACATTTTACATATAATAAAAAAAACCAAATAAACAAAAACAAAAACTTGTGAAAACCGTAAATATTTTCGGCTTTAAATTATGTTCGCTTTAGACAAGAGTTCAGTGTAGCATAGTTTAAAATACAATTTTGACTTACTATTGAAAAATTGGAAATGGTTTAGACATGGTTTCATGTTATTCAGTGTTCAGTAATGACAGGTTTACTGTTTATATCGGAAAGAAAATAGAACTACGACTGCCTAAACAAATTTAAAAGTATGAACAAACCAGATTTGAGATAATCTTTGACAGCGAGTCCTTCCGTTGTGGTCTCAACGTTAACTAGATAGCCTCCAAGTTTGTGGCATTCAACCTAAAATTTTATACATTAATATAGTAGTACATGTATCACGTTAGAATCCTTTCGTAAAGTAGAATAGCTAGCAATAAGTCATTCAGTGCAACCTTTTTAAAACGAATCAGTGATATGTTTGTATCATATCTAATTTTACAAAAGCCTTTCAAGCTTTCCTTTGAAACAGAGTGAAATCAGTCCATGCTATTTGATGCTTACACGAGATTGATGTAAAAATGATGAATACAAACGTTCCAATGATGATTTGTAACAGTTGTGTCCCTTACCCTAGGTCTACCTCCTTAAGAATCAATTAAAATGATGTTTGGTAAAGACAGGTGTTCGGTTAATCGAACTTTAAAGTATTAATTGATATAAAAGGATAAGATGTCTGGTTTTTACCTTATTTCGAATTATTAAGTATTTGGTTCCGACAGCTGTCCTTTGTACGCACATTTTCACAAAAGATATGTCGTTATTTCACTTGACAAAAAACAATCTTTTAATGTGAAAGGTGCAGGGGCGTTAAGGAATTCCGCTGGTCTCATTTTGGAATTTGTCTCAGATTTTCGGGATCATAGGGCTTTATCCAACTGAATGTCTCAATTTTTTGTCCATTTACCCTATGTTTTCTTTTCTGATAATCATTATATACACCGTTTTGATTCATGTGACAAAATCTTTTCTAATCCATGTTGTTTTTTTTCATACTTTATGGAAGGTTTGAAGGTGCTCATGTAAAGTCAAATCAAAATCAAGAGGACTCCGTTTTTAATTTTCTACTCCCTTTTGTTCCCTAGAAAATTGTCAACAAATCTATATCAAAAGTTTGGAGGCCTGCAAATTAAAAATTGAGCAGCGGACATGCCTTAATCCAAGATTATGGCAACAAAAATCAGTCCAAGTTACTTTGATGCTTACGTGAGATTGATGTAAAATGGTAAATACAAACGTTCCAATGATTGTTGGATACAATATCAAATACTAGTGAAACCTGTCTGTACAAAATCGCTTTTGCACTTTTATTGGTTCTGTTTACCAAGGTTTGGAATGCTTTTAAATCGATAGCGAGCACAAAGTGAGCTCAACAGCAACGTGTGTGTACATCAAAATAACATTATTGAGATGGTTCCCAGGGATATTATCAGCCTAATCGGAATGCATTCGATAGTCAGCAGAAACAGCCATAAAATGGAAATTCCGCAGCAAGAAAATCAGAAATTTATACTCATCGAGATCAATAAACAAAAATAGATAAGAATATATTTATATTATTGAAAATATACAATCGTTTTCAATGCATTCCTCTATTTTTTTCCTGCTTCATGATATATTCATAAACGGAAAAGTTCGGGAAAAGTTGCTTGCTCTTGACTGTATTGTTCAAATCGAAGCATAACATTTCTAAGATAGGGAAGGACCCGTTCTCGTGAAATCACGAGATTTACATACCCTTTACTTCATAAAAACATTAGGCAAATACATCTTTTGTTGCTTTAGTTTATTGATATGTCGTGAAATTGGTGTCATTTAACAATGGAAAGTTTATCCCATACAAGTGCAGTACGTAGCGTATGTTGTGTTGATTGATTAATTGATTTGTGTTTAAGGAGGTAGACCTAGGGTAAGGGACATAACTCATAGAGTCAGCGATATGCTTGTATCATTTACAATTACACCATAGCCTGTCAAGCTTTCATTTGAAACCGAATGAAATCAGTCCAGCTTACTTTGATGCTTACATGATATTGATGTAAAATGCTGAATACAAACGTTCCTATGATTTTTATGAGTTGTATTCCATACCCTAGGTGTACCTCCTTACAGCCAATCAACCATATCTGCTATAACCGGGTGATGGACAAGAAATAAATTATAAAATGAACATGAAATGATGATGAAATGAAAAATGGGATGGATAAGACACGAGAATAATACGACCGACGAATGTTTTGATTGCCACTAGAAAAAGGGAGAGGGGGTAAGATCGACCAATTTACCGCCAAGGTTCCTTCTCCTTTCGAATACCACAGTTGACTTTTGTAACCTGCGAGGAACTTGGCATCTTTCCCAACACGTTGTACCACTATGGTATATATTCAGGTTTTCGTATTACAGCCTGACGATCCCAGCATGTAGCATATCAAGGGTGCCCAATTTTATCACATGGGGCACACAAGCCAGTTGTTGAATATGCAATGTGCTCACACCTTAATCGTAACTCGACAACGCTTTTTAAGATGAATACTAGTTCAAGGTCAAATTAAAACAAAAACGTCTCACTTACCAAATTTCTCCTCCATATTTGTGACTGTGTTGTCTTTATATAGCACTTGTTTGGGACTGTCAAACCAGCACCAGAAAGCTTTATGAAGTTACCTGGACAGGTCGGTGTCGGAGAACATGGTACTACGCAAACATAAAATTTGATTAAAACTACGATTAAGTAACAATTTAACTTTTAAGGATGTATAACTAAGGTAAAGGACACAACTCTTTCAAATCAATGGAATTTAACGTTTGTATTCAGCATTTTACATCAATCTTATGTAAGCATCAAAGTAACTTGGATTGATTTCATTCTGTTTCAAATGAAAGGTTGATAGGCTTTGATAAAATTGAATATAATACAAACATATCACTGATTTCAATAGTTATGTCCCTTTCACTAAGTCGACTTCCTTAAATGTATTTTAAACTTCGGTAAACCAAACATTTTTTACTATATTATTAAAGAGAAAAACGTTTAGTATCCATCTTGAAGAACCAGTTGTTTTGACGTTATATTATAGGGTTATGCTATGAGACATGGCAAATTTGGGATGGTAGAGTGGGAAGTTTATCTTGAGAGGAACTATACGGTCCTGTTGTATAGGACATGTAGAACAATTTATAAAGACTGAAGATATATTTAGAAACAGGAAAACACACGAATAACAAATATCCAGGGCAACATATACGTTTCCCATTTTAGCGTTCGTGCATCGTTTATTATGCGTTTACACATCGTTTTGCGTTCGTTTAAACCCACGATAAAAGCGTTCGTTTAAGGTAGTAGACCTGGGGTAAGGGAGGTAATCCAAATTGAAAAGATTTTAGTCACTATAGCGTTTGAATGACTCCAAATATGCAAGCTTCAAAGTGACACCGATGTTAAAGGGAAATAACTCCAAGAGCAACATTTGATTCTTTGGGCACAAAACAAAAATAGTGCAAACAATTTTAAAAAATAAAAAAAAAATCTATAAAGGCATTATGTGTGATTTGTTTCTTAAAAAAAGCAACAATTAGGTCACATTTTCGTATTTCCTCGATCAAGAAGCGCATTTGAGATGTTTTTTTTTCTCTTCGGCAATGATAAATAAGGAGAAGATCCTTTCATATTTCACTTTTCAGTAGAAAAAAATATTGTAACGTTTGACCGGACGAATAAATAGAATTAAATCAAAATGTAAGAATCAGACAGTAGGTGAAACATGGTATATAAAACCCCATCATTTTGATAGTGTAATTTGACTATTTGCACCATCAGAATCAAGGAAAAACAGATAAGACGTTCCATATCATGCTGGACCATTGATTTCATTGAAATGCATTGAAACAGAATATTTCAAGGGCAGATAACTCTGTCAAAAGCCTCATTTTTCTAAGATTTTACTGAACAAATTCTGAGCGAGTCCAATTATGCAGAGATCAAACAATGGTCTTTTCAAATATAGAAAGCATCCTTGAGTGATATTGTATTGTCAGATCGGTGTGGTTTTGACTTTTTATTCTGATTTCCCCCCACTTTGCCTGATTCTTACGAACACTTACACTAACAAAATACCTGGGGTTGTGCAGACGGAAGCCGCAGGAGTCGTACAAACTGGACATGTACTCGTTGTTATTCCTGTTATTCCTCCAGAAGATGATATGGCGGAGGTTGCAACTAGCAGGAGAGCCAACGGTGCTAAACGATGGAGAATAAAAACGTTAAAAATTCAAAGAATAAGTAGTTGTTAACGTTGCATACATATTTTTGGGAATTAAGTAGCACTCCAGATAAGAATCATGTAAAATATAATGCATGGTTTGAAAGCCTATATATTGTGGCTACATATTTTTTGATATTTTGCTATGTTAGTATATAGAAGTTAATATATGGCTTTCTCATATAACCGTTGATCTCAAGAGATAAAAAAAATCTATAGAATATACTGTAGAATTTAGAATTAAGGAAGATTTATATTGGATTGTCATCATATACATACAAAATAATTTGTATCTTATATAACATAATTTGATTGATTCTTACAAAACGTATTTAAAACGTGTACATATGGTTATTTTACATATAAGGTGGAATCTGTGATCGTTCAATGTTTACAAAAATTATGTGGAATACAAATGACCTTTATGACGTCAAAATGATCTTATAAAAAAAATTCAAACAAAGACTTATAAATCTGCCTACTTATCCATAAAATAATTTAAAAAAAGGGATAAAACTCCGCTTATTGATACAAAACAAGAAAAATCTCAGATACCCTCCTGTAAGGTACCAATGGTCTGTTTACAATATTTACAAGTCAGTCTCATATCAATGGACTGTTTACAACAGCTGTCTTTCATGTAATGACTTAATAGATGAATAGATATCAGGTAACAATGCTATGCATTCTAAATGTACGTATATGGAATTCAAATGACTTTGAAATAGTTTTAATCTTTAACTTCCTATGTATTTGATTCTAATGTGCTGATGACATATTACTCAATACACAATCATGTATAACATACCGAAATTTCAAAATTTTTTATATATATTTGTTAATCCAGAACATGTAAAAAATATTTGTACAATGACTTACCGAGTAGACTGAATCCTGCTCCGATACCAGTCCCCGCCCCTACAGTACCAATACCACCAACGTCACTTACAACTATTGGCTGACCGACAACATTGCCACCAAAACCACCAAATCCAAAACCACCGTCAAAACCAGTAGTACCTATGCCACCGCCAAAACCACCAGTTCCAAAACCACCGTCAAAACCAGTAGTACCTATGCCACCGCCAAAACCACCAGTGCCAAAACCACCGCCAAAACCTGTGTTACTAACATCATCACCAGTTAAATCTTCGTTAGCAGGAGTTTGAATCAAAACCTGTTGAGCCATCCTTAAACAAAAAATTCTGCCCGCTGTTACTAAAAGTAGAACTGGTTAATGATGGCGATCCGAATCAAAAGTAGTTCTTTCGAGGACAAACGACTGATCATGTTCAAATTAGGATTTCCCAAAACCTTTAATTTAACTTGTATGAAACAAAAAAAAATAAAAATTATATATAAGGTTGGAATAGTAATGAAACAGCAATAAGGTCCCGTTTACATTTTTAAAATTTTTATCTGTACTTATAACTGTATAATCGTTTTTTTTGTTTTTGTTCGTGTTTTTTTTCACTTTTCTTGTCTTACTGGATATATACTGGATGCAGTAATCAAGGGAACCGATATTCTAGTGAAAAAAAAAACCAAATCTAAGTGTTTAACATCCAGATGTATTGATACGTTTTTTTAAACATTCAGGTGTGATGAGGTTTTGAATTTGAACATTCGAGCAGAAGTAAGCAGATTTGAATCTTGATTTTAACTTTTAATGATATTATGATAAAAGACTGTAGAGCCTACCTTATTGAGTTATGAATTGGCCAGGGTTTCAATCAAGACTGTCGTAATACTCCTGGATTATCATGTACTAAACAGTATATGAATTTATCTCGTAAGGTTTTTAATCAATGAACTTTGACAAATTGGCACGTATTAGTCTGTTTTGGACGTATGTTTTATTAATAACCTTTTGCCCAAAAGGAATTATCAGGTGTTTAGCATTCCGTCGTGTTTTTTTTTAATTTGTTTTTGGCTTTGGGTCGCTGTACAGCCAAATAAAGGAAGTTCACGAAACTTGTTTTTTTAATACATTTGATATACCTGTTGAAATAATATGAACCGTTGATCATGTAAACTCAAACGTTTGATTTTCCAGAGTGATTGTAGTTTTAATCAGTTATAGGTAGTCGTTACATGTAACTTAAGTAGTACTCCAGCTAAAAATCATGCAAAATATGATTCATGGGTAAAAAGCCTACATATTTTTATTTTTGATATTTTGTTTGAATTGCCATGATAAACAGAAGTGAACATTCAGTTTTTCATATAACCTGTGCTCTTAGGAGATAAAAATTATATAGAATGCACTGTAGATTTCAAATTTAAGGGAGATAACTCTGTAAATGACACTCAAAACATTAGAATCTATTGGATGTTGATTATCTCCCAAGAGCAGGCAGATTTGAATGAATAAGTACACATTTCATAGTATAGACCCATAAAACAACTTAATTACAAAAATAAAAATATGTAGCCTTTTTGTGGGCGTATCAATTTTTTCAGATTTTGTATGATTTTTACCAAGACAGCTACTTAAGGACAGGTCAACGTAAAATTTAGACACTGTCAACGATAGAGTGGATTTATGGAGCTGATTAACACCACGAACAAGCAATGTTTTATCTTATCTGCAAATAACAATTTTTTTTCGAAACTGTTGCATACCTGCATATGGGTCTGTATTGTGGAGAAACCACGCAGTTACTTCCACTTGCATTGAGTATCAATCCACATAAAAATCATGCAAAATGTGATACGTGACTGGAAATCCTACATATTCCTATTTTTGATATTTTGTTTAAAATGTTATAGTAAACAGAAAGTAACATATGGCTTTTCATATAACCCTTGTTCATAGGAGATAAAAATATATAGAATTTTCTGTAGAATTCAAAATCAAGGGAGACGACTCTATAAACGACACAAAAATACAATAGAAACTGTTGGATTTTCGAAGTGGATTATCTTCTAAAAGCAGACAGATTGGAATACATAATTATTCATTTCATCATACAGACCTATAAAGTATTGGAGTGTATCACACAAATATGTAACAGACAGCTTTTTTTTGTTTACTTTATGATACATTAATACTCAAATTTTTGGGAAAAATTGGTGGGTTTCTTAGAAGAAATCGAATCAATAAATGATCTTTTAATGAAGAGCTAAAACACAACCGGCATATCTTTAACTTACATGTATGTTTATATTAATTCAAAATTATTTGAGTTCATTGCAAAATAAGATGATTAACATAAAGTTTTTCTTGCCAAAAATTTGACCAGAAATGACAAAAATTACAAAATATTTCTGAATATTGGTAAACTAGTCATTTTGGTGTCCTATCAATGTATGAATTATCAGAAATATTTTCTTATTCGTGGTGTATTCAGGTCTTTCAATTCCCAATTAAATCATGCAACACTTCATGATTTATGTTCAGTTGTATTTTAGCCAATAAAACCCTTTAACGCTTTTTCTCCTTAAAAAGTGTTTCACTAAAAGTCACTAAGTAAGAATTCTGTATTGTGCAAAAAAAAATAAATAATCGATATTCAAACATACAAAATAACTAAAAACTCATTGCTTACATTTAGAAGTTCTAAATTTAAAAGTACAAGTGCAAAAACACTATACCTATTGTTCAAGAATGAAAACTTAAAAAAAATAATAAATTACACTAAGTCTTTTTTTATGCATCTGCTTTTGATAACTGGTGTTTGTGTTTCTGGTTTATTGAAACCATGAGCTCTATCGGTTATTTGGGGTTGATAGTGATTGATATCTAAGTCTAAAATTGTTTACTTACGTAAATCAATGTGCTTGTGTGACTCTACTTTCGTATTCCATTTTAAGGTTAAAACCATACGCTATTCATTCCAATGACCGCCGTTGATCTGCTTTCTGCGAAACTGTGCAAGCGGAAATATTTATTTTGAATTGAGCACATTTGAACAACTGTCAAGATTTTCATAACCTGAAAGCAGTTATTAGACGAATCAGAAAACAAAAAAAAATCTATTTACGTAATAATACTTCGTATTTACTAATAAACGTGTCTTTCTACAAATTTCGCTTCATTGTGAGACTTTTTGTCATATCCGGGAAATCGGTTATTCTTATTGGCTATAACGTGATCATGTGATATTCTTAACTTAATATTTGCTTATATAGAGGTATACTCGATAAAGTTACCCGTGGGCAATGCTAATGCAGCTCAGTGCATTATCAACATTTCAAGCAATATCAATGTCCCTTGGGCTGTCAATTTATCGTGATAATCCCATGAATACAAGCAACTGTTGTACAATTTAAACCATACTGCTGTGTCCGAGTCTTTTTGTCAAAATGGCGTCATCTTCTGGTTTAAGTATCAGTCCACATAAACTTCAGACACTGTCAATGGTAAAGTGATTCATGGTGAAAAACCTACCAATTAAAAGATGTTTTTGTTTTCAGTTTCCATCTGCTATGCTTTCAAATAACGATAATCATTTCTGCTTTCAGACGTTTTAGAAAATCATGCATTTATCTCCCACAAAGTCACTCAAATGAAGCAAAATCAAGAACGACAAATCTTGTAAATTGAAAACTTCATGTGCAATCTATATGATATTCATCTCAAAAGCACAACAAACAAATAAAAAACGAAAACTGGTGGTGTTATCAATAACTGTTCCTGAAAAAGAATTAAAACTGAATTCGGTTGGGCTTTGACGTGCATGAACCACCTTCTTTCTGATTCGTAGAAAGACTACTAGATAATCTTTTATTATATTCGACTATTCAACTGTTTGCATCCAAAATATATTCTTAGAAAAACAAAAGTTATTAACCATGAAGAAAAAAAATCTCGGAAACACATTTTATAATATAATTGAAAGGGTTATAAAGGGTTGCAAATTATAATCACGAAATAGTAAATTATAAGCGCACATATTTAAACATCATTTGGAAACGTAATCGAAGATGTCTTTGAACAAGTTTTGTATTGAGATATTTTGCCTGGAACAACACGGGGAAGGGTAAACCAGTTTAAACTTCCGGTTTTGATTGACGATAAAAATATCAAAAGGGAATGTCCCGTAGCTACATACAGTATAGAACAGGATCGTGGTCAAAAAGTACATTTTGTAATTGTATAAATATAAATCATTCCTGGTGACATACGAGAGTGTTTGAACACCGTATTACTGAATAGTTTTCGATATAAAGTCTCAACTTCCCCAAGAGTTTTACCTGAAATGAATAAATGTAATTTAAATCAAAGCTTTTGAGAAATAATATGTTAAGTAGCATTCCAGATAAGAATTATGCAAAATGTGATTCATGCTTGGAAAGCCTACATATTTTTATTTTTGATACTTTTACATAAAATTCATTTGAAATTATCATGTGAGATTCATTTCAGGAGAACTGCACTTAAAAACCACACAACGTTAAGCTCCATTTATATGAATTTGTGTTAACAAAATAATTAAGTGAAACACTGTGAGTAAAGCTCACTAATGGACATCTACTTTTCCGATTACAGTAACCATATGATAAACATATAAAAAAGTTGTTTAACGAGAAAATGATGTTGGTGAAATCGAAGGCTCCTTATCATTCAAATGTTTTTGTCAAAAAACATATCATATTCAATTTCATCAAAGCCTTTCAAGCTTTCATTTGAAACAGAATGAAATCAGGACGAGTTGCTTTGATGTTTGCATAAGGTTAAAGTAGTATGTTGAATGCACATGTTGCAATGATTTGTAAGAGTTGTGTCACTTACCCTAGGTCTACTTCCTTAAAGACAAGATACAATAACAGGTAAAGTATTCACAAGTAAAGGATCCAAATGTATGAAACCAAATATGGATGCATAGTTTGGAATAAAATTTTAGATGAAACATTAAAAAACAATTGATCCACGGAAGTTCATATAAAACTTATTTACCGGATATAACATATGACGATATGTGATATGAATTAGTACACTAAACCACCTGTATCGCACGAGGATAACGAATATTGTTGAATAAACATTACTGTGCTCTTTCTTTTTGTTCCCTTTTTCAGTAAAATAGATAATGAAAACACTCTGTGTAATAATCGGACAATAGGTTGAACTTCATTTTTTTCTCAATTAGTCTTTTTTTTTGCCGTATATAAATGCCGTGCATCTAGAAAAACAACCGACAAATCATTTTGAATTTATGCTGAAGAATCTGTGACGGAGATGTATGTTGACTGCTTTTATACGGAAAAATGCTGGAATATTTCCCCGCCAATCTCCATAGTGAATGGACTGATTTAGAAACAGTATTGCATACTAGGATTTCCATTGTTCATGACTTTCTTCATTGGTCAAAATGTGTGCAACGACGCAACAAGAGGACGGACAGAGTTTACAAACAATGTTACATTCTTAACAGTTATTTGCACAATCGTAACACCAAATTATAGAGTTTTATGTACTTTCTTTTTATCAAAGCGTAGCTTGTTTGATGTAGTTGCATTAAACTACATTATTTTAAATTCCAACTTTTGAACTAACATGTCTACTTAAAATATATCTATATAAATTAATTACTGAAGACATTGTATGTTTATATATATTATTAACAATTGTTTAGTAAGCAATAGGCTTTTTTATACATTAAAACAATTTAAAAGTCAGTTTCTGTAAGAATCAGGCAGTGGGTGAAGCATAGTATAAAAACCCACCATTTTGATAATTTAATTTGACTATTTTCACCATTAGAATCAAAGAAAACAGACAAAAGTTTTCATTTTATGCTAGCCCATTGATTTACAATTTCATTGAAATGCATTGAAAATGAACATTTCAGCGGCAGATAACTTTGTCAAAAACATCATTTGTCTGACATTCTATTGATTTTTTTTTATCTTTACCAAATCCAGTGATGCAGAGATTACATAATGATCTATTCAAATAGAGAAGATATCCTTGACTGATATTTTATCGTTAGATCGGTGGGATTTTGACATGCATGTTTTGGATTTTTCCCATTTTGTCTGATTCTTACAATTAAAAACAAAAATTTAAATAGAAACAAATCTAACATTTTAAAATGTTGTGACATAGGTAAATATCTGATATGCAAATACCGGTAAGGGTAACAGCAGGGATACAACTCTTACAAATATTTGGAACGTTTGCATTCAGCATTTTACATCAATCTCATGTAAGCATTATAGTAACTTGGACTAATTTCATTCTGTTTCAAATGAAAGCTTGGTAGGCTTTGGTGAAATTGAATATGATAAAAACATATCACTGATTTCATGAGTTCTGTCCCTTACTTTAGGTCTACCTCCTTAAATAAGGGTAACAACAAAATAACCGAACACTAATCCGATTTATAATCAAGTCCAAAATAAATCTGGCAAAACAGATATTACTCCATCCGAGCAGTTGGTACCGCTATGGTCCTGACTTGGTACAGGCACTTCGGAAGGTGGGTTAAATCTAAGTTTTACAGCGCGCCACACCCCCCCAATTCCACTGTGGCGTGACTATACCAGTGGTGATTAAAAAGCATTTGCATGCTATTGTCATGATCGGTAAATCAGCTCAAAAACATTTGAACATTTAAAACATGAAACTTGTTATGTATAACGTAAAACCTATTGATGTTACAAACTGTGGTAAATATTTTATTTGTCTGATTTTTTAGGTGTGGTTCGTACGTTTCCACTGATATTCAAAGTTTGTCAAACGTATTAGAGTTGTGGTTCGTTGTATTGCTTTTGGTGAACCCAAACAGCAATTAGGACTTATTGCTTTTATTTGTCGATGAATTTGTAGTTATATAAAATGAGTTATATAGGGTTATTGTATGAATATTGGGCAATATTTTGGTGAATATTATACGAGTAGAATTTTATATTGCACGAGTTTACAAATACAGTATACATGGGATAATGTTCCCTAGTATACAGCCAAATGAGCCACATATGATAATCATATGGTGACCAATTCATATGATAATCATACGATATTTAACATAAGATAGTCATAAGATTATCATATGATTCTCATATACTAATTTTGGCTTGAAAACATATGACAATCATATGTTTGGGAAAAACATATGACTCTCATTCAACATATTGACACTAAGCACACCATTAGTTTTACGGGGTTCAAATTAATCAGGTAAATTGACGTTTACGTTGATCGTCACTTGGGACCACCCCTAAATTTCTTTCTGTATCTGCCACTGTAGTACCACTTACGTCTGATAAAAGACAAATGTTAAATATCAAATTTTCTATACAGGTATTTCTAGGAAAGCAGAGTACGCTATCCTTCAGGTCCATCCCCTAGTTTTTACTGATTCACGAAAACTGATTTATTCAACGGGTCATAGTTTTCCTTTCCTCGCTTGTCTACCCCGGACTTGATATTTTATGAGCAACTCGGAGTGTGTTTTTAGAAAAGCAGACGACGCTTACCTTACCGGTGCACCTAGTCCATGCTTCCAGTTTTAAGTGGAGTCGGCTTTTGCTTGTATGTATGATTTTAGTTACTTGATGGTCTTTGTTGTGTATGTCTGTTTTCCATGTCTGGTCTTTGTCCCTTGATTACATTCTTTTGATTTGATAAATCGCATCTACCCCAAATAACTTGAGATAAAGGATAAAGTCAACCTCATATCTTGACCTACAAGGAGAGAGTTTCTAGAAAAACAGAGAATGCTTACCCTACCGGTGCACCTGGTCCATGCTCCAAGTTTTTAGTGGAGTACGAGTTGCTCATTTGCTTTTATTACTTTGTATGTATGATTTTAGTTACTTTGTGGTCTTTGTTGCGTATGTCTGTTTTCCATATCTGGTCTTTGTCCCTGGATTACATTCTTTTGATTACCGCTATAACCTTGGTTCCCTTGATTACTCTTTGATTAACGCTGTAACCTTGGTTTCCCTCATTACTATTTTAGTACAATCTTAGGTTGTCAATTTACTTTTGTATCTTTGTCCTTGTTATTTTGGTCATTTCATGTTATTTGTTGTGTGTGTGTGCGTGTGTGTGTGTGTGGGTGTGTATGGGTGGGTGTGTGCGTGCGTGCGTGTGTGTGTTTTCACTGTCTTGTCTTTACAGGTATTCTGTTGATTTCCGCTGGAATCCTGGTTTCCTTGTTATCTCTTTCTTTAAGATTAAACAAGTCATTTTCCTCTGTTTATCGATATATATGCTACTTTAAAATAAAAGATAAACGAAACAATTATGTAAAGATTGAAAAAAAATGTTTGCCTTGTCTAACACAAATCTTGGTTTTCATTGTTAACACCTACTTCAAGCCGTATCTACATGACTTGTGTTAACCCATAAATAAATATCTCTCTGCATGGACGTGAAATCACAGAGAAATAAATCAAATTAAATTGACTTCATGATTTGACGCATAAACTCCCAAAGAATTGATATCTGAAAGTTACATTTATAAACAGGTGAAAATGATTAAATATAAAGATATAAATGAGGTCTCACATATATACAATTTTGTACATACAGTTGATTGCATGTCTAAATTTAAACAATGATTTATCGCAAATCTAGTCTGATACTTTAAAATAAGGCATGGTTAAGTCATTATTACTTCTAAAAGCATTCTGTCATGTATTTACAAATATAGACTTCGAAAAGACTTATGAAGTACAGTCGTACGTAATCATAATATGTGTAACATTACTTGTATTTTAAAGAAAGGCTGTATTTACTTAAGAAAGTTTGCCATATCTATCTTCATATACCGAACGTCTGAATCAGCTTCCGGTTATTATCAACTGCCCAGCAGATAAGCCCATTGAAACCTGTCTAATTCAACTGAACATTCTGATTATCTGTCTTATCACAATTTTTTTCGTCCTTTTATATCAGTTTAAGGAGGTAGTGGTACCTAGTGGAAGGGACAGAACTCTTGAAATTAGTGATATGATTGTATCATATTCAATTTCACCAAAGCCCATCAAGCTTTCATTTGAAATAGAATGAAATCAGTCCAAGTTACTTTGATGCTTACATGAGATTAATGTAAAATGTTGAATACAAGCGATCCAATGATTTTTAAGAATTGTGTCCCTTTCCCTAGGTCTACCTCCTTAAAAGCATTTTGAAACCGAAAACCTGTCTAATGCAAACACCAAAAGGAGTTCCGTTTTGACAGATTTAACTGTAAATGATTTCTGTAATTTTAGTATGCATGTGTAACCGCGAGATATTTAAAAGATTTAAATGTCATATTATATTACATTTTTGGAGAAGGATTGCTTGACAGATTGAGGTTTTACATCGTTTGGCAGATGTTTTATACAACTTAGGGTGAGATCGATCTTGCAGATGCCTGCAGGATGGCATATCACCCCCACAATCAGTCAAGGGGAAACAAGGTACATTATAGTCACTCAACCAGTTGTCTGTCTTTTGTTCTATTGCAAGCTCTGCAGAGAAGTTTCTAAGTGTAATCAAGGGAACCAAGATTCTAGCGGTAATCAAAAGAATGTAATCCAGAGACATAGACCAGACATGTAAAACAGACATTCACAACAAAAAACATACAGAAACTAAAATAATACATACAAAGTAACAAAAACAAATGAGCAACTGGGACTCCATTAAACAATGGGGAATGGACCAGGTGAACCGATAGGGTAAGTGTCCTCTGCTTTTCTAAAAAACCGCCGAGTTGCTCATAAAAATTCAAGCCCAGGGTAGACGAAAGAGGAAAGGAAAACTATGACCCGTTGAACCAATCAGTTTTCATGGCGCATATTCTAAAATTATTTTAAAAGTTCAAACTCGACCGATTATGATCGAATCAAAAACCTCCAGCTTCCACTATGATATTGGGCTATATTTTAGGAAAAAAATAGTGGCTATGCTTAAACATTTATTCATTATTGCTTAACCTTTTTGATTTTAGGATTTAAAAATGAGAAAGAAATCTGATATTTTACCGAAAAACACTATAGTATAATATATACCGGATGTGGCCAAAAGTTTTTTCCACTTGTTACTGGACCTATTATACGAATGGAAATTACAGATTTTCAAATTGCACATGGCCAAAGCAGGACAACTCCACACACTTCAATTTCGAAACAGTGTAAAGAACATATATTAGCAGGGCCCGATATCTATGAATATTCATTGCCAGTTATTTTATCTGGTTCCTCATCTGGTTCCCTGCGGTTATTTAAATAATGAAAAATAAGAAAATCAAATCTATTAAAACAACAATTGCATGACTGAAAGAATATCTGAATTGAAAAATGTGTAAGAGCAATGGACGATAGTAGAATAATTAAAATTCCTATAGCGTACAAAATAAATAAAAGAAATGACTTGCCCGAGTGTTGCAAAATATCCATATCTTCAAATATGAAGCGCATTTAAGCCTTTAATTCTCCGATATTAAGGTGTTTTTGGTGTTTTAATACAAAATTGTCTTCAGTGTTAACATCAAGAAGAGAAACAATCTATGTATTTAATTGGTTAGATTTCAAAATCAAAAAGTGCATCAGGATTTTTAAGGAGGTAGACGTAAGGTCAGGGACACAACTCTGACAAATAATTGGAACGTTTTTATTCAGCATTTTACACCAATCTCCTGTAAGCATCAATGTTAATTGGACTAATTTCAAATGCAAGCTTGAGAGGCGTCTACGTAAACTCCTTTTTACTCAGTCGTCATCTCAACTCGTAAACTTTGATATATATTTGGAGTGCGGACCCATCGACGTCAATGACATCACAATAATTGAGCAAATATACAAAAAATAACTTGGTTTGCTCAAAAAGAGAGCCAACCAATCCCAAAGCTTATTACATATTAAATAAAATTGTTGAATAAAATTATCGGTATTGACAAAAGTAAAACGCCAAAATGAGCGTTCTCAAACAACAATGTTTACATTGATTACATTAATAATGATACAAGTGCGCGTAAACTCGCTGCCATTTAGTCTTCACCTCACCGCTCATTCAATATTATTTGTTTTTGAGTGAATTAACTTAACCAGCCAGCGTGTATGTAGCCATGGATCTCAATGCACTAATGTTTTGTTGCGGACAGGATTTACGAATTAGTACTCAATCATATTCTTATATGAGAGTAACAAACAAATCACAACCTCACATGTTAAAGACCTTGCATGTAAAATGTAGCTTTACTTTAGCGATGCATGTACTATGAAATCTGTAGAACAAAAGTTAAAATGTCCAAATTTAAGTACCATTCTGTGTAAGAATCAGGCAATGGGTGGTACATCATATTTCTCAATTTGGTCTTTTTTGCCCCAGATATATTCATCTAGAAAACAACTGAAAAGCTATTTGAATTTATCTTGAAGCATCTTTGAAGTAAATATTTATACTACTTATATAAGGAAAAAATGCAGGAAAATTTTTCCCTGCCATTTCTCTACAGTGTATTTTAACTGAATTTAACTTATCTATATCTAATCAGGTATAAATACTTGATTAATCCAATATAATATCTGGGTTTTTTTCTTTATGTGCCACACCTCGTGCACATTTTGCCTGATTCTTAGACATAGAAGTACTTAAAGTTGAAATTATAATTCGGTATGACTTGAGTAAAGTATATCAAGCGATTTCTTTAAAGAAGCAAACAAATTACTTGCCTGATATGAAATGTAAATCTACCAATACGAGATCAATACTGAATAAGAATAAATATTACTCAGATCAATCAATGTCATAGTTAAGAAATAAATCACGGAAACTCCATTTTATCATACGAAGGTATTAAATAGCAAGAGATATAAATGACCAGCCGGTGGTAAAACAATGATTAAATGGGGTTTTCATGATTTTGGTTTTTGTTAATTCCAACATGACTCGTTTTTTTCGTATTTTTGAACGGACGCAACCTCCTTGATTACATTTACTTCATAGACAGAAAGATAAATTCAATATATCAACTAACAACTTGTTAAGAAGTAAAAACGTTCTAATCGGAAATAGATTTTTCAAAAAAGCAGTTTCCCAAAAACAAATTTAGGAAAGGATAACCGTGGCTCTGCAATTGTTTATTTGCAAATTTGTATTTGGAATTAGAAAGAAACATGTTTGCAGACGGAACAGACTTTTAATATAACTGCTTGTCGATTTATACATGCTTTGCTAGAAAAATGTTAGTGTTATGTAAAGATATATTTCCCAATGTAATTGACGAGTATCTCAACAAAGGGTCCGCTTTCAAATAGGAACATATTGTTCGCCGCTACTGCATGACCTTTTCTTCTTTATTGTGAGGCTGACTTTATAGTGGTTCTTATCCAAAACAATAATAATCGTTTAGCCAGATCCTTTGATCTCAGTTTCATACTAGCAGCCATAAACTCAATAGACCGTTCCGCACCGAATGGGAGTTGTTTTGGATTAAAAAATAAAGTACTGCAATGCCTTGCGGTCGTAACAATAAGGTATTGGGTAACTGTAAAATCAATGTAATGACGTTTAACACCTATCCCAGAAATAAACGTAGCCATGGCTAAACACGACAGAAACATAGGGAAAAAAGATGCACCATCCTATTTCAGCATATTCACTTTCAAGCAGATACAATCACCTTTGGTCTAGTTTAATACAACCTTTAGGCTTCTTTCCAAACTCGGTGCACCACTATGGTTTGTGGTCAGGTTTTCCAAATTATAGCCTGAAAATCTCTGCATGTAAAACGCCAGGGGTACCCCATTCCACCACCTGGGGCACATGAAACACCACCATCTGTTCACCATTATATCCGTGCTTGATATCACCACTCTTTCCATTTTCAAACCTCACAGCACTGCATCCGTACCATATACTTAGACAAGAAAGTCTTGCCAATATTTCCCTCAGTATCCACAACAAACAAGATCATGCGATCATCTTGAGCCTCAATCATTTTAAGGCAGATAACTTGCCACTCTCTTAGCTCTTTATTCTCCATTTCCAGCTTCTGCCTTTTTATCTTATTTTTTAATCTCCTTGGCAACATTATCAATCTTTCTCTTGTTTACAATATAGCCACTGCCATGCTGTGTTATCATATCTTCAGTTGTCATGCCTTCTACTCTTGTACTGCATCTTCCATATTCATCTTCTTCTTTCCCTGCTTTGAGATGGTCCATTTATGAGCAAAGTCACCTTCCTTCTCACAATACTTATCAGCTTGCTCTACTGTCCCACGCATTATCTGGAAATGCGCCCTAGGTATAATTTTCTTCATTCCTGTTAAGTAGCGCTTGCTCTTCATTTTGGTAGAATCCCTGCAGGTGTCTGGTTCCCTGCTCTCCTTCTTCCCTTCCAACCTTCACATACTGGAACCTTTCATCCTTCAAAATGGCGGTTCTTTCCTCCTCATTACAGTTGTTTAACGTAAAACATCAGTTACGGGCCCTGCTTCCATGATTTCCCATTGTCATATTAACACTTCAACGCATATAGGTATAGTATTACCCTATATGCGGTTTGGGCCTATTTTATAGCTGTGGCCCTTATTTCTTTTGACCTTCACACACGGACACGCCCCTTTCCCTTTCCTGATTGATTTACTGACCTCCATAGTTTAGTTTTTCATCCCATCATGCTTTGCGCGTGGCTGTTACTTCCGGTTTACACACTCCGTAACGGAAGTTAATATTAATAGTAGTAATTCCCATAATTATTAATAGTAGATGTTTACTTTTACTTTCATTTATTAATAGTAGCAATTCCCTTTTTCATTGCATCATAAGCTATTTTTAGAACGTGACGTCACTTATGAAGTCATTAGCGTCTATTTTCCCTTTCGATATGGCTTTTCTTAAGAGAAGACGTGTTTTTCGTAGGAGAGGCAGGAGATTGATCAGGCGTCGAGGTAGGACTAATTTTCGGTACAAGAGATATCGTAAGGTGGTTGGACGTGCCAGGAGATATCGTAAGCGATATCATATGAGTAAACGTGCTGTTAAGCGTAGGATTTATAAGAGAATGCATAAAGCTGCTGAATATAAGCAGTACCACCTTTTTATCAGGAGTCATATGCAATCTTATTTGGTGGAATCCCAAGTTTTCTGTTTTCCTGCTTAATATGGAATCTTTCACCCGTTTGCTGCACAGAGGAAACCTTTTGGGTAACTATCAATGCCAAATTCCAAGGACTCGATTTCTGGTCCTTGGTCCTTTTCTCTCCTTAATTATGATCTGGCATAATCTTCAACAGCATCCATTATGGTTTTGAAATTAAGTTTCCAATTTACGCGCTGTGTTTTCTGAATTTTGGACCACGGGAAGCTACATTCTCAATGTTATTAAAATAATCTTTGATAACATGACCAAGACATATTTGAAGAAAAAAGCACATCCATATGTCAGAGGGGACTTTAAGTATTCCTCAATATTTAGATTCTGCAATGTATTTTTGGGTTGAAAATTTTATTACTTATTGTCTTAGTGTAGCTGTAGTAGACAATAGGTACAGATTGATTTTCGAAATATGGTGGAATTTTGGAGCTACTTCTTTACGACAAAGAATATTGCTCGTGTTGATAGCATCTACTGTAAATGTACTAATTTTTGCTGTCTTCGCTGTTGACAGAAAATCGCGAAAAATTGTACCCGCAAAATTGTTTTTTAACATCATATAGCGCTAATCAGTTTTTTGAAACCCTGAAAATTGATACCCGCGAATATGTTCAGTTGACGAAATCCGCGAAAAATGGCAACCGCGAAAATTGATACGTTTACAGTATTCCCTTGTTGGAAAACGGAAAATGATTTAAATTCCGACTCAGATTAAACAGGTTAAGTCGGAATTTTGTCACATCAGATATAATGTTGGACAATGTATATTTCATTAAAAAGGGTCGACACCTCCTTCGTCGAGTGGCCCCGTTCGCGTCCGAGTGTCAAAAGGGTTGGCCAGCAGCAGCGCTTAGCTTGTCTAAAAGGCGACTAAATAGTGCTCAGAACCCTAGCTGTAATGACACATACAAACGTGCTCATTTTCATAAAGATGCTTATTAAATAACCCAGCGGTAAAACAATGACGATACTCAGATACAAAATTTGATTGTACCATCCTATTCAAGTCCAAAAATAGTGAGGAAAATAGATTCCTCACGGGAAGGTTTACCAAACGAAAGCGAAAATCTGACCAAAAAAAAAACAAGAAACAACGTTAGTCATCTAACTCAAATAAACACGATAAACAAATTAGTGGATCACTCTACACTCATCATATACACAAGCTATTTTCAAAGATGTATTAATTTTTTCGAGCACGTGTATACATTTTCAATGTACCAAAAAGGAAATTAAAAACCAATGCTGTAACATTTCTTGATATGGTATTTGAGCGTTACTTCTGATTTTCATTTTTGCATATTAATTAGGTTCGTGGTGAAAACACAAGGAAATTATTTTAACTTTATCTACCGCTTTTCTGACAACAAAACGCTTGCTACTCTCGAATTAAATATATTATAGGTTAAAAAGCATAAATGTTTACAATATGATAATTTTTGTACCACGTCTCCTTCATTAATTTACGATAACTTAAGTACAACATATAACTTATCTTTTTTTAATATTTTAACACATTGTTTCTAGGAATTTAACAGAGGGCCATATAGTTTTTGGAGATTTTTTCCACATCTCATAATCTTGATGATTAGCAGCAAAAATAAAGAGAACTGATAGATTCTGATCATTTTAATTTCAACATTCTCAATGCGTTTTTTTCTGAAATTCTTTTTATATGTTTTTTTTTTACTAGTTTCACTAGCTGCTATCGTATCTTTATTCGCACTGTAAAGCTCTTAATTTGAGTTAAAGCTGCACCTGATTTGAAATTGATTTTTGTAAATTTTAAACTTGCACACTGAAACAATCTATTATTTCTTTTTGCTTCCTGATTAATAAATGAGTTACTTTAAAAATTAATTTCTCCGAGCTACCTATGTATTTAGGTCACGTAATGAAGCAATATGTTCGCGGATTTTCCCGATCATCGTATTTTTCTGATCATTAACGTAAAGCATATAAATTTCAAAGGATAGTATTGCTGAACCAATATTGCGTGTAATTTCGGAAATTGAGGAAAGAGCAGCACGTTATTCCAGAACATGTCTCAGAAAAATTCAAATAAACATAATATGCAACTAATGGATAACAAAAACCTTACATAGTTATTGATCTTTTAATGTAACCACGAACAACCTGTATGAATAAGAAAAAAATATTTGTTTTTTTAATAAATTTATCTCTTATTCTCGCAGAGACGTGCATGTAACAGAATTGTGGACAGTGGACTATTTGACGTTAACAACATCACAGTAACAAATTGGGTTTGATAAAATGTGCTCTTACTGGTCGATATCATATATTAAAAACTGGATAAATTGGAAGGTAAATAACGTATGGAGCATGTGTAATCTTTCTAGATTGACAGGAACGGAGAGTTAAAAATGGGATGTTTATATCATACAAGAAGTGATTGTTTAAGGGGGATGCCTAACATCTTTTTTAAAATTTATTTGGCGTTAATTGTATTCGATTTATACTTCACGAAAGCTAATTGGGCACATTTTCGTAGACTAAAGAATGTTTTTTTTTGCGTAATAACGCGAAACTTTGCGTTAGAAGTCGAAATGGGGAGATTTAAAACTGTTTTGTTCTTTATATAAAGTAGTTCTTATGTTTTGTTTGGTTAAACCAAGTCATTCATGAAACGTTTATATCAAGAATGAAAATGGGACATATGTACATTTAAAGGAATTTTAAACACATATTTACATATGGTCGTCATCATGAATTCGTTATGGTGTATCCATCTGCAGCATGAGAACCGATTTGTTCCACCTACCTGTCATTTTCTCTTTCAGCTACCACAGACTTGACTTTTTATTAGCAGGTGATCGGGTATTTCTAAAAGAAGCAGCGGACGCGTACACTACCGTCGCACCTGGTCTATGCTTCAACTTTTTATTGGAGTCCGAGTTGCTCCTTTATTTTTGTTGCTTCATACGTATTATTTAGGGTTTTTTATGTTCTTCGTTGTATGTGTCTGTTTTCCTTGTATGGTATTTTCCCTTTATTACGTACTTTTGAATCTTGTTTCCATTCATTACTCTTTCATAAGAATAAATTCAGGCAACATATAGCAGATTCATCAACTAAACCTTTGATCACTAAGACGCTTTTAGTGTTTTTTTTTTTTTTTAACTTTTTACACTCCCCCTCTCCTTTGATCACTAGCATGTTTTGAGAATGTCAAATTATATCAAAGAGTTAACACAACAAATTAAATGTAATTCATATCAATAAAGTTATATTAATCAAAAGCAAAGACATTCGTCTAATATTTACGGAAAAGGGCATATCAAAGAGTTCAGATATGGGAAACAGAACAAAGAACATACAGTAATTAAAATAATACATACAAAGTAATAAAAGTAAAGATATGTAAAGATATCATCAGATAAGATATGTATGATATGCATGATTCTCAGATACCATGCATACATAAGATAACATGAATATGTGCCATCAGATAATATATATGTGTGACATCAGATATGTAATATCAGATTACATATATGATACATGCTGTTTAGATTACAATAATACTCTGGAATAAAAGTAACAAAATAATACAATGTTTTATTCTCTTTAACTTACAATGTAACACCACATTTGCCAACGTTGTTTCATCCTTTATTATTCACCTTTAAGCACTATGTCACCTATATAATACTTAAATATGCACCAAAACGTATTTATACAATTGCATGATACGGGCGCACTTAGTAGGGGTAGCTATAAAGATATTTGTTTGTAGATCAAAGGAGTTCAAAAGATAGTATTGATGTTGGTATTTACGTAATATAATATCATGAAACATATTACTAACTTCAAGAAAGAAAATTATTTTCTGGGTTATGTTACGGAAGCAATAATTTTATTTCATTATCCAAATTCGTAGCTTAGAAACGCATAGAACTATAATTTTAAATTTCTTAGATTTTAAAATAGTTTACATCAATAAATGTATTTTGATTTTCCTGCATGTTATGTTAGTACATTGACAAAATTTTTAACCGAATTTCTTATATCAATTGATTTACCATGTACAAAAAGAAAATGATATTTAAGGGATCGGTATCCTACAGAAAATGTGCCTTTTTACCTAGATTGAATGAAGTTCACATTTAATGATTTATGGGGGCAGTTGAGAATAGAAATGGACCACGAGAGACGGTGAATCGGTGTTTATAAGGTACAATGTGATGAAAAATAAATCTAACTAAAAATGTAAAATGTTGTATTAACGAGTAATCATGGGAACCAAGGTTATAGCGGTAATCAAAAGAATGTAATCCAGGGACAAAAAATAGACAGGAAAACAGACATACTCAACACAGAACATAAAGTAACTAAAATCATACATACAAAGTAACAAAAGCAAATGAGCAAATCGGACTCAACTAAAAACTGGGAGCATGAACTAAGTACACCATTAGGGTTTTTCTAGAAACACCAGCAGAGTTGCTTATAAAAAGTCAAGTCCGGGGTCGTCGAAAGAAAAATTATGACATGTTGAACAAATCAGTTTTCATAGCGCAGATGGATACATCATACATCGTAACGATATATGAATAAACATAAATAAATACTTTTTTTGCATGCAAAATCCAATGTTATTCGGCCGAGGTTGAATTTGAATAGAGAATGGAACACTAGAAATTGGAATTAGGTGGCAATTTTATTCAATGGAAAGGCTGAACATTACTGAATTAATGCCAAACATACTGTAAAGGGTATATATTGGTATTTTGTACACATTAATAATATGGCAAATCTATTCTCGTCACATATTTCTTAATCGGTGATAATCTATCTTGAAAATACTGGTTTTTAAATAAACCTTTTTTAATTACAGATTGTTTTAATTAACAAAACATATATTAAATGTGCATCGAAACGCACCTCTGCATTGCTCAGTCCGTCTCATAAACACAAGCCAAATGTAACACATTTATCATATACAAAATTTGTTTTCTTGTCAACGCGAAACTTTGTCTCTAAGAGTAATCAAGGGAACCAAGATTCTAGAGGAAATCAAAAGAATTATATCAAGGGACAAAGACCAGACATGGAAAACAGACAAAGACAACAAAGAACATAAAGTAATTAAATTAATACATACAAAAGTAAATGAGAAACACTCGGACTCCAATAAAAAACTGATAGCATAGAAATACCCACCGAGTTGCTCATAAAAACGTCATCGGTAGTAGTATTCAAAGTTTTGAATACTACAAGTTATGCCTTTTATATCGTTATTACCGGTTATCTTGTTAAGATTTTTAAGTGCTTGATAACGTGTAAAATCTGGTGTTTTGAGTCCTTTAGATTTTTTTTTCAGTATTAAAAGAACCCCTTGTCAGCGGTTTGGTTCTTGGGTTCTTAAATTTCGCAGAACAACATTGTGTAAATTGGACCGTACTATGCCCCGTGCGGGTCCAGGTGTCAAAAGAATAGGCTCGCAGCAGTGCTAAGCTTGTCGTAAAAGGTGACTAAATAGTGCTCAGATCCCTGGCCGGTGGCTAGGGCGCTCTGCCCACAGAGCAACTGGGTTGTGTGCCCCAGGTAGTTGAATTGGGTTCCCGTGGCGTGTTACATGCTGGGGTTGTCAGGCTATAATACAGAAAACCTGTCCGCAAACCATAGTAGTGCACCGTGTGTGGAAAGATGCCACGTTCCTCGCACGTTAAAGAACCCTGCTGTGGTATTCGACAGGAGTAGGAACCTTTCCGCTCCGCCACAGGAGCCTAAATTGCCCGACCCTACCAATCCCTGCCTTTTTTAGTGGCAATCAACATTTGTCGACCCTATTATCCTTGTTCATTTCTTTTTTAATTTCAGCATCATTATCATTTCATGTTCATTTTATCGTCCATTTCATGTTCATCTGAATATAGCTGATATATTGCTGCTCGGCCGTTAAACCCCAACAATCAATCAATCAAACAGTAAATTGTGATGAACATACCTAAAAAAATTAAGGTACTGTAAACGTAATAATTTCGCTACTTTCGGGGTGGACAGAAAACGGCGAAAAATAGTACAAGCGAAATTGATTTTAACACTCTATATCGCATAACATTTTCTTGAATCCGCGAAAAATTATACCTGTAAATATACTCACTTGATAGAACTCGCGAAAATTAGCACGCGTAAATATTAATACGTTTATAGAATTTATTAGTAAATTTTTTAAACTTTTGTGAATTTTGTTTTATATAATGTGAGAAGACGTCATTTACGGGACAACACAAAGTAAAAGTCATGCAAGTCGCATGGTAACCGAAATGGCGGTAACATGTATTGCACCTTTTTTCCTTACATTAATTTCTTTTCAAACCTGTCAAAATAGTCTTTTCATCTATCATGCCTTCTCTGTATTGTTATCACGATATTTTTCCGGAAATTTCACAGTATTCTAAAAGAGTAGCATATCACATAATTAATGTTAGTTTGTCATTCGTGTTGACGTGACTTTTTATGAGCGACTCGGCGGGTATTTCTAGAAAAGCAGAGGACACTTACCCTACCGGTGTACCTGGTCCATGCTCCTAGTTTTAGTGGAGTCCGAGTTGCTCATTTACTTTTGTTACTTTGTATGTATGATTTTAGTTACTTTATGTTCTCTGTTGTGTATGTCTGTTTTCCATGTTTGGTCTTTGTCCCTGGAATACATTCTTTTGATTACTGCTATAGCCTTAGTTCCCTTGATTACTCTTCCACTTTCGAGATAAAAATCATACAGATTTTATATGAAATTTGCGCTTCGCCAGAGTTATCGTTCTTGATTTGGTTTGATTCGGTTGATTATAGTAGGACATTGTTGTAGGTTTTCCTCAAAAGTAAAGATCTGGATGCAGGAAGGATTTTCATGTCAAAGTATATCAGTTATTGGCAAACAAAAAAGTCGTTTGTTGATTTTTATCATCTCTACCATAGATAGTTTATGAATTTTATATGGACTGGTACATACGAAGTATTCATTTCTAAGGTCGAGTTCCTATTTGAAAGGTTGCATAATTAGGATGTTAAACTAAGACCTATGACTTATTTCTAAATATGCTTTTTTTGTAGCCAATTTGGTTTATTTTTCATTTTGTTTTGTTTTGTTTTTGTTTTATGTTTTTTTTTCTCAACTTCAAATGTGTATTTGGAATACAGAACAAATCAGAGCAGTAAAAAGTGTCAACGAATATAACGAAATTCTGATTACTCTGAAAATGAAAAAGAGATACGTCAACGTAATTCCTGAAGTGATTATAATATATCGTTTATTCAGGGTTCGACTCTGTTAAACTGTACAAATACACAAACTTGTCACATCAAAGCCCAAATTAAAGATGAAAATAGTCTACAATAAAATTGTATAGGATAATAGAGAATTTATTCGTGAATGACAAGTAAACGTGACTTTGTGATAAGAAAAAAGTTTTATGACAGATGCTGGCATTGTTCGCGTCATAAATAACAGCTACGTGACTATTATAGCATATGACCATCAATATGTCTGTTTTTTAATATTTTTTTTCATGATAACCTCCCAGAATTAGAGACCTATATCAAGTAAGAGTCCGTTATAACAACTCTAACATGCCGCCATTTAGTCTTTTTATCACAATCGAAACCCCTTACACTTGGCAAATATGATACTGTGAAATTTTAAGATAATAGGTTCTATTCTTTAAATAAGTCATAGTTGAATGACAAGGCAGATTCTGCCGTGTTATGGTTCAGTGATAAATGAACATGTGATTTAAAATTATTGTAACGAGGAATGGATGACATCGTAAATGATAGTTCGCCAATTCCACGGTTGACTGTCACAAAATATTAAGTCTTAAATATATATTTGACGATTGCATTAGAATGGATTGATACATCGGAGTCGTATTTGAGGATTTGTCGTTGTCAATATAGATTTGAAGGTAGCAAATATCCCTCAAAGCTCCAAATATGCGTCGACATTATACTTAATTTGCCGCTGTCAATTTCACGACTGACGTCACCAAACTTTCAAATACATTACAGTTACCGCAAAATTCACATGGTAAAGGTGAAGAACTATGTTTGTTTGTTTGTTTTTTGAGGTTTAACGCCCGAGCAGCAATATTTCATCTATATGCAGGCGATGAACATGAAGTGGATGATAAAATAAACATGAAATGATGATGATATGAAAAGTGGGATGGGACACAAGGATAATTGGGTCGATAAATTTTGATTGCCACTGGAAATAGGGAGAGGTGGGTAGGGTCGGGAAATTTTGCCTCCTGTGGCGGAGCGCTACAATTCCGGGAGAATACCACAATAGGGTTCTTTAACGTGCGAGGAACGTGGCATGTTTCCCAACACGGTGCACCACTATGGTTTGCGGTCAGGTTTTCCGTATTATAGCCTGACAACCCCAGCATGTAACACACCAGGGGTACCCCATTCCACCATCTGGGGCAAATAAGCCAGTTGCTCTGTGGACAGAGCGTCCTAGCCCCCGGCAAAGGTTCTGAGCACTATTTAGTCGCCTTTTACGACAAGCTTAGCGCTGCTGCTGGCCTATGGTTTTGACACCCGGACCTGCACCGGGCAATAAACTATGTGTGTTGGAAGTTCAAATTTTGGGGAGCGATACAATACACGCAGCGTTAAATCTCCAACAAAATCGACACTTTGTGATCACAATAATGAATGTTATCAAAGATAACGGTATACATCGTATCAGCAAGTAACAGTCACGTGGTTTTTGTATTTTGTTTAGTTGATTTATGACAACAGATTTGTCTTCTTATCATCGAAAATGACTTTATCAATTAGATACCTATTAAAAGTTAACGTCACTTTTCATTCATCTGATTGAAAGCCAATTAGAGTCTATTACAACCAAAAGAGCTCAAATACGAACATTTCTGTTTATACACTTTCATTTCAAGTCATCTGATTTTATGATTAAAATGACGAAGTATTTTTTATCCTCATGGTTTAGTGATTTTGAAGTTATGATTAAGAATTCACATGAAATTATACAAAGTATGACATTCATTGAAAAAGGGCGATATCTCTTTAATTTGAGAACACTTTGGTTGCTTTGGGATTTTTAAAATAACTTTCTGAGTCATTCATTATGAATTTAGAACAAACTATATACTACTTGACTTCTATACAATACATTGGATCAAAAGGCGTCCACATCATATGATCGGCCTGATTTTTTAGAAGGAAAACCTATTATTATATAGATAGCAGCGTTTTATTGAATGTTCCCAGTGTAATAAATTTCGATAATGTTAATTCAGTAATTTCCGTCTCGGACTTTCTCCCGCCAAAAAATTACAACTTTTATATCAATCCGCCAATCACAACATTTAAAATTCATGTTGAAAATATAGATAAAATATGAAGAAAATCTATATAATAAATATGATAAGCAATGGGTTATCGTGAATAATCAAAATATGATCACTCGTGCCAAGAACAAGTGCCGCACACTCGTTAAATCTTGGCGTTCGTCGGCACTCGTGACCATATTTTGGTTATTCATCCTTTCCAATTAATTATCCTGTTATTAATTCTGTCTTGAAATGTTTCTTATTGGTGTTTACATGTATTGTTCTTTTTTGCTTAAGGTGAAGTTGAATGCATGTATATAATTTCGCATTTGTCACGCACGATTACTCTAATTAAATGTAGACAAAACAACAATAAAAGATTTTTTTTTCATTTTTTCGATTAACGATCAATGCTCAATGATTAGGTCATAGAGTTTATCCCATATTGGACATCCAATTTTTGATTTGGTGATTTTATTCTTTAAATCAGAATGGGGTAAGGTCGATTCTTTTTATATTTGTCTCTTCTATAGGGTTGAACCCGTGTTAATTAAGTTTTTTTTTCGCGTACTACTTACGTCTTAAAGAGTAGTGCTCTATTATAGACATTTTGACCAAAAATGGTTCCATCATAATAAAAGAACAGATATGCCATCCGCTCATCATTAATCCACAACTTTGTATGCAGAGTCTAACCCCAACCCTGAATAACCCAAACCCTGCCTTAACAATACAATTAATCAAATCCCTGTAATCAAGTTCAATGCATGTATGCTGAACCTTGGTTAACCAAACCAATTTAAAAATAAAAAAAAAACACGTTTCACTGTAATAAGGAGGTAGACCTAGGGTAAGGGACATAATTCTTAAAAATCATTGGAACGTTTGTATTCCGCATTTTACATCAATCTTATGTAAGCATCTAATGAACTTGGATTTATTTTATTCTGCTTCAAACGAAAGCTTGAGAGGCTTTGGTGAAATTAAATACAATACAAACATGTGACTGAGTTATGTCCCTTACGCTAATTCTACCTCCTTATGATGGTATATCTTCAACAAAGCATTTGCATAGCCAATGAATTACCTACAAAACTGCTTTCTATGCACTGTTTCAATTACCATTAAGAGGCGTGGTTCGGTTCAATGTCAAAATAACGCAAATGTATATGCAATCTATGATGTAAGTGCCTGATTATGTCACAAATTCATCTAATCATGATGAAACAACAATAACTTTTTGACAACAGATAAATTACATTGAATAATCCTAAACCAGACACTTTTCGAAGTCACTAGATCTTTAATAAGATTGAACCTTGTAACACTGAACGTCTGTTTAAACCGAAGGAGTTTGGTTTGGACAAGTTTTTCATCAACAGTTATTTACAACAAACAAATGATGAAGAATTAAAACTTTATTTAACAATAACGGCTCATTCCATCCTCTCACGCAACATATAAAAATAACAATTTTAGAATATTTACAAATCACAAGTAGTTTTAGATTTATAATAATAATAAAAAGGGGAAAGCGATTGAAATTGCAACAACATAACAAAACAAATATCGTTTTTATGAATGTAAGTGTTATTTGAATAGACCCTTTTGTACTTACTGTAGACTACTCGATGAACATGCAAAGAGCATGCTCAATACATACTTCTGCGAGGAAAATTCTTTTGTTCCACCCAAGCCCTCCCCTGCGGAAGTGTATACTGAGCATGACTCATTAACTTACCACAAACGGGTTTATTGAAACAAATCTGTTTTAAATGTAAGTTTTTTTTAAGGATAATGCAAATGGAAAAAATCAGAAACATGCATGCCAAAACCCCACTGATCTGACAATAAAATATCACTCAAGGGTGCTTTCTCTATTTGAAAAGATCATTTTTGATCTCTGCATCACTGAATTTGCTAGCAATTATTTTTTTATAAAAATTTAGAAAAATAAGGTGCTTGAGAAAGCCTTGAAAGGTACATTTTCAGTGAATTTCAGTGTAATTCTAACTGAATGGTCCAGCATGATATTGAAATTCTATTTTTTTCTATTTTCCTTGATTTTGATGGTCCAAATAGTCAATTTACCCTATCAAAATTATGTTTTTAATACAATATTTCACCTACTGCCTGATTCTTACGGGGAAATTGAAATTAAAATACAACTACATTTGTACACGAGACAGGACTTGGAAAAAAAGCACCGAGGTAACTATAGTACAGTTTTACACAAACATAGTAGATCTATTTAATTTAACATTGTTTCATTGATTTGCCTTACAAAGGCACTAGTTAAGGAGGTAGACCTAGGATTAGGGTCACAACTCATGAAATCAATGATATGTTTGTATCATATTCAATTTCACCAAAGCCTATCAAGCTTTCATTTGACACAGAATGAAATCAATTCAAGTTTATCTCATGCTTACATGACATTAATGTAAAATGCTGAATACAAACAATCCAAGGATTTGCAAGAGTTGTGTCCCTTACCCTAGGTCTATCTCCTTAATTTCTACTTTAAGCATATACATGTATTTTATCGCCCTCGATTACATATGAATTATATATGTTTTTTTTTCTAAAGTGATATTTAACTATTCTTGGCAAAATGATAATATTTGGCAGTTTATAACACAGATACAACAGTCAGACCACCATTGTCCAAATAATATTGTCACACGTAGAAAAAAATTTTGATTCTAAAATGTTTCTAGAAACTATGCTGTTTTTTTTATGAAATTTCGAAAATCGATTAACATGCGAGTCATCAGTCGATGCAGAAGCTAAAACAATATCTCCAGATTTTATTTCTACTAAAACTTGCTGTCCCATTCGAGTTAAAAGAAAAATAAAAACAAAACAAAACAAAAAATGTCAAACTAATCCATATAACGATTTAATCCTTTCATTTTTGTAATCTCTACAAATTTACGTCGTGAAACAACTAATTATTTCGGTCCTTTTAATATATCTGGTCTCTATAACGCGCATTTCAGAAGGGTACTAATATAACGCGCATTTCAGAAGGGTACTAATATAACGCGCATTTTAGAAGGGAACCAATGTATATAAGTCTAATGTCTACTATATTAAAAGAGAAATGACTCGCGTGTTAACATGTCTATGAGCTACATTTTAGCTTGTTTTAATAATTGAAGAAAATGTCTGTACAAGCTACTCTACCCTACACTAAATGACATAGCCTCATACAGAACACACTCTGAACATGTATGACACCAAAAGAACAAAAATAAAGCACAAAATACAAAGTTGTCCAGAAATATCTGGTTTACTATCAAGCTCCAAACAGGTCTGACTTTCGAAATTCACACTAGACGATGCAGCCACCAGTCTAAAAAAAATTCGGGAAAATTGAATGATTTTATGCGACGTTATCCAATTGGCAAACGATGTATACATTTGAATTACGACCGAATATTTCGAAAGGCCTGTCTGCAGCGGCTCGTAAGAGAGAAAATGAACGTCTGCCGCTGCGTGGAGCTTGGTTTACTGTGTGTAGCTAAATACCCGTTATATCGTCATAATGTTTGTCCTTATATACACTTCCGGTAAAAGAGCCTTAGCCGACATACATTAACTGATGCAAAGTGTCATATCGCTCCCATTGCAGGATATTAGTGGAGAACGTTTGTCCGGGTCTGTGTTGCAGCCGTTGTTTTATAATTCACTTACTAACATGCCTGTTACATGGTTACAAGTTTTGTTTCATTTGAAACACTTTTTTACATTAAACAATAACAATAATAAAATCTGTTGACAGAAATCAGAACCGATTCAGCGATTGTTATCTTTTGATATCGATCAAGGCTCTAACGGGCAGCACAAAAAATTCTTATAGTCATAGATTTTAATGAAACATTTTGTTAGAATCAGGCGAAATGGGAACATTCTGAAACGTGCATGTCAAAAACCCACATATCTGAATATAATTTCTCTTCAATGTTGATTTTTTTATTTGAAAAAAAAAACCATAATTTGATCTCTGCTTCTCTGGATTTTTGCAGAAATATGTCAATAGAATGTAAGAAAAATGATGTTTGTTAAACAGAGATGTCAATTTTTAGTACACGTCAAATTATAAATCAATTCACTGAAGTGACATGGAAAAATCTTGTCTTTATTCCGTGAAACTGATGGTACAAATAATTTCGAAATGCTGGGTTTTGCATATCAATTCTCAATCACCGTCTTTTTTTTTTTTTACAAAGATTGACACTTAATTGTAAAAACAAGCGTGAAATGTATAATAATGACCATACTTTGTTTCAGAAAGTAGATTTCTACTACCGCAGTTTGCTTTAATTTTTGAAATGATAATCCGTAGGCCTGTCTTTTTTTTAAATTATGATTGTTTTCCTCTGATATACAAATAATTTACAAAAAAATATATGTAGCACAAATTATGATAATAGCCTATAGCTGTTAACAAATCCTTCAACAGGTACTTAATACTATGTAATCTTTTCTTAAGATCATAAAATCACATATATCTATATCATAAATATATTTAAGATTTAATATTAAATGTTACTCGAAACGCCAGTTAACACTTAATGGACGCAGAACATTGATGATTTCTTTGTAAATTTCGAACATGCTTCTTCATGTAAATTGTTTCAAAACTTCTTGTGTAATGATTTCACAGCAGTTCACATCTTAAGATGTTTAAGATCGTCCTCCGTCTTTCCTTCTGATTCTTCCACTGAAATTAAATATAAAGTAATTTGAGATAAATACTGTAATCTGATTGGTTGAAAAAAAAAATAAGTATTTCAATGGATAAAAACAATATTGACATGCCTCTATTCAGTTAAATTCAGAGATCTTTTTCTCATTTTTAAAGATAAAAATATGTTTTAAAATTAATTGATAAGAATTGGCAATAATAAAAAAAAAATCCATATGCACATGGAAAATTTATGTTTTTTTTTTCAATAGACAAAATTTTTATTATTGCCAATTCATAAACAATACAATAATATGACTTAAGCAAATGATTTCAAAAATCACACGTTGCATGTAGTAGAATCTTCCTAAAGTCAAATGGTCCTGATCCAATCAACAATTTGACTGTGTGCCATTGTTTTATTAACAGGCATAGATTTCAAACTACTATCAGCTTCAGAGTATTTCTTAAGGAGGAAGACCTAGGGCAGGGGACATAACTATTGAAATCAATGATATGTTTGAATCGTATTCAATTCACCAAAGCCTATCAAGCTTTCATTTGAATCAGAATGAAATCAGTCCATGTTTCTTTGATGCTTACATGAGAATGATATAAAATGCTGAATACAAACGTTCCAATGATTTTTAATAGTTGTGTTCCTTACCCTAGGTCAACCTCCTTAAATGAATCAATCAAATGTTACAATATTTTTTTTTCATTTATAAAAGAAATCTTTAAATATTGTGACAATAGTATAGTTTTATTAAATATTTTCTCCGCTCATGTAATAGTAAAAAGTGTTTCAAAGGATTGTGAAATATTTTAAGATCTTTCATCATAAAACAAAATAAGACAATTTTGGCGGGAAAAGATTTCTATAGATTTTGCATAGATTTTGTATTGGTAGGATTATGCAGTTAAAAACACTTTAAAAAATAATAAGGATTTCATAAAATCTTCCTAAATAAAATTTTAAGGTGTGATTGATGAAATTATGAAAAAAATTGGGGTCACAGGATAAAACCAGGGGTGTCCGAAAATCTGACAAAAATGGCTGAACATGACTTGCAAATATCTTTAATAAGCTTTTTCCCTTGTTATGATTGTGATCATTTACAATTTTCTTTTCATATCATTAGCACTGGTACATAAATTGTAATATGGCAAAACCAATCCATTCAAATTCGTGAAATATGTAAACCATTTTTTACAGTATGTTTATATAGGTAAAATGCATAGTGAAACCAACTACAAAAAGCAGAGGACGCTCACCCTACCGGTGCATGGTCCCAGTGTTTTTGGTTATTTTATGTTCTTTGTTGTGTGTTTCTATTTTTCCTGCCTTGTCTTGGTCCCTGGATTATATTTTTCTTATTTCCGCTAGAATCGTCCCTTGATTTATCTTATTCAAGTTTATCTGTATGTTGGTAAACCGAACACCTGGCCAGTTGAATATCCAAAAGTTTTCAAATACGATATCTTTCTTTGAAGTGTGAAATTTTTATTTATACAATAAATATTTATTTATAGTACCTTTGTTGTCAACTTTTTGTACTTCATGTTCCTTTTCAGTTTTGCCGTCATTTTCATTAACTCCGGCTTGTTCACTTCCGTCCTCGATTTTGACTTTGTCATCGCCAGCACTGTTTGTCAGAAGAGCTGAATAGTATGGGACTTCATTGTTCATATCAGACGAGAGACCTTCGACTATTTCACTGGTGAAAATGTCGACTATAACAAAACAATGTGCATTAACCTATATAAAAGCACGCTTTACTTCATGACATAATACACACGTTATGAATATAGATTTTTGATTCTCTGTCAACAAAAAAGCTTTGGTAAATCATGCTCTAAAACACACAAAAGAACTACTCTAAATGTACTAATATTCGCGGTATACTAATTTTCACAAAAAAGTACCCGCAAAAATTGATTTTAAACATTATAAAATTATAATTATTTTTTTAAATCGCGAAAATGCATACCCTGTTCACTTGACAAAATCCGCAAAAAATTGCAAACGCAAAAAATTAATACGTTTACAGTATTTGTTCTAATGTTATTCCACTGCTCGTACCTCTTGATTAATAACGTATTGAAACGAGATTTGCTATATCTTTTGTGGAAAAATGAGGTATAGTTTCATTTAAAGATATTAATAGTATATGTTGTGAAGTGGACCATTTAGTGTAAAATTAGAATATTAAATACATGGACAATAGTCACATTTATAAGGCAAACGGGAACTGAATACAAACAAACGTGTAAAAATATAGAAAATGAGGCAAAAATTTCAGCCTCACGGCCATCGTATAGGGGTATAAGTTGAAGACGTGAAACAGTCGAACCAGACTGTAGAAACACTATCAATTTTAAAGGTCACCTATGTAGACCGGAAAGGTCACCTATGTAGACCGGAAAGGTCACCTATGTAGACCGGAAAGGTCACCTATGTAGACCGGAAATATCGTTTATTTGGTGGTTTTCATACCTATGTAGACCGGAAATATCGTTTATTTGGTGGTTTTCATACCGATGAATCACTATTATTATAGGACTGTCAGAATTTTATATATACTTTTCTTCGTTTTCATTTCAATTACATCATTAAACTCGGAAAAAAAAGGTCATATCATGTTCAAACATAAATGTTAAGGGAAAATGAAATCAGTAAAAGTACAAAAGGGAAAAAATGAATTTCTTTGGTCCAGATATTGTTGGATGAGTGTCAACAATTTACTGTCATCGTAAGAATCGTACACAGAAGAATTCTTTTTTTTAATTTATGTAAAATTGAATACAGAAAACAAATAATAATTTTTAATCTTATTTTCATCATTACAGTTTAGGAACGAAAATTATCTAGTATATACATATAGTAAAATTTGTTTAAATGTACATGTAACGGTAATGTTGATGGTATTTCTCTAAGATATACCAAGAACATGAAATCAAAATTAAACGTATATAGAAATAAAAGTAAATGAGCAACTCAGACTCCACTAAAAATCAGGGGCAAGGCGTATGTATACCCGTAGGGAAGAAGTCCTCTGCTTTTCTAATAACACCCGTGTAATCGACTTATGACAATAATAACTTAAGGAGGTAGACCTAGGGTTAAGGACATAACTCTTTAAATCAGTGATATATTTGTATCAAATTCAAATTCAAAAGCCTTTCAAGCCTTCCCTTAAAAAAGAATGAAATAGGTCAAAGTTATTTTGATGCTTACATTAGATGGTTGTAAAATGGTTAAACAAACGTTCCAGTAATTTTAAGAGTTGTGTAATTTACCTCCTTAATATGAAATCGAAGCTAAACTGTTTCGCCAAATATTCCATCAATTAACAACATTAACAAACGCATACAGGAAATAATATTTAAATTAAGGAGGAAGATCTAGGGTAAGGGACAGAACTCTATGAAATGTTTGTATCTTACTTAATTGCTCTAAAGCCTATCAAATTTTTATTTAAACAGAATGAAATTACTCTGATGCTTACATGAGATTGATGTAGAATGTTGAATACCAACGTTTCTTTTCTTTCATCTGTGGCAACATCCCTTCAGCAGCACCCGCGATTGGAGTGTTCATATCACAACTCATACGTTATGCCCGAGCTTGCAAAGACTACGCAGACTTTTAGTATCGCGCTAGAATTCTAACAAATAGGCTTCTGGAGCAGGGTTATGTTGTTACAAGATTGAAGTAATCACTACAAAATTTGTAATAATGAACTCGTGGATCGTTACGGTGTATCCATCTGTGCTATGAAAACTGATTTGTTCAACGTGTCATAGTTTTTCTTTCCTCTTTCGTCAACACCGGACTTGACTTTTTATGAGCAGCTCGGTGGGAGTTTCTAGAAATGCAAAGGACGCTTACCCTACCGGTGCACCTGGTCCATGCTCCCAGTTTTTAGTGGAGAGCGAGTTGCTCATTTGCTTTTGTTACTTTGTGTGTATGAATTTAGTTACTTTACGTTCTTTGTTATGTATGTCTGTTTTCCATGTCTGGTCTTTGTCCCTGGATTACATTCTTTTGAATACCGCAATAACCTTGGTTCTCTTGATTACTCTTCCGATGATTTTGGACCCTATGTATACCTCCTTAAATTAATGTTTTATATATGTACCTAAAATTTCTCTCATTTGTCCTAGATCGTCTGGGTTTTCATCTTGTGACACGCTGTCCCAAATCTCACTAAGCATGGTTTCAGCATCTCTATCACCTTATAATGAATACGTTTGATATCATAATTGAAAAATTATTACAAAACAACATCAATTGCATTATCTTCCGAATGCTAGCCTTCTGGCATGTGCAAAATGATTTTCATATATAAAAGAAACAAACGCAAAAACATCCAAAGAGACATGGTCAGTTTTAAAGAATATCACCTGTCGAAAGCCAGATTATCATTTGAAATTTTAATTGTCATTAAAAGTTTACACAGAATAAAATTATATTTAAAAATTACCAGTTAAGACTGTTCTTGTCAGCCATTCATCCATCAATGTGTTGACAAGGTCACTTAAACCATTGCTTTCATCAATTTCTGGAATAACATTCTGTGTTTCAGCACCGCCGTATGGAAGAAGTTCATTGTAATAGCTATATCCGGGCATGACGTCACCTGGCATCATATTGTCATTTGGCTCATATACCGGAAGCTACACAAATGCAATCAATTTTAAGTTGTGATTCGTATATATTTTTATAATATAAATACAAAATAACTATATGCAGAAGTTATTTCGTACAAATTCTTACAATTTTACATTTACCATAAATAAATAAATAGGCATTTATATGTTAAACGCTATAAACACGTGATCAGCACGTATAAATCAAAAATATGTTGTAAGAGTCGAAAAATAATAAAATATTATATAATTTGGAAAAATAATATGCCCATATAAATTAATATAATATGATAAATTAAATTGTTAAGAGTCAAATAGGGTTTTGAACTTTTAAGGAGGTAGACCTAAGGTAAGGGAAATAAGTCTTTAAATTAGTGGTATGCTTGTATCGTATTCAACTTTACAAAAGACTTTCAAGCTTTACTTTGAAACAGAATGAAATTGGTCCAAGTAACTTTGAAGCTTATATAAGATTGATGTAAAGTGGTGAATACAAACTTTCCAATGATTTGTAACGGTTATGTCCCTTACCCTAGGTCTACGTCCTCAAATAGGCCTGATAAATTCACAATTGAAAATAAACAACACAATGTTCCTACCCCGAAAGTTTGTCTTGGTACATGTATTTAAGGTCACTTACGTCATTGGTGTCTGAGTAGATAGATGATTGGACGAGTTGATTGTAAGCTGTTCTGACGTCATCTTTATATTGTACAGCTTGTTTCTCTGACATCTGGAATGAAATTAGTCCAAGTTACTTTGAAGCTTACATAAGCTTACTTGATGGTTACATGAGATTTATGTAAAGTGGTGAATACAAACGTCCCAATGATTTGTAAAAGTTGTGTCCCTTACCATAGGTCTGACGTCATCTTTGTATTGAACCGCTTGTTTCTCTGACATCTGGAATAATTTATTATTTCGATCTAACTTTTCACTTCATATTTACATACCAAATTTGTTTATTCGTATAAATAAGAAACTTTATTAACTAACGTTCAAATATTAAACTAAATATGATCAAAACTGTCAAAATAATACTAAATACAGTGGGTCAGTACGGGATTTAGTCGTCCAAAACTACTTATACCCGTGCATCAGTCATATATGACTAGCCTCGGACCATTACTATAATATTAACATGACGCTCATGTGGCTTCATGTTTAACTAAAATGAAAATCAAATCCACACCTCATTTATAAAAACACACTACACATTTTATTTCTATTCTGTTTCTATATATTATAATATTATTTTTATGTGGCTTATATTCTCAAAAGAGAAACCAATGTTAAACGATGCAAAAATAAATGAATGAAATAAAAGAGGTAAAACAATTATAGATAGACCTAGGGTAAGGGACACAACTCTTGCAAACAGCGTTTGTTCTACATGTAATACATATAGGTCCAACGTATAATTATGTTAGAGGGATAGTATCGAATTTAAGCAGAACCTAATCTTTGTTGTTTGGCTAAATAATCGTAGACACCAAGGGCACCCTTGTGTATCCAACTCACCTCCCGTTTCGGATTGGAAAGTGTTTTTTATTTTATTTTATTTTTTTTTTATTCTGAAGAGACAATTGTCCTCCGATTCACATTTAGAATAACTTTGAAGTTAGCTTCTTGTTTTCATTGTATCTTCGTTGAATGTTGCGTGATTCTTTTATTTAACGTTGTTTTTGCTGATTAACCCGTATTTTAAGGTTTTCTACTTTTTAACCATTTAAATCATATTAAATGTTACTTTTACTATATTTATGACCAGGTGAAAAGTTTATTCTCTGTTAAGTATTGGGAAAAAAGATAGTGCCATTGTAATTATGCCGTATCTGGATTCCTCTTAGTATGACGGGGATAATGCGTTTTTCTAATAACAAGAGAATCCTATTAGACAATTAGTCAATGCATTAGAGAGTGTGAATAATTATCGGAACAAATTCCCATTCCTGAAAAGGAAACAGTTTCCAGACTGAGGTCTGTTTATAGAATGATATTATTCCCATATGAGATTACACATCTTAAATTTATAATGAGAATACGAGTTGTATTTTCTCATATTTCAATGTATTAGAAACATAGATACAATGATGATGATGTGAAAAAGAAAGTGTCACTTTTTTCTCTAGTTTCAATAAAGTAGAACTCGAGGTACGTTAATGATTATATCAGGTGAGGACCCGCTAGTCATTGGTCTAAGTGCCTTGTTGAGGAAGTAAAGCCATACAGATAACGCCCACTTGGACTATGGTTTTACACCATATTCATTCTGTCGTTAACACACATGCTTAAATACATTTCTAAATAGAAAATTTGAGATTTTTCGTTAAATGGAAGTGTAATGTGAAGGATTACAGTGTAAGTTCATGTTTGCCACAACTCCTCAAGTACAGATCGATGACTGCTGACTGATCGCTGACGGATCGATCGCAGTTTTGTTATGTCAATTGACGGATGATATGTTTAATATAAAAGAAATGTGAAATAAAAATATAAATTGATGTTTTAATCTATTGCATTATGTAAATATGTGTAAAATTGACAAAGAAAACAACGAAAACCGTAAAATACAGTGACCACTCAATGGTCCCGTGATGCGATCACCGGTTTAATGGATCGATTTGACGGATCGATGACTGATCGGAAACTGATCGATGACCGTTCGCTATTTTTGTTGTAAGGATCGGTTCAGGTACTGTAGAAAAGAAACTTTTTTTATAGAAGACCATTGACTTTTTTGAAATTTTGCTTCTGTAAAGGGAGTATATACTGTTATCTGTAAAACACTTAGAATCCTTATCATAGAAATCTCTAACTTCATGTCGAAATGTTTCACTTAGGCTAGCTTTATTGTAGAACTAGTATTTGGAAAGATTCCTTTTAATACTACATTCGTATTATAAATTTTATTAGACAAATACACAATGTGTATTAAAAAAAACTTTGATTTATACGTGCAGCAGCCGCATTTAACTTGTTCAAAATAAAATAACCTAATATAAATTAACCGAAATAAATCAATAACGAAATTAAGTTAAAAGAAAGTGGATTAACAAGTGCCTGTTTCCATCTTTAGTTTCGCTCCTAAGATGTATTTCACAATCGTTCCATATAAAGACTGGATAGTTATATAATCACTACAGATACCAATCCTACTTTGTAATTATTGTAGAAAGAGTTGAATGAAGCCTACATCCTGTCTCCGGAAGACGAATAATGCTGCCTTTACATTGTAATTAATCATTTTCCTTGTCGGAACATAAGCCATAAATAGAAATTTATCAAACCGGCCATTAATCAACTGGGTTTATCAAGCGTTTTCAGAACATGAAATATGGTATGTCAATCTAAACATCCGGTTGATTTTGAAGTAGAAAATCGAACGTTCATTCAAAATATAAAATTACGTTGCTTTCCCTGAGGAAGTTTTGAGTGAATGGATATGAAGTAAGTTAATTGGGCAGAAAACAATCGGCCGGAAAAAACATTTATTTAGTACTGCTGGGTTGCACAGACAATCCATCAAAAAGACATCACTCTGACGCCTTTAAGAGGACAGTAACGTGGTAAAATTGTCTCGTGCTTCATAGTTAATGCCAGAGGTCTTCCAAATAAAGTAATCAGAATTAGAAAAGGATTGCCACATAAATCCTCGAGGAAACCTTTAACTTCGTCTCTAGGAACAGAAAGAATAATTGTAAATCATATCAAGTCAATTTCATGTGTTACCATAGATCAAATGTAACTGAAATTGTAATCATGACACCTTGCTGACCTACATACAAATTCATGAAACTGGTTTAAACCAAACACTCTTGAATTATAGCCTTGGTTCGGTTTAGATAGGTTTTTTGGTTTACCAAGGTTCAAATTACATTGTAAATTAAAGGAGGTAGACCTGGGGTAAGGGAAATAACACTTCAAATCAGTTATATGTTTGTATCATATGCAATTTCATCAAGTCTTTCAAGCTTCCCTTTGAAACAGAATGATACCAGTCCAGGTTACTTTGATGCTTGCATGATGTTGGTATAAAATGGTGAATACAAACGTTTCAATTATTTGTAAGAGAACTTGTATGGTTTTGACAGTTCTTTGTATTAATCGGTATAAGTTTAGACAGGGTTCATTGTATAAAATATAGTACGTATAAATGATAAGAATAAATTTAAAGAACAAGAGAATGCATCATAGTTTTTCGACAATGGAATTTCATACTTTTAAATTCGTCAGCATTTAAACTGTAATTTTCAATTAAATATAATAAACAATTGAAAAATCGTATCCCCCGCATTCATAATCCCAATTCACCCATACAATATCCCTGTTCCCCGCACCCCTATTCTCCTTTCCCAAATAACCTACAATGGGATGTTTTCCCCGTACAAGTACTGAATAATTTAACTTGATCTAAATATCGAACGGAAGGGGAAAATTAATGTTGTAATGCCCCACTCTAAGACTTGGTCTGGATTCAACACTTACTATTGAGGCATTTACAAGGTCTTTCAATGCTTTGTTAAGTTCTTCAAAGTTTCCAGTCTGGTACAAGTATTTGGCTACTTCTATGGGAGTATATCTAAAGGCATCACTGTAGTCTGTGTTCTGAATAAAAATTGTACACTTCAAGAAAGTGTAAGTACGAACAGCATAGTGTTGACAAACATAATGAAAAGGATAAAGGATCAATATCGAGGGAAAATGAAGCTATATTTAAAATAAAAAAATACTAATTCATAAATTCTAAATTATATAAGCAAAACCCTCAACACTTGAAGCATGGACCAGGTGCACCGGTAGGGTAAGCGCCTTCTGCATTTCTAGAAACACGCGACGAGTTCCTCATCAGATTTCAACAGGTGCGCTAAAGCAAATGATTGATTGATTATTGGAGTTTAACGCTCGATTAGCAATATTTCAGCTATATTCAGTCGATGAACATCAAAGGATGATAAAATGAACATGAAATGATGATGATGAAATGAAAAAAGGGACACAAGGATAATTGCACTCCGCCACAAGAGGCTAAATCGCACGACACTACCCACCTCTCCGTATTTACAGTGGCAATCAAAATTTTTCGACCTTTCATCTTCATCGCCTGGATATAGCTGAAAAATTGATGCTCGGGCATTTAACCCAACAATCAATTAATCATTTCATGCTCATTTTGTTATTATTTGTTTTTGTGCATTTAACTACAACAGCATTGGCTATGTCGAAAGAACGTTAACTTAATATACTTGTATTGGCATTAATTTGCATTCCGGACCATCTAAATATTTATCATGATATATATTGTGACCCTGGTAACTTAATGAATAGGAGATGGAAAAGCAACTGGTTTAATTAAAAGTAAATAAGAATTAGGTACGGAATATTTACAAATATATGTTTGTTAATAAAAATGTAAATAAATACCGTAGAAACGACTGCTCATTGCCTTATCTTCGTTGCAAAGTATGAGGAAATGTCGGCGATTTAATGTGTCAAATAAATATGTCACCATTAAGTGCAAAAACTAACAGGAAGTGAAGGTAAATTAAGTCGGTTTCCAAATGTTGGTTATTTAGTAATTACTTTTTCATATCTTAACACTACCACTGCTTTTCCTGTTAATTTCTCATTAATTTCCAGCGGCTCATTGATTTGACCTCCAAAACCCAAAATTACAGATTTAATTTCTAGGTAACTTTCACTTGCCTATATACATCGTGTGACTTCCGACGGTAAATCCATTTATTCGTTTGAAAATAATCTTTTTTTGTAGTGCTGATTCCAATAAAACATTTGGCCTTAGCGGGAAACCGCTGTGTTAAGTTGAGACATGACAAAGAATGGTTGTTTAACGATGGGAAACAATTTTATTTTCAGTTTGTGTTAACGCCGTTAATGTGGTTATTTTAAGCACATTGAAGATCTTTAATAAAAGGAATGACGTATACACTGATGTTTAAATCAAACACACCCACGTTCATTTGGAACCTATTTCCGCCATTATTGTCTAATGTATAAATCAAAATGGTGTTCGATTTTCTCTAAGTCATGCTCAGATAGCGTTTGTAATTGTTAACAAATAAATCTGTATTTCCATGCAGTATTTGCTGTAGAGAATTAGTTTCATCATAATTTACAATGCATACAACGGCCAAATGTTTTGTCATGTTTTCCTGTTATATTATCAGTTAAGGGTTTTGAAGGTTGCAATTCAATATTTCTTTACACTAATCATTTGTATAGTTTTGTGTCATAAGTAATTAATTTAGAAAAAAATGTTGAATAAGAAATATAAAAAAAAGTTTCCAGTTCCGTATATTGAAAATATTAAGTTAATACTAATATTTCCTTTATGTTCTTTGTTGCGCATGTCAAATGTAATGTGTGTCTATTTCAACCGTCAAGTCGTTATATTTGGATTTTTGTTTATTGTTCGAATCAAGGTTTGTTTTACTTTTTCATTTAGGCTGTACAAATTACTTGTATAAAGGTTTAAAGGTATTTTTTTTATTTTGTTATTTATTATAATAGGAGAAGCAATATACTTGTATAGGGGAAAACTGCAGAAACCGAGCCTTTTTTGGACTTAACTTACGATTAGATAGGTTCAAGGGTCAAAACACATTTAAATGAAATGTCTTTAGAATGGGTTTACTGTAGACAGTTGTACGCATTAAAGCATTTGTAGATAGATGTCATTGTTGAACAAATAAAATGAGCGAAATCTTTAAGTTGTTGAATCGAACAAACCAAACAAATGTAAATATCGAAGTCATATTTACATATACAAGTGAAAGTCAACTAAGTACTACAACTTTGTGGATATATGTTTGAAATGTAAACATTTTTTTTTCTACCTATATAAGATAGACATGTAAAAGTGTTATGACGAATCTGTTGAAATAGAGTTGAACGTGTAACGCATTTATACATTTATATAACGCTAGAACTGTAACAAATAGGCTTCTGGAACAGGGTTATGTTGCTACAAGATTGAAGTCATCACTACAGAAGCTTTATGGTCGTCATCATGAACTCGTGGATCGTTATAGTGTATCCATCAGCACCATGAAAACTGATTTATTCAACGGGTCATAGTTTTCCTTTCCTCGTTTGTCTATCCCGGACTTGACTTTTTATGAGCAACTCGGCGGGTGTTTCTAGAAAAGCAGAGGATGCTTACCCTACCGGTGCACCTGGTCCATGCTCCCAGTTTTAAGTGGAGTCCGAGTTGCTCATTTACTTTTGTTACTTTGTATGTATGATTTTAGTTACTTTATGTTCTTTGTTGTGTATGTCTGTTTTCCATGTCTGGTCTTTGTCCCTGGATTACATTCTTTTGATTACCACTATAACCTTGGTTCCCTTGATTCCTCCTTTTCAATTAACAAATTTCATTTGACTTTTAAAACTGTTCTTAACTAATCTCTAGGACTGTCTAATTAACAACATTACTGCTCTGCACTGTAGACAACTAATATGTTTTTTCCAATTAGAAAAAAAAACAATAAATCCTGCAAAAGGTTTAAATTCGAGACTTATTCTAGCAAGTTGAAGCATTCAAAGAACAGGAAATGATATTTATGGTATCAAGTACATGAAGAAGCTCTCGGCTGACGACAAAATCCAAACTGACGGAAATAATACGGGAAGAAATTCAATTTGGCAGTAATTGCATTGTATAATTTAATCATCCTTTCCTGGGCAAGTCTTCCAGTCGAACTGGAGGAAATCCCAAAATGAACATATAAGAAATGACATTTATTTGTAAACGTAAAACCCATCAAAAAATTCTAGATGACGGAAATTAAAGAAACTGAAACCGTGCAAGATGAAAAAGTCAACGAGATGAGATAAAGTATGAACAAATAGCATAAAGCAAAACGGGGTTTAGATGTGTTTAAAGGTAAGTTTTAGAAAAAGTAATCAATGGAACCTAGAACAGAGCGATAGTCAAAAGAATATATACTGAAGACAAAGACAACACAAGGACAATAGTTACACACAAGACAACGAAGAGCTTGAAATAAACAAATAATGCTTGCAAAGAAATAATCGAAAATGAGCAACCCGGATACTACTATAATCTAAGAGTATGAACCAGGTGCACCGGTAGGATAAAATAACTTTTTTGATTTAAAACAAATATTTGATACTTTGCAAGAAAACATATTTTTTTTAATTTTGGGTATGTAATGTGCATTGTGACTTTCAGTAAGTATGTGTCTATACTTTCCATGCTTTACAATTAAACAAATTACAACGAGATAACCTTGGGTAGGGTTATGGTCGGAAAGATACATTTCATGAATGGCGTTTATTTCCTTTTTTCACTCAGCAATATACGTAATCTTTGCATAGGTAAAAACTTACTTTAAGAGGTACTTTGTTGAGTGTATCGGGTTTCTCTACAAATGTTTTATCTACATTTTCTGAAGGTATCTGTATTTTTGTTTTTGTAACCGGTGTTTCGTCATCTTGTTTCGTTTCCTGTTTAATGTCGCTTACAAGATCTCCTGTGTCTGGATTTATAACTACAAATAAAAAAAACAGTTACATTTCATTGAGATGCAAGATAAAAAGATCATACCTGCAAATGTGCTTCTGAAAATTTAAGATTAATGCAATATGAAAAAGGAGAAGTCACATGAAGTTGAACGCGTTGTTGTGCTTATTATACCCCATTCGTACACGGAGATATCAAACAGCACCCAAAATCACTAACAACGTATACCCCATCTACATTTATGTAAAGCTGAACATCAAATTTGAGGCCCCGTGCAGGTCCGAATGTCAAAAATATAGGCAAGCAGCAGCGTAAAGCTTGTCGTAAAAGGCGACTAAATAGTGCTCAGAAACCTAGCCGGGGGCTAGGCGCTCTGTCCACAGAGCAATTGGGATGTGTGCCCCAGGTGGTGGAATGGGGTACCGCTGACGTGTTACATGCTGGGTTTGTCAAGCCATAATACGGCAAACCTGACGCAAACCATAGTAGTGCATCATGTTGGGAAAGATGCCACGTTCCTCGCACGTTAAAGAACCCTGCTGTGGTATTCGAAAGGAGTAGGAACCTTTGCGCTCTGCTACAGGAGGTTAAATTACCCGACCTTACCCTCCCTTTCTAGTGACAATCAAAATTTGTCGACCTCATTATCCTTGTGACCCATCCCTCTTTTCATTTCATCATTATCATCATTTAATGTTCATTTTATCATCAATTTCATGTTCATGGCCTGAATATAGCTGAAATATTGCTGCTCGGGCGCTTAACTCTAATAATCAATCAATCAAATTTGAGATTGATCCATTTCTGGGGACGAAATTCGAATGGACAATCAATGTAAATTCGTTGAGTGGTGGTAAAATAGATGTGTCATTTTACGTTTGGAACTATTGATGTTTGATTTTGTATAATTTTATTTTGTTTTGTGTGGTTTTTTTTAATATTATATCAACACATAGTATTTCGCATTTTATGTGACAAAATAACTGTTCTGTTGACTTTTGTCATAATCTGCCGAAGGATTTCTGTGTAATTTTACCAGAGAAACTTGTAATAGACAACAGTTTTCTCTAAGCTATACTGTAAACAGTAAAACTTAAATGGACATGTCATGAATTATTGAATTGGCTGAGTCAGTATGATAATTTCAATGGTTTCTTTCAGAAAGAAGGAACAGACAGAATGATCTATGATACCAGCGATAATATAAGTAGCGTAGCAGTATTTATCAAAATTACACAGGAGGTATTTCATGCGTGTCAAAAATCCATCCAATATACTTTTGTTTCTTATGCAGGAACAATGTTAACAATCATAAGTTTTTGAGATAAAGATTTTAAAGATTGTGTACAGAATTGGTATGTTGCTAGAATAATCGTTCTTTGATTCGATTTGATTTTGTTGATTTTAGTAAGCTAACAATGTAAGTTTTTCTCAGAAATACAAAACTGCCATTAGGTAAAATCAGAGCATCTGTAGACGGATAAATTTGTTTGGTGTTTTTTTTATGAATCACCTCTTCTGTACTTATGTAAATATAATACGTTATCATACCTTTTTCCTCAGTTTTGGTTTCACTGTTTTCTTTTCCGTTAAAATTTGAGTAATGAAATGATTTTTGTTTCTGTAAGCCAATACTGTGGGTGAGTCTTTGTGCTGAAAAACGTCAAAAAAATAGTGTTCAGTTATGAAATGTTAAAATTTATTTAACCACGACTTGAGCAACTGCGTACATACATAAACTTTTTAACATCACTAGCACATTCAATCCATAAACACTTAAAATGGCGTTAACCGTTTTTCTATCACAAAAATTAAAATATTTTTACAAAATGTATTCAATAATCAAATACACATCAAATTGAATTCGCATCTACAGTATTTTAAATATTGTTTAATTTGAATATCTGCTACGGATATGTCTTTTGTAATTTAAAATAATTAAAATGTACTGTTTTATAATTACCAGGACGCTTTAATTTTAAGTAGCACTTCAGATAAAAACCACGCAAAATCTATAAAATATGATACACCTAAAAAATTCTTATTTTGGTTATTAAGTTGCTGTATAGGTCTATATGGTGAAATGTATATTTATTCATTCCAATCTGCTCTTAGGAGATAATTCACATGAAAAATCCGATAGGTTCTATTGAATTTTAGTGTCCGTTATGGAGTTATCTCCCTTATTATGAATTCGACAATACATTCTGTTATAATTCCTATCTCCTAAAAGCACGTGCCATATGATAGGCCACATGTTAATTTAAGGTAACTATAACATTTTAAAACATATATCAAAAATAAAAATATGCAGGCTGTCCAACCATGAATCGCATTTTGCATGATTCTTAGATGGAGTGCTACTTAACAAAAATCAAAGCTGCGGTAAGAAAAGTTCAAAGCGCAAAAACAGTGACTTGAAAAAAGTTGTTGCGAAAACAAATATAGTTAAACTTTGTACTAACGATCACTTTGCAAAAATGAAATTTTACGAAATCGAATATCCGCGAATGTATGTGAACTTTTATAATGTGCTAAGATTCCACCCGAGTATAAAATGTAAGGGCAGTGTGGTCTCGTGAATCATTCAGAAACAATCAAGCCTATCATGTTAAGCAATCATAATAAACTCTCGAAACCTTTAATCTACTGGAAGACGTAGTCGGCAAAATGGCTAACTTTTATAGCGCTATTAATCATATTGAGCATTAACAAAAGGAATGAAATCCGCTCAAATCTTCGCTTCTTTATTTGCAAATGTTGCCATAAATTTTGCCTACGAGGTCTGTTTGTGTATTCAAAGCGCAGAAGTAATTTCCAATTTAAGGAAATTAACTATAAATCAAAATTTTGTTTGCAAAACAAAAGAAAATTCCCCCGAGAGAATCAATTTAAGGACGCGCATTTGTAAACTTTTGGTACTTAATGACTAAGTTTTCCTCTCTCCTGGAAATTTATTATTGTAAGTTTTTTATCTCTCGTCAGAAATATTCAAGGATTGCCGTTAAAGATTACATAACCTCTTGCGTAGGAGGAATATAGAATCTAGGAGCTGATCGTGGATACTGTATATAGGAAAACTTATCATGCTATTCAATGGTAATAAATGGTGGATAGGGATCTTGAATAGGGAGAATTGGGGTAATAAATGGTGGATAGGGATCTTGAATTGGGAGAATTGGGGTAGCAGTTTAAAAAGGTTTTATAGACAATTTTACACAATTTAGTAAAAAACAAACAATAGTTTGAATGTTAAGGAATTCAAAAATATAAAAAATATGAAAAATAAGGAATATTAAAATATTATATAGAAAAATAGAATGATGATTCTGTAGAGCATGTGGGTTGGTATATTGTGTAAATACGAATTGTTACCAATTAAGAGGTGTACTGCTTGATAAATAAATCAAGTTTTTGTCACTTTCAGATTGAATGAATGCTGTAAATTTACCAATTTAGTTTCACTATGGGTTCGTACATGTATTTGCCATAATAGGTACCCGTAAATATGCATATACAAAGTTAAACGAATGATTACTTTTCAACTAGCGCAAATTGAAGTATTCGCAACAATGTTTGAGAGCCACCAACTGCGAATATCACTTTCTGCGAAAATAAGAATACTGTTCACCAGGAAATTTTCGCGGCAGTCTTATTTTCTCTACTTTCGCGCCGATATTCCAAACGCAAAATTAAATTACAGTACAATTGGATGGACGATCGCGAATTTAAAACTGCGCGTAAGCAGATTTAAAGCTGAAACTGCAAAATTTGCTAGGTTTACATTGTATGCAAATTAGTTTGAATAAACAGAGCAACATTAAAACTTTTGTCGGAAAGTGCATATTGGCCAACGATTGCTGCATAATAGAATATTTATTTCATTTCAGTTCTAGTAATAAGAAATACTTTATTTTCAGGCAACAACTAATTGGAAATTTTATCAGGAAACAAATGAATATAAAAATCTCGTAGCGAATTATTGCGGTATAAACATCACAATTTACTAAAATTATATTTAAGTGTCAGTCTTTGTAAGAATGATGCGGTTAGTGGAACAAAGTACGAAAAAACACAAATTTCAAAATTTAATTTGACTTTTTGCACCCCAAAATCAAGAATTTCCATATTATTTTGGTTAATTGAAATGAACATTTTAAGAACAGATAAGTCTGTCGAAAACCTCATTTTTCTATCATTCTATTGATAACAAATATTTCCGAACAAAGGCAGTAAATCAGAGATCAAAGAATTTATGTTTACATGGAGAAAGCATGCTTGAGTGAAATTATATTGTCAGATAGGTTGGGTTTTTGACATGCATTTTTCTGGCTTTTTTCCTTATTTTGCCTGATTCTTCCAAAATAGAACTTACACTTAAGCACAAACAGGTGCTCTTATTCTTAAATTGCAAACAAGAATTGGCCGCTTGATTTTAACTGTAGACATAAATGTGTTTAACAAATATTTGTTTTGAATTAGAAAAATAAAGCCGTTGTCCTTGAATCTGTGTGACTAGTATCTTTAAAATAAGACAAGATTTGGACAGTTTGGTCATATGGCTTGGAAATCCAATAGTAGTAAACAATTAGCTTTGTCTCCTGCTGTCAACGGCAGATTCTTTTTTACGACTTCACAGTGGTAGTTCGAATCTCAATTGTCTGAAAAGCCAATAATTCAATTCATTGCACTGGAAATATTGTCGTCAGAATAAAATGAATGTTAAACTGTGTTCGACCAAACTCCAGTTTATTTGGTCCACGCAGTGTTTCTCAGACGTCGACACTAATATTAAAGTTAATACCATCAGAGTTGTATTTGTGACATTCGCTGAATATTTAAAACTTCTTCAGCCTTGCTATATGTCTTCCGATACGATACATTCAAAATATAGTTTATATGACAAGATCGCCCCGCATGGTCTATGTGGCAGAACGGTTGTAATTGGGACTGGAAGACCATGGTTTTGATCCACGACAACGTTAACCTGATTAGGGAAAAATGACCTCTTGTAGGATATTGGTTTATATTCAAAATCTAGCTTAACATGTAGGTTTAGTACAATGGGAAATAATAATAGGATAACAAAAATATAATCACGAGTGTCGAAGAATGGTTCCACAGTGTGAATTATCGACATTTATTACTCTGGGAATATTCGATAAAACACTGCTATCTGTATAATAAAAGAATATCAATTATTCCTACCTTATAATTCAAGGAATGTTGAACTACCAATGTATTTACGTTTTAATGAAACTAATACATCAGTGCTATTGTTTTGAATATGTTACGATTTCTAACAAATTTACACTAACATCGGATTTAAAAATAACTATCTGTTCATACGCAGATGTAAATTATGTCCCCTGTCAGACTAATTTATCAATATTTGAGCTATATACGTCATTGTCTATAACATTTCCATGATTTAAATTAAGGAGGTAGACCTACTGTAAGGGACACAACTCTTAAAAATCATTCAAACGTTTGTATTTTAGTAAACGTTCAGCATTTTACATCAATCCAATTTAAGCATCTAATTAACTTGGATTCATTTTATTCTGCTTCAAACAAAACCTTGAGAGGCTTCAGTGAAATTGAATATAATACAAACATATCACTGATTTCATAAGTTATGTCCCTTACCCCAGGTCTACCTCCTTAAGACACATCGCAGAATTCTGCTTTGTTGCTTCTTACTGTTATACATCCTAGCAGGAACCCTAAATATAATATTTATATCGATATGGAACAAGACTATATAAAAATCGTTTATAATCGACATTTTATTAGGTGGTAATCCTCTGCTAAGGGACAAAACTCTTAAAATCAGTGATATGTTTGTATTATACTCGATTCCGTCAAAGCCTGTCAAGCTTCCATATGTAAGATTACTTATACAGAGTTATCAAGGGAACCAAGATTCCAGCGGAAATCAAGGGAACGCAAAGGGACAAAGTCGAGACAGGAAAACAGGCTCACCCAACAAAGAACATGAAATAACCAAAAAATACGTACAAAGAAACAACCTGGACGCCACTAAAAACTTGAACTAGGTGCTGCGGTAGGGTAACAGTCATCTACTTTTCTAGAAACTCCCGCCGAGTTAATATTAAAACGTCAAGTCCGGGTTAGATAAAACAGGAAAGCAAAACTATGGCATGTTGCACTGATGGATTCTCATGGTGCAGATGGATACATAGATAACCGTAATCTAATGATTTGTTAAAGAGTTATGTCCCTTAAAACTTACATGAATCGCCATTTCCAGTTTTTATTCTTGTGAGAGCTGTAAATCATATTGCCTAACTATACTCTATTATAGTTTACATTTAACTTGTCTTGGTAATCGTTTATCATTTGACTTTTTCAATTGAGACATAAAATAAAATTTTCTAAGAACAACATAAACGCAATTTTGTTTCTTTATTCAGGAGCACTTTTGATCAACATTATACTGGGTTTGACCCTTTTTATACTCCTGATGTGTACCAATCACTGAACACTCTAGGCGTCTGTTTATAATTGCCATCGCATTTATTCACATCAGGCAAATTAAAAGCAATGTTACTATCTCGAAAGTGTTTAATCACCAACTGAAGCCGTTTAATTAAGGTTACTACCTGCTATATTAGCTAACCGTTCCAGCTCTTTTTCTTGTTGTTGTATCTGAAGTGGAGAGAAAAACAATATAAGTAAAATTAGGTCTTGGCACATTAAACAAACACCCACGTCATCTTTTGTAAATGAGTAAAATTGCGTAACGCTAAAATACTAACTAATATGTAAAACAAATGTGCATGAATATATTTCCGCCTGAGTGTCTTTATTGAGTAATTAAATATTTACATAATTTCTTTTATGGTTTATTTTTTACACAGAATTAATAAAATAATTGATTCTGAAGAAATTGGAATAAGTAAAAGTGTTACTTTCGAATGAGTGTCTCTAGGGATCTTACGAAAATTGTTTTGTTTTGTTTTGTTTTTTGAGGTTTTTTTGTTTGTTGGGGTTTAACGCTCGAGCAGCAATATTTCAGCTATATTCAGGCGATGAACATGAAGTGGATGAAAAAATAAACATGACATGATGATGAATGAAAAATGGGATGGGACACAATGATAATGGAGTCGATAAATTTTGATTGCCACTAGAAATAGGGGGAGGTGGGTAGGGTCGGGCAAGTTAGCTTCCTTGGGCGGAACCCAATGGTTCCTACTCCTTTCAAATACCACAGTAAGGTTTTTTAACGTGCGAGGAACTTGGCATCTTTCCCAACAAGGTGCACCACTATGGTTTGCGGTCAGGTTTTCCGTATTATAGCCTGACAATCCCAGCATGTAACACGCAAGGGGTACCCCATTCCACCACCTGGGGCACACAACCCAGTTGCTCTGTGGGCAGAGCGCTCTAGCCCCCGACTAGAGCTCTGAGCACTATTTAGTCGCCTTTTATGACAAGCTTAGCGCTGCTGCAGGCCTATATTTTTGACACCCGGACCTGCACGGGTCTTACGAAAATTGACATTATTACATAAACTTCTTTTGGTCTATCTTTAGAGGATTATTTATAAAAAGATTCTTAAATGTTCACGTGATATTCGAGGTCATAAATATATCTAATCATGTAATCTCTTATATACCGTCCGTGCAAGACCCGATATGGTAGACCAGGACGTTAAAAAATCCCTTAGTTAGTTAATCTCTTATATTCACTTTATACAAAACTCATAGGAACGTTTGTATTCACCCTTTTACATCAATCAAATGGAAGCGTCAAAGTAATTATGACTGATTTCATTCTGTTTTAATGGAAGGCTTGAAAGGCTTTGGTGAAATTGAATATGATGCAAACATATCATTGATTTCAAAAGTTATGTCGCTCAGCCGGGGTCTACCTTCTTGAATTGTGAATCTCAGTAATGGAACAGGCAAAATTAGGAACATCACTGTTGTATTATTTAACATGTTTTGATTTTATAAACTTACCGATGGAGATAAGAGAGAAGACGATGATTGCTGAACTACTCCTGAAAATAGAAAAAAAAATGATATATAATCATAAAAAATTGAACAAATGTAGAGCCTCATAAACTAATTTATGCTGTTTATGAACTAGCGTCCATGTGTACTCAATTCTATTGACGCACTAGCGTCTATGTGTACTCAATTCTATTGACGCACTAGCGTCTATGTGTAACTTTATGCTAATAACGCAGTAGCGTTCTTGACTACATTGCAATATTCCTACAATTGTCTTTCATATATTGTTTATTTACTTTTCGCTATTTGTCTATTTTTTAATTTTTGCCAATTTTTATATTTTTTTAAATATTCTTTAGTTTTTGTAATTGTTTGTCAGTTAATATTTGTTTTCGCTATTTGTCTGCTAGCGTCCAGATAAACCTTGTGATATCCATGCAGTAGCGCTCAGGTTTATTATATGTGTGGAGTATCATCCAGGTTTACCGATGACTATTCCTGTACTAACTTGAAGGTAAACTGTATGCTATTTAAAATTTGTGCACCAGCATCCAAAATTGCATACATATATGTTTTCCGTACAATTTTATTCTGGACTTTACTTATCCGCGACAATCTTCGAGAAAGAAATTAAATAGCAGACCGTCTTATATCTTCCCATCCTTTATTCAAATAAGCATTGGTTTGTTAGAGTGTTGTCTAGACTCACCAATCCTGTGAAATAACACTCTATTTAGAGAATCTCGATCTTCTAATCTTATACGACACACAATCACCATATCTATTATAACAGAATGGAACAAATAATTCTAGTGCATCGCTTTTGGGAACGGAGAAATGATCTTCTGAGATATATCACAATAACTGAATAAAACGGTAATATGTATTGTTTTTCAAATCAAGGCCTGTGAATTGTATATAGGTTCTGAAATCCATGTGTCCGTCATTATAATAATATCAACATTGTTTTACTCAAATAATTATAGTGCATCCCTTGTGGGAAAGAGTAATCAAGGGAACCAAGAGTCTAGCGGAAATAAAAAGATCGTAATCATGAGACAAAGATCAGTCTTAGAAAACAGGCATATACACAACAGAGAACATAAATAAAAAAATAATACATGCTATGTAACAAAAGTAAATGATCAACTCGGACTCCATTAAAACTGGGAGCATGGACCAGTTGCACGTTAGGATAGCGTTCTTTGCTTTTCTAGAAACATCCACAGAGTTGCTCATAAAAAGTAAATTCCATAAATTCATAAAAAGTAAGACTGCGTGACCATCCTGAAAGTTTTAACATCATTCTTTCATTAATAAATACTGTAATCTGATTTGTTAAAATAATTTGGTTATTTCCCAATAGATAAAAAAATATATTGATACTTCGCGCAATAAACAATATTTTTATCTTATTTTTGCCAATTTTCTTATGTTATTTTTCTATAGACAACATTTTTATTTTTGCCAATTGTTATACTTTTTTTAAATACTCTTTATTTTTTGTAATTGTTTGTCAGTTAATATTTATTAATAGTGTTATGCTTACTATATATCCCGGTTTTTCATTGATTTGTCTGTACTTACTTATCCTGATTTATTCAAAAGGCGTCTTTCGTTCCCATTGTTTTAAATTTCAATTGCACTGGGCAGGGTGTAATATTTTCAATTTAAGGAGCAGTCATTATGAAACTCATACAGTAGGTGATTCATACATGTCAAAAACCCACTGAATTCACTTTTTTTTTCTTATTCAGAATAAGTAAACGACCACAAAACTAGTTTTGGCTTTTCGTTTGACAGATTGCACTGTATTTTACATGCTGTAATATTATATGTTTGTATTGGAGATTTTGATGCATTTGTACTTTTGTTGTTTAATATTTAATTTGCGAGAGTAAGTTGTTTTATTGGTATTATGTAGCAGTCTTTGTAAAAATCATGCAAAAAAACTGAAAAATGTGATACCCCCCAAAAGGTTACATATTTTTATTTTTGAAATTATTTATGAATAATGTTAAGTGTCTATATTGTGGAATGAGAAATTATTCATTCATATCTGCCTGCTCTTAGGAGATAAACAACATTGAAAATCAGATAGACTCTATTATATTTGAGTGTTATTTACAGAGTTATCTCCCTTAATTTTAAAATATACAGTGCATTCTAAATAATTTTTATCTCCTATGAACATGGGTTATATGAAAAACCACATGTTATTTTCTCTTTACTATGACATTTTAAACAAAATATCAAAAATAAAAATATGTAGGCTTTCCAACCATGAATCACATTTTGCATGATTCTTATGTGGAGTGCCACTTATACACCATTGTCATAATAACAACATAACCAGATGAAAATGTGTCAGCCAAAGCTTTTCTTTTTCATTACAATCGGTTCGAAGGCTGCGAGAATTATATTTGCTATCAAAGTGAAATACAGACTAGAAAATATTCAACAGTGTTCTTCAATTAACATCGAGAACGGTCTTGTAGATATAAAGCGAAATACAAAATCATATACATTTAGTATCATTACACAGCAGCTTAAGTAAATGTCAATTATTTGTCTTATCCGAACTTTGAACAAAAGTTCAATGAAACTTGCCTGAACCAGATCTTAGGCAAATTTTCCATGAAACTTGCCTGAACCAAACCTTAAGCAAAACTTAAATGAAACTTGTCTTAACCAGTCCTTAGACAAACGGTCAATGAAACTTGTCTTCACCGGCCCTTAGACAAACATTCAATAATACTTGCCTTTACCAAACTTTAGACAAATTTCAATGAAACTTGCCGTCACCGAACCTTAGACAAACCGGACATATGTGTAAATCAGACACCTTTAGAATCCATTCGTGTACGTTCCAAAGAGTTTGAACCTGTCCACCGAACACCTGCCTTGACAGAATAAAAACTTTAGTTCAAAATGGTTTCGGTCTTGACAGCTTACATTGCAATTTCAAACCAGGGACAAAAACCAGACATGGAAAACAGACAAGCAAAGAAAGAATATAAAATAACTAAAATAATACATAAAAAGTTACAAAAGTAAATGAGCAACTCGAAATCCACTAAAAAACAGAAAGTATGGACTAGGTGCACCGTTAGGGTAAGCGTCCTTTGAAACACCCACCGAGTTGCATATAAGAAGTCAAGTCAGTAAACACAACTCTACTCGTCAAGAACCGTCAAAGAAGTCTTAGATCAAGAAATGCAAATCATTCTTGATGGAAGCTAGGTTGCGTTGCAATCTTGGCCTAACGGCCACGAACATCATTTATTTTTGTTGCGTTGTCGCCCAAAAAACGAGGAACCGTTATTCATTAAGGTTGCGATGTCGACTAATGGGCGATGAAGCAAAATTTATTATTAATGTTACGATACCGGCAAAAAGACGATGACATTTAATTTAATAATGTTAGGATATCGGCATAAAAGGCGATGAAGCGTAATTTATTAATTACGATGTCATCCAATAGGTGAAGAAATGTTATTGATCAATGTTGCGCTGTCGACTACAAGGTGATGCAACGGTATTTATTATCAACTGTAACACGCCTACGTACAAGTGAATTGTTCATCAAATAGAAAGCAAAATCATTTATAGCGAGACGCCTTTATACAAACACTTTGAACTATCAAGCAAAGAGACGTCAGAAAAAGGATTCAATGTCCAAAAAAGTTACAAAAATAAAATTCATCAGCAAAAAGTTCAAGAACTCTGTACTCCCAAGAACGAAAGCTAAGATTAATGTAAATGCGGTCAAAAAAAGGTTAAATAATTTATTTCAGTATTCGTCAATTCCAGAATTTCTTACCAACAATTTGCCCACGCAATTGACTCTTGATACACCATGACAAGGAATAAATGAAATACATCTGCCCTCGCGATTACTGCCTAACAGCTAACTAGTAATCTGGCTGCTGAAATATCGATTCTCTGTTTCGTTTGATGGTGACAAATTCTACTGGGACTTGTATTAGAAAAAAAACTATCTGATAAGCCTGCGACGACTCGAAATGATAAATCACTGATTATGGGATTTTTATCATGTTTTCCACTGAGTATTGATGAAATGTGATCGTTTCATACAAGTAGTAAATGCTTATCTTTTTACTGTATGTCGATGAACTTCAGGACAGCATAAAACGATATACAATGAGAAAACTGTCTAAACTGAACCATTAATAATGTGAAAACCTGTATTAACCATACACTTTTTTAAAGTCTCTTCTAGATTATATCAATTTAAGTAGCAGTCTTCATAAATATCAAACACGAGGTGATTCATGCATGTCAAAAACCCACCGATTTCCTTTGTATTTCTTGTTCAGAAACTGTTATATATCACATAACCAGACTTAGTTTTTCATTTAAGGGTTGTGCTTTTGAGATTAAATTTATAAAGATTGTACGTGAAATTATCACTTTGCAAGAGTTGTTGTTCTTGATTTGGTTGATTTTAGTGGGATATGATTTTCTAAAAAGTGCAAATCTGAATGCAGGAAAGATTGTTGTTATGTGAAAGTATAGAATATGTAGACCGAAAAAGCATTGTTTGTTTGGTGGGTTTTTCTTCACAATGAATCACCTTACCAAAGGCACTGCCAGTATTTCAAATGGACTGGTACTTTAGTATAGTTAGAACTTTGGTAAACCAACATCTGTTTAAATCGAAACCGAGTCCATAAGAGGTTCGGGTAAAACTGGTTTCACAGTACCGTATCAAATTGCAGTGTGTACCAAACTATCAATTTATAAACTATTAAATTTGATTACTGAAAGTGGCAATCATTATTGGCGGATTTAAAAAGGAAAATAACAATATGATATTGCAGATTTTATTACCGAATTTGATGTGTGCACGGTTTTGGTTTTTTTTTTTACATATAGGTATAAACTAGTGTGTAAGATTATGAAACTGTCGATTCGATTATGAAATGTGATGTTACCAATCGAGTGAGTTCAGTTCGGAAGTACACTTTATGACTCCTTTCTAGCACCTCATTAATCTCATCACAAAGCGAACATCTCCAAGTGTGAAAGAAAAGATAAAAATCGCAAATCTCATTAACGGACCAATCAATCAATTAGCCAATTTTTGTGTCTAATGTTACAAATTTGATTAAAGATTACCGCATGTGCCTACGACACTATAAAGTACATATACATTGCTTCTTACAAAACACCACTCAGACAAAATTGATTGTTCAACATACCAAGCCTTAATTTCATGCACGTAGGTACAGTTTTCAGAATATTCCTTGTCCACTTTATTTTCCTTTTAAAATCAAATCAAATATCGGTCTACATAAAAATTTGTACCACATTTAGCCTTAAGGAATTTCGTACGTTTTATTATTCTTGGATGTGGGCATGCTTAGCGGAGTGATACGTCGAAAGCATTTATACACAAACATTATCAAAATTTTTTGTTTGTTTTTGTTTTTGTTTTTGTTTTTGTTTTTCATTTTTTTTGTTTTTGTTTGTTTTTGTTTGTTTGCTTGTTTGTTTTGTTTTGTTTTGTTTTTTTTTTGTTTGATTGTTTATTTTTTTGTTGTTGTTTTGGGGGGTGGGAGTTCGGGGGTAGTTTGCCAAAAAAAGTGAAAATTAGTTCTCATGAAAAACAATCTCATACATTGTTACGTTAATTCGTTTTAAAAAAAATCGAAATTAGCAAATGCATTTTTTTTATTTAATTTGACGGAATTTTAAGAAAAATAAATCATTTATCACAATTCAAAAATCGACTACAAACTATGTGATTCATCTAATCAAGGTATCTCAAGAACAAATTGGAAGAATGGTATGATAAACCGACGAACAAACTCAAACAGAAATTACCATATCGACCAAAATGAAATCATAGGCTACTTTACCGACTACTAAAATGAAACCACGGTTTACTTTATCGACGACCAAAATGAAACCATTGGTTAAGCTACATACAAATTCTGATAAAGTCTCAGAAATTACCTTTTTAAGTTTTTTGTATGTTTATCTAAATCGACTGAACCGTTAGGATAAACATCATCAACATAAACAAATATTAAAAACCTCAAAAATTTACACACGTCATGACCTAATCCTCTATTTTGTTTCCGATAGTGATCCGTTTTATTTGGAAACACGATGCAAACCTGTTTGATAATCCTTAGACAGATCTAGAAAATAAATCACTGTCTGTGTCTTGTAATTGACATTTGTTTCCGTTTTTTCCGGTGGGAATCGAGGTTTATTACAGTCTTTGAATAGAGCTGAGGATGGTCATTTATACTATGCAGTTATGTCACGAACAGCATAAAAACAATTACGATCTCCATTTCACAAGCGATGGGTCGTAATGAATCCTTCGTCCGTTTGTTAAACTCTTGGTATAGGGCTGAGAATAATCATTTATGATATACATTTATATCATAAAAAGCATAAAAATAGTTGAACTCCCCTTATACATGTAGTTTACAAAACTCCCCCATACATGTAGTTTATCAATCCCCCACTTGACAAGTAATGGGTCAAAATGAATTGTTTGTCCGTTATTTCTTGAATAAGACCTGTAATGGTCATTCATATTGTTACACAAAAACGACACGAGGACAGTTAAGCTTTCCTTGCAATTTTCAAAACCCCACTTGACAAATAATGGATTAAAGTGAATCCCTTGTCTGTCTGTCTGCCTGTCATTCTCGTTTGTTTTTTTTTAATTCCTGGTTTATAATTCAAGATTCATCAAACCTAAATTGTAAGTTCTTTAACGACGTAGATCAGACTATAAGACAAGAATCTATTGATAATCAAATTATTTTGATAAAATAAACGCTGTCCAAACCCCGAATAAGGGGAAACACTCTTAATCCACTGATTACTCTTTATGCCATTTTATATCAGTTTAAGGATATAGACCTGGGGCAAGGGACATATGTTTGTTTTCTATTCAACTTCACCAAAGCCTATCAAACTTTTATTTGAAACAGAATAAAATCAATCCAAGTTACTTTGATGCTATCATGAGATTGATGTAAAATCCTGAATATACAAACGTTCGAATGATTTGTAAGAGTTATGTCCCTTACCCTAGGTCTACCTCCTTAAATGCATTTTGGACCTGTGTAAAATACTAGGCAAATTGGGGCAAATTTTACAGTCAAAAAGTGGTTTGGTGTAGGCAGGTATCACTGTATTGTATTTACTGGTTATTAGGAATAATAGCACTTTTTAAAAAAAATCATTTACCGTTCAAAAGGTTGTAAAACCTGTTTAAACCGACCCTCTTTCGGATTTTGAAATAAGTTTGGTTTAGACAGGTGCGCGGTTAACCAAGGTTCAAAATAAACTGATAATATGGGACTTTTAACGTGTCTGGTTTAAACAGGATTTCGGAATGTTCAGAGTTCAGTTTATAGTATTTTATCTTATATTTTTTTCATTTTACATTTACTCTCCAATGGGTAATGGTACAGGTTTTAATTCCGAAACGTTGTAAAATAAAGGGTATCTATAAGCATGGTGACCACCAATTTTTCTCACTTAGTTTTATAACCATTCCTTATCTATAAACACTTACGGAATACTAAGAAGCATCGTAAACATCCAGGGCCAGACGAAATTTTATGCATCATATAAAACAGACTCCATTAAAAAGATTTATATAATATTAGTTCATTATACCTCGGCATACTTTGACATTTTCAAATGACTTCGCTTTCTATGATCATTATGCGAATTCTTTGTTTGGAGCTTCTGGTTGTCTACTTTCATCATGAAATAAACTCTACTTGAAGAAGACGCCCTCGCATTTTAGTAGATAAGTTCGCTTCTAAATTAGAACCATCAATTCAACGAATGCTACATCCACCCACTGAAATCTACATAATGATGAAACGTGCCTATTATAACAACGGGATGTATTAATATGGCATCGTATATTGATAACACGCGGAATGTTTGATTGAATTTCTATGAAAAAAATCGAATGGCGAAAAGAAAGATTTCAAAAACTATTCTATGATGAAAAGAAAGCTTTCAAAGACTATTGTATGATTGTTTGCCGGCTTCTTTTCCAGTGATGGATTTTTTCTTTGTGAGAAAACAGGAATCCATTCAATCCCGCACTATCTAGCCATTTCGTTAGATGATTATGATTGATTAGTAATTGTGTTTTAATGCAGAATTGGTTGACACAATGTACATTGTCAAACATTATTGATTATCAAACAATGTTTTGGACTGTCATGTTCAAACGACGACGAAACCGCTTAAATGTAAGAAGCGAAATCAAGAAAAGGCAAGCAGGTAGGAAATACGCAAAATAAGAGAATTCTACGATATGGCTCGTCAAGCAAGACACAAGAAGAACATTCAAAATGTATAAAAGTCAAAAGTCTATCATATCCTTGCGTGAAGGCTGTGGTTTTATCCAGAGTATTGCTTTGACTTAGGAAAATGTAAGTTACGAAAAATATATTCCTGGGATCTCATTCACAAATAGAGATTAGTATGCACCCAGGCATGTTCCTATATTTGTGCCTATTCATTTCAATGTAGCCCTATTAAAAAAAGATTATGCTCACACCTTTGATTCAACCACACTAATGGTCATATCCGGAACTCGAATTGCCAAAAAAAAATGGAAAAATGTAACAGCGAAGCAACAAAAACAGCATACAAAACAAAACAAAACATTGAAGACTATATTAAGATTTTTAAGAGCAAATAAAACAACATGGACTGAGTGCACAAAACCCTGTATTTTTAAACTGATTTCAGAAGTTTAACGTCTTTGCTACAGAGTTAGAAATAGTAGCCCGAGACTGGCTATTTTTAAGCAGGGCTGGCTAATTTGAGCAAAAATCTATATAGCCATATAGTAAATATATTGAAAAATTGTATTCAGGACTGGCTAGAATTTGAGTGAGTTTCCTACCCTGTTTTGCTACCAAAATTAATTGCTGTAAAGCATGTTGAGTCACCATACTTTTAACATGATAAAGATTGTATCCTAAACTGCGACATTTCATAGAACCTATACTGTACACACAATACTACAATTTGTAGTTCAGGCTTGTAATACGATTGTCGGATAATTCGTCAATTTCCCAAGGAGAAAATGTGACATTTAACAACGTGAAATTTTACGGCGCTAGTGGCAGTTCAAATGAAATATTCAGGAACTCCTACTCGTGAAAGAAATCAGAGTAATTGCTTCTTAGATCTTTGACTCTTCGTAAATTGAATTGACGCGCTCTGGGAAAATGGATTTACACAATTTACACAGATCTCAGAGAAAGTTTAGTGAATTTTTATTACATTGTTCGTCGAGTTACTAGACAAAGCGAGATATGAGACCAAAAAAAAAAAAAAAAAAAACTGTGTCAAAATTAAGTGAAAAAAGAGAATTTCCCTGATCAAACATGGTTTCAAAACAATTTTCATCATATTATTCGTTTGTAATGTTCTGCATTAGAAAGAAGAAACAGAATGAAAAAGATAGCACTAAAATCATTAAAATAAAGGGAAATAACTCTTTAATTTATCTGTTCATAATGTATACAATTTGTGATACAACTTGTATAATGTATTCTAAGACATCCATCCACTTATGATATACAAATTCCCTTCTGTCTGGCATCATAATGAGTTAATCATGACACATGAATAACAAAACCAAACCCTGAATAATCCGAAAAGGAAGTAGAGTTAAGGTAATGTAATTCGAGTTTCGTAAGCCGAACACCTGTCTAAATCGAACATATGTTAACGTCCAAAGGGATGATTTTGGTTTAGACAGGTTTCATTGTAAATACAAAACAAAAACCCATACAAACAAGTAAACGATAGTCAGAACCAAATACAATTGTAAATTAACGATTCAACAACTTCGTGTTTAATTTACTATCCATTTGTATACATAAAGGCGCAAGAAAGAAAAAAAATAAGTTCGACCAACTTTATACTTTGTTGGTTCCACGGCCCTCGTTTGATCCCTGTAAGGTTTTTAGATTGTCCTTTGTGCTGCATTATCAATACAATGAAAAAAAACATATTTTTCTCATCTTTTATGGGAGATGTCCATTTGATTTTGAAGGGGGCTGGCAGTTTTTTTTCTAATAAAATTTCGGACACTGAAAAAGTTGAAAATAAATAGCCTGGCCTACACATACATTTTCTGACCTCGGTCAAAATATTTCAAACATAGAAATGGAAATGAATTATCTTGCCCCGAAAATAAATTTTCTGACCCCCAAAATTTGCCAGCCCAATCATAGAACCAAATGGCCGTCCCCTTACTTTCTTCAGAGCACAGTGTAAAAATCAACCCCTCATTTAAAAAAGAAGTTCAAACAGAATTCGCTCTTTTCTTCAATTTTAAAACAGCCTAAGAACTAACTAAAATGTAGCCCGTTTGTTTCGATTGCTGTATGTACATGTATGTATGCATAACTCGTGTTATACATATTTGATCATACTTGTATGTCGCATATTTTTTAAAAGTACTTTAAATACTGGAAAATAAAGCATCAAATGAATTACATGTGTTGATTTAAAAGATAAATTGAAAATTACGATATGCATGTTCTGTACTTGTATGAATGCACTGCACCATTAAAATTTACGGTCGACTAAGCTCATTTCAAAACATTATTAACCTCTGTAACTATCTCACAGCATCACAAAGAATACGGAATACTGAATGGAACGAAAATAGTTACTTTGAAGAAAAAATAGTCTATTGAAAGATGGAATTAAGATACGTTTTCCGGAAAAGCTTTCAAGTTGTATTTACTTAACCGATAAAGCTTCGATTATCGTGGCAATGACGAGTATTTAGTAATTAGAGAGAATAGATTCTATGCGAAATACGTCATCAATGACGCAACCGTTGTGATAAGACGTGGAGAGTTGATCAAATGCGGAAATATAATGCAAATTATGGCGTATGTGCTACATTTACATAAGTTTGTGTCTTCTTTTAGAAGATTTCATTGAATAATTCTGGTTTCATTGATAAACATGAGAAAGCGGAGTACAATTACCGATATATTTTGATGACGCTCGATAGGGCCATTATAAAGCAATTTACATGAATTATGAAGATAGAATTAAAGGACATATTGCTCATGCAATTATTGTCAGTTGTCAAACAAAACAAAATTAAAGTGATTACATTACACTGTATCCTATGTGCCATGCAAGGAGGCGAGATTTTCAGTGGAAAGATAGCTTTCCATTTGTTACAGTCTTTTTTCAACTTTCTGTGTGTAATCTCATTTGCGATATATTTTAATCAAGAATCTTTACTGTTAAAAAACATTTAAGTACAACACTGCCTTAAAACCAGATAGAACTTTGAATTAATGTCATGCATTTATTAATCATAGAAACTGTTCTAAGAATGAAAGTTGTCCACTTGAGATACATGTAACTGTTGTATTTATACATAAAATTTGGCATTGTTCTTTTACAGAAAAATACGGGAAAATTTCCCGCCAGACTTTTTACACTATAAGCAGCCATTGTTGCGTATTTTTTGTGTTGTACACTTGTATGTTAATCATTGTTTTTGGGTATTTTTGTTCGTTTGTCTTTGTCCTTCGAAATCTGAGATTGAGAAATCACATGACTAAGTTTGCAAAATTTCACTGTAGTGGTTTAATAACTCGTAATATACACGACCTAAATTTTGCTAATAATAAAAGGCACTGCCTAAATGCCAACCAAGTATTTTTTTTACTTTTTATAATGAAATTGAAATATAGTGATGCATTGTATCGAAAATAATTCAACATCGCGGCAGGCATAATAAATTTGACTTTTGTAGTTTCACTGGCATTATATTTGTGTCTTGTAATTAGTATTTTAAATTGGAACAAGAAATCAAAACTTCATTATTTCCATGAATATCAATATTTGTGTGCAGTATACGACATGGTTATGAATATAATGCATCAATATTCTATAATATTATAGAGAGGGACTGGGATCTTTTTGAGAAAAAAAATAATGATTCTCTATTACTTTACAAGGCAGTTTTTGTTCTCAAATAAAAGTATTAATTTCGGTTGCTGCTGAAATAAAAAAAAATCTTTCATTTCCCCCCCCCCTTATAAAAAATGGTCAGTGAATCACTGAATCTCTAAAGGGAAAAAACACAATAACAAAATGAAATGAATTCAAACAAGATATCCTGTCATTAATTCAATTTCAGAGACGTCTATGGTGCGAAGATTAAGTGACCAGAATAATCAGTAGAGAAATCCGGATTTCCTATGTACTTTAATTCCTTTCGTTAAGAGGATTTGGTTCGTTAGCCGTTACACAACTACAACTCAGCCAGTGTCACCGTGTATATCTGTTATTTATATTGTTATGATAAAACAGAGTTGAAATTTAGCCAAAGTAACCGTAAGTTATACCTTTACTCTCAATGGGAGCTAAATGGTAAAGAAGACAAACGGTGAAATGAAAAGGATCTGATATACTATGCATCTAAATAATCCTGTGCAAGAAAAAGAAGTATCCAGCACGCGCATTGTCACCAACTATCAGGCGTCGCGAAAACAGAACACCGCAATGACGGTGTTCCTCCCCCTTTTTGTCATATTCTTCGGAAACATTGCTGGAAGTGCCTATTAAGGAGGTAGACCTAGTGTAAGGGATACCATAAATCATTGGAACGTTTGTGTAAATCATTTTACATAAATCTAATCTAAGCATCAAAGTACCCTTGATTTATTTCATTCCATTTCAAATGAAAGCTTGATAGGCTTTGATGAAACTGAATATGATGCAAACATATCACTGATTTCAGGAGTTATGTCCATTACCCTGGGTCTACCTCCTTAAGTAAAAGAACTACAATTCAGCCGATGATGCAATGTATTATAGTTATTCTTCAATGTAACGGTGTTACATCTAAGATGGGGCTTCCGTGCGTATTCGTGTCTTTACAAGGTCACAACCGAACTGGTTTTACTGAATGTTATTATCCCAAAATGTTACATAGTTGCATGTGTAACAGTACAAGTTAAACGCAGCCATGATACTGTACTCATTTACATCTTTTCTTCATAATTGCTTTACAGAAACATGGACTAAGTGATCAGGTAGGGTAATTAACATTTACTATCCTTGACTGTCCGTCCTTCACACATTTTTAAAATGTTTCTTTTTTATCGTTAAGCAATAAAGTAATTGTTGTGTCGCTTTGTTATCTATATTTTATAAATGAATTAAATCCATTAGTTGTCTTTCTCTTACAGACCGTAGATTTTTTTCTGTTCGTATAAGATGTCGCATATTGTACACATAAGTATTTCCCAACTTTCTTTAACTTTTGATAAACTTGGGAATTTATTAAAAAATGACAATCAAGTAGGCATCTTCCGGGTTTATTGTTTATTTCTTTTATTGGGAAATCCGCCGTTAACATTTTAAACTTAATTTAGTAAGTAGTGTCCTAATTAAAATTAGTACTAGGGTGCCAACATTGATCCCTATCAGTGTGTTTCTGACATTTGGCACTGTCTGTAAAATGCTTTTGTTCAGTAGGAGAAATGTTTGTATTATAAACGCATGGATGATCTAGACTCAAGAAAGTGAAGATTGTTCCCTGATTAAGTGATACGGGAAAATAAAATCAATTATGCTCAGAATTTCTTTTGAATTGGCTGTCATTTTTGATGTAAAGATTTGAGTAAGATTGGATACCTGTAAACCTAGATATAAAGTCGATTTAGGGGATCGACCTTTTATGGAAATTGCATTATTTCGCTGAAGCTATACAACTCGTTTACATTTAAAGTAACATTATTGTATTAAAGTGGGATATTAAATGGAAAACCCATGGAGAGATTTTACAACAACAGAATGTGAACGACCGCTTTGTTTGTCGAACATCGTAACCAAAGCCTAAAGGCATGTCTAATACGCATCGTTACTGCCGAATCAAGTTTGTATCAATTCGTTTGATAGGGTTAACGCCCATTGTTAAGCTAAAACACTTAAATCTCAGAATATTCTTAAGGCACGGAGTGATTTCAATCATTATAAAGTTACCAAGGCGGCACAAACAATTGTTCAAGTTATGTGGCCGAGCTAAGACAACTTGTCGTTTGCATTTGATTATAGGGTATGTAAGTCTCGTCATGTGACCCCGTGATTTCACGAGAATGGGTCCTAGTCTACTATTCAAAAGCATAGAGATTTGTCATTTAGAGAGCGTGGAGTTCAGTGTTAAGGGCAAAAATATGTCTGTGTAAAAAATACCGATAAAAATGACAAATAACTATTTCTACATGAAAAATGTAGTAATAAAAAAGATAACCTAGAAGAATTGCATTCTTATACAGCGTTTCGAGTACTCGGAAGTAAACAATAACATACAGATCGGTCTTCGGTTTTCAATAGGTTCTACATCGGAAATTCCGGTAAAGGAAATTAAACTAGAATGAGACTTACATATCCTATAGTAAACAATAATTGTGGAACCGTTACTCGTATGATCATGTTATTTCAGTCAAAAAACTGTAACAACCATCAAACTTTAACAAAAATCTTAAGCAACTCCGGCTCCTCACTGTCACCCGTCGTATTACATGTAACCATACTATTTAGTATATTTATTCGCATCGATATTGACGAATGTTACTGATAAATAAATAATCTTTTAATGTGTGACAACTTTATCTGTAATGTTGGCTCGCTTCCGTGATCTTCGGAAAAAAAGAGATAAAATTTCTATTTGTTCTACAACAAAGTCGTAATGTTCCAACAAAAGTACCTCTATACAATGTATATCAAACAGCTCAGTACAGACTAGAACGCCCACTCATAAAAGATTCTGCGATCTATTATGACAGAATTAAATATGAATGATTTTTTTTCCTGGAGACAAGAATTACGGTATGCATTTAATTCATAAGACTGATTCAGCTCTATTGTTCTTGCGCTTTAAATCTATATAGAAATCCATAGCTCTAAGCAAAGAGGGACTGTAAATTGTTGTCTGAATTTTAAAAGAACACAATTTGTTGATAATATTTTGAGGGGGTAGGGGAGGAGTAACTGACGGACAGGGAAAAAATAGAAGCAATACGAGTCTAAAATTACAGAGTTTTAGCGGGGCACTGTTTGAAGTAATTATTTAAAAATCACACACACACATACCTTAAGTACACATAATAATATCAATATATTTACATGAGCTTTTTCTTATCACTAACCTAAAACACGTCATACATGTAGCATGTATCATTTGAAAGTGCACCAGTAACACAGATGCATATTTTAGATTGTTTCGTTCAAAAACTGTTACATGAAGACGAAAATGGCTTCCTCTCTTCAATCGAACATCTTCTGAATCATTCCTAGTAGATGTATACGTCAAAGATGATTTTAGTTCACACCAAAAGAAAAAAGAAAAAAAGAGAGTTTAAAACCTTTCGTGTAAATTCTGGGTCAATGATCATGCGCAAGTTATATCTCTGCGGGATAGGGCAAAATAATTTTCCTCTTTGAACGTGTATACTGAACATGGTCATCGACTTCCCCGCACTTAACGAGAAAGGGTCTATACACGTGTCTGCGAGTCACACATTTGTCTGGAAATCGCGCCCAAATTACTCATGTGGTTTAATCGTAATCTTAAGAACATTGCGGTGTTAGTATGTTTTATGTTTTTCTATCGTGTCTTGATAAAAATCAGAGAGACTTATTATTTCATTAATTGCATTTGTTTGAATTAAACGCCTACGTATCAATAAATGCAGAGAAAGCGAAATCAGGGGGAGGTCACTCAACCGACGTCACGCTAAACAATGATTGAAATAAAACATCAATGTACATTTTTGCACTTATTACCAGTATTTATAAAAAAAATCAGACAAGAGGTGTTTCCTGCATGTCAAAAAAGATCTTATCCCGGAGCCAATTTTATGCTGAAAGTTTGTATTGCAATATACCGGAAACAATTAGTCATAACTGAAGCGGAAAGTTTGGAGCACTATAAAACCTAGATTAACCCACCACTTCCGGCGGAAATACTTATACCATGTCATAAGCTTTTGCACAGTTCAAAACTTTGTTTTTTTTTTTTTTTTTTGCTTTCATATTAATTTTCATCTTAAATATGTACATTCCTTTTGATTATTTATCCTATTTCTCTGACTGTTGTCTTGAGTTTTTCAGTTTGTTATTTTCTTTTAACCCTTTATTAAAACAATTTATTTGATCGAAAATGTATTTATTCCTCGCCACTGATTATGAAATGATATATTCCCACTCTTTTCGTCTCATTTTCATGTGACCTTCTCCGAATACTTAAAAGTTTGAGCTATTTTTTGCTAACGTTCCGAATTACTTGTAGAAAAAAAATCGATGTAACTTTGAAAATCGTCGGAACGAAACGCTATAACTAAACCTTTTTTTACCTGCGAGAACAGATGGCCAAACATGACACACTGTAACGTGTTTCACATTTTGATGAAATTACCCTAACACAAAAATTACAAAAAATAATATGAGTTAGGCACAGCCTATAACCGAGTATCGCACTTACACATTTTTCCTACGTTTGTAAAAATCATTGAATAAGGACAAAAGCTGAAAGGGGCGAGTTAGGATAGGTAACGGTCGTTATTTTTTTCAAAAAATAACCCAGCGTACCGGATCTAGATATAACAAATAATTCTGTTTTTTATTTTATTTTTTCTTTGTTTTTATATTTTAAACCAATTTAAAGGCTGTTTTCACTTTGAATTCACTCTCGCGACCCATATCTGATACCTATATGCTTAGGCACGTAAAACCAAACTTGCTCAAAACACCTGTCGTCTGATTAGGAACGGGATATTGTCCAAGGTGTCAAAACTAATCATCACATCGATTGCAAAGAAATAAAAGCCACGAGTTTCTATGGTAACGGGCGGACAAATTATGTTGTCTTATAACGTAAGTTGTTTTTTTTTACTTTCCTTACATATTTTTTTTAAAATTGAAATAAAACGAAATGATTGTTTGAATATTTATTTTAATTTTTGTGTTTCATTGACGTTGGGGAAATCTCATTTTAAAAAGAGTGATCAAGGGAATCTAGGTTATAGCGGTAATCAAAAGAATGTAATCCAGGGACAAAGACCAGACATGGAAAATAGACATACACAACAAAGAACATAAAGTAACTAAAATCATACATACAAAGTAACAAAAGCATATGAGCAACTCGGACTCCACTAAAAACTTGGAGCATGGACCAGGTGCACCGGTATGGTAAGCGTCCTCTGTTTTTCTACAAACACCCGCCGAGTTGCTCATAAAAAGTCAAGTCCGGGGTAGACGAAAGAGGAAATGAAAACTATGACCCGTTGAATAAATCAGTATTCATGATGCAGATGGATAATGAATATTAATGAATCAACTACCGTAATACACAAATAAAAAAAAAGGGCACGTGGTTTGTAGGAGTTTTGCCCTAGGTCTACCTCCTTTAGGTAGGCAGCTAAAAGGGTAAAAAGGGTATGTTGGGCATTTCATACCCAGAGTTACATATATATACAGCTTTTTGGTGTGGTAGCTTATATTTTGCACATGCAAAATTTTCTATAAGCCTTTGAAGAGAGTGCGATTTTCAGTACATGTAAATGGTAAACTATTATCGGCTTGATGAATAAAAAAGAGAGGCAACAGAATTGAATTACATTTGTACATGTATACACGTAGTTCAATACAAAATTTGCTATAAAGGACCACTCATTAATATATAAATGTTTCATTCCAAATCTAATGACGATAAGACTATATATACGATTTCAATTCTTTTCAAGATGTTTTAAATTCATGACTCGACACCAAAAAATTATTTTTTTTTCTCCAAAATTTTCCTAAACTAAGATTTAGACCAATCAGATTGCTTGATTTTTAAGAAAAACTCAAGGATACAAAGACCCTAATTATAAATGACACGATTATCTGTTTGGGAAAAAATGCAGTCCCATAATTTTTATTGGTATAAATCTTCCCAAATACAACCAGTATTGGTGGCCATTTTTTAATCAAGAAAATGGTGTATGTCCATAATAAGGAATGATCTGTTACCTTATCTAGGTTATTTACATTTTAACGTGAATATATTTTAATCTGATGTTTCCTCCTTTGAATTTGGATCTTTGCACTGTTACGAAACCAATAAATTCCAACTCAGGAACAAGAACAATAAATTCCAACTCGTGAACAACCACTCCATAATTACACCCTTCTATATAAACCACAAGAATGAGCAGTAAAAAGTTACAAATAATTCATTACGACGATGTAGGTGTGTTTAATTTTTAAAATTATGACAAATAAAAAAGATACTAATTTTACGAACGATGACTTGCATACAAACACAATTGACAACTTTATTAAAATGTGAGTTCTTTATCGTCATATAGATATTTGAGATGTAATAAAATATGCATCAAAATTCCTATTAAGCAAAATACGGTTGCATTAATGGTGCATCCGGTTCTTGCTGCCAGGTTTTGATAGAATGAGAGTTGCTTATTTTAATTTAATTGTATTTTTGTGTGATTCGGTTCTTATATTTTTATTTTATGTATACAATGTATATTGTTATACATGTACATAATTAGTTCTTCATTGAAATTCAAAGTAAACCTCAACTGCGATGTGCCGATCCTAGACCTAAATATGCTAAACAGTTTAGTCCGTTTTGCTTACAAACTTGCAAGACTGAAAAGATATGTTATGACCGTTTCGCTAATGGTTAATCGCTGTAAGCGTACAGTCCATGCGGCATATTGAATTAAGTTTGAAGCAAATTGTGAGGATTAATATGTACTTGAATTTCATTAATTTTGCAACTGCTAAAAACATGTTATCTTTAATATGTTTATTCCCGTTAGCTATAAACGAAGGAAAATGAACAATTTTAATTAAAGGGAAAGTATTCCTTTGTTCGGATAACCTTGAAATATAAATATATACCATTACTAAAATTCGATTCTTCCAAATTGTCGACAACAATGGGACATGTAGTTTAAATTATTCATAATCCATCTGCTTTTCATGTATCGCTCATGCGTAACCATTAAATAAGCGCATTCATTAATACCTAGATGTATCTACTGATACATGCATGATACACTTGGCGGTTTCATACACGGCGATCACCAACTCAAAAAGAAGAATATTTTCTAGTACGCAAGAGATGGTGGTGGTCTTTATTGAGGGAAAAGTTACATCAATTATTTTCTTCGTTTTAAGTGGTTACTTAATGATTGAAGGTTGTGAGGAACATGTTTACAATCTATATACTAGCCCGCAATGGCTTGCCCTTTATTGTAAACTATTATTTTTGAAAATTTGAAGTACGCTGCTTTTGTCTAATTTTTACTCATTTAACCTAATTTCAGACGAACTCTCCCTGATATAAAATCTAACTGTTGCTTTTGATTATTTTTTAAATTAATCAATACAAAAATAATTATTCAAACAGCTTTTTGGTTCCAAATTTGTAGTATGAGATGAATCACTTCAAAATCTACGAATACATGTGTCTGTCTGTCTGTCTGTCTGTTTGTCTGTGTTAAAAATGCACATTAACTTACCGCTATTTTTCTTTGCAGGCGCTGATAGAACTGTCGCCACACACACAAACAGAAGAACACAAACTGATTCCAAACTGAGATTCATGACTTCTGAAGTCTTTTGTTTTAAAGTTAGTAACTTTTCACTTTGTTTTGTATTCTACTTTTCTCTTCTTTTTTTCTGGACGGATCCCGTTTAACTCCGTTTGTTATCAAATGGCGTTAAATTTTCTTTCTCTGATAATTTAATTCCTGGAGCTGGCACGTTTCTATCGTAAATGTAAATGAACGGTCTTTCTTATCTCTGAATGAACTAATAACTAAATCAAAGAAGGCATCGCTTAACCTAATATAGACTCATTTGCGCATACAGTTGCTATGGTTACCAGAGTATCTGTAAATTCTGATTGGTTCGATTTTAACAGTTTTACATTGATGATATGTTACTAATTCAATGGTGACAGTTTGGAAAAGGTCAGAGGGAAACGAATAATATAATTTCTTTCGATATTGATCGGGACTATTGTTGACAACCTTTTGGGAAAGACTATTGGTTTCTGAATAGCTAGTGATCTATTAGGAGTTTGTTAAATATGGTGTAAATATTGTCGTATCAAACGCAGAGCCGATCGATATGGATATTTTGACACGCGTCAAGTTTTTCTCAGGTTGTTTATTGATAACTAGGTAAACTGTCACCCACTAATTGATACACAGAGGGTCCTCAACAATTGCTGTTTAATGCATGATATACTAATTCTTGTTCACAATTATAGTGCTTCGTTGAAGGCATTGATTAAAAGGGTGTATCGTAATGAAATTCTTACGTGATTGAATTATTGAATTGAATAGTTTATTTAATTGGCACAAAATACAAACTAACAGGAGCGGATAAAGGATTTAAAGACAGGGTGGCGTAATATATAATCAAAAGCCGAGCGCAGCGAGATCAGATGTATTAGGATAGAAACTGTGAAAAATTCAAACAAAAATACTTTCCAAATATTTTTAGGGGGAAACATTACCAATAAATCTTGTTTTAAAAAAAACATCACATAACATAACCAACATATATCCCATTTATAAAAAGAAAAAAAATTGAAAGTGCTTAGGCACTGAGCCAAGGAAGACCTCAAGCATTCAAAAATATTCATGTAACCAAACTGTAAGCTAAATAAACCGATCAAAACTTAGTCCTTTTAAAGAATAACCATTTGTTTTAACACAATGTATATTTATACAGTCCGTTTATCAATACATATTTTCGGATCTTCTTTTGTATTATTGCTTTCGGTATTCCTGGCTGTATCACGTACGTTGATGTGCTCAAATTTCCTAATACTTAAATCAGCATTTCTTACAAAATATGAATTCAACTGGCTATCAATATTCGATGAATTTTCAAAGTAAGAATGGACCCACACCTTGAAATTTCGGTTTGGAGAAGCATGAAGTAGAAATGAATCATGCAGACTGAAGGAAGTTGAACAAAGGCCCAATCTCAAGGGAGAAATGAGCAAAAAACTTTTTCTTGCTCACTCTGATGTAGATTATTTCTATTTGTAATAAATTAAAACTAAAAATGGTCCTTATTATTGTCTTCTAGATTAGGCTATGATATGTACAATAAATGATTACTTTTCTCTAGGAATTTTTTCAGTTCAAACAAGGATAAAAACTCTTGTTGTAAAAATTACTATGCAGTTTAAAGATCATTAAACTAAAAACAACTTTGTAGGTCATATATTTCCAATTAAGTTGGAAGGGCAATGGTATGTGGTGAATACAGGGAATATGATGTCTTAATCTCACACGGACTTTGAGTATAAATCCATCTTTTTTTCCTCTCTAAACAAAAGAAGTTACTAGTGAACCCATACCTTATGAGTACCACTTTTTTATGATGAATGATGAATCACTATTTGCTGAGTGTTTTATACCTGTCTGCCTTCAATACTGTATGTGCATTTCTTTCATTTTTTCTGAATGATTGTTTCACAAATATGTATAAGATTACAATTCAAGTAACTCTTATGTTTTGCAAATATATAAGTGCTAAGAAATCAGGCTTCATGTTTTTATAGTTTTTTATTATGAGATGTTGACATATATATTAACAGCTGCGTCATGCTACACATACATGTACCAGCACTTGAGAACATGAACTTTGCTCCATGCTTAAATAATGTGACAGCACAGAAATGGTCTGTTTTACTTTTGCTTTCTTCTCACTTCATTCAGTGAAACTTCTAAGTGATAACCACTAAAAAGAAATCATGGAAAAAAATCATAACAGTGTCAGATATATCCAAAATGTTACAATGTAAATCCATGAAAACAGATATGCATTTTAACCATATGATATGGAGAAACATCCTCTTATTGGGAAACATTGTTACATGTACATATAATTTCGTGCAAATTATTCATAAATTCTGGCAAAAATAAAGGTTGGGTGGTTATAACAGTACCAACTTTTACTGATTTTTAAACCACCAGGTCAATATTCCCACAGTGATCAATACTGGTTGTATTAAAATATGTAAACAACATTTCTGTTATTGTTCATAGTTTCTGTTCTACGGCAAAAAAATGTTAATATAGTATTTATCTACAGTATCTATATTTCAGTGTTCTTAGGTTTTATTTTTTTAATATCTCTATCAGCTGTATTAATTAAGAAAAAAATATACATTTCTTTCTCTAAAATGATTCAAATTTCTCTGAAATAACGTAACAAATTTTACAAAAATGTACAGTGTATTTCATAAGCACATCTTTGTTTCAATAACTATTAATAACAGGTAAGATACATGAAAGTAAGAGTAGAACAGGTTACTTTTCACCTGTCATTGTTAAAACAACATCCTCTCATAACCAGATAGATCATAAAAAGTGGTTTTAAGTAATGAGTTTAAAAGTCATTTCATTTATCAGACAAAAACCTTCTAAATACCGAAAATGGAAAGATTGCTAAGGATATTGCTTTAGGGATTCTTCCATGTATGATTTTAGCTACCTGCTGATTTATAATAATGTTTGGACCCCCATTCAAGATCTCTGGATCAATACCTGAATGTTGATTTATCTATGAGCAATTTATGTCACATTGTAAAGTAGAAAACAAATTAGATGCATGTATTACTATATTACAAAAATCATAATTTCATGTATGAAATCTTTAATTGGTACTGCACTGCATATGCCAGTAACCATCGCTAGAGTACATGTACATGTATTTTTGTAGTTTTCAGTGTAAATTTCTTGTTCACAGACATACAAATGTAACTGCAAATTTTGTTAAGAAATATGACTACACTGTTCTACACTAGCAATAAAAACAGTATACCTATCACCAGTTTTGAAAATGTTAAATAACTGTACATACAAAGTATAGGAATGAATAATGTATACCTTCGACACTTACCTAGTACATTGTACATGTAAGAATACCCATGAAAATCAGCTCTTAGAAAAGGTCTACTTTTGGTAGCCTTGATATCCAATATTTTCAATGCACTTTCATGTCCACAGAATTTCCAACTTAACTGTGTCTTTCTTGTGTCATGAAAATCTTGTTTCTTACTTTATGATCTGTATTCTAAATAAATGTATCTGGTATATCTTGACAATGTACTAAAAATGAACCATATTGACAATTAGTTATGATTTACGTGGATATAATACACATGTACGTTGTATTACTATTTCTTTAAATTCCATACTGAATAGTACATGCCAAAATCTGTATCACATGCAGTATCAAAAGGAGACTCCTATGTCAACTCAAGGGCCACTGCTCCGCGGGATGATATAGGTCGAGGGTTGATACTGCATATCAAACAGATTTTTGCATGTCATGTTCATTCTTTCTCATATTTTATCTATACAAAATGTACTTCAATTGTGTTCTGTGCAAGGTGTGATATGTGATATGCAATATATGTCTGTGGGTGTGATATAGGGTATGCCATACAGGTCTATGGGTGTGATTTAGAGAATGCAATATAGATCCATGGGTGTGATATACAGTATGCGATATAGGTCTAAGTATGTGATATAAGGTATGCAATATATGTCTGTGGGTGTGATTTATATAGGGTACTTGAAATGGGTTTAGTGGTGTTATATATACGATATGCGATATAGGTCTAGGGGTGTGCGATATAAGTGTAGGGGTGTGATATACAGAAGGCAATAAAGGTCTAGGGGTGTGATATAGAATGCAATATAGGTCTAGGAGTGTGATATACAGTATGAGATATGTCTAGGAGTGATATACGGTATGTGATACAGGTCTGGGGGGGGATATAGGGTATGCGATATAGGTCTATGGGCGTGATATAGGTATGCGATAAAGGTCTATGGTCAGTGTGGAAGTTTGGATTTTAGGAACATGTACAAGTGTACGTGTAATGTTAGGGCTCATGTATCCACTCGCGTCCCAAGGACATTACTTTATTTCACTGGATACCCCTCTTTTTTGATAGTTCAAGATTACCTACTGAATGTGATGAATATGCCACATGACCTCTTTTCATCCTTACCGTTGAAACAGAGACATTGTTTATGTCTCTGCTTTGAAATCATAATAATTTAACAAGTCTGTTTATTTTCTATTTTGAATACTTCTTTGTTTGCTACATGTATGTACATGTTTGTTTACCATTTTATATTATGTATGTACATGTACATGTAAGAATTAACATATATGTATACAGTGCTTGCATTTTATGTACAGAAGTTATATTCCTAGGATCAAATTAATCACACATGAAATTTTCCAATAAAAAGAGGGGTGCCAACCCCATGCACCCTCTCCTGGATCCGCTACTGTAATTCATACTTGCTGCACAGAAAGTGTACATTGCAGCTCCGGAAATCTGTCATTAGAAGCTCCCAAAATCTTCATTAAAAGGGCCATATTGAGAGATAAATTGGCAAATCTCGATTGAGCTTTCCTCTGCGAAAGTTCGAGTCAATTTGACAAAATAGTCCAGCTGTCTGCGCCAAAACTTAAATAGTTAATATCATATAATCATTGAAATCTTGCAGTTCTACACATATTATATAACCTTAATATCGTTACATGCCCATGTCGTACGTAAAGTAAACATCATATTTGACATGGAGTATGATCGGCGGCGGCGCGATTTCTCAATGCAAACTTTGCAAGGAGAATAACCCACGGAGTGTTATTTTTGTAGTTAAATGTTGAAATGTCTACCCTGGTTACGTAATTTGGTGGTCGACGATCTGCAACACCGCAGGCAACACCGCCTGCACAAAGTCCAGCGCCCTAATTTGATCCTCTATCCTACATAATAACATCTACATGAACTGTCTCGTAATACCATACATCGTGTACTAAGTTACAGCCCTAGATTAATTCTATGAGGAGGAATGACCTGGCCATCGAAAGCTATATTTTTATATAGCCTAGTTGGCCGAGTGGTCTAGGGCGCTGGACTTTATGCAGGCGGTGTTGCTATAGATATCACAGCGGTACAAGTTCGAGTCCCGTGGAGGGAACGACCAAAAATTTGCATCGCAAATTTGACAGTTCTAATATCGTTGAGAATTTTTCAGACCTATATATATATGCATGCACCTTTCTTTATACTCTGAATTTAAAGCCATCATATTGAAATTTAACTACAATTTATTTTGAACGTAAAACGATGTGTTGCTTAAAATTTGCTACTACATGTACTGAATGGCCATTCCACACTGCAATGAAAACATGGCTACAATTGACCCGTGCTTGAAACAATATCTATTAGAATGACGGATTTTTTTGAGGATTATGTATCAATTCAAGCATTGTAATATATCAATTCAATAATTTACCTTTGATTTTATTTTTCTTAGCAACACTTGTGGCCAATTTTTTCTTGTGACTTTTTTCCTGTGACTTATTTTCCCGTGATTTTTTTCGTGACGTATTTTTTTTTAACTTTTTTCATTCGACTATATTCCTGACTTTTTTTTACATTTACCGTCGAGTATACCTTCACAGGATGTTGCTACGATATTGGTTTCATTGTTATACTATATAAATTGAGGTCAAATCTAAATGATATTTTAATGGTTTTTTCGTTCATTTAGTGCAATTTATTTTCATTTCCTGTACAACTACATGTACGTCTACTGTTTTGTAATGTGATTTTTTAGTTTTTTTTTTTTTTTTTTTTTTTTTTTTTTTTTTTTTTTTTTGCGGAGTCGGTTTAGTTTCGCTTTTCACCCGTTGTCCTTAACTTAAGACGTTCTAATATGGATTCGCAAGTCACCTGATCAAAATTCCCGATTGGCCAAATACTGATAACTCTTTGGTGTTCGAAAAAACTGTATCGAAAATTAAAATTGCGCGCCATGTGTTGTTTCGTTGATTGAAATACAGAAAAATATTAGTAAAAAAAAATAAAATTTGACTGCATCAGCTATCTTTTTTTTTAAAAGATAGTACTTGTCTGGTCTCGTACGGTTTCTATACTTACTTTGAAAACGATCTAATCCACTTATGGACTCTAAATTTGGTTCGGTGTAGATAGGTGTTTGGTTTATCAATGTTCAAAATATACTTAAATTGATATTAAGAGACTTTAAGGAGGTAGACCTAGGATAAGAAACACAACTCATATAAATCATTGGAACGTTTGTATTCTCATTTTACATCAATGTCGTGCAAGCATGAAAGTAACTTGGACTGATGTCATTCCGTTTCGAATGAAACGAATGGTTATGACAAGTCGTCGGATTATTCAGGGTTTGGTTAAGACAGGTTCCAGTGTATGTTTGATTTGCGATCTTGTGCGATGCATTAGGTAAATCAAGGAATAACAGTTTTACTTCAATTGCTATGGGTGTTCAGAACCAGAATACATAGTGCTCAATCTTTTTGATAGGGTTATGGATCTAGAATGTTGAATAAAATAAGAGCGACACAGTTGGGAAAAAAACATGAAAAGCCACTATCCCTGCAAATCAGAGTTACATTTTTTATAATGGGTTCATGTAGTGGTGTAAAGTAATTAGTGAATAGTACGTGTATGATTAATATTTACATGATATATGCTGTCTGAAACATGTTAAAACAGGCGCAGATCAATAGGGTGCGTTCCGGGGATTGGAACCATGTTTGTTGAAAAACTCTGTTAATTTTATGCAAATAAAAGCACAAAGATAAATTTAAACCCCTCTTTTCAGGATGCAACGTATATGGATAAGAACATTTCTGGATCAACTTCAGTAATTACGATTAATAAATTAGGTTTAAATGTTCGTATATTTTAGACGACTACTGTGTTCGACGTGAACGTTATTTGAAATACATATAAGATCAGTTACAACCTCTCTAGGTAAGTGTCAGGAGAGCCGGCTCTAGGACAGTTCTAAAAGTGTCATAGAAACATTTCTTGGATCAGCTCTTCTGACAGTTCTAGCAGTGCCAGCTCTACTGCTAGACTGTCAGAAGAGCTGTCTCTGGAACTGTTCTTAACGTGTCACTGACCTGTTCTTCTAACAGTTCAATGACAGTTTTGTTAGAGGTTAGAACTAATCTCATCTGCATTATACGAGGTTCATCATTGACATATTTATTCAAAGTATATAAGCACAGTCAAGCAAGTTCAGTAAGCACATTTGCATACAAAAGTAATGGTAGGATTCGGTAAGAAGCTTAAAAGCTTATAACAGTTAGGTGTCCTTAAGAGTAAACTTGCAAGAAAAATGCGGTAAAGAATACATGGAATTCAAAAAAAAAAAAAAAAAAAAAAAATAGCGAAGAAATGCGGGCATGAACATAAGGCATAAATACACGTTTTCGATTGATATTAAACTTCTGAATATTAAGAAAAAACTTCTACATTTGTTCAGCATTTAGAACATTTGAACCATACAGTACGCTTACAGTAGTAGGTACATCAGGTGCTGTAGATGATAAAGTTCATCTTGAAAACACCGGTTTTATATACATGTATACATGATGTCATTATACATGTATATATGACGTCATGACATTCTAGACAAATTTGAAAACACATTATGAGAGCATTCACATCTATATGTACATGTATTAAGGGAACTAACAAATTGTCATATGGCTACTTATCCTATAAAACGGAACAAAAAAAAAAGGTTGATAGAAATGGATAGGGCGCTTACCCATAATAAACAGCATAGTGCCGAGGCTAACCACAAACCGTCTGTAGAAAACACTACATTCTGCGCTGTTTAAACAATGTATAACAATCTTACACTATGGATTCTAATTCTTCCTTATTGGTTCAAATTTTACTTAGAACTTCATGAAAATTAAGTCATAATTCAAATACTGTCCAACAACTAAGGTGATAGAATATACGTAAGATTCGTGAGTTGTAGTCTGCTATAAGTCAAAAATGTTTTTTTTTTTCGCAGCATTTTTTCATACATCTACATACACGTTTTTGAAATTTATCAAAAGTCACGTTTCTTCAAGAACATTAACTATTTGCATGCATAGGAAGATATCAAATATTTTACAAGATATTATAGCTTCGTTTTGAGTTACAAATTTAATCATAGGCCATTGTATATGTAATTTGTACATATCATTTGAACCCGATGGCGTCTCTCCTCTGACAATTGTCAGTCGATACCGTGTGGATTGCCAGCTGTTTCACAGACTTCGTTATCGCCTTGCATTATCGTGACCATCGTAAGGGCGAAATTTGCTGAAACTTTAAACCATAAAGACCAGGCACTTACGTACACTGATGGTTGTCGTGAAAACGATCAAATGTCAGAAGCAAAACGCCAAGTCGGATTCAGCTTACTAGATACAAAATAAAATACCAATTTTATACAGTCTTCCAATGAGTAATTTCTGATTATAATCAAATATATAGTAAAGTATAAAAAAAATTATATACAAGAAGTATTCAAAACAAAAACCCCAAAATAAGACGATAAATCCACTAAGTTCTAATATGTGCAATGCAAGGAATTAAGCCTCAGTGTTATAGAAATTTTGAAATTTGTAATACTGCAAATTTTGATAAGATATCTATACCTGGAGTTACCGGTCCCTTTTCTCCCTATAAAGCCCACCAAACCAACTAGAGTGGAGAGGTCTAACGTCGATTTCCCCTTTTATAATTTTTGTCCTTAGTGTAAATTTCTGTTTTGATATGTACATGTATCTCCGAAGACCACTTGTCCTTTTCTTTATTTTTTCATGGCATATTCAAAGCACTATAATCACAAATAAGTAGCTGTCTTTGTAAGAATCATGCAAAATCTTAAAAATGTGATACGCCCCTAAAAAGGCTTCATATTTTTATTTTTGTAATTAAGTTGTTTTATGGGTCTATACTATGAAATTTGTAAATATTCATTCAAATCTGCCTGCTCTTAGGAGATAATCAACATTGAAAATCCAATAGATTCTATTGTATTTGAGTGGCATTTACGGAGTTATCTCCCTTAATTTTGAAATTTACAGTGCGTTCTATACAATTTTTATCTCCCAAGAACACGGGATATATGAAAAACTGAATGTGAATTTCTGTTTACTATGGAATTTCAAACAAAATATCAAAAATAAAAATATGTAGGCTTTTTACCCATGAATCAAATTTTGCATGATTCTTAGCTAGAGTGATACTTAAATCAGTTTTTTGAGATAACATTTTAACAGTATACTGAATATGTTCTTTCCGTAGAAAATTGTACAGGTACATGAACATTTTGCTAGAAATGAGAGTAGAACAAACAAACACACACACGCACATTAAGATTTTACATGTAGATACAAATTTTTTTTTTCGTGTTGTTTATCAAATTTTATACTCATCTACAAAGCAGCCAAAAGTTTAATTGCCAATATTTTCTTCAATTTTTGAAATCCCGACAAAACATGCTCAATTCGGAACAAAATTTTACATACGAATGTATTCGTAGTTCCGAATTGAAAAAAAAAACAACATGTAAATGTTATTTTGCCCAATATTTGAAACATCAAATTTTAAACAGAAGCTAGTCTCCGTACTGTATAAGACGTCTTACGTCTTAAACTTTTACAAATTTTTTTAATTTCTTTCAGTGTATTAATTGTAGCTGACATTTATGAAGACTGATAACATCACTGTCTGACATTTCAAAGACATGTTTCACTATTATCTGAGCGACATTTCATCTTGAAAAGAACAATTACTATGTATTTTTTTTCTTGAAACTCTTCTCAGAATACAGTTTTTAATTATCGATACAGAAGTAACGATGATTAAATTCCCTATCCAAACACAGGTCGTTTTTGCTGATCGATATTCCTTACCGCCCACATTTTCCTCAGTTCTATCGCGCTTGGTTTTAATCAATACATATATAAATAACTAAAGCTACAATAAAAACACAGTGGAACCCATCTTAACTGAACCCTGAACCTGTCTAAAACGAACACCTGTCTGAACCAAACAAAATATACAGTCCGAAAACTATCCGGTTTAGAAGGTTTTACCTGATGTGGTATTCGATAGGAGTAGGAACCTTTGCACTCCGCCACAGCAATCTAAACTGCCCGACCCTACCCATTCCTCCCTTTCCTATTGTGGCAACCAAAATTTATCGACCTTATTATCCTTGTGTCACATCCATTTTTTCATTTCATCATCATCATTTCGTGTTCATTTTATCATCTCTTTCATGTTCACCGCCTGAATACATCTGAAATATTGCTGCTCGGGCATTAAACCCCAATAATCAATCAATTAATCAATCAATCTAATATGTGTAACCGGAAGTTACCGTATTCAAACAATCAATTAGAAGGTTTTACTGTATAATGGAATGTGTCTGCTCCAAACGACAGGCGCTTACAGGGAAATTAAAGATTATTTGTTTTGCGTTTAGCTCGAAATCATTTTATGTATATATTTTACATTTAATCTCCATTACAGTGAAACAAGTGTAACCAAATCTTGAGACAAGCGAAAACCTTACTAAACCAGACACTTTTGATATCCCTTTTATATCAGTTTAAATGTATTTTGAACCTGCATAAACCGTATACTGTCAAAACCGGCCTAATTTCAGACTCCTAAAGGAGTTTGGAATGGACAGGTTGCACTGTTGTTTTTGTACATGCCACACGTCAAGCATTGTAATCTGCAGGTCAAGATCCAGAGATCGGGCATCTTTCCAATTGCCTTACTACACTTGTACCTAGTGGTCAATTTTAGGAAAGAGTAATCAAGGGAACCAAGGTTCTAGTGGTAATCAAAACTATCTGGATGATTCGATCCAACTCCAATTTGTACCAAAGAATAATTAAGGAAGCAAGATTCTAGCGGATATCAAAAGAATGTATCCAGGGATAAAGACCAGACATGGAAAACAGATATACAGAACAAAGAACATAAAGTAACTAAAATCATACACACATCGTAACAAAAGCAAATGAGCAACATGGACTCTACTAAAAATTGGGAGCATGGACCAGGTGTACCGGTAGCGTAAGCGTCTTCTGTTTTTTTGCTAGAAACACCCGCCGAGTTGCTCATAAAATTAAAGTCCGGGGTAGAGCACGTACACTTTTTGCTTCTTGCTTCTGCCTCAATATGTAACTTGGACTTGCATAAGATATCTGCGTTATGAAATTTATGTAAAATATTGATTGATTGATTGTTGGGTTTTAACGACGCAGCAATATTTCAGCTATATTCTGGCGATGAAAATGAATTGGATGATAAAATGAACATGAAATGGTGATGACATGAAAAATGGGATGGGACACAAGGATAATGGGGTCGACAAATTTTGATTGCCACTGGTAATCGGGAGTGGTAGGTAAGGTCGGGCAATTTAGCCTCCTGTGGCGGAGACCTATGGTTCCTACTCCGGGAGAATACCACATTAGGTTTCTTTAACATGCGAGGAACGTGGAATTTTTCCCAACACGGTGCACCACTATGGTTTACGGTCAGGTTTTCCGTATTATAGCGTGACAACCCGAGCATGTAACACGGCAGGGGTACCTCATTCTACCACCTGGGGGCACACAACCCAGTTGCTCTGTGGGCAGAGCGCTCTAGTTCCGGCTAGAGATCTGAGCACTATTTAGTCGCCTTTTACGACAAGCTTAGCGCTGCTGCAGGCCTATTCTTTTGACACCCGGACCTGCACGGGGCTTTTGTAAAAGAACAAGAGAGGAGAGTAGGTGAGTGACGAATGTCTACAGATTTATGTTACAAGAAATTATCACTTTTGGACAAGCTTTCAAGTGACAGATATGAACGGATTTACCTCCCCTTATGAATTAATTAATAAAGCTTTGCGCATGCGCATTTTTTGTTTATTATTGGTCTAATTTTGTAACTCTATTATGTCCAGGTGTAAGATTTTCTTTGCAATTTTAATCAAAATTAAAGACCCGATGAACAACGACCGCGCAATTCTATGTCAGGCTAACGCTTGCGTAATTTTCTACTCGATCAGTAACTGAATACGTATTGTTATTGCTTATAGACTGATAATTAAGAAGCAGTCTTTCTAAAAATCAGGTAGGAGGTGATTCTTGCATGTCAAAAACCAACCGAATTCAGATTTATTTCATGTTCAGAAATAGTTACTGATCACATAAGCTGTCTAAGTTTACCATTGGTTACTGCTCTTTTAAGAAAAAATAGATTGAATATAAAATTGTCATTTGCAAGAGTTATCATTCTTAATTTGGTTTCATTTGGTTGATTTTAGTGGGAGATGAATGTATAATTTTCTAAAAAGTGCCGATCTGAATGCAGAAATAATTATCGTTATGTGAAAGTATAGCATCTGTAGACTGAACAAGCATCGTTCATTAGGTGGTTTTTTTTCTATACCATGAATTACTTAACCATTGGCAGTGCCTGAATTTTATGTGGAATAGTATTCAGAATTTAACAGAATGCTACGAGTATACATTTGAAGCTTTTGTCATGTAGATGCACATTTAAGACAAATTGCACAATCATTTGTATTGCTTTTCGAATATAATTTGACATTGAAATGTATTACAGGTATTTTAGTTGCATTTTTGTGCGAGGTAAAATTTTGTCAGACTAGTACAAAGCAGATTTGTTCATTACTCCACAATAAATAGCTGCACAAAAGCCCTTGACATGCCGGTACTCTGTCATCATTTACTAGTATTCGCCTAAACTGTATATGGCTGTGCTTGTACTTATCAAACCGCTTTACAATTAAGTAGTAAGCACCACATAGGTGGGTATTCGTTGTAATTATAAGCAATTCCTCTTACCAACTATATATATATATATAACTCGACGTTTAGCGGAATGGAAGTGCACACATCTCAACAATGAGAACTATTGGGTCATGACGGAATTGTACATCCCTTCGGGTCTCACACGATCGGACTTGGAACACTTTTCTTTTGTGGCATCTATAATATTGTTGATGTTGTTAGCTGGAAATATATGATAGGAAGAGAAGCAGTGACTCATATGGAAGATGTCGTGGCTGGTATTGTTGGTGTAAGTTAAAACGGTTTATTTTAAGGGCTATTTGATGATCTCACCATGGGAACTGTAGAACCACTATCATCGGCACGGTTTATATTATTGTCGAGGAGTAATCAAGGGAACCTAACCCGAATAAGTCAGTCGTAATATTCCACTAACTCTATCGATCGCTACATCCTCGTGAGTCGGAATGAATCTATGACAGTGAGGGCTTGAATTATTCGAGTTAAGGGAACCTTGATTCTAGCGGAAATCAAAAGAATGTAATACAGGAAAAAAGACCAGACATGAAAAACAGACAATCACAACACAGAACATAAAGTAACTAAAATAATACATACAAAGTAATAAAAGTAAATGAGCAACTCAAATTCCACTAAAAACTGGAAGCATTGACCAGGTGCACCGGTAGGGTGAACGTCCTCTGCTTTTCAATTAGGGTCCAACAGCCAAGTTTATCTTTCGCTTATGGTCTGCAGTACCACGTCGACGACACACAGATATCATCTAGCACGCGATAATAGCTATAAGATCTGCTGCTTAAATTTAAGTGTCATATTGAAATATTCCTTTGTTATGGTTGTTTTAATTAACAGATTCATTGGAGATCTGTTGGTTGATATATTTTCATTACGTTACGATTATGCAATGGTTGCATAAATGAATGAAAATATGACATGTTTTGAAGGGTTTATCAATTACACTCCTACAGATGTACAAATGCATATTTTTTTCAGTTATTATTTTTGTACTTTACAAAATCAATTTATTGAACACCACATTTGGTGAGATCATCGACATACAAGTTAACTACATTATTTGCAAAAAAGATGTATACTGATTTGTTCAACGTACCATAGTTTCCCTTTCCTCTTTCGTCTACCCTGGATATGACTTTTTACGAGCACCTCGGCGGGTGTTTCTAGAAAAGCAGAGGACGCTTACCCAACCGGTGCACCTGGTCCATGCTCGAAGTTTTTAGTGGAGTCCGACTTGCTTATTCACTTTATTTCTTTGTATGTATTATTTTAGTTACTTTATGTCCTTTGTTGTGTATGTCTGTTTTCCATGTCTGGTCTTTGTCCGTGGATTACATTGTTTTGATATCCGCTAGAATCTTGCTTCCCTTAATTATTCTTTGGTACGAATTGGAGCTGGATCGAATCATCCAGATAATTTTGCATAACGATTTTCCTTCTTATTTGGTTCCAATGCTGCTGACGTGAGATTGATTTTTGACACACGTGTATAGCATATTTAAGTACTTCTCCGTCAAAGAATCGGGCAAAATGTATATAAGGTGTGGCACACGAAGGAAAAAAAAGACGCAGAGACTTTATTGCATTAACCAATTATTTATACCTGGTAACCACTAGATATAACCATCAAAGTGTTTGTAAAATTTGCCTATTTAAGATGGTGATAGGTCAAATTGAGTTTAAATGCGCTACGGAAAAATGGCGGGAAAATTTTTCAACACACTTTCCCTATATAAGCAGTCTAAACACATCTACGTCACAGATGATTCAGGATAAACTTATAAAAAATAGCTTTTTGGTTGTTTTCTAGATATACTGAATATATTTTAGGCAAAAATGACTAAATTGGGGAAAATGATGTGCCACCCATTGCCTAATTCTTACACAGAATGGTACTTAAACATGATTGTTGTTTCTGTATTAATAAAATACTAATTTTACATAGGGAATTTTTGAATTCTTAAATGTCAATTTTCGTGTGTAAATCAAACAAATAGGTTATCTAGGAAGGGGTCATTCTTTCAATGTTTTATTCACATATGAAATAAGTAAGATTCCTACAAACATTATGTGAATGGGTTTTTATGCTACTGTTTACTCTGTAACGGGCCTGACCCTCTCTAGCCTGGTTTACTCTGAACGTGGACCGCACCTGTCCCCGTTATGTCCGAATACAAGTTCAATTACAATGTTTTTTCTTCCTGTACATGTGAACAATTACCAGTAAATTTTAACAAGTTCCGGTTTAATACTGAGATTAATATTAAAATATCAATGGTAATTGATGAAAATACCGAAATTATCCTGATATTGCCAGTTCCTTTTGACTAGACCGTTTGACTATTGTCTTTTTTTATATAAACTCTACGCAATAATCAAAAGGACAGTCCGTATGATAAATGGCAATATCAGGGTAAAAACCGGAAGCTGGAAACCACCGTAATGATCTTGATTTTGTGCAGACATTTCCGGTAGAAATTGTGGGTAAAGCCAGGTCTATTGCGCTCCAAAACCTCCCGCTTCCATTACGGTGTTATTCCGTTTATTTCACATGGACGGATCTAGGATTTGAGTTTAAGAGGGGGGAGGGTAAATGAATTAAATGACGTGAAAAGCAAGACAAAAACTAATATGGGAAAAACATTTTTCTTACCGATTTAGGGGGCTTTTGTTTGTTTGTTAGTTGGGGTTTAACGTCCGAGCAGCAATATTTCAGCTATATTCAGACGATGAAAATGAAATTGATGATAAAATGAACATGAAATGATGATGAAATGAAAAAGGGATGGGACACAAGGACAATGGGGTCGACAAATTTTGATTGCCACTGGAAATAGGGAGAGTTGGGTAGGGTCGGGCAATTTAGCCTCCTGTGGCGGAGCCTGTGGTTCCTACTCAGGGAGAATACCACAGTAGGTTTCTTTAACGAGCGAGGAACGTGGCATCTTTCCCAACACGGTGCACCACTATGGTTTGCAGTCAGGTTTTCCGTATTATAGCCTGACAACCCCAGCATGTAACACGCCAGGGGTACCCCATTCAACCACCTGGGGCACACATCCCAGTTGCTCTGTGGGCAAAGCGCCCTAGCCCCCGGCTAGGGTTCTGAGCACTATTTAGTCGCCTTTTACGACAAGCTTAGCGCTGCTGCAGACATATTCTTTTAACACCCGGACCTGCACGGGGCTACAGGTTTTGTGGCATCGGGACCAGCTCCCAGAAAATCATCCATTTGTTCATAAATATAACTTTTCTAAAGCTATTGTAAAGAGATATTGTCTTTGCTGTACAGGCAAGATACGTTCAAGTTTAGGAAAAGACCAGCTGTAATCAGTAAAAAAGTCACGAAATTCGCCATAAACAATATCCTGCAACGTGCATCGTATCAAGACGAAAAGCAACGCGCATGACACAACACTGAAGTACTTCCGCCTACGCACTTTTTTGTATCGGGCCCCTGTTTTTATGTGTACTTTTGTGTTACAAACATCATATAATTCATCAAAACCTGTATTTCATAACTTTATCTAACGTCACATAAAAGCCTAAGTAGAATTGACATATCCATATAAAAAAAGGGTAAAAGTACTAGTAACATCAATCCGCACCTCTTAAAAAGGAGAACAAAATCGGTTAAATCACAATAATAGTATAGCAGATAAGTTTTATGGCAAAAAACCATAGGATTCTGCAGGCACAATTCAGTATTTTTTGATGAGCTTTGAAAACCCATACGCAAGCACAATTTTCATAAATTCATTAGAGATTTTCATACATGCTGAAACGAAATTCTTTAAATAGCAATTTCAATTTAAGACAAATTCTGGTGATTATGTAAAATAAGAGCGTGGGCGCATTAATTTTGCAATCGTTATTGTTAGTTGATATATCTCTCGACTTCAGTCTTTTCGTGTCTTTAACTGCGATAAATCACTGTAATTCATCTACGAGTTCATCTACAAGATGAATCGTAGGATTCTGTAACCGGTATGATAACGTTACATCTTTTTAATTAAACAAATGACTGTTATATTTTTTCGGTCTATGAAGACTTTACCTCAATCACATGGTGCATACTAAATAATCTGCAGCAATTTAAAATGTGCACCACGGACATTGAGGTAATTTCAAATTGACCGAAAAAATATGACAATCATTCTTTATTATCTAATTTTAGTATCAAAATATGGTTTATGAGACGCTGCACGAAATTTTTATCCAATCAGAATCCGTATTACTTCTGAATTTGATTTAAAGCATGACATCATGAATTTATAGACTAGAACAACGCATCTCCATACATTCGTATCAACCATGTGTTTCAAAAAATTCTCAAATAGCGATTTTGGTCAAATAATTGTTTTTTTTTCATAATTTGTTTTACATTTCATGTCTTCTGACTAATCGAGGCCGAATGAGCTGATTTTGTTTCTTAATGTTTAATGTTCCTCCGCCTATGATTTGATACACCGGTAGATATATATATATATATATCAAGCATTTAGTACGATTAAAAAAGGAAGATATGAAAAAAGGCAGCCAATACCCCATCGTATACCATTTATAAATATAGTTTAACTTTCTAAAAGATCAGTCGAACAAACCCTGCTTTCAATTAATCACAAACGTGATGACTTTTAATTCAAAATTGTCAACTTTCCTTTCAACTGTGGCAACATCCCTTCAGCACCTGCGTATGGAGTGTTCATATCACAACTCATACGTTATGCCAGAGCTTGCCGAGACTACACAGACTTTTTGTATCGCGCTAGAATTCTAATAGGCTTCTGGAGCAGGGTTATGTTGCTACAAGGTTAAAGTCATCACTACAAATGTTTTATGGTCGTCATCATGAACATCATGGATCGTTATGGTGTATCCATCAGCACCATGAAAACTGATGTATTCAACGGGTCATAGTTTTCCTTTCCTCGTTTGTCTACCCCGGACTTGACTTTTTATGAGCAACTCGGCGGGTGTTTCTAGAAAAGCAGAGGACGCTTACACTACCGGTGCACCTGGTCCATGCTCCCAGTTTTTTAGTGGAGTCCGAGTTGCTCATTTACTTTTGTTACTTTGTATGTATGATTTTAGTTACTTTATGTTCTTTGTTGTGTATGTCTGTTCACCATCTCTGGTTTTTGTTCCTGGAGTACATTCTTTTGATTACCGCTTTAACCTCGGTTCCCTTGATTACTCTTTCAAACATTTAATGCGCAACATGTACATGTAGCACGTAAAAAGATCAGCCCTGTATTAAAAACTACACCGAATCTGATATACCATTCTTCATGTATTTTGACGCCGAGCCAACCAGTCGTTAGTCTACCTTATCTACGCCTCGTTCGTGGCGAAGTACCAGTGATTTCCAAGTTAAGTTTGTTACTTCTTTGCGGCTGATACATATGTATCCATACAGTCTAGGATTATATGAAACGGCTTGCGTTCAAAATATGCTACCCGGACTCTACGTAACGACTGGAAGAAACGGAAATATTTCCACAATGATCCTTGCAGACCTGATTAAGCATATACCATTCAATATTGTTATCGATACAGTTTATGATTATATGAAACGGCTTGTGTACAAAATATGCTAACCGGACCCTACGTAACAACAAAAAAAAAAAACATTCAATATCGTTGTTTCCCCAGATATATTTTTGAAAGGCATGAGTATTTCACTGCAAAAATTTGCAAACCCTGTTCCGGCGGACTGATCAATCTTCTTGATTTCATAAAGATGCGGAATGTGTATAAAATACTTAGCTTTGAAATATATTACTTCAAAATACTGATAATCAGAATACATGTAGCTCATTCTCTAAAGGGTTTCAAAAGATATATGTGCTATGAATCCAATTGTGAGTAGAGTATGCAGGCGTTGTCTGCAGGCAACATTGAAGGTACAGACATTGTTAATACCAAACAATAAGAGAAAATCGAACAATAGCCGACTTTTTATCATTTTATAAGATGATATTATTATAGCATAGCCTTGATCTTTAATTCATGAAACGCAAAACGGGACTTGTCTAGGACCATTCGCATCGATAAATTATGGTTGTATTCGTGGGTGATAATTACATCTGCTTTTTGTATCATTGCTGATGGCGTGTCAGTAAGTCTGTAAGTTGCAAGCCAGACAATTTTATGTTCATTATACAGAGTTTTTATTAAGGTAATAAGTCTTTTCGATACATGTAGGTGTAAGGAATTATAGTTAAAATAGATTTTGCCGATTAATTTCCCTATCATATCAAGGTGCAGGTTCTATTTACACTTCAAAACACGCATCATTATTTTTCCATAGAAACCTGACTAAACCGAATCCTTATGTATCAGTCCCAGTAAGAATCAGGCAGTGGGTGAAACATGGTATAAAAAACATCATTCTGAGAGTGTAATTTGACTATTTGCACCATCAGAATCAAGGTAAACAGACAAGATTTTCCATATCATGCTGAACCATTTATTTACAATTTCATTGAAATGCTCTGAAAATGAACACTTTAAGGGCAGATAACTCTGTCAAAAACCTTATTTTTCTAAGATTGTGTTGAAAAATTTCTGAGCAAAGGCAGTGGTGCAAAGATCAAATCATGGTCTTTTCAAATAGACGATGCATCCTTAAGTGATATTGTATTGTCAGATCGATGGGGTATAACTTGCATGTTTCCGATTTCTCCCGTTTTGCCTGACTCTTACAAACACTTACACTAAATAAATAAATAAAAACTTGTCTAAACAGACACGTACCTAATAAGGAATATCTGAAAATATCCAGCCCTGCATAAATCAAAAACATGTTTGTAATGACCTCTAGAAGAAAAAACAAAACAAAGGAATGTCTATATTAAACCTAGAATAAACCGAAATACATCTACACCGAAACCCCTAAATAAACCGAAAAACATCTACACCGAAACCCCTAAATAAACCAAAATATATCTACACCGAAACCCCTAAATAAACCGAAATACGTCCACACCTAAACCCCTGAATAAACCGAAATACATCTACACCTAAACCCCTGAATAAACCGAAATACATCTACACCGAAACCCCTAAATAAACCGAAATACATCTACAACGAAACCCCAAATAAACCGGAATACATCTACACCGAACCCCCTGAATAACCGAAAAACATCTACACCGAAACCCCCTTAATAAACCGAAAACATCTACACCAAAACCTCTGAATAAACCAAAATACATCTACACCGAAACCTCTGAATAAACCGAAAAACATCTACACCGAAACCCCTCAACAAACCGAAAAACATCTACACCGAAACCCCTAAATAAACCGAAATACATCCTCACCAAAACCCTAAATAAACCGAAATACATCTACAAAGAAACCCCAAATAAACCGGAATACATCTACACTGAACCCCCTGAATAACCGAAAAACATCTACACCGAAACCCCCTGAATAAACCAAAATACATCCTCCCCAAAACCCTAAATAAACCGAAAACATCTACAACGAAACCTCTGAATAAACCAAAATACATCTACACCGAACCCCCTGAATAACCGAAAAACATTTACACCGAAACCCCCTAAATAAACCGAAATACATCTACACCGATACCTAATAAGGAATATCTGAAAATATCCAGCCCTGCATAAATCAAAAACATGTTTGTAATGACCTCTAGAAGAAAAAACAAAACAAAGGAATGTCTATATTAAACCTAGAATAAACCGAAATACATCTACACCGAAACCCCTAAATAAACCAAAATACATCTACACCGAAACCTCTGAATAAACCGAAAAACATCTACACCGAAACCCCTCAAAAAACCGAAATACATCTTCACCAAAACCCTAAATAAACAGAAATACATCTACAACGAAACCCCAAATAAACCGAAATACATCTACACCGAACCCCCTGAATAACCGAAAAACATCTACACCGAAACCCCCTAAATAAACCGAAAAACATCTACACCGAAACCTCTGAATAAACCAAAATACATCTACACCGAAACCTCTGAATAAATCGGCCCCGTGCAGGTCCGGGTGTCAAAAGAATAGGCCTGCAGCAGCGCTAAGCTTGTCGTAAAAGGCGACTAAATAGTGCTCAGAAACCTAGCCGGGGGCTAGGCGCTCTGCCTACAGAGCAACTGGGATGTGTGCCCCAGGTGGTGGAATGGGGTACCCCTGGCGTGTTACATGCTGGGGTTGTCAGGCTATAATACGGAAAACCTGACCGCAAACCATAGTGGTGCACCGTGTTGGGAAAGATGCCACGTTCCTCGCACGTTAAAGAACCCTGCTGTAGTATTCGATAGGAGTAGGAACCTTTGCGCTCCGCCACAGGAGGCTAAATTGCCCGACCTTACCCATCCCCCCTTTTTCCAGTGGCAATCAAAATCTGTCGACCCTATCATCCTTGTGACCCATCCTTTTTTTTTCATTTCATGTTCATTTTATCATCCATTTCATGTTCATTGTCTGAATATCGCTGAAATATTGCTGCTCGGACGTTAAACCCCAACAAACAAACAAACAAACATCTGAATAAATCGAAAAACATCTACACCGAAACCCCTAAATAAACCGAAAAACATCTACACCGAAACCCCCTAAATAAACCGGAATACATCTACACCGAAACCCCTTAATAAACCGAAATACATCTTCACCAAAGCCCTAAATAAACCGAAATACATCTACAACGAAACCCCAAATAAACCGGAATACATCTACACTGAACCCCCTGAATAACCGAAAAACATTTACACCGAAACCCCCTAAATAAACCGAAAAACATCTACACCGAAACCTCTGAATAAACCAAAATACATCTACACCGAAACCTTTGAATAAACCGAAAAACATCTATACCGAAACCCCTCAACAAACCGAAAAACATCTACACCGAAAACCTTGAATAAACCGAAATACATCTACACCGAATTCCCTGAATGAATTACAAAAAATCTGAGCCGCATTATTTGTAGTCCTTCAATACATTTTTAAAATTTGTGTAAACCGAAAACCGTTATTAACCAACAAAATGCATCGGTCTAAAATGGGTTTGCATTGGACGCATTTTATTGTTCAGGTATTATCCTATTGCAGACTCTTTACATGAAGTATTAAGGAGGTAGACCTAAGGTAAAGGACACAACTCTTACAAATCATTGGAACGTTTGCATTTACCATTTTACATCAATCTAATGCAAGCATCAAAGTAACTTGGACTGATTTCATTCTGTTTCACATGAAAGCTTGAAAGACTTTAGTGAAATTGAATGTGATACAAACACATCACTGATTTCATGAGTTATGTCCCTTACCCTAGGTTTACCTCCTTAGATGTAGAACATATTCAATACGTTGAGATTAATTTGAGATAACATTAGCCCGTGATAAGATTCAATGTCTTACCATTTCCTGGCGATAGACACTCTTTTCTACTTTGTCTAGAAAACGAGTAAGCCTCCTCTGTGGGAAACGTATTTTGTTAAAATGCAACTACTTTCCATGTAAAATGATTCAAACACGGTAAACGTATTAATTTTTGCGGTTGCTAAAATTTGCGGATTCTGTCATGTTAACATATTTGCGGGTATTAAATTTCGCAGTTTAAAAAAAAAATAAGCTTTATATAGTGTTGAAAACCAATTTTGTGGGTACCATTGTTCGCGCTTTTCGGTCCATCGCCAAATAAAACGAAACGTTGTACATGTACACCACAAAAATTTATACATTTACAGCATTTGAAACAAGTAATTATTTCCCCGTCCCTAAACGCGATAAAACAGAATAACGAGTGTCTTTTCGATTACAGCTCTTTGATTGTATAAATTCACACTCACACCATATACCATCCCCCAATCCCCAATTGTCCAAATCCCCCAATCCCCAATTGTCCAAATCCCCCAATCCCCAATTGTCCAAATCCCCCAATCCCCAATTGTCCAAATCCCCCAATCCCCAATTGTCCAAATCCCCATTTCCCATAGCAAAATCACCTTTCCCCCATTGAATCGCCGTTGCATATTGCTTATCAACTATTTACATTATTAACTTTTTATATATATTTATATATATTATATTTTATATAAATTATTTTATATATAAATTTAATTTAATATGTTTTTCACGTCAATAAATACTTTTAAAACAAATTCCCCCATCATTCCCATTCAAATTCCCCAACCCCCATTCCCCATTACCACACTTACCATAAAATGGGAAGTTTTCACCATGCAAGTACTGTACATGGTTGGCTTGAAGTATAAATAATGTGCTCTAAGAAATATGCAATTCGATACGCCAATGGCGGATCCCGGGGGTAGGGCCCTTAGAAAATTGCAATTTTAAAACAAATTGTTGAAAAAACTGTTCAAGATACCCAAAGAATGCAGGATTTGAGGTTTAATATTTTATTATTTTTTTTCTGGGAGGGATGCCCCCAACTCACCCCCTAACAAATTCGGATCACTTCGTGGTCCTCACCAGTGAACCTGTCAGCAAATATTTTTTGCCCCCCCCCCCTTATCTAAAACTCTGGCTCCGCAAATGTGCGCCTACATGATATGAAAGAATAATCAGCAACTCGGACTCCACTAAAAACTGGAGCATGGACCAGGTGCACCGATAGGGTAAGCGTCCATTGCTTTTCTAGAAACACACCCCGAGTTGCTCATAAAAAGTGAAGTCCGGGGTAAACAAACGAGGAAAGGAAAAATATGACACGTTGAATAAATAATGTAGAAATATGAAAAATGAACGACTTATCCTAGTGAGTTACCATTATATGTCCTTAGTCAGTTTATTCAGTTTCATTTGGACAGCTTACATAACTGATATCATTAATACATATACTTTACTGCTTAACTTAAGGAAGTAGACCTAAGGTAGGGGACCCAAATCATTTGAACGTTTGCAATCAATTATTTTACATCAATCTCATCTAAGCATCAAAGTAATTTTGATTGATTTCATTCTGTTTCAAACTGAACTGATTTTTTTGTTGTGGTCAGTTGTGTAATATTTTTTCCTCAGTGGCAAGATTAAAGAAAGGAATTGTTGTGATCACGCCAAAGTAAATTAACCCCGCCGTATTTTTTGCGCCTGTCCCAAGTCAGGAATTTCTTGCATTTTTATGTACATGTATTGTTTCATTTTCCCGGTTTTTTCGTCACTCACTGAAGACCAGTGTGTAGTATTGAGCTAATATTTTGCATCCCTGTGGGGTTGTTGTCTCTATGACTTATTCACCATATTTATTCTCGTTATAGTAATCATTTCAGTTCGCCCACATCTAAGCCTGGGAAATTGTTATTCTCCATCATTAAACACAAGTCATCATATATTATATGCTTTATCTTGAACGAATCAAAATAAAACTGGTTTACGAATGAAAACACTTCCATCACCGGAAAGGCTATGTAGAAATTTCCGATGTACATGCAACTCACAATGGAAGCTATCAACAGCAGCTTAATTGATACTAAGAATACATTAACAAAAGTTCGCCAAAAGTTTATTAGTGATCAATAAAATTAAAACAAATAATGTTTTGTTGTTGACCTTATATAATTAGATCGCGTTTATCATTTTTTTATTGATTAATTCAGAATCATTTCATGTATTAAAACACGTGATTGGGTTGCAATGTCGACGGTAGATTGAAATAGTAAAGGAAAGGAAGCATGCTTAGAAAGAGGTACACAAAACATGAAGACAAAGATTAAACCATAAACACATACGTTAATGACCCATAGCACCAAGCCAGATTATACAAAATGACCCGATTTGCTAAAAGAGAGAGCTTATTACCGATCGTATTAAATCATAATTCCATAAAGAACACAAATTATCTAAACAATTCACGGACACTCTAAACGATAAACGGGCAACTTTATTGGACTCCATTGTACAACTTGGGTAAAGGACCAGTTGCACTGGTAGGGTAAAGGTCACTTGCTTTTCCAAAACACCTGTCAAAATGTCCATGCGATGTTAAAACCAAGTTCAGATAAAAGACGTCATTGTAAACAAATTTGGTTTCATTTTCAAGATGGTAACAACATAACGATCAACGAGGTCATGCCTCGTTGAAGTTTGGACTTTTTTTAAGTTTCCGACATAACCCTATTTGAAAAGTTCATTTGTAAGACTTTATTAAGTTAGCCTATAGAAAAGGGGCTAGTGTTTGCACGACTTGGTAAGAATCAGGTAGTATAAGAAAATCAGAATCATCACAACCCTAAAGTCTTACAAAATTCCACCTTAAAAGGCCTTTTTATTTCTGAATGAACTTAATAGGTATGTACATGTACAATAAGGAATTTGGGGAAAAAAATGTCTGAAATATTTCATAAAATGTTCTGCTTTCAAATCTCTGCATCGATATTAACTAACCCCGCCTCTGTAAACAAATCAACGGAAGCACGTGATCGGAAGCAACTCCAAGCTTGTTCGGCAATTAATCTGGAAACTTTAGGCGGCCTTTCAGTTGAAAATATGACAGGAAATTACGATAACATGTTCAGTGACTCAGTGCTTATGCCTGGTGGAATATTTGACTTATATCAAACCTTATTAATTAGTTGAGTGATATGTAGTAAATTAGGAAGCAATTACTTTTTTTCAGCCAAGGATAACATAATTGACATGCAGCATATACAGCGAAACAAATATTATAAAACTGATGAGCAAATTTCAGAACGAGGATCATGTTTACCCATTCCAAGTGCAACCCTCTAAACTACAATGGATTGAACAAGGTCAATTAAATGCCATTAACACAGAAGAAGCCATTTTTTTAAGCAAACAACAACTGCAACTTAACATCACATCAAAAATAGTATGCATGTATGCTTTAGCAAATTGAAATTGTATTCAATTTAAGGTTCAGCTCACGTGGAAAATTCTGATTGCAGACAAGTTGTTCCAAGTCTACAATTAACTACAATGTAGGGGATACCAAAATGAAATGTATCTATCAATAACGTAAAAATAACGTTTGGTGATTATAACCTTGACCCAAAATAGTAAATAATTTCACATGTCACCAGCGATAAGGCCTCTGTTGGAAGATGCCATTACTTTGTTGTCTAACAGATCATATCTGCCTCATAAACTAGCTGGCGGATTTTTAATGTATAACTTGACCTAAAATCTGGCACTAAACACCTGGCATCAATTTCACAAAAAAGTGAGTATGAAGTTTTAGCAAGTGGAATGGTAAATTTCAGGGAATAAAGCTAGACTTCCATTTATAGTACGAATCTGATTAACTGCTTCAGGTGGATAATATGACAATTGGACAGATTTAAACTTTCTGTCAAACATAGATCCATAGACCAATGGAATAATAGAAAGTTTAAATTTCCTTATCAGTTGCCGAAATTAAGTACTTCTCTGTTTAAGAATCTGGCAAAATGTGTATAAGGTGTGGCACATGAATAAACAAACAACGCAGAGGTTTTTCATCGCATTATCCTAGTATTTTACACCTCATAACCTCCTGAAACAACCATCAAAGTGTTTGTAAAGATATTTCAATATTTAGTTGAAATGCACTAAGGAAATATGGCAGTAAAACTTCCCAGCACTTTTTTCGTATATAAACTTTAAAAATATCTATGTCGTAGATGCTTCAGAATAAAGTTAAATAGCTTATCGGTTGTTTTCTAAATACACTGAATGTTTTTGAGGCATAAAAAACCAAATTTAGAAAAAAAATGTGTCACCAACTGCCTGATTCTTACATAGACTGACACTTATCTACCTCTTAACTGGTAATGATAACTGAACCAAGGGAAGTAAATCTCTATTATCTGGTTTACTATTATACAGGCGGAAAAAGGCTTTATTATATAGCTTTGTATTTTAAGTTATACTTAATTTATTACAAGAGTTAGTGTAATTTCTCAAAATGTCAAAACATTAAAACCGCCGTTCAACGATAAAGAAGGCATCTCGAAGATAACAATAATCCCAAATGTGGAACAAAAATATACATTCTTGTTACATTAAAATGTCAAATGTGTACCAAGGGCTTGACAAAATTTCCGTTATGTAACTTATTGGATTTTATTCTGAACATAATTGAAGAAAATCAAGTAACAGGAGGTACACGAAAAGGTGGAAGTATTACTTCTATTGTAGTAAGTAAAAAATACAAAAATATAAATATAGTCCCGTCTGAAATAGGGGAAAATGGTTTTTCTCAACATTGTTATTGGAAATTTATAAAAAATATATATATTTATAAAGAACCATCAAATAGAACAAACCATATGAAATGTAGAACATATGATCTGGAGTGGCTGTAAGCAATCTCCCCCGCAGACCTATTACCGCTTCCGGATTTACTATATATCACTTCGCTTGTTTGTGGTCTCCTCTATACAGGACGTGTATAAAAACCAAAACACGTAAACACTGCGTTAAATATTCCCGAAGCTCTTTGCTTTATAATAAACTAATTGGCAGATTTTATAACGAGTAAGACAGAGGTGCAAAGGTTTTTAAATAGCGAGGATGATACCTGATCACAAGGTTGGCTGTTAACTTAACTTGGGAACACACTTAATTCAATCTTATTATCTCACAGAGAGTCGAAAAACATTTAAAACAAACGCGTGCAACTTGAAACAAGTACTATCTAAAAATAAGAAAAATAATTTTATTCTTTTCACTTAAAATTTCTACATTTTAAAAATAATAACATACGATGTCAATTTTCGATACACAATTTCGAACACCACTAAGTGTTTTAAGTATTACGATCAAGTGACTTCTGTTATCATAAAAGAGTGACATTAAAATTTGTTCGGTTAAGCCGAATGTTCAGTTTACAGAGTTTCAAAATATAATTAACTTAAGGAGGTAGACCGAGCGTAAGGGACACAACTCTTAAATCTGTCCCAAATGAAAGCTTGATAGGCTTTCCTGAAATTGAATGCTAAACAAACATAGCACTGATTTCAAGAATATCATGGTATCTTTAGGTTGGAGCTGATACAGTTTTCTCTCTAATTCTTTAGATGCAGATTTTTTGTTCTTTTTTAATTTTTTATATTTTGTATTTACACAATATATATATATATATATCATTTATACAAAGTCGGAAATATAGAAGTACAGTTGCATGTTTCATAAAATTCATTTTTAAAATTAGAACAGACAAAACTACAGTAGCATAAAACAGATGAAAAAAATCAGACATTAAATTCAAAGACGTGGAGTTAACTTACAAAAAGGAAACGGAAACTGACAATTACACAATGTCGGTCAAAAGCTCAATAAAGCTTTATGTTTATTATTATGTATTTCATGCTTACTCTTAATAAAACTTATTTATTTATATATTTACACAATGTAGACAAAAATAAGACAGAAACTAAGAAAAAAACATAAAAAACACTGAAGACCCCGGTAGTCCATTTATATCTATTTCACACAAAAATATTATTATACAGTAATGACCGTATATTTACCTGCTTTTCTGATATTGTAGCAAGAACCTACACTATGATCATGCGTTTATCGATAGAAAAATGGTTAACCATAGCATTGTGATTGCCTTCTCGTTTAACACAAGGAGCGGCAATTCTTGATAATTACAGAAGTTGTAAATCTAATATTTTGTGAATAAAACCAGACTTTTCCGAAAATCAATCTTTAAATATCTAAATGCGATAAACACCTTCATTGGAAATGGGCAAAACTAAATTTCATAATTTGACCTTTATATGTCAACTACATGTAAGTATCAGCGATAATAAAGGTAAATAGCCAGTGATATTTATTTGAGGTAGCAACTTAAGTTGCAGTCTATTAATACTAGATGGTGGTAATTTTTATTCAAACATTTGCAGACCATAAAACCACTCTTGCCCCGTGCAGGTCCGGGTGTCAAAAGAATAGGCCTGCAGCAGCGCTAAGCTTGTCGTATAAGGCGACTAAATAGTGCTCAGAAACCTAGCCGGGGGCTAGGCGCTCTGCCTACAGAGCAACTGGGATGTGTGCCCCAGGTGGTGGAATGGGGTACCCCTGTCGTGTTACATGCTGGGGTTGTCAGGCTATAATACGGAAAACTTTACCGCAAACCGTAGTGGTGCACCGTGTTGGGAAAGATGCCACGTTCCTCGCACGTTAAAGAACCCTGCTGTGGTATTCGATAGGAGTAGGAACCTTTGCGCTCCGCCACAGGAAGCTAAATTGCCCTACCTTACCCATATTCCCTTTTTCCAGTGGCAGTCAAGATTTGTCGATCATATTGTCCTTGTGACCCATCCTTTTTTTTTCATTTCATGTTCATTTTATCATCCATTTCATGTTCATTGTCTGAATATAGCTGAAATATTGCTGCTCGGACGTTAAACCCAACAAACAAACAAACATAAAACCAGTCTTTGTTTGTTATTCAGTGCCACAAAGACAATAATGTTTACGCCTCAAAAGTTAAATGAAACAAGTAAGAGGTAACAACAATTACAGTAAAAACTGTCTAAACCGAACAATATCAAAACCTGTCTTAACCAGACACTTTATATAGTCTTTTTTATGTTTAGTCAAATGTATTTTGAATCTCGGTAAACTGAAGATCCGTTTAAGGAGGTAGACCTAGGGGAAGCGACACAACTATTACAAATCATTAGAACGTTTGTATTCACCATTTTACAGCAATCTCATGTAAGCATCATAGTAACTTGGACTAATTTCATTCTGTTTCAAAGGAAAGCTTAAAGGCTTTGGTAAAATTGAAAATGATACAAACGTATCATTGATTTCAAGAGTTATGTCCCTTTTCCTAGGTCTACCTCTTTTAACCAATTTTAAAGTATAAAAGGGGTTCAGTTTTGACAGTTTACACTATCAAATTTCAAACTAAAAACGGGTTTCATTTTAGACCGATTTTATTGTAAAATGTGAACAATTGCTCAGTTAGGTTTACCACTTTCATTGACAACGAAACATTAAAGTGTAAGGGAGATAACCCATTCAGTACTGATCCATACAGACTAATACACGGCAAAACCTGAATTATAGCCTGTAGCAATATACCCATTCAGTACTGATCCATACAGACTAATACACGGCAAAACCTGAGAATCTAATATCACCCAAAGAGCCATAGGGCTCAGGTTACATACGGTATTTGATACATTTGGGCACAGAGGGGGAAACAACTATGGCTTCGGACCTATCTGTAACCCCTTTTCAAAATCTAGGATCCCGCAAATGTGAAATCAGCTGTTTGTTTTGCTCCTCTGAAAGGTTGATCGAGCCATAACCTGGCCATTAAATGAACTAATAACGAGTACAAACTGTTTCATCCTGTCTGAACATTTTCTTACCCCAGGCTTATATCATTACATGTGATGATCAACACTTTTGTATTGTTGTGACATTGATAAACGCTTTTGTCATAAATTTGTATTTAGATAGGAAGGTTATACAGTCTGATTCGTTAAATATATTGAACTTCCGTTGTTAAAACGACAAATGAATGCGTCAAAAAGGCTTGTTCCAAGACTTTAACGTGACACAAAACACAAGCTTAAATGTTGAAATAATAAAGCAATTTAAAAAAATAAATTATAACAAATGGCCTAATGTACACCCTGCAAGATAATTGAAATAAATAAAAAAATAAAATAATCAACAAGAAAATAAAAAACGAAGCTTCAATAAAAAATGTATTCAGAATAAAGTGCATACTCTATAACATTATGAACAAATATCTCACAGTGCTCATCGTGTGAACAGACGGACTGGGATCAGCAACATGTTTAATATTACTCAGCGGTTAAACATGATTGAATAAACTTAAACAAGGTTTAGGAATTTTGTAAGGTACATTAACTGTATTGAATTAAACCAAAATCCACAGGAATAGAATAAGTAAAATGAAAGGTATAGCTAGAAGAGCATGTAATGAGTAAAGGTATGAATATCGTAAAAAAAACGCCAAACGTCAGCAGTGGGATGATTCAAATACGTGGCTTAAACATGGAAACATAAAACAAAGATATACCCTATGTTGCCATCTGAAATAAAATAGATTACACATTAAAACTGAAGATTAAGGATACACGTCGTTACACTTTCAAAAAACAACAACAGCAACAAAAAAAAACTATTTACTAAAGCACTATCAATTTACACAAAAAAAACGAAAGTGATATCAGTTACTTGATTACACATTAAAACTGAAGATTAAGGATACAAGTCGTTACACTTTCAAAAAACAACAGCAACAAAAAAAAACTATTTACTAAAGCACTGTCAATTTACACACAAAAAAAAGAAAGTGACATCAGTTACTTCGGAAAGGTAAGGGTCCTTCTACACCAATGGCATACGTCATATTGCAAGTGAAATACTAAAATAAACAATAATAACTGAAACTAAAAATATCTGAGAATTGATTTGAAGATTGATCTCGCAAAACCACAAAAAGACTGCAGCATGCAAAGCAGCGTTGACAGAAGTAAAACTAAATAAACTGGACCTTATTGTTAAACAATCAGGACTTGGTTACAGACAAAGAGAAAGTTATAACATTCCTTTACATATAATTCATTGTTTGTTTGTTTGTTGGGGTTTAACGTCCGAGCAGCAATATTTCAGCTATATTCAGACGACGAACATGAAATGGATGATAAAATGAACATGAAATGATGATGATGATGAAAAAAGGAATTGGACACAAGGATAATAGGGTCGACAAATTTTGATTGCCACTGGAAATAGGGAGAGGTGGGTAGGGTCGGGCAATTTAGCCTGCTGTGGCGGAGCCCTATGGTTTCTACTCCGGGAGAATACCACAGTAGGGTTTTTTAAAGATGCACCAGATCCATGCTCCTAGCTTGTAGAGGAGTCTTACACTACCTTTGCACCAGATCCATGCTCCTGGCTCGTAGAGGAGTTTTACACTACCTTTGCACCAGATCCATGCTCCTAGCTTGTAGAGGAGTTTTACACTACCTTTGCACCAGATCCATGCTCCTAGCTTGTAGAGGAGTCTTACACTACCTTTGCACCAGATCCATGATCCTGGCTCGTAGAGGAGTTTTACACTACCTTTGCACCAGATCCATGCTCCTAGCTTGTAGAGGAGTCTTACACTACCTTTGCACCAGATCCATGCTCCTGGCTCGTAGAGGAGTTTTACACTACCTTTGCACCAGATCCACGCTCCTAGCTTGTAGAGGAGTCTTTTTACTTTTGCTGCTATACACGTATTAATTGTTTATTGATGTTCCTTGAAGTATGTGTTGATTTTCGTTGTCTAGTCGTGATCATGGTATTCTGGTTATCATTTGACTCCATGCTACCTTGATTTCCACAAATACATTTAGAACGAAAAGAATTTGAGATGATGGATACTAGAGGCAGTGTGAAGTCAGTCTCATATCTTGACCTACACTAAGAGGTCGATGGTAAAGGTAAACTATTGACCAAACTACACAACATACGCGATTACTTTTCATTTCCCATTGTCAACCTTCCTTTCGTCTGTGACAACATCCCTTCTGCATCTGCGTATGGCGTTCATATCACAACTTATACGTTATGCTAGAGCTTGTCGTAATTCCGCAGTCTTTTTATACCGCGCAAGACATCTTATAACTAGGCTTCTGGAAAAGGGCTGCAAGATAGAAGTCACCACAACAGAAAGTTCATGGTCATCATCATTAACCTGTGGACCGTTACGATGTATCTATTTGTACAATGGGAATCGTTTTTCTTCAACGTGACATAGTTTTCCTTTCCTCTATCGTCTACCCTATACTTGTCTTTTTAAGAGCAACTCGTGATCGGCAGGTTTTTCTGTACAATAGTCACGATGTTTCCAAATCTGGTAACATGTTTTGTTGTATTTAAGGTATTTTCCTAATGTCAGGGGAAGTATTCACGTTAATATAAGAAACGTGTGTGACTTAATGCAAACGAGATGGGGATTGAATGCAAATGATTTAGCTAAAATAAATCTAGTTTTGTTTTGTTTTGTTTTTTTTTGTTTTGTTTTGGTTTCTGTATAAACGCCTCCTTTTTCATATTACGATTCATATATTTATGTTGCTACAAGATTGAAGTCATCACTTCATAAGTTTTATGGTTGCCATCATGTACCCATCTGTACCACGGAAACTGATTTGTTCATCGTGTCATAGTTTTCCTTTCCTTTTCGTCCACCCCGGACTTGAATTTTTATGAGCAAATCGGCAGGTGTTTCTAGTAAAGCAGAGAATGTTTAGACTTTCGGTGAACCTGTAGCTGGTCCATGCTCCCAGTTTTTAGTGCTAGATGATATATGCTTGTCGCCGGCGTGGTACTGCAGACCATATGTAAAAGAAAAACTTGGCTGTTGGACCCTAGTAGAAAAGCAGCGGTCGCTTATCCGACCGGAGCACCTGCAGCTGGTCCATGCTCCCAATTTTTAGTGGAGTACGAGTTGCTTATTTGCTTTTGTTACTTTGCATGTATTATTATAGTTACTTATATGTTCTTTATTGTGTATGTCTGTTTTCCTTGTTTGGTCCTTGCGCCTGGATTGCTTTCTTTTGATTTCCGCTAGAACCTTGGTATCCTTGATTACTCTTTTAAACTATAATAGTGTCGTAATAATACGCATTATATTCGAAGCTATTATCACGTGCTAGATGATATATGTTTGACGCCGACGTAGTACTGCAGACCATAAGTGAAAGATAAACTTGACTGTTGGACCCTAATAAAAATGCAGAGGACGCTTATCCTACCGGTGCACCTGGTCCATGCTCCCAGTTTTTAGTGGAGTTCGAGGTGCTTTGTTGGTTTGTTTGTTAGGGTTTAACACCCTTAGACATTAAAATCATTCACTTTTCCCCCACTTTGCAAGATTCTTGCATTTTTTAAGAGACCTGGCTGCAGCGTCTAGAGCGAATTTCGAACGTCAGACGATGTTTGGAGCTTGTCAAATTGATAAACAGGGGCTTTAAAAATGTCTGGTTTATACAAGATTCCGCTAAGACAGGTTACATTGGTGAAACTGAGATCTAATGTTCTGTTAAGTACTGTACCTTTCCGTGTAAGAATTAGGCAATGGGTGGCACATCATTTTCCCCAATTCAGTCATTTTTACCTTAAATATATTCAGTACATCTAGAAAACAACCAAAACGCTATTTAAGTTTAACTTGAAGCATCTGTGGCGTAGATATTTTGGACTGATTATTTGGGGAAAAAGTGCTTGAAAATTTTCCTGCTATTATTTGGTAGTGTATTGCAACTAAATTTGACCTATCAATATCATAAAAAGGCAAATTTTACAAACACTTTGAAGGTTATTTCTGCTGATATCAGGTATAATTAATTGGTTAAACCAACAAAATCTCTGCGTTTTTTTCCTTTATGTGCCACACCTTATACACATTTTGCCTGATTCTTAGACGGAGAAGTACTTAATTTGTACGTGAGTCATGTGATATTGTTAAATGTATGAGATTAATCTAGGATGAAAGGGTCGACAAATTTTGATTGTCATTAGAAAAAGGGATGAATGGGTAAGGTCGGGAAATTCAGCCTCCTGTGGCGGAGCGCAAAGGTTCCTACTATCGAATACCACAACAGGGTCTTTAAGGTGCGAGAAACGTGGCATCTTTCCCAACACGGTGCACCATTATGGTTTGCGGTCAGGTTTTCCGTATTCTAGCCTGACAACCCAAATATGTAACACACCAGGAGCACACATACCAGTTGCTCTGTAGACAAAGCGCCCCAGCCCCCAACCAAGGTTCTGAGCACTATTTAATCGCCTTTGACGACAACCTTAGCGCTGCCGTGGGCCTATTCATTTAATACCCAGACTTGCACGGGTCTCAATACAGTTAAGGAGTCGAACTAAGAGAACATGTTCTTTTATTCACCAATTAATCAACCGAACTTTATACAGATTTCAAAGTTTTCACCCACAGTAATGTAAGTGAAAATACAGTTGCTTTGCTGCAAAACATTCGTTAAATCACTTTCCTATGAGTAACGCATTTTTAACAGTAGAATTCATCATGCTATTTCATTTGCTGATCTAATTATGAGATATTACTCCTTGAACAACGTGTACATCATACCAGTATTTGAAATATCAAAATGAGTGATATTTTTGTATTCACCGCTGTATTTTGTATTAAAGTAATATGAGGCAGGCATATCTTGTAAGACGATATAAGCTAGATAGGCCTTATCGATAAATTAGTCATTATCTTAAATCAGGGGTGGTCTTCGGTCCTACTAGATTTGGGAAGCTTGTCTGTGGACCACAATATCATATATTGGGACAATCGGAAAAAAACTTTGCCATTAGATGACTTCCACATTCGCCATTTACCTCTTACCTGGAGGAAACAGGTTTCGATGGATGGCACATCAATTACTGACAACCTGAAATAAGGTTGTCGTTGGTCCTACATGTAGTTGCATAAGTTGATATGGTATGTATTTTCGTTATAAGAATTACGTCATCTCAAGAAACGTAATTCATCAATAAAAAATTCTGAACAAGTCATATTTCGTATGTTTAAAAACCTGTCTTTTTCTTATTTGGAGGCAACCATAGAGGGAGAAAAGACCATCACAGGATGAAAGATTAATCATAAGAGTAAAATTACTTGTTTATGAAATATTAAAATACGTGCAAATTTCAATTTTAATAAAAAAAAAACCGTGCTAATATTCAAGATTACATTTTAAAATATTACAAAATATAACTGTACTTTTCAAACGGCGCAAACGTCCCAATAGTGACTCATGCATAGTATATAAAGGGAGTACTACCACGTAAAGCAGTAATATTTCCTTCTTTTTTTTTCAGAACAGCACAAGATTTAAAAAGCGTTTTTAATTTTATCTCCTGGTTTGAAATGATCAACTTCTGAAAACGTGTATAGTCTAATTTTAGCAGGGTAAAAATTATCACTATTTTATCAGTGTATAGAAAATCGCGCCAAATAATACCCGTGAAATTGATTTTTAACACTAATCAACGCTTATCATTTTTCGTAAATGGCCAAAATTAATATTTGAAGAATAAATGAGCAACCCAGAGTCAAAGGAATACTTTGAATACGGACAAGGTGCATGGACCAGCTGCAGGTGCACCGCTGCTTTTCTACTAGGGTCCAACAGACAAGTTTTTCTTTCACATATGGTCTGCAGTACTACGCCGGCGACAAGCATATATCATCTAGCACTAAAACTAGGAGCATGGACCAACTACAGGTTCACCGGAAGGCTAAGCATCCTCTGTTCTTCTGGGTTAAAACAAAAGAAGGAAACTATGACATTGTGAACAAATCTATCTTCATCGCGGAGAAAATTGGTGTTACTCCTACATGCTGTGGTATAACGTATGAATTACGCTATTAAACCAGGTTTAACACCTTTCATTTTGAAATGCCTGAATTAAGTCAGGAACATTACGGTGACTTTCCAACTTTCCTTTGTAATACGAACTTTTCTTTTAGACTATTCGTTTTGACTTCTGCCTAGATTTTATCAATTCGTATTTTTTGTTATTACACTTCATTAATATTCGATCGATCCTCCACTAGCCGAATAGATGATTGAAAAGTCGCATTGTGTAAATCTGAGGTTCCTCCGTCTCGATCATTGCGCACAATGGGACACAACTCATTGTGCCTAATTGACATATAGGTTTCACGAGAGTTACTTCCTCTTATTCGTCATCCGGGTATTAATAGTAAGCATGTCTTGATGGTTGTCAGTCTTCCACGTATTTGTGTATTTTTTTTTCTTTCCTTCTATTTATTTATTTATTTTTATATTTATTTATTTGTGTGTGTGTGTTCTTTTTATAGTTATTGTTTGTGTAGATTGGATTTAGGTGCTTTCATGACATTGTACATTAATTGTATGTTGTGATATTTAGTTAATAATAAAGCACCAGTTTCGCCAAACGTAAGTAGTTATCAATTTATAATAGATCATAAAATGAAGGAGACATCTCATTGTCCCTACTTTAACGAAGGTTTGATGGAATAAATGCCATGTTTAAAAACGCATGCTAAAAATTAAAAAAAAAACAGAAATCATTAGGCCTAAAAGTTATATGTTATTAATTGCGGGAAAGATGACATCGACTTATAACAACGAACCAACGTCGTTGGTCCTACATGTAGTTGCATAAGTTGATTTGGCATATATTTTCATTATAAGGATTACGTCATCTCAAGAAATGTAATAGAAGATTCTAAACAAGTCTAAATATCGTATGCTTAAAAACCTGCCCTTTTCCTATTTGGGGGCAACTATAGAGGGGAAAAAGACTATCACAGGATGATAGGATGATATGACTTAAAACACTTTTATTGTTAAACCTGTATTGATTTGGACCCTGAACAAAGCATTTGTTTTGAAACTAGGTAAACCAACACAAATATTACAGTAAAAAACTTAAATTTTTATCACGGTTTCTTTCTGTTTTATATGATACATAATAATTCAGGAATTAACAGATTTCTCCTGACGCAAATAGGCAAATGATGGCATTTTAAATATTAACTATATCGATTGGAGAAATCTGATAATTCGTTTGTTCATTTAATTTTACCCTACATTATGCTTGTCAAAACCTCACAAAATGCAGCTTTATTATCATTTACAGACAGCATTACTAGTCTTTCGATACGGTTGTTCACTATTGAGAAAAAAAATATATAGATTAAATATATGAAATTGACACGCCCGTGCTGGTCCTGGTGGCAAAAGAATAAGCCTGCAGCAGCACTAAGCTTGTCGTAAAAGGCGACCAAATAGAGTTCAGAATCCTAGCCGGGTCTAGAGCGCTCTGCCCTAAGAGCAACTGGGTTGTGTGCCCCAGGTGGTGGAATGGGGTACCCCTCGCGTGATACATGCTGGGGGTGTCAGGCTATAATACGGAAGACCTGACCGCAAACCATAGTGTTGGGAAAGATGCCACGTTCCTCGCACGTTAAAGAACCCTATTGTGGTATTCTCCTGGAGTATGAACCATAGGGCTCCGCCACAGGATTAATTGCCCGACCCTACCCACCTCTCCCTATTTCCAGTGGCAATCAAAATTTGTTGACCCCATTATCCTTGTGTCCCATCCCATTTTTCATTTCCTCATCATTTCATGTTCATTTTATCATCCACTTCATGTTCATGGCCTGAATATAGCTGAAATATTGCTGCTCGGGCGTTAAACCCCAACAAACAAACAAACATGTTTGCAAGATTTAAGGGGGAGATGAATGTATTGGCTTCTCTACATTATAGTATTATGCATACAGAAAAGAATATGTTAACGTACCCCTATGGCGCATATAGACAATCTCTGTGGCAGATAGATGCAAACCATTTATCACAATATCACGTTACCTATTTAAAAGAAAGAGTTTAGGTCATTCACCTTTTGACTCCTCTACAGAAGTGTTATTAACCAGAACAAATACATGTGACAAGAAAAGGTAAACACAAAAATGCATCGGTTTGTCTTGTGTACTGATGAAATAACATATTTGCAATCGGAACTACTCTAAAATATAACATCCGATGAAAGGAAATTTTTTTCTATACGCATTGGCCGAAATTGTATGTTGTAACCTGTTTGCGCTAAAGGTTAGTATATACTAGTATGTAATGTATAAGATATCACTAGAAATCTAACCAAAAACTCTTCTAAAAGTTTTTGCGAGAAGCGAGGAGCTAAGAAAACGATATTTCCAAAAGTAAAGTGACTAATTCTATAGAAACGAGAGTGAATTTCGGGTACTATTTTTAAACCTTGGTCAGTTGGATTTTATTTTTAATTTTACTATTCAATAGGGTTTGTAAGTTTTGTTTTAGTTTCCCTTCCAGACTTTCCGATGCAGAATGTATTTAAATCCGAAGACATATCTGTCTTTTATTTTTTACTTCCGAGGAAATCAAAACACTGCATTACAATGCAAAATCTTCTATTTTAGGCTTTTCTGAACATTTTTTTATCATGTAGAATTAGATATTTGTCATTGTTTATCAGTATTTTTACACAAAAATATATTTTGCTTTTAATATTGAACCCACTGATATGTTAATGACTAATCTCCATGCATTTGAATGGTAGAGACGAGGACCCATTCTCATGGAACCACGGAGTCGTGCAACGAGACTTATACACCCTATAAAGTGCAAATACTGCCAGGAAAATGAATTTTTTGTTACCAATCAAAAAACCACCCGAAGATATCATTCAATAAAATAACTCTTCCTGGAGCTCAATTTCAGAGGTCATACAAATAGTTCAAAACGATGATGCTTTAGTAAAAACATTACAAGTATCTTGCCTTTGTGATGATTGTGCAAAGATGTTTTTTTCAATTTTTCAATCGTTTGTCTTATAGCCAATGAAGGAAAACGACCGTTTAATTCCAAATATTTCAAAAGAAACCATCCCTGTTAATCTTATCTTTCCTTTTAATATTAACATGGTCAAATTTAATTGATAAAATTTCAAACGAAAACCGCACTTTTTTGTCATCATAACCATAGTTCTGTTTAATTATAACAAAGAATCAACCTTGTATGCTTATCCTACAGGTACATGTGATCCATTTTCTCAGTTTTTAGTGGTGTACGGGTTGTCTTTTTCTTTTATTTCATTGAAAGTGTTATTTTCAGTAACTTCATGTTCTTTGTCATAAGTGTCCATTTTCTAGTCTTTATCCTTGGAATATACTCTTTTAACATGCGCTTGAAACTTGGTTCCTTTAATCACACTTTGAAAACATAAAGTTATGCAATAATCTGTAAACTGATACATTATGTAATATTATCACGCTCGATTGCTGACGATAACAATTCGATAGACATCGTCAGATTCTCATATGTGGCATATTTTGCAGTGTACGAATTTGTTTCTTAAACAAATATTTTGCCCCTCCTTAATGGTAAAAATAGTAAATAGAAGTGGAAGTCCATATTGTTGACAATTTTTGGTCGTGTCAATTAACTGGAAAATTATACAAAGTTAATCAATTTCAAATACATGACTGTTCCGCCTTTAAACGGTTTATTTTCAATCTTTTTACAACGATAGTGAGACAATCCTCTAAAGTGCATATATCCTTTCTTTCGCCTTACGCCATACCATACCATCGCACTTTCATTAAACGTTTAAGGAGGTAGACTAAGGGTAAGAGACACGACTCTTACAAATCATTAGAACGTTTGTGTTCAGCATTTTACATCAATCTAATGTAAGCTTCAAAGTAACTTGGACTGAATTCATTCTGTTTCAAATGAAAGCCTGAAAGTCTTTGGTGAAATTAAATATGATACAAGCATATCACTGATTTCAAGAGTTATTTCCCTTACCCTAGGTCTACCTCCTTCAATAGGTTTCACTGTATTACAAACTGTCGTAATCCCAGAACGGCTTGGATTGCAACTACTATTATTTCATATTACGCCGACGTGCTTTGTAATTGATCATGATAAATTAATATTATCCTTTTATATGGTATTTTATACATCATAACTCTCTCTAATTAACCAGAGTTATATCTTTCTACAGCTGAATTACACATAAATAAGCACTATTACATAACTGTTTGATCTATCTTTAGGTGTTGCTCAGGACATTGCTATCATTGGGAATTATATTGCAATGTTAGATATTAGGACATACATCATGCGCCCTGTAGAACTTTACACACACCACTGGGGTATATGAGTAATTTTTGTAGCTGTAAATGAATCGTAATTCTTAACTGGAAGATAAATCTAGTTAAGGATACCCAAAACATCTTTTGCAACTTGGCGGGTGTTTTTAGAAAAGCAAAGGACGCACACTGATAATAATGATGTGCTACCCATTTCTTGATTCTTACACAGAATAGTACTTAAGTCAATGGTTAGATCACCAAACACCCACAAAAGGACTTATGCAGACCTACAGATACATTTACCCTTATGGCCTGAACATTTGCCTTGTCTTTTGGCAAACTTGGTAAAATCAGAAACATGCATGTCGGAATCCCACCGATCAAACAATATGATTTCACTTAAGGATGTTTTCTTATTAAAAAAAAACATTATCTGATCTCTGGATTTGCTCAGAAACTTTTCAATAGAATGGTAGAAAAATGAGATTTTTGGCAGAGATATCTGCCCTTGGAATGTGCATTTTCACTGCATTTCATTGAAATTATAACTCAATGCACCAACATATGGGAAATCCTATCTGAATTTCTTGATTCTGATGGTATAAATACTCAAATTTAACTTTAAAAATTGTGGGTTTACCATGTTTCACCGACTACCTGATACTTACAAAGACTGACACTTAAAACAAGAACAAAGCAAAATATGTAAATCACACTTCAATACAGGATGACGGTATAAAATCGGTAACTGTTTTCACAATGTAATAAACGTCTGAAATGTGTAGAATTCTGGAAGTTGAAATGATCATCTTTCTTTTTCTTTTTTTTTTTATCTTATTCGGCATCACAATTAGCGGAATATGTCTCTTATCCGATATGCTTTTCATTAATTACCTCTTTTAAAGGTCATTGAAAATCGTCTTTGCTTATGAAAGGACAGCACACTTGGTTGCGTGAAGAAGCAATAACTCTTTAATCATGATGAAACTGTAGAAATTCCGGATAAATCGAGTACGAGACCTACAAGCCGTATTTTGAGTTGAATGTCATTCATTTTAAGTTGCATTCCTTTCAGAATTTGATATGCAACATTGTATTTTGTCCCCAGTTCTACAACCGCTATTGTTTATTGCAACATTGTATTTTCCCCAGTTCTACAACTGCTATTGTTTATTGCAACATTGTATTTTTCCCCAGTTCTACAACTGCTATGGTTTATTGCAACATTGTATTTTCCCCAGTTCTACAACTGCTATTGTTTATTGCAACATTGTATTTTCCCCAGTTCTACAACTGCTATTGTTTATTGCAACATTGTATTTTTCCCCAGTTCTACAACTGTTATTGTTTATTGCAACATTGTATTTTTCCCAGTTCTACAACTGCTATTGTTTATTGCAGTGAACTTTTTATACCAATCCATACGTCAATGAGTTAATCATTATAAAGTAAAGTCAATTCTAATTAAGTATAAGAGTTTGTAAGAATCAGGCAAAATGGAAAAATCAGAAACAAGCATGTCAAAAGCGCACCGATCTGACATTGTAATTTCACTCAATGACACTCCCCTATTAAAAAGACCATTATATGATCTCTGCATCACTAGCTTTGCAAAGACATTTTTCAATAGAATCTTAGAAAAATCAGATATGTGACAGGGTTATTTGCACTTGGATTGTTCATTTCCAGTGCATTTCAATGAAATTGTAACTCAATGGTCCAATATGATATGAAAAATCTTGTCTGTTTTCCTTGATTCTGATGGTGCAGATAGCCAAATTACCATATCAAAATGATGGTTTTCGTAAAAAAATATTTCACCAACTGCCTGATTCTTACAGGAACTGACACTTAAACTTTACATTAAGAAGATCATTTGACCATGCAAGTGGTGTAGCTCATCTTTCTGAAATGCGTTACGCAAGTTTTTTGCATCTACCGACGTTTTTGTTCCCGAGATAAATCACGAGCACTTTCTAAACAATTACATAATTCTTCCATTTTCATCGCTCTAGGTTTATTTTATCTTTTGTCTCAGTTTGTTAATGGCGTGAAACAATTTGTTCTGCATAGATCGAACAGTTTGCACAGGAATGGCAAAATTTAAAGGTGTAATGCTTGAGCTGCCAAAAAATGCAAAAGATATAAAGAAATGCTCAAGACCCATTATATTCACACTGCTAAAAATCCAACAGCTACGTTTTGGTCCAATGTTATTTACTACATAATTTATAAAAAAAAAATACATGTGACATTTTTAGGAGTGTTATGTTGCTATAAACATGAGAACTAGATATAATTTTGTTAGTCTGTAAAAGCAAGTATTAAGGAAAATGCCTTTCAAATAAAACCTGATATTCATTTGTTAGTGCTCTTTATTAAGTGTAAGTTTTGTTAGAATGCGGAAATTTTAAAAACATTCATGTCAAAAACCCACCGATCTACCGATTCACTCAAATATGTTTGCGCTATTTTAAAACAGCATTTTCCGATCTCTACATCACTCGATTTGCTCAGAAATGTTTCAATACAATGTTCATAAAATTAAGTTTCGGACTAACACGAACTGTTAATTATTAGTGCAATTCAATGAAACTATAACTCAAATTTCTAAAATGATATGAGAAGTCTAAATTTTGTCATTAACATTTTATTCAGTCCCCAAGTAAAAATAGCTTCGTGGTGCTATAATATCGATAACCTAAACATGTTCGTATAGAAAATGAAATATGTGACAAACGAAAGACAACTAGAGCAGATTTCTGTCAAAACATCAGTTTGGGGGGGGGGAAATAGTTGTAACAAGTGAGAAGTTACTAGAAATATTATTCCAATTGCACAAAACATTTGGCAAATAACAAAAAAAAAAAAAACAATTACATATATTGTAAATTTAGATATATAGTACACGTGTTTCAAGCAGTATAATCACTACAGAAGTTTTATGGTCCTCATCATGAACTCGTGGATCGTTGCATATATCCATCTGCACCATGATAACTGATTTGTTCAACCTGTCAGTTTTCCTTTCCTCTTTCGTCTACCCCGGACTCGACTTTTTATGAGCATCTCACCGGATGTTTCTAGTTAAGCAGAGGATTGCAGTTGTTCGTTTAGTTTTGTTACTTTGTATGTACTATTTTGTTTATTTAATGTTCTTTGTTGTGTTTGTCTATTTTCCTTGTCCGGTCTTTGTCCCTAGATTACATTCTTTGAATCTATTGCGTATTAGCCCCCTTGATTATTATGATTATTTTACCGGCGAACCTGTCCGCACGTATTCTTGGTAATAAAATGAGGGATTAGGACGAAATTATGACAGATGTTGGGACTTACCCCCAAAAAATGAAAGGAGGGGCGCTTCGGCGGAAGAGGGAGAAACTGCACCACCCACCTACTTACATAAATAGTAATATGCTCAAAGAGGTTGAACATCATCTTATGGGCGTAGTTTTTTAAGGATAGAACGCCATGTATAAACTATTACTAAAAAGTACCATTCGAAGAAAATTGAAATTTAAGCATAAGAGAAAGCACCTAAAACTATTTATTTTTCTTTTTAAACCATTAATGGAGTATGCCGATGTCATATGGGACAATGTGGCTGACTCTTTCAAAATCCGGTCAGAAACATTACAATACGTAGCAGCCCTGATCGTTACAGGTGGAACAAAGATCGCCTCAAGATAGTTGCTGCTTGTTGAAACGGGATGGGGAAACCATATAGACCCGTCGTAATAACAATAAACTGATAAAATGCAATGAAATGTCTCATAATCATTGCCCTGAATATTTTTCTTCCTCAGCTCCATCACAAGGATTTGAACACAGAACAAGGAATGTTCTGTCCGTTGCAGAACTAGTTTTTACCATCAACGATTCACCAGTGGATAGCTTACCCAGTGATTTACGAAACAATCCTTCTAAGTCTAACATCAAAATACACCTCTTTCTGGAACATTAAGAAAATAACGGACTACTATCATTTTGGATCTAGGAAAATCTACGATTACGAATGGATTTTAGTTTATTAAATGCACATTTATACGCAAATAAAATGTTTGTAAACTCTAATCTATGCACATGTTGTCAGATAGAAACCACTTCACATTACCATTAGTCGCTTGAGTTGTCTTCCTTGGCTTGGTAACTGACAGTCACAACTTACACTCTCTCAGTTAAAGCAAATATTAAGAAGGGAATATATATAGATTACTGATGCTGTTGATACTTTAGTCATGTAAAACTGATACTCTTTTAGGAGACAGATTTATGTAAGTTCTTTCGAAGCTAATTGGCATGTAATGTATGCTAGTTTGTACATGTAGAGTTCACTTTGTTATATAATGAAATACTGTTTGAATTAAACTTGAAGGGGAATAAATCTTAATATCACAATTAGCGGAATATGTCTCTTATCCGATATGCTTTTCATTAATTACCTCTTTTAAAGGTCATTGTGATATCTCGAAAACCTAGGTAGCCAGCAACTTTGAAATTGGTGTGGTGATGGTGACTATCTATATAATGTAACTGCAAAATGAAAAAAGTGAATCGATATATTTCATATATTGTCATGGTAAAGGCAAAAATAAATAATGGCAGATTTTGAGATTTTTGTGATTTTTCGGATGTTTTTTCATTGATTTAGGAAGAATTACAATTATAATTATAATTACCAAACATAATAGATATATTAACCTATTTAAGTGTGATTTAATTCAGATTTTGAAATATTGAAGATGGCCGCCATCCAAAATAAGGTGCCCCGTATGAACAGCCAACATAATTTTATGAAACTTGGAATTTAGGCTTAAAAGTGTATGCTGAAACGAAATTTGTGAATATTTGGGGTACGGGAGGGAACTTATGTTCATGTAACAATGGGGAGCTGGTGGAACATCCTGTTACGCTGTCCTTAACAATTTTATCTAATTTTGAATTTTTGTTCCAAATAAACGTAGATTTCCAGATGATGAAGCAGCATATGAATAAACAACAAACATGTCGTGATAAATTTCTTAGTAGTCCGAAGATTTTACAGAGGGAGTTTTTCGTGTTTTGTTTTGTTTTGGAAAATGCAATTGATGTACTATAAATCTTTGTGTGTATTTTTAACAACCTGTACAATTCTGTGCCGTGTACATTTTACTCACAAATGTTTGTTGTTGCATACTGTGAACCTCTATGTGTTTGGAACATCTAGAAAATAAATGACACTACCGAAATCGTTTTGAATAGCACTGGAAACATAAAAAATAACTGTTTCATTACCAGATCTCTTTTATTAATTATCCATTCAAACACTGAGGTCGATTGCACACAAGTGACGTCATTATTTTGATTTATTATTTGACGTCATAGTTTACGTTTTCATACGAGTTTTTATATGAAAAGGGCACCTGGTTGATAAACTCGTACTAAGCAGACGGAAACATAAGGTGTATTGTGTAAAACAAGCCTTAATCCATTAAATTTTATGAGGTCACATGAAAAGCTGTTGGAATGTTTGCAATTTGCTTATGTTTAAGTACTGATTGATTGATTTGTTGGGGTTTAAAGCCCGAGCAGCAATATTTCAGCTATATGTAGGCTATGAATATGAAAAGGATGATAAAATGAACATGAAATGAAAAATGGGATGGGACACAAGGATAATAGGGTCGACAAATTTTGATTGCCACAAGATAAAAAGGAGGGATGGGTAGGGATTTTCCGTAATATAGCCTGACAACCCCAGCATGTAACACGCCAGGGGTACCCCATTCCACCACCTGGGACACACATCCCAGTTGCTCTCTGGGCGGAGCGCCTAGCCCTCAGCTATGTTTCTGAGCACTATTTAGTCGCCTTTTACGACAAGCTTAGTGCTGCTGCAGGCCTGTTCTTTTGACAGCCGGACCTGTACGGAGCTATGTTTAGTACTAGAATCCACATACTTATTATTTAATCTTAAGTTATATATTATATTATTTCCAATTCATTTCTTTGTATCGAAAACTGAAAGGAGGGGCATAAGTTGAATTTATAACTAAAGATATATAATGTTGCAATTGTGAATTACTATGCAACAACTATCTTCGCCTCCTTCTCGTTTCTTTATCATATCAGGAATTTCATCCGTGAACATTATTGAAAAACCATGGCAAACACGCATTGATTTGCTTTTTAAGGTGTAATAAAAAACAAGATATTCATTTTTATTACTTGTCATTTTATTGAATAGATAAAGATAAAAGTTATGTTTGTTTTCATCAGATATTATCGATGGTTAGATTCGCTATCAATACCGAAAGCCACATATTTCCATCCTTAAGAACGGAAGTCTGGAAACTCTAATTTCCGAAAGACGAGACTTCCATATTAAAGGTTTCGGAATAATAATAATAATAATAATAATAATAATAATAATACTTTTATTTCAAGAGGGTAACACAGTTAGTAGATACACTAATCTTCCTTGAGGCCCTCAAAAGTAAACAAATACAAACATTCAATAATACATTTTTTAGAATGCACACTAACATACAGTCATATAAAACATGAACTTTAATTGCTGAGTAAATAGCATCTTTATCTGTATTTAAAAATATGGCAGTTTTTTTATTGATAACTTTTTGTTATATAATATGTTAATCAGGCATTTTCAAATGTGATATTTGCGCATATTCCCTGCGCCGTAGGCGTACGGTATATAAACCAATGATAGGTCAAATCTTTTCTAGGTCAGCTAACGTCATCAACGTTAAATATGCACGTAGATTGTGACTTTACACCTGCATAACATTATATGTAGAAAATGATATTTTTTTCTTGATTTCTTTTCAAATACTTTTATTAGAAAAGAAGTTGACTTCCCAAAAAAATTTGATTGTATACTTATTTTTACTCCACTTTCAAGGGAAACAAGGTTGTAGCGGTAATCAAAAGAATGTAATCAAGGGACAAAGACCAGACATAGAAAACAGACATACACAACAAAGAACATTGAGAAACTAAAATCATACATAAAAGGTAACAAAAGCAAACGAGCAACTATAAAACAAAAAACAGTTTCCTGATCAGCTTCCATGTCACTTTGTCTACTACAGGGATAATGTCCTATATCCCCTGTCAAGATGACAATCAGATTTCAGGATTACCTGGCATACTTCGCTTCAGTGGAATATATATTAATATTGTGTCATTTTTATGGTACTATATGCCACTTTGTAGCCTTGTAAGCTGTTATATGTACTTTTAATCTAGACCAATTTAATTCCACTTTGCCGAATAAAAAGTGCAACTGTAATTTTACAGTAGTACAATTTGACCACAGGAGGTACCTTCTATGCATCATACGGAACAGCTTGCATTACAAAAATTAAAAAAAAATGTAATTAAAATACATTGAATGTCATTAAATATTTCATCGCTTGAATATGTTTACAAGATTAATACGTACTTGACAATGCAAGTTGATTAATTCTCAAATGAAGACAGCTTCTAGTGTCTAAGAGGCTGTCCGTGTAAAAATCAGGCAGATCCTAAGATATGGTTGGGTTAAATTTATCCCAATTATTTCTTGGTTCCATTGTAGTATATATATATATAAATATGTATGTCAAATAGTAAAAACATTTTTCTAAAAGCGTCAATGGATGGCTAACAAAGTTATGGTTGTCAGGTTATAATACGGAAAATCTGACCGCAAACCACAGTGGTGCACCGTGTTGGGAAAAAATGCCACGTTCCTCGCACGTTAAAGAACCCTGCTGTGGTATTCGATAGGAGTAGGAACCTTTCCGCTCCGCTACAGGAGGCTAAATTGCCCGACCCTACCCATCACTCCCTTTCATCTTGTGGCAATCAAAATTTGTCGACCCTATTATCCTTGTGTCCCATCCCTCTTTTCATTTCATCATCATTTCATGTTCATTTTATCATCCATATCATGTTCATAGTCTGAATATAGCTGCTCGGACATTAAACCCCAACAATCAATCAATCAATCAATCAAATAGACACATCTCTATCTAGTCCCAAAACACTGAAATGCATAATCTGTATGTTAAAATGACAAAGTAATGGTGATAATGTGTACTTTGAAATCATATTTTAGTTTATTACAAATATTAATGAATATTGTTTACATGAGGAGGTGACTCATTCGCCGAAAAACTGTCAGTTTCAGCATTACTCATTCAAGTAAATCTTTTGAAAACTTCAACGTTCAGCGTACCATTAGTACAATGATTTTGAATGCCTTATTTTACAAGTTTCGTCATGATATACAACTTATGTACCATTCTGTGCGAGGCAATGGTCATTTCACCTAATTTGACTTTTCAATATCGTAAAAAGGCAAATTTACAATCGCGTTGATATTTTATTTATTTAGAATATGAGTTGAAAATACTGCAAAAAAATCTCTGCCTTTTTTTCTTCATGCACCACACCTTACACACATTTTGCATGATTGCTAGACAGAGAAATATTTTAAGACATATTTAGTCCTGAGGAGAATTCACAGTTGAACTTTGATAAGTACTTAAACCATGTAAAGTAATGGTACCTTTAGTAGTTAGTCAATACATGCATTAATATCGATGTATAGTATTTGAAATGATGTAAAACTTACATCTTTCCAGTACTTTGACAGACATTTTGCCATACAGATTTTGTATGGTAAAATTGCAAATATTAAGTGTAAGCATGTGTAAAACCCACCGACCTGACAATATAATTTCACTCAAGGATGCTTTCTCTATTTGACAAGACGATTATTTGATCTCTGCTTTGCTCTGAAAGTTTTCAATAGGATATGTAATCTCGTTCTAGTTTCATTTTCTTTTCCGGAATTTACGACGAAGAACGTATTGAAAACCGAGGACCGATCTGCATTTTATTGTTTACTTCCGGGTTCTGGAAATGCTGTATAACAATGCAAAATCTTCTGTTTTATATTTTTTCTTAATACCTTTATCGTGTAGAAATAGAAAATTGTTATTTTTTATTAGTATTATTTACACAAAAAGATGTTTTGCCCTCAACACTGAACTCAACGCTCTGTAAATGACACGTTTCCATGCTTTCGAATGGTAGACTAGGACCCAATCTCGTGCAATCACGGGGTCACATGACGAGACTTACATACCCTATAAAATCTTTGAAAAATATGGTTTTCGACAGAGCTATCCTATCTGCTCATGAAATGGTCATGTACAGTGCATTTCAATGAAATTGTAACTCCATGGAACAGTATATGTTTGTTTTCCTTGATTCTGATAATGCAAATAATCAAATTACACTATCAAAATGATGGTTTTAACATACATTTCTATCATGTTTCAACCACTGCCTGATTCTAACAAGGACAGACACTTAATTAAATAAAAGGGGGCGGGTTCGAACTCTTGCAAGGTTAATAGTACATACACTTCTTCTGCATATTACTTAAATATGTTATCGAATTTGGTTTTCTTTATTCCCTCAAAATTGAGTAATCAAGGGGTGGCGCGAATATGTGATGACGTATTTGATAAGTGTGCCACTGTTCTGTCGTGTTTAACCAATCATTTCCAGACTTTAATTGTTACACTATCAATATGATGTTGTTTTTTTTATACCATGTTTCACCTACTGGCTGATTCTAACTGGGACTGACACAATTGCAAGAAGCCTCTTTTAAGGAAGATTATTGACGAGAATTGTCCTTTAGAAATGTAACTGAAGTTTTAGTTCGGTTACACCCCCCCCCGAATTTGGTCATCTTGAAATATAAAAGAAGTGTTATTTATATTCATTTATAAGAAATCCCACATGGAATTTTTTAATAGTCTGCGAAATAGCGAAAATTTTATACCAAACCCATATATTTTTTTTACTTTGTAAGGTTCAATTATCTCGACATCAAGTTCAGTGAACTATGTTTTTTTCTAAATTCTAACAAACTAGAAAAATCAATACACTGATGATCTATTTCAAAGAATAAAGATGTTTTTTTTTCCTCAGCTGCAACAAATGTAAAACTTTATGTTCAACTTACGTAAATTTTAAGAAAAAGATATAAAGTTGAAAGCATGAGTAGAATAACGTTTTGCTGATTTTAAGTCAGTGAAAGGTTGCAATTGTCCTAATTGCTTCTTAAGTTTATTGACATTTTCTTAAAAGTTGTAATCTCTTAATATATCAAGTATTCAAAAATGTATAAAATGCTATTTTCTGTTTCTTGTTTTTGTCGCATATGAAAAAAAGCTGAGAAATTAACATAGAGTTTATATGTATTCCAAAATTCTAGTACCATGAAAATAAAAAAAAAATATAGAAATGGAAATAAAACACATCATTATAAAAGGACAAAACAAAAAGAAAACACATCAAACACAACAAACAAAATTAACAAAGCATCACTGACCTAAAATATTTGAAGACTATAAGTATTGATTACTTGAGACCACAAATGAAACACAAATGTCAAAACACACCTGACGTTTGGTTGGGACTAAATATTGATTACTTGAGACCACAAATGCAGCTCGAATGTCAAATCACACCTGACGTTTTAGTTTGGACAAAGTATTGATTACTTGAGACCACAAATGAAGCACGAATGACAAAACACACCTGACTTTTTGGTTTTGACTCGATTCGTCGTGTACGTATTGGCATTTTTGAGTTGTTCGCAATCTTTTTTTTCCCATTTAAAAAAATATGTAAATACTTAGTTTGTACATTCGTAGTCACGAGTTATATAAAGTTCCAAAATTCTTCCATTCCTACATATCTTATTTTTGAATTTGTTTCAATTATATCTACATATGTAAGAAATCAATCATGGAAACTTCTTTTTTTTTTGGTCATTTATGTCACATTGTTTTCCTCCGAGCAATAATAATATGATATGGGAAGTTTTCTTAGAATTGATTACAGATATTCAGTATGTAGATATAAGCATTCATCGAGACTGGAAACTAAATGAAATCTGTCAATCTCTGTAAGTATAAGCCAGTCGGGAAGACTTAGTACATTTATGTACAACCCCTTTTGACGAAATAATTTGACTTGATGTACCATCAAAACCAATCAATAAAGACAAGACTTGACATTTTATGAGCAACTCGACGGGTGTTTCTAGAAAAGCAGAGGACGCTTACCCTACCGGTGCACCTGGTGCATGCTCCCAGTTTTTAGTGGAGTCCGAGTTGCTCATATGCTTTTGTTACTTTGTATGTCTGGATTACATTCTTTTGATTAGCGCTATAACCATGGTTGCCTTGATTACTCTTTCTAGATCATGTGGATAACATGCGTCATAATAAGTGAAATGCAAAATAACTGAACATTATTGGAACAGATACCGCTATCAAATCCTCAATTTTATAGTATTTTAATAAAAACAAAATCTCATACAAAGGCAAATATGTCACACATGACAACCACATGATTTGCATCATATAATTATAATATGAATCGAGCACCATATGATTATCTTATGTTACAGTTTACACATGATCATCGCATAGTTATTATATGATAATCATTTGTTTTTTCACGAACATATGATTAGCATATGTTTTCAAGCCAAAATTGACATAAGAGAATCATGATAACCATGTGACTATCATATGCTAAATGTCACGTGAATACCATATGATTATCATATGAATCTAGCACCATATGATTATCATATGTGGCACATTTGGCTGTGTATGTTCAGAAGTGATAGAGAAATAAAATAGTTTTCATTTTTAAAAAAAATATCGTAAGATCATGGTGTTTTAAACTTTTTTTTCAGAATTTTCTTTTTTGCCTAATAATTTTAAAGACTTGTACCAAAAGAAGTAGATAAAACTAGCAAATCTGATATAAAGATTAGTCCGCTCAAAGCTGTTTCATTATCGTTATTACGAAGTCAATGTAATAGACATTGTTTCTATTTAATCCGATAGCTATTAAGATTTTTGGAGGATACTTTTCTAGGAATAACATACTCAACGGTAAAAGATAATTGAAGATTTATGGAAGATATCGCTTGCATTGAATGCCCTAATCACCTTGTTTAAAATGATATGATTTTCTAAATTTTACGTTTTTTCATTGGATTACGATCATATGCGTGCTAAGCATCAAAACGGTTTCTTCATCGTAACTAGATGAAAGCTGGGAATAGAACACACATTTCTAAATAGGAAATTTAAAAATTTCGTACTTCTTAACTTTTAGTACATGAAATAGCTAGAAAGCATTTAATTTGAATATGGATTACATCTACTGTTTATATCATGTCTCATTTCAAGGAAAAAGAATCTTAACGACTTTAATGGATTAATGAAGTCAGTTGATTTGTTTCGTAATAGAGATCCGTATTTCAACATCACAATTTATAATAAAGTTGCAAATTGAAAACGAAAAGGTGTTCATGTCTGATTAATATTAAGTCGTAATCAAATTACACAAGAAGACTAGGAAGGTACTGGATTTCGTTCATCTTTAAAGGAAAAAAGAAGAAACGAATAAAGGCTTAAAGTAGTAAGATGGCAATAGCTTCCGCAGCGTTGGTTGCAGTACATATATTGTTGATTTCTAGAGGTAGGTTAATAACGTTTTATTTTAATAACAAGATTTTAGGCTTGGGCTATGAATGACATGTTTAGTGCTGAACGAGTAATCAAGGGAACCATATTAGACGAAAAATACAAAAATTGGTAAAAACAAAAAGAAAACTATAAATAAATGTAAGTAAAAACAATTATTTTTTTATAGTTGAAAACGATAGTAATTTTTGTAAAAGAAATTAAAATAAAATGTTGAATATAGCAGAGAGAAATAGAAAATTTGGGTTTCAGTAAATATATGACGGACTTCGACGATCCAAGAGTAACCACGGGAACCATGGTTATAGCGGTAATCAAAAGAATGCAATCCAGGAACAAAGACCCGACATGGAAAACAGACATACACAATAAAGAACATTCAGTCACTAAACTAATACATATAAAGTAACAAAAATAAATGAGCAACTCGGACTCCACTAAAAACTGGGAGCACGGACCAGCTGCAGCGGTAGGGTTAGCGTCCTCTTCTTTTCTAGAAACACCCGTCGAGTTGCTCATAAAATGTCAAGTCCAGGGTAGACGAAAGAGGAAAGGAAAATTATGACACGATGAACACTCAAGCAAATACACGTAGCAAGAGTAACACATTCAAAAACAGTTATCATCAGTTGAATTAAATGTTTATAGATTTTTACACTTTTTACTTTTTAGTACGTTAAATAACAAGGAAGCATTCAATTTGAATACGGATGGCATCGATAGTTTATACCATGTCATACTTCCTTTGATAGAAATAATATTTAGTTTTACGACGAAGAACGTATTGAAAACCGAGGACCGATCTGCATTTTATTGTTTACTTCCGGGTTCTGGAAATGCTGTATAACAATGCAAAATCTTCTGTTTTATATTTTTTCTTAATACCTTTATCGTGTAGAAATAGAAAATTTTAGGGTCCCTTATGATTGAAATATAAAATACTGATTGAAATATTATTAAATACTCTTATTGGAATGGTTTTAAGCGCTTATATAAATGATAAACGATTTACATGATTCATTCTGAAAAACAAACACATTTTGATACCAGATGTAATTAAAAAAATTAAAGATTAACCGCTATATTCAGTCGAGTCATCTTTCGGAAAACGCTTGTTACATTTTAAACACAGCCTGATTTTTTTAATTATTCTTAATTAAAGGTTTGTTTATACTTCCATAAACCTTTTTATTTATTTTACTCTAAAATACCGTAGTATATAAGCAAGCTAAAACACGGATTTGTGCCTGCGTAGAAAAGGTCTAAAAGTCAATTACGCATAATTAGTCATGTTTCACACCACTAAATATACATTCACATGAATTGCAATGTTTTGTCAAAGTCAAGAAAACTTTCCAAATCGTTTTCGAAATTGTCATCATACTTTGTTTTTAAAATGTCATATTTTTCTTCCAACAGACCTTGAACAATTCTCAATAGAATGCACATAATTTTATGTACTGATACTCTCTAAACTATAGCCTATTGTGCAATTATCGAGCAGTATGATATTAATTCTTTTCATAGTTCTAATATTGTACAAAACGATTGAAAATATCTAGGTTGGAATGGTGATATTGCCCGATTCATACACCATAATGGGGCTTGTAAGCCACGTTCTTGATTCGGAATTTTAACGCATCCAATACCGAAGAACGATTTGTGTTCTTTGTACTATTTCCGGGTACACTAGTCTGATAAACAATTTGCCGAGTTTTACATTTTCTTTTTAATTTAATTATTGAAATTGTAGAAATTATTAAACATCATAATTGTATCTTCATTTGTACGCAGATGAGGAAATTTTCGTTGCAAATGTTATACTCTTTTCTCTTTAAACAATCCCATCCCATGTTTCTTGGAGGGGGCTCATCTCGTGAATGTACTTGATCAAGAGACAAGACCTTGAACGTTATTATGAAAATGATACAGAAATAAAATATTTGAGTTGAAACGCCTGTTCCGAAAAGAGAATACAACAGACAAAGCAAGTCAAAACAAAAAACAAACATACAAATAAACAAATAAACAAACAAAACAAACGACAAAGAAAAAAAAATCAAAACAAACAATCTGAAAACACAATCAATTCAATTCTGCGCCATTTGGATATGTAAATTCACCTGCACATGCCTGTCTGCAGAATTAATGTTTACTACAGAATAACAACAGCACATGCCTGTCTACCATATCAATGTTTATTGCAGAATAAAAAAAGTACAAAATATGATTGTCTTCGGTTGTCTCCTCTAATTATTGGAAAGTTACTACTTTATTGGAAAGGGGTTAAGGTCTATTTAAACCCTTTCATAGTCATAATTTATACGCGCTGTATGTTTCCGCAGCTTCTACGATGGGAGTTTTTTTTAATCAACAATTATCCATTTTATCAACTTATAACACATAGCCGAATTGTGTATTCCTTTTACCAAAAAAAGCTATATGGGACAATTAACAATCGCACTCTTAAAACCAGAAGTTAGAAGTCATTACATCTTAAACTGGCAAAGGTTGGCGAGCCTGAAGTGGTCGCAATATCTAAAAATGTGATTCGGCTTAACACCTTCAACATAAAACACAAGTTCATTATAATCTCTGAAATTTCACATTTAAGCGGGAAATCGGTCATTTCAGATTGTTTAGCATATTCTTAAAGCGCTTTTGATTTCACGACAGTACCATTTTTTGTTAGTTTGCTTGTTTGTGTGTCTTTTTTTGTCTTTTTTTTTTGTTTTTTGTTTTTTGTCTTTTTTTTTGTTTTTGTCTTTTTTTTTGTTTCATTTTTGGCTTTTTTTTTTGCATCTGAGGATTTTGAGATATTGCAATAATACATCTTATGTCAAACTGTCCGTAGAGGTGTGTTAGTTCCGGTCTTTGTTTACCCACTTGTCATTAGAGTAAATAGTCAATATTGAGGTTACATATATGTATAATGTACTTTTTTGTTCATAAACAAAGTGTTCTAATATTATTCACGTCATTTTCTTATTAATCCGTTAAAGTTAAAATAGTGCAGGTCGTATGAGACAACAATTACTTTTTATGTGTACTTCATTATATTCGTTTGACCAGCACAAATACACCTTCACGAATTTAATAATATTTCGCTGACATTAAGATACCTCAAAATGGGAAGCTGAACAACAGATTCCAAAAAAAACTTTTTTAAATCAAGTTTTCTTGAGAAAGAAATACAAATGAGCAAGGACCCCCATCCAACTGAAACTATATTCGTAAACAACGAAAAATCTAGGGAATTAATGTTCATCTCGTACCAGGTACTGTACTTTTAAGCTTGAGACACACTTTATTATCATGACAAAATTATGAATTATTAATTGTAGAACGACATCAATTTACATATTCTCTGTTTAAGTGGTTAACATTTTAGCTACAGACAAGCAATGAACGCTTCATAAGGCAATTCTATATAAAGTTACAAAATGAGAATATAGCTACATTAAAAATTCATTGACGAGCACACGCCAAGCTATTATCAATTTTTTTTTTCAATTATAAGACAATATTATTGGAGTGGCTTCGTTTTAGTCATGAAGTTAAAATATGGTTTTCTCTGCTTTTCCATATGGAAATATACGCTAATGTCTACACGATAAAAAGATTAAGGATAAAAAATACTGATTAGTATTGTCTAAAGAAATTTCAATGACTGTTAATGTAGATCATATTGCAGATAGTGTATGTATTTTAGGAGAAGAACGTTTGAAATATCAAATAAATCCTATTCTGTGAGTGGATACGATGAGTCGCATTTTTTGGATATGGTAGTTCGTACATGCAAATTTCCCCTGATATGATGTGATTCCACTTGAACACATTTGTCTGTCTCTATCTTTGTTATACTTAGGACGCGACCTAACACGTATGCAATCAGGTATTGCAAACAACTAAAATTTCGATTATATCAACTTTAGCCAAACATTTTATAAAATATTAATGCCAACAAAACATTAGGCTACATCCTAATTTCCCTACAGCAACAACTAAATCATACAATTCCTGAATGACTCAAAACTAATAATAAAATGGTCTTTGGTTAAAGTGCTGCATAAATTTTAAAGAGCATGTCAGTCGATATTTTATCAAATAGATAAAATAAATCAAACCGCGAATAAACCGAAAGTCTGTGTAAATCATATCATTTGAAGTCCCTTCATCATTTGTAAACATAACATATATCAAATACAAGTGAAATCCAAAATCCAAAGTTTGTTGGGTTTAAACATGTAGATTGTATCAGCTTTTTAAGTTAAGAAACTCTGCAGTCCTTTTCACAAAAAATCTTAAGTCTAAAATTAGTCGTAAGTTATGACGTCATTATAGATCAAATTATTATGACGTCATAACGTACGACATATTTTACACATACGATTCTTTGTGAAATCGACCACTGATATATTGTTCTCATACGATATTTTAAAAGATGTAACGTTATAACTTCCTCAGCGTAAAATTAACTAAATATAACTATGATATGTTATTTCTGTTTACTAATCTATGATCATTTTTAAAGCCTTTTTAACTAATTTAGGTACAATTCTCTCGGGAAACCGGTAATAGTGATGTCTCAATTCAGGGACACATAAAGTCCAATAAATATTTTACACTTTGATGGATTAACGTCCTGTTGTATGTATTTTTTTTACCAATTGCTTTGTACTTGCTCGACATATTGGGAGGATTTTTTCGGTATTTGCCTCCAGAAATAACAAACAGCAAGTACGCACATCACTCCACCCGGACACGCGCATTATTCTGACCTGAGCCCCAAAGTCGTTACTTCCTCACAAGATACTGCTTTCTTTATGGAAAAGCAGTGACTGCATATTTAAAAGTATTCGAAATGATTCGACCGGGGATCAATTCCAGGACCCCAAATTCGATATGATAACTGACACGAGACCACCAAGGCAATACGATTTTTTATGTTATTAGAAAAATCGTTCTATCCTTTTTCTTTGTCCTATGTAGCTCAAAAATAAATTTCGACTAAAAAGCCTTAATGTTTCATAAATGATATTTTCATGACATCGGGGATTTATATTTGGGTAAAATAACATTTATAGCGTAGCCTGAGTCCATACTTTTAAAATTGTTTACAAAACATGCGGCATTAATTTTCACTGATTTCGGTTAAGAAAATTCCTAATTATACATGCTTAGTAAAAAATATTGCATTGACTGTTTAAAAGGTTCTCTTTAAAATATTTTAACTAATTTCAATTTAAACAAATCATATTTGTTTAGTATTTATCGGTATATCTAAGTTAAGCAAGTTCGATTTAATATTTTGGGCTATTACATTTATATTGGTGAATAATGTCCCGCGTATATATTATATTGGAAAAACAAATTAATGTCCTACTGTTTGGAATGATCGGCACCCGTTATTTGCTAATAATCGTAGCTCTATATATAGACTTTTAGTAGTTGCCACCTCTTTTTACTAATCAGAACGCGATAGTGAGAAAATAACAACGTCATCAGTTGTGGATGAATGGTAAAAAATTTCTCCACTAGAGAAATACATTTTTTTCTCTTAGTGGAGTAAAAATTCTTAGTTATTCCTTTACGTAAATAATTATATAGCTTCTGTGCAAATACAGGGATACATAAATACATGCATCTATGAAACATACAGCGAAATCTGTTTAAGGATGCTGACCTAGGGTAAGGGACACAACTCTTACGAATCATTAGAACGTTTGTGTTCAGCATTTTGCATCAATCTTATGTAAGCACCAAAGTAATTGGGACTGATTTCATTCTGATTCAAATGAAAGCTTGAAAGGCTTTGGTGAAATATGATACAAGCATATTACTGATTTCTAGAGTTATATATTATGTATACCTCCTAAACCTGAACTCTAAATAGAAAAAAACCCTCTAAATCAGAATCCTTCCTAAGTCCCTCTATCAATTTAAATGTATTTTTAACCTATTTAAATGGAATTCCTGCCTAGAAAAAAAAGGCAAATTTTTAAAGTTCGGTTGACAGTTTTCACTGGTTTTTATTATAAAATGCGCCAATACATGTTGACAGGTGAGACAAACAAACATTCGGTGTTTTAATGTTAAAGAAAATTGAGACCGTAATAGAAATATTATCATAGTTTGTTTTTCTGAAATATATTCATAAAGAAGGAAAGTTGCAAATAGTGAGTAAACGTGTATAATGTAATGTGCAAGAAATGAGATAATCGAGACGAAAAAGACAAAATCAACATTTATTACAGTATTTGGAAGGGAAAACTTCCCATTTTATGATATATGGGATTGGGGAATGGGGGATAGGGATAGGGTAGGAGATGGTGAATTGGGGGATGGGGGTTTTGAATGAGGAGGGTGGGGGAATATTTTTAAAGTATTTATTGATATGCAAAACGTATTAAATTTAATTCCATTATAAAAATCGCATATGTCTAAGAAACTTATATATAAAATTCAAGTTTATTATGTAAATATCTTATGAGAAATATGCAATGGGGATTCTATGGGAGAAGGGGATTTTTTACGGGGAATAGGGAATGGGGGTGGTAAATGGTAAGTTTATACCATTCAATATCTGTAATTTTGTTCAATGGTGAAAATAAACGTAGGAATGTGTTATTTTGCAAATTGAAGCCAACGACTTTATTTTGTTATTAAATACACACGTAATGCTACCTGTTTTTTTTTAGATTTTGTTTTACATACTGTTCATATTTTTTCCAGTTCAATGTGACACATTTTTTATGAACATACAAGAAATAGACAATACTCCTGTGCAGGGAGCAGTAGGTCAGGTGGTACCTGTGGTCAATGTGATTGAGTGTGCTGTTTTATGTGAAATGTCAGTGCAATGTGATGCGATCTATTACAATCATTCTACACACCAGTGTGTTACGGTGTATGACCAGATTCATGATCCAAAAATTTCGAATGGATTGAATGGAATTTACCTTAAAACTAAAGGTAAAATATTTTTTACAGCCGGGCTTAACGGGAAGTACACACACACATATATATATATATAAACGTCTCAGAATGTGACGACTTAATTTGCTACACTGCTCCATCGGACCAAATTGATACAAAGAAGATAACGTAAGCATACCAGGGTCTGGAAAATTTCCAACGATGTAAGACCTGTCAAATTTGCTAAGCAATTTTTTGTCATTCCCTCCGCGGGACTCGACCTCGTGCCGCTGTGACATCTATGGCAACACCGCCTGCACAAGTCTAGCGACCTAGACCTCTCGGCCAGCTAGGTTAACTATACTTCATATATAATTTACGTTTTCATTGAATTATTCTGGTATATTACCCTATCCAAGGAATTACAGGAGGGTGGTATATTTTAGTACATTTTTTCAAATTTAAATATCGACTTCGGTTGCTGCTGGAATATAAATGGAAATATTCCTTTGCTAGAAAAAATATTCTTATTGGACATCATTTCTCAAGCCACCACCATCCTTCCCCGTTCAGGGAAAATAATGTCTTACAAGAACTTAATGATATTGAGTGTAATATAACACATACTACCTGCAATTGTGGTAATCTTGTATACCACCCTCAACTGCTGGCAATACATGTATGTGTATAATTTAATCCTCCGTTCACAACGTTTTGTTACAGTTCTCTTATCAACTTTATTTACTAAAACCATTTGATATTTTGACGGCTTTTTATTGGCATGCATTCATCACCATGTGGTTTTTGGGGTATTGAGAAAATTAGGGGTAACTTTTGATGAACTAGGCTCGCTGTTCATAATATATTTGTATTTGATAATAAATAGCATCTTAAACTTCTAACTTCGTCAAAATGGTAATTTTCAATTATTTTGACCCTAGAAAGAACATTTCCACACTATCTTTATAGTTGTTCTTCATATTTAAAGAATGCAAGCCATCTAAGCCAGTTTTTCAAATGACGACGACTTAAACATTTTAGCAAAGGATGTGCATGTATCAATAAAGTAACTGATAACTGTACAAAATTCGAAAATGTTAATTATTCAAAGAAAGATTTTTTTTTCATTTTTTTACGTAATTTAGCTGAAGGCATCTTAATGATGGAATGTACCACTACAATGATTGCCACTAGAAAAAGGGAGGGATGAATATGGTTGGGCAATTATGCCTCCTTTAGCAGAGCGCAAAGGTTTCTACTCCTATCGAATAGCTAAAGAGAAAAAGAAATAAAACCAATTATAGAAAGAAAAATAAGAAATATCTTTTTTTTATTTCTATCAATGATTTCTTTTCACCACAAGGCCATTCCAAACTGTTTGTTAGTCTTTATCCCTTAATCTTTGAAGCATTCTAAACAACATAGAAAACCTGCGAAATATGTTATAATTCAACCTGTAAATCACCTCTTGAGAGAAAAGAGAAGCTACTCATATAAAATACCGTTTTGACAACGGATTCTTCTGGTTATATTTAACAGGTTTTAAGACATGCCGCATCAATGGATATCAGTACGCGTGGGAGCTTGATATATGTCTCAACTTCCGCTATGAATCACAAACCAAGGTTGACTGGAACTCAGCCAAGGCCAAATGTCAAAGCGAATCGGGCAACTTGATAGTTGTGGATTCTGAATTCAAAGACAAATTATTCTTGAAGTACTTACAAGACATATTTGGTAAGTATACAGAATAAATAACATTAGTACAAGTCTAAGAACATCGATAGAGTGTAATAAATTCGGTGAAAGGTACGTAAAGACATGTAACCACGTGACATCTAACGACGAAAGAATAATTATGTTAGTCTATACAGATATAATCTCCCTCAACACATTAAGTTCATAGACGTAACTTGTTTTTACAAAATCCGCTCGACATTACACCCATTTTTCCGGGTGCCCGGCAAATTTTAATTTTTTGTTCATAATTTTCGCATCAAACGAACTCTAAGAAAAGAGTTTTGTTACCACTAATTGAATAACAAAAACCAACAACAGCTTTCCAATGTCCTTCGCGCAAAAAGATACATTTCAGACTTCACTGAACTTTAATAAGTCAACCGGCCTTATCTTCTGTAAAAATCATTCAACCATAACCAGAGTTGAACTTAAACTGTAACTTCTCATGGTAAGACCACATACAAAAGATAAAATTAATTGGTAATGGCATTACAAAAAAGTTCGGAAAACTTTAAATACACTGAAATAGTCTAAGACCAAGGGGAGTAATTTCTATGAAAATCATTCAACCATAACTAAAGTTGAACTTTATCTAAAACCCTTCATATTAAGACTACATACCAAAAACTTATTTGGTAGAAGCTGTACAAAAAAGTGCGGAAAAAACGGAAGGACGCCCGGCATTTTAATGTCTCCTCGCGACGCGTCGTGGGGCACAATAAACACACAGGTCCCGCGCCACACATGAATTCATCACTACATAAAAATAAATTGCTAGTGCAAGTGTCTATGATATAATTTTAGATACATTGAATGATTTGGAAGAGTAATCAAGAGAACAAGGTTATAGCGGTAATCAAAATAATGTAATCTAGGGAAAAAGACCAGAAATGGAAAACAGACATACACAACAAAGAACACAAAGTAACTAAAATCATACATACAAAGTATCAAAAGCAAATGAGCAACTCGGACCACTAAAAACTGGAAAAATTGTCATCGAAGTATTTCAGTTGATAGCTTACATTTGACCTTCTAGAGGTCATTTCATGGACATTGAACATGTTTACATGGAAATTGTATAATTGGCCTTCAATAATCATGATAGTGCATCATAAGCCTCTAAAGGCTGGTTAGTAAAACAATATAGATATATTTAGTGTCATGTGATGTTATGTTTATATATGCCAAGCTGCACTTAAAAAAAAGATATCTATCTATCTACCTACCTACCTACCTACCTACCTACCTATCTATCTATCAATCTGTCTATGAATCTATCTACCAACCTACCTACCTATCTATCTATCTATCTATCAATCTATCTATCTAGCAATCTATCTATCTAGCATTCTATCTATCTATCTATCTATCTATCTATCTGTCTGTCTTGCTATCTATCTATATATCTATCGGTAGATATGAATATAAATGTGATTTATATGCTACCTGTCTATAAAGGACAAAAATATGTATGATTTATAAAACATAAAACTCATTCATGAGTTGTTTTAATATTATTAAATATCTATCTTGAATAATTGAATTATTGATTGTTACTTTTAGATGTTTTATTCGATTTTTTCATAGCTTCTTTTCACAAAATTGTAATCAAGGGAACCAAAGTTATAGCGGTGATCAAAAGAATGCAATCCAGGGACAAAGACCAGACATGGCAAACAGACATACATAACGAAGAACACAAAGTAACTAAAATTATACACACAAAGCAACAAAAGCAAATAAGCAACTCGGACTCCACGAAAAACTGGAAGCATGGACCAGGTGCACCGGTAGGGTGAGCGTCGTCTGCTTTTCTAGAAACAAAGTTGTCTGCATCGTCAATCGCAATTTGTATTTCATTTGTAGTATACTGTCTGTTAATTAAGAATTGGCAAAAAATTTTGTCTATTTAAAAATAACAGAACTTTTCCATGTGTACATTGTTTATTTCTTATCACAGACAATTCTTATCAATTAATTTTAAAACATATTTTTAGGAATTACTATTAAGTCTGATATCATAATTCCATTAAAAACCCTAGCAAATGTGGTAACTTGATTGATGTTAATACTGAAGTGTTTCATTTACTTTATTAAGATTTGGTGCACAAAATGTATCTAGTATACTAGAGAAGTTAAGTTATGTCAAGGAAATCAATAGATTATTTCAGACTTGGTAGGTGAACTGAAATAGTTCATGTTCACTGTTTGCTACATGTATTTTAAACAATTTAGTTAGATCTTCAGGATTAGAATGCAACAAAATTATACATGTACCATCGTTTCCTAATCATTTGTGAAGAATGATGCTTTCCCGTTTGGGGAATATGTCAATATTCATATGCCCTAATTTAACATCTTTCGGTCTTGGTTTGGCTTCTAGTCAATTTTTGAAATAATAGTTCTCAGTGAATTCTAATGTATTGATAGGAAGGATAAGTTTATACATTCTTATACGATTCCTAATATCAGCGGTAAACATGTTAAATAGTCATAGTATAAGCTTAGTCTAAAGCATGAATATCCATGATTTCGTTTATATTCATATTAGTAAAAATTAGTAAAATAATGTTAGTTCTATGACCTCAAAAAGTCAAATACTAGCTATTAATTAACTGAAATGCTTCTATAGCCATTTTGCCAAATCATTCAATGGCACAACAATTTATATCACTTCTACTAGTTCTTCCTTTTCTACAATTATAATTGACAATTTGTTAATTCAGTTGTGGCGCGGGACCTGCATGTTTAAACATTTATAAGACCACATATCGTGGCATTCAGAGGTAGAATATTCTTACCTCATCAACTGTTAAACCTATTCAAGTTGAAAAACGAAGTTCTTGCTGCTTTCTGTAAGCAGTATAAATATTTCCAGGCAGATATTTAAATATTTCGATAAAAGTAATGAATTATGTAAATATTTTTAAACACTATATGTACAATGCTCTATACATGATACATATATTTTGTCTGTCTTTTATAAACAGATAAAATAAATCACATTTATATACTCTTCTGATACCCTAAACATCTATTGATTAGTGATTGGAGAGTTGTAAGGTTAATTTAAAAGTATCTTATCAATTATAATTCGGACTCAGATAAAAACACCTTGTACATATAAGTACGGCCCCGTCATTTTATCCCAAACTACTTGTTTGTATTAAAAAAAGAGAACGAAAATGATGAAACGTAAAAAATGCACCACCGTATAACCCGAATAAAAATTGTAAATACTGTGTCAGAGATCACCAAACGATCTTCAACAAGTGTAAGACACCTTCAAGTAAGCCATGGAAGATCCTAACAAGAAAAGTAATGAAATTCGCAGTAAAAGAACGATGACAATTCTTCACAATCAATCTGAAAAAGTATTATAGCTTTTGTTACTTTGTATGTTTGATTTAAGTTACTCTATGTTCTTTGTTGTGTATGTCTGTTTTCCATGTCTGGTCTTTGTCCCTGGATTATATTCTTTTGATTACCGCTATAAACTTGGTTCCCTTGATTACTCTTGCACAAAAACACAATAAAGACCGACATCCCCTGACTGTGGAGAGGCGTAAGAAATATTGTGTGTGTTAAACTATTTCAAGGACTTAACCATTCCTTTTCAATGTGAGGACAAGAATGATTTGAAACAACAAACATATCATACAATTCACTCAATAATTCTCAATTCTCTCCATTAAATATATAAACTTACTCTAGACAAAATGAGATATCCACCTAAAGAAAGCTTACAATCATTGCAAGCTAGCTCAGAACATATCACAAAATGACAATTACACCAAAACTATCAGGAGATGGAAAAATCCGTCACTGCAAATCAAGTGGACTGGAATTAAATTTTGAACGTCAAGTACTAAGTAGACATGGTTTTATGTGGTTCAATACTCAAAAATGATTTAGTTTTTACGTAGGTGTGCAATTTGTGGTCGAATATCTCCATTTGTCTGAACAATGTTTAAAGAATAAACAATAATTTGAAAATCGTATCCTTTACATATCAAAGAGTGACTAAACCATCAAAACTATAAGCATTATGAATAATCGGACACCTTAAATATATCCAAATCAGCTCTAGAGAAAAGAAACTTCAGAAATAGCTTGTTCAGCATCTTTTTAAAAATTACATCCCGAATTCAACAAAAGTGGCATCTCAGTACTAAGAGCCCCGTGCAGGTCCGGGTGTTAAAAGAATAGGCCTGCAGCAGCGCTAAGCTTGTCGTACAAGGCGACTAAATAGTGCTGAGAAACCTAGCGGGGGGCTAGGCGCTCTGCCAACAGAACAACTGGGATGTGTGCCCCAGGTGGTTGAATGGGGTACCCCTGGCGTGTTACATGCTGGGGTTGTCAGGCTATAATACGGAAAACCTGACCGCAAGCCATAGTGGTGCACCGTGTTGGGAAAGATGCCACGTTCCTCGCACGTTAAAGAACCATGCTGTGGTATTCGATAGGAGTAGGAACCTTTGCGCTCCGCCACAGGAGGCTAAATTTCCCGACCTTACCCATCCCCCCTTTTTCCAGTGGCAATCAAAATTTGTCGACCCTATTATCCTTGTGCCCCATCTTTTTTTTCATTTCATGTTCATTTTATCATCCATTTCATGTTCATTGTCTGAATATAGCTGAAATATTGCTGCTCGGACGTTAAACCCCAACAAACAAACAAACAGTACTAAGATAAATGATAAAAGAGATGATTTAAGTATTAAAATTGTAATGTTTCCTTACTTGTAGAGCAATATACCTTCATCTCATGCAAATGGTGTTTATATTTTGTGATTGATTCGCTATGCTAGAGCAACTACTAATATTCTCATATTTCCTTAAACGCCGTGAATATCTGCGTATCAGACACCTGAATTAGGGAAATAAGGAAATTCGTCTCAAAAGGTCTCTTAAGATATCAGTCTTTTGTTGAAAAAAATAATGAGTTTCTTCTAAAACAACGAGTAATGATAATTGCATTTAGAAAATTATAATGTGTGCTGTTGTGACCACTAATTTGCTGATTATGACACTATATAATGCAAATGATATTTAATCACTACCGGTATATTCACGCTGAAGTGGAAAAGGGAGGTTTGGCGCATAAATTTAACCCACCATTTTGTTTGCAATGCATGTATCATGTCAGGCCATTGAGGTACCAGCTACTCCGATGGTGTTATATCATTTTTGTCAAGTTTAATTTAGACTTGATTTGATTATGGATCGGAAAAATACTCGTAATTTTGTTGCTATCCTTATTTGCGAAAAAATCTAATATATCAAGGGCATCGGATAATACAATCGGGTTCCGTTTGAAATAATAGACTATATTTCCCTTAATAAAACTGGGTAAGCGATACCATTTTTATTACCAATTATTCTTTTTTTTAATTAAAACTTTGTCACTATGATCAAAAAAGTTTTTACAAGTTTGTGATAACGAAACGTCTGGTGCAAAGTTTTGTTGTGAAGAATTTATTTTGTGAAAGATCTATTGCATTCATAAATATCTTACACCTTATTACAAATTTAAGCAACACGTACCAGTTGTGAAATGTAAATACCACTGGAGGATGCTTAAGGAATATCAACATCTAGGAATGGATAGGCGGTCTTTATGTTTAATTAAGTACCAGTCCATATAAAATTCAGACACCGCTATGGTGAGGTGATTCATGATGTAGAGAAACCGACAGAATAAACGTTGCTTTTTGGTCTATGCTATATTTTTGTGTAACAATAGTCTTCTATGTATTACATTTGTACTTTTGAGAAAGCTACACTTTAACCTCCCAATAAAACTAACCAAATCAAACCAAATCAGGAAAGACAACTCCTGCAAAATGCTACTTTCATGTACAATCTATATAGATTTTATCTTAAAAGTGCAACACCCAAATTAAAAAGTAAGACTTGTTACGTGGTCTATAAATGTTTATGAATAAGAAATAAAAGTGAATTGGTGGGTTTTTAACATGCATGAATCACTTCCTGTCTGATTTTTATAAAGACTTCTTTTTAATTAAAATCATAGTAAGATGTTTTCCACTGGTGAGAAATTCATCTTCTTTTCGGTAATTCCGATGTGATGTACCATTGCAAATTGTTAAACACTCGTGAAAAATCCGGGATTCACGTCAGAAACTTACTGAAAATACCCACTTTTTTCCTACCCCCATCTCCCCCCCCAAAAAAAAACAAACAAACAAACAATTAAATATTTTACTTTGTTTTTGTAAAATACACAAGACATTGGCAAAGGTTTTTAGTTCTCAATATGACAATTCTAATATAGTAATTATACTAATTTAGACAATTCTACTTACCTCCACTACACATACGGGTTTTTAATTTCAGATTATGTTCATGTACAACGGTGGTGGATTGGGGCAACAGACATGGAGACAGAAGGAACATTTAAATGGGTGAATGGAAAGGAAGTGACGTATGACAATTGGAACACAGGCCAACCAGATAATTTTAATTCACAAACAAGTGTTGCCAACGCCAACTGCGCACAATACTTTCATAGTAGTACGAAAAACATATTCCATTGGTACGATATTACCTGTAATCAAACTTTAGCATTTGTGTGTGAGAACCGAGAGTTTATCTAAAGGATCTGTTTAACGTAAAGTTCCACACTAGACAAAAAGTCGAATAAATGACAAGATATTGACCAGTTTATCAACAATTATTTTTATTTGATATGATTTGTACATATAGTGTCTTTTAATAACAAATATACTTTATTTCTTTTATTTATGAAAATAATTTAAAAAAAATATGCTTTTTTATAAACGTTAATGTTTTATGTTTCGAAAATATATATACTAGATGAAATTAAGTGTCTAAAAGTTAAGTGAAGGATTTTAAATTATACGTTTCTTAAACGTTATAGAGTTACCAATTCAATTGAAATAAAAATAATCCATGGCAAAATTATGAAATCCAATGCCTTTACAATTGGAAACAACAAAATAAATTACAAATTATGTGCGCGATGCTCATTTGATTCATACCCCCACTTCCAATTTGATAACATGCACCTTTTCACCTCCGAATAAGAGGTGCACTGTGTACTAACGTTTCTATAAAATTTTCATTGAACGGATAAGAGAAAAAAAAATTTAAAAATCATAAAAACATATTTTTATTGTTTTTGCTAGAACACATTAACATATTTAATTATTATGAAGAGTTCTTTCAGTATCTATTGTTATGTTACACAAGGAGAAAATAATCCTTCAAATGAGCAAATGATTGTATATTTTTTTGCAGTTTTTTTGTTTTTTGTCTTTTTTTGTTTTATTAATTGTTACAAGCTTGGTCCCATTTTTTATAATGTTTGAATTAAGAATTATATTTTTTACTAGTCAGAAAAATATCAGTGTATATCGCTTTGTGTGTTTTGTTTTATAGGACTCTAGTGACATAAAAGAAGAAAAGGTCCATCAAAAGGAAATCACTGATATTTATAGTGATATTGGTATGACCTTGTTTTTTTTTCAATGGAGGGTTGTATACGTTAATGATGTTGAACTGACTTCCTGGTTGTTATAATCCATAAAATTTTACGACAATTCATTCAGGACGTATCATTGTAAGAACCATGCAAGTTAGAAATATTTTAGTGAAAGAAAATGTCATACTTTATTTTATTTTATTTTTTATTTAATTTATATAAGCATTCAGTTTCTATAATATCAAATTTGCGGACTTACATTTTAATGATGAATGTTTAATATAACACTAGTTTACTTAATGGAGAACTGTTGTAAAAATCCTGTTTAACGGCACTGCAGACACATTCAATTAATAATGTTACGCGACACATTCTTTTAAGCTGACCTAACCTCGTGTCAAATACCAATGGATGGATTGATTGTTTGGGTTTAACGCCCGAGCAGCAATATTTCAGAAATATTCAGACCATAAACATGAAATGGATGATAAAATGAACATAAAATGATGATATGAAAATGGGATGGGACACGAGGACAATGGGGTCGACAGATTTTGATTGCCACTGGAAATAGGGAGAGGTGGGTAAGGTCAGGCAATTTAGCCTCCTACGGCCGAACCCAATGGTTCCCACTGCGATAGAATACCACAGCAGGGATCTTTAACAAGTGAGGATCGAGGCATCTTTCCAAACACGTTGCATCACTATGGTTTGCGGTCAGGTTTTTCGTACAACGTGTCTCACGACCCAGGACAGTACCTAAAACGATCTGTCAGGATTCTGTTGTATCTTCTGTCATAGTTGAGTTTTCATTACAGATTCTGCCAGAATTTGAGAGAGGTGTTAGGCGTGATCCCAACTGTATGTAATTGTGCCCTCTGTGTTAAGGACTTAATATTTCATTCCTGTGTATTCTGATTCAAACTAATGTTAACGACTCATTAAAGTATTTCGGTGACAAACTGATAAAAAAAAGTTTGATATGAGTTTCGGTAGAAAAAAATCACTACCGCTAAAGTTGTATAACATTTCAAAATTTCATTTCTAGTAGTCAACAGAGAACTCTGGTAAGTCTGGTGTATTCGAGTAAACAGGTTCTTAAATTGTGGTCTAAATTTAATCTGACCTTATTGGTGTACCAGATCTATGATCATAGTTTCTTATTTACTTTAAAGTTTTCTTTGTGTATTTTCGTTTTGTTTATTTTTGTTGTAACTGTTTGTTTTAGCTTACCTCGAAGGACCAACGCTTTGCATTCGTCGTTGTCGTAAACACTTTTTTTCAAACTTCGTTTGCTCTAAAATAATTTGAATTGGAACCATGAGTCGCACAACAGAGTGTTTGCTAATTTTGAAATTTGTAGGGTTGTTGTCAATGCCCGTTATAATTGATCAAACATTTTTTGTTGCTCAAATTGCTCAGCTAATTTACGATTTTCGTCTGTAATATTATTTTTTAATAACAATGAAGACAGATTGATCGATTCGAATAAGAAATTTAATTTAACAAAGATTGATTGATTGATTGTTGTTGTTTATTGCCGTTTCGGCGACCAGGGCCATATCACGGCAAGAACATTTAATGCAAGGAAAATATTAAAATTAAGATCAAAGTCTCTTCATAAAATAATGAAATTAAAACAAGCAGCTATTTACATATAAAAAGGTACATAAAAGGTGAACCTAAGACATAAAATACATATAGAAACATAAATTCGATAAAACATTTAAAATATTGAAAAACTAAGGAAGGTATCCAATTTAGATTTTATTAAATAAACCGATGTCCCGCAAGAAATCGATGATGTTTTCAGATGAAACGGTCTTGAACAAATCAAACATATTGGCGCAGTCAAAATAATTTTGCCTGGTGTTGGCAAAATCCACACAATCTAGAAGAACATGTTTGATAGAGAAAGGACAATCACATGGGATACACTCAGGTGGAGGATCACCAACAAGCAAATGGCCATGTGTAAATCTAGAATGTCCAATGCGGCATCTAGTCATGACCACTTGCTCAATTTAACAAAGAGAATGAAACTCTAGTTTGATGAAATGAAAAATTGGATGGGACACAAGGATAATGTGGTCGACAAATTTTCATTGCCAGTAGAAATGGGGCGGGATGGGTATGGTCGGGCAGTTTAGCCTCCTGTGGCGGAGCGCAAAGTTTCCTACTCCTATCGAATAATATATAAGTTAAGTAATTTGTTTCACTGAAATAAATCAGTATCGTTACATGATTTTTTGTTATAAAATATGCTCTGATATATTGTCCTTTGTTTTTAAACTTCCTATACAGAAATCAAAACTCAAAAAGAAACTATCCCATTTGAAGAGATCGATCCTAAGGACTTCTTCATACTATACTTTTCCAACAAACGCATATACATTATATCCCGCATTAAAGAAGATGGAGTTATAAGATGCCCTCCTTCTAACGTGCATCGGTCCAAGTACGCGATTTGTTGTGATATCTGAAGCAGACATCAAGTGTCCATTGGTACTCATATCTTGGATTGAGGCATTTCCCTTTCATCTAAAATGTAGATTGAATGATTGTTGGGGTTTAACGTCCGAACAGCAATATTTCAGCAATATTCAGACGATGAACATGAAATGGATGATAAAATGAACATGAAATAATAATAAAATAAAAAATGGGATGGGTCACAAGGTCATAATAGGGTCGCGACAAATTTTGATTGCCACTAGAAAAAGGGGAGGGATGGGTAAGGTCGGGCAATTTGGCCCCCTTTGGCGGAGCACAAAGGTTCCTACTCTTATTGAATACTGCAGCAGGGTTCTTTTACGTGCGAGGAACGTGGCACCTTTCCCAACACTTTTCACCACTATGGTTTGCGGTCCAACATTGTTTATTTGCGTAATTTTGTTTGTATATGCATCGAGTTAGCAGTAGAATTTGTATACCTGCTATGAGCAATGAGTCTGTTATTTAATTCAGAAACAATCGTAACAATAGTAATGATATAAATTATTTAAGGTACGGAACGCAGTAGTCGTTATGTGCAGTAAACAGAAGTTTCACATTTGTGTAGGCATTACATGTTTTGTAATGTTGTGTGTCATGTGCGTTTTTTTTATTTATTTACGTTGATTCTTCATTTATATTACATACGGGAGGTTAAACCTGTCGGAAGACGACGCTTTAGCTAGATTGGACACATTAGTAACGACCCAAGATTTAGTAGACTTGAGACGACTTGTCTGTTGGACGGGTTGTTCCATATCGTCTGATATGAAACTAGCGTACTCTACTTTCAGTTTTTTTTTTTTCATTTGGAACTTTTCGTCTTTTTTGCCTGCACTAAATCCATAATTTCCGGAAAATTCCGATGGATTTAATTTTTTATCATACATATGCTGGGTGAACAATTAAACGATAAAGAGAATAAATTTGATTCCAATTTTTCGTTGTAAATTGTAGTCATTACTGATTGTTATGTTGACTATATACTTGACCTACGTAGTACTCTGAAGAACACTCCGGTAAAAATTTCGACAGTATCATAAATAAGATTCTGCACCAAAATGCATGCTTTCGTAGTTTTGTTAAAGTAAAACGCTTCATTCATAGACTCTTCATATCGCATTCTACAGTGGATTATATCGAATTCTGACAATACTTGACTGAATTTTGACTATACAGGTGTATTGTCCATTTGTAGAATGTTTATCAAAACCAGACTTCCATTAACTAAAAATGATTACATAACACGTGATCGACGACGACACTGAGGCATATAATACCGAGTTGGTACTTAATCATAATGAATGAAAATTAATTCATTAGGGTTGCAATCAACCAAGATTAGTTCGTAAAACCTAATGTAAGCGCGGTGTTTCAAATATATATAAAAAGTAATACTTAAAAATAATTAAAAGCTATTAAGTTACAAAAAAATCTGTTTCCGGTTTTCCGGTCGAACTTTTTTATATTTTAGGGAAAAGTCGAAAAAAATTGTGTCTTGTTACGATATTTGTCCTACAGTACATGTTTCTTTTTTAGCCCGCTTTTTCATGGTGACGCTTAAAGAGGTAACAAGGATATTTGCATTTCACTTTAACAAATGCCAATGTCTGGAGTTCAAATAAGAAATAAGGGTCGTTCAGAGAAGTAGAACATTTGACCTCTTGCCATAAGTTTTGTGTTGTTACAGTGAACGTTCATTAAAAGGCCTTTAATTACTACAAAGGAGTACATTGGAAAAGACAGAATATGGACGAATATTACGAACCGGGAAAAAGGATACAGAGAAATGTTACTAACCCAACCAAACAATATAGGCAAAAACTTTTCGTTCAAAACAAATATAAATAATAAAAAATCATTACTTACCTTCCCTATTTTTTCTGGCATGAAACAGGAAACACACAATTTAATTTACTTGGCATAATGATAAATAAAACTTTCAGTGTAATAGTATTATATACATCTCTGAGTTGGGGCAAATTAAACCACATGAGGCCCAGTCGCTCACTGTTTACTGTATCGTACATTTTCATATTTTAATAAAGACGTTAGTTATTTTTTGTAAATAAACAATGGACAAACCAAACAGCATTTGTAATAACAAAATGTTTTTTAAAAACATAGTAATACATATAAATATATGGAAAACGAATGTTTTGTGCCTTGGCGTCACAGTGGTCAGACAATTACACAAGAAATAACATATTACAAATGATAACTATACAATTAGTAAATGTTAATATATTTCTATATTTTGGTAAACTTCAAGCTGTGAAGTTGTTTTGTCGTTTTAATGCAAGGCTTGTAAGAAATTATTCGTTTTTCCAGTAATATTTTATGAAATTTCAACACATATCATTTTTAGTTGTTTTGGGGCCGATAAGAGCCCGTTATACACCTTCTTTGTAAAAGTATGCTTACAATTGTGTTTCAATGTGATATATATCCATCAATGTTACCATGTTAGGAAAGACATATACGCCAAAATGTAATTTTTGTCAATAGGATTTCAATGGAAAATTTGAATGGCCTCATTCCCCACTAGATGACATTATGATACCCTACTCTATGCAATTTTAAAAGTAAAACCCCTCATAATTATTTAGTTTTCAAATCAACTTGTTTACTCAATTTATTTTGGGGGCTTTCACAGCCTGCTCTCTGGTATGGGTTTTCCGTTTGAGGACCGTGTGGTTACTGCAGAAGTTTAATTGTTCGTTGGATGAGTTTTGGTGGATGACGGTCTCTTATGTTTATATTATTAGGACCCTTAATTGTCTTTAATGGTACATGTAATCATAATAATAAAGCGGAACAAAAGCTGAACTTTAAAAGTACCTCATTGTTCCTACCAAGTTTGATAGAGTAATATAGGGAACCAAGGTTATAGCGGTAATCAAAAGAATACAGTCCAGGGACAAAGACCAGACATGGAAAACCGACATACACAACAAAGAACATAAAGTAACTAAATTACATACATACAAAGTAACAAAAGCAAATAAGCAACTCGGACTCCACTGAAAACTGGGAGCATGGACCAGGTGCACCGGTAGGGTAAGCGTCCTCTGCTGTTCTTGAAATCGACCAAGAAGTTTCTGAGAATTGTTCTTAGCAGAAATTGTGACGGAACAGCTCATAATGATCTCTGTTCAATTGCGATAAAACGAAAATTGTAGTAAGTCTTCATAGTTGCCCGAATGACATTAACATATGACAAGAAATTTACAGTTTGTGTTTTGAGGATTATTATATTTTGATATGTATCAATATACAATACGTACATATAGATATATCGTCTTCCTAAATTCAAGTTTAAATTTTACATTTTGCTGAGAAATGACAAAATAAAATTTGACCCCCTTCCACCACCTGGGGAACACATCCCAGATGCTCTGTGAGTAGAGCACCTAACCCCCGGCTAGGTTTCTGAGCACTATTTAGTCGCTTTTTTCGTCAAGCTAAGCGCTGCTGTAGGGCTATTCTTTTAACACCCTGACCTGAATGGGGAAACTGTAACGGTTAAAGAGAAATACATAGTTGAAAAGGTATTATCAGCTTGTTTACATCAAATATACCCCGATCATTTCAAAGATGATGTTACTAGGAGCATATTTTTTAAGACAAATGGGCGAAGCGTATAACGGCATTTCAGTAAAAATCATAGTCCAGTAATTTTAATCTGCCTTTCCATCTTGAGATTACCTTTGGGAATTATGTTCTACTGATATGAAACAGAATCACGTGACGATGATATATCTTTTGTATTGTAAACATCAGGTAAGATCTGTAAATATAAACTTTACAAATGTTCAATTGTGCAAAAAAAACTTTACAAACAACATTCAGTTCAACACACAGTTTATAACAACACAATTAATCGAAACTTAATTTGATATTTAAATGTTTACCAAATTTTCATTTGATGATAAAAATCAAGCGACCGTGTTATGGTTAGTTTGTACAAAATGCGAAAAAAAATTACATGTATTCAATTTGCTTATAAATACACTAAATACCCAACTAAAAGTCCACAAACTCCTGACCATCGAAAACCCTAAAGCACATCTACGTATATATTAATACCGATCATTGCATAAGTTGCCAACGGTACGACACACATACAACTGGAACATGCTACATGTATTAGAACCCCATGTATCAGACAGGTCCACAGGAATGGGCCAGGGACTGAATTCAAGAATGAAAGTAGCCTTTACTTTGAAGTTAAAATATGCAATTTCGGAACAAGAATCAATTAGGGTATCTAGATCCCGTACGATATATCATTTTAATGAACAAACTATTTCCAACACTATATTTCCCCTTTCAACTATCATCTCATATTTTCCATGACAACGCAATAACTATCGGTTCTTATTATAAATAGGGGTCATGCCCGATTGTAGACTGGCCTAAATCATATAAAATCTAACACAGAAAATACGTTCGAACATTTGAAACATCTATGCATAAAATTGGTAAATCTGTAAGCATCATTGGTTAACAAAGTTTGAACCTATATATTTTAGAGTTGAGTCATTTTGTCCTTGGTGTCTTCTGTTATCTGTTCACTAAATTTCATACTTTTTGTTGTGCTATTTTTCGCTATATTTGCGAAGAACGAAAAAAAAGAACAACCAAAAAATATGACCTGCGAAAATTTGGCTTCAATTTGCATACCGCTTGACCGGTGTGGAAAATGTTTTTCTCATCGCTAGTGATATTTTTGTCGATTGGCTTACATTGATTGATTCATTGTTGTTTTTAATGCTATTTCGGCGGCGACCAGGGCCTTATCACGGCAATAACATTTAATGCAATTTAATAATTTAATGAAAATATTAAAAGCAAGATCAAACTCTCTTTATCCAATCATGAAATTAAAACAAAATGCCATTTACATATAAAAAAGTACGTAAGAGGTAAATCTAAGACATAAAATACACTAAGAACCATTATTTTGATAAAACGTTTCAAATATTGAAAAAATCAATGAAGGTATCAAATTTAGATTTATTAAGGAAACCGATGTCCCGCAAGAAATCGATAATGTTTTTAGATGAAACGGTCTTGAACAAATCATATTGTCGTAGTCAAAATAATTTTGCCTGGTGTTGGCAAAATCCACACAATCTAGAAGAACATGTTTGGTGGAGAAAGGGCAATCACATGGAATACACTCAGGTCGAGGATCACCAACAAGCAAATGCCAATGTGTAGATCTAGCATGTCGAATGCAACATCTAGTCATGACCACTTGCTCTTTGCGATTGCCCGATCCGGATTGATGAACGCCTAGATCGGGTTTTTTGGAATGGAGTTTATTGTGTTCAAGACTGTCCCATCGGTCCTGTCAAATTTAAAAAAATGGATTTTCTTATTAAATGTTTAAAATCGGTGTATGGCATACTAACGTCCTTAACTATTTCATTTAATGCCTTCTTGGCAACCCTGTCTACAACTGAATACCCCTGAATACCAACATGTTTGCTTTCATGCTTTCGATAAATGTGGACATAAATAGGATTAATGACACTGTAATAGGCAGGGCTATCTGGATAAACCATTAGTTTACTAACATATTGAAGACCTAATTTTAAACGTCTTTCTCAAAGGGATGGCTCATCATATGCCTCAGCATAAAGGCTCTCAATAGGAGAGGTTCTGAAGGCACAAGGCAAAGTCGCAACCCTGGAGGCGAACAGCGTCTAAAAGTTTAAGGTACAAATTTTAAAAAATCGACGATAGAAATTCCATAATCAACTCGTACATTCCCTATATACATGACGCCATTTTTTTAAGCCCGCAAATATTGTCAATTACAGATTCAGCGAAAATTAATTCTTCACTGTATACGATCCCAATAGAATGTTTAAATTTTTGAACCAATATTTTGAGATATGTTTAGACGATACGACTGCTCTCACTGCCTTACTCTCAAATAGACTTGACTTAATGCACTTTAAACCCCAGGTGTTTATGTAACTGTGAAATTTTTAATGCATTTTAAATTCATTGTGCATTGTGCTATATCCATAAGGCAACTGTATCGGCCATATAACTTGTATTATATGACAAAGAATCTTTGAAATTGAAATGATAAAATATTAAGCAGCTTTCTATTTTGTTATTTTGGTCTGATCAAGAAATTATTGGATTACTGTATCATCTGACGAATAAAAAATACCATCAATGTTGTAAAAAGTATTAATAAAAATGAAGAATTAGACTTAGACGCCAAAACACATTGAGGCACAGACGTATAAAAAAAACATGAAGTTGTCGTAATAGGAATAGTCCCAGTAGTACTGGATGTAGGTATCTGACTGCACCAAACGTACCCTTAAAACGTATATCCCACATATATAAATGATTGATTGATTGTTGGGGTTTAACGCCCGAGCAGCAATATTACAGCTATATTAAGTGGATGAACATGGAATGGATGATAAAATCAACATGAAATAAAGCAACACACCAAATTTTAAACCAATCAATTTTGTTTCGACGTAAATGCGACGACATTCGGATGGACGGACAAGGTGGTTAAAATATGCCAACAACTCGTTTGAATGAGGGTATATACTTACACGAAAGAGAAAGGTAGCTTAACAAAGGTATTTTGGCCACCAATGAATAAATTAAACTATTAATTTCTTGCAGTATCGTCAAATTCACAAATGCATATTTATTGTGATGATATATATATTTACATCTGTTACGAGCTCCTGGTTTTGTTGGAAGTGTCGCCCTAAGTTCGACCCTCCCACACGTGGAAATGGGAAGATTTGTCGTATCAATTGACCTTATCTTTAGACCCACTTTATGGAGATATAAACTGCAAGGTAAAAACATTTTGATCTCAATAAATAATTACTACTTAAGGAAGAAAAGCCATAGGTCAAAATTGAAAGATTCTTATAACTTATATATTTTCGAAGACTGGTTTGGTTTTCAATTTTATAAATTTACCACCTGTATGCAAATGAAGCTTTTAACTCCTGAATTTGAAGGTGGAAATCGGATATTTATTGGTTTGTTTTGCCATAATATTCCTTGCCATACGTTTACAGATCCAGGTTGATAATACATGTTTAACCATTTGATTAAAAATAATTCCTGGATCCCGGGCTTTACGCTTATTTTAATATTGGTAGACACTATATATGTCATTATTTTCCACCGAGCGTAAGCGAGGTATAAAATCTTGACAAATATATTGCTGAAATCTATGGCTGAAACTGTCATTTTAAATGCGTCATACAGCCAACTGCCAGTTTAACCAAAACATTAGATATATTTATGTACATGTAGTACGCTAAGATAATAATAGAATAATTTGAAGATAATTAAAATGCTCAAATTTATCCAACATGTGCTTGTAGTCCATGTAAAATTTTCATTTCTTTGGTTTAGAGTTGGAAATTATCATTTTACACATGCTGTTGTTACATATGTAGAATCTCAGTTTCTGGATGCTTTCGACAATATCCCTGGATAGTGGGTATAATATTTAGACTTAGAAAAGGAAATGTCAATCAGAATCAGAGGTAAAGTGAAATACTAGGTAAGTCGAGAAGTAAACTAAAGCCTCGGTGATGATTTTAAAGCTACCTGTAACAGCTTCAAGAAGCTTTTATAATAGTTGTAAGCTACCATGTTGTTCCAATACTGTATTTTTTCTGGTTAGGGAATGGTGCAAGTTCCATGACCATCCTGTTTCTGGAACACCTACAATATGTAGTCTAATGATTTGTTAGAGTTGTGTCCCTTACCTTAGGTTTACCTTCTTAAGTCACCACACACTTATGATCAATCCCTTCAAAAATACTTAATGGGAAGACCATTTTATTCTGAATGGTAGGCTGACCAATATTATGGGGGTCATAAAATGTATTTTCAACTACATGTACATTGGGGCAAGATTATTTATTTCAATTTCACAGTAAGAAGTATCTAAATTGAGGTAAGAATATTTAATTATTTTTAGATGGTGTAGTCCAGTTTATTTATTTGCATCCCTTCCTGGATCTTCATGTTACTAAAGTCAAAATCAATAAGCTGAGTCCATTTTTAGCTCACCTGACCGAAGGCCAAGTGGGCTATTGCCATCACTTGGCGTCAGTTGTCGTCCGTCCTCGTTTACATTTTTTTTCAAAACTCTTCTCCTGTAAAACTACTTGACCAATTGGAACCAAACTTGGTATGAATGTTTCTTGGGGCATCTTGCATATAATATATCTTGAGATTTTTGATCCGTCGAAAAACATGGCTGCCTTTTCTAAAAATAGGACATAGGGGTCAGACAGTAGTTTTTCGCATACATCTCCAAAACAATTAGGTTGAGCCAAATTCTGACCAGGGTAAAAGTGTTCAGCATGATGAGGTGAGATCTAACTGCGGTCAAATTTTCATTTTAATCTACATGTATTAAGCCATGTTGGAGTTGCCTTTTTTCAACGTTTTTTTTTGCTTTTTTATGTTATTTCTTTCAAAACTCTTCTCCTCTGACACCACTTGACCAATTGGAACCAAACTTACTTTGAATTTCCCTTGGGGTATTGTGCATGGAACTGGTGTGAGGAGTTTTGGTCAGTTGAACAACATGGCCGTCGTTACTTAAAATAGAACATAGGGGTCAGACAGTAGTTTTTCGCATAAATCTCCTAAACCGTTAGGTTTAGCCAAATTCTGACATGGGTTAAAAAGTGTTCAGCTAGAAATAGCTCAAGCCAAGGCTTTCAGGATGCAGGAAAACTTTTCTGGAAAAAAAAATTATCACAGCAAATAGGATTACCATAGAAACCATGCAAAAATATGTGAAAATTTGCAAAAATGTTTCGAAAACACCATCCTCATATGGGCATCGCCGGTCAGATTTCACTTTGTAATCCACTTATTAAATTTAGCATGGTAAAAAGTTGACTTACTTTCACTTTCACAATGAAGTCAAATTGTCATTGAAAAAAAAGCCCCTTCAACATTGAAAATATATGTTTTGTTTGTTGTTTGTTGGGGTTTAACGTCCGAGCAGCAATATTTCAGCTATATTCAGACAATGAACATGAAATGGATGACAAAGTGAACATAAAATGAAAAAAAAAGGATGGGTCACAAGGATAATAGGGTCGAAAAATTTTGATGGAAAAAGGGGGGATGGGTAAGGTAGGGCAATTTAGCCTCCTGTGGCGGAGCGCAAAGGTTCCTACTCCTATCGAATACCACAGCATGGTTCCTTAACGTGCGAGGAACGTGGCATCTTTCCCAACACGGTGCACCACTATGGTTTGCGGTCAGGTTTTCCGTATTATAGCCTGACAACCCCAGCATGTAACACGCCAGGGGTACCCCATTCCACCACCTGGGGCACACATCCCAGTTGCTCTGTGGGCAGAGCGCCCTAGCCCCGGGCTAGGGTTCTGAGCACTATTTAGTCGCCTTTTACGACAAGCTTAGCGGTGCTGCATGCCTATTCTTTTAACACCCGGACCTGCACGGGGCTTGAAAATATATAAAACATTGCAAAATACTTTTTCAGAAAATGTTTTAACAACAATAGTTTCTTTATTTTTAATCACTATAGTAACCACCGGTTTCCATTAATGTCATTTTTCATCCCTAGCCAAAAGTGCGAAAATAAACTGAACTGTGGAGTGCTGGCTATATCTCCTAAACCGTTAGGTATATCCAAATTTTGACATGGGTAAAGGCGTTCAGCATGATCAGACCTTTTTGTGGACAAATTTTCTTTTTGATATGTAAGCCATGTTGGAGTAAGTGCCCTTTTTCAACGTTTTTTGCTATATTGAATGTTATTTCTTTCAAAAATCTTTTCCTTTGACACCGCTTGACCAATTAGAACCAAACTTGGTTTGAATGTTTCTTGGGGTATTGTGCATATAACTGGTGTGAGGAGTTTTGGTCAGTTGAACAACATGGCCGTCGTTACTTAAAATAAAACATAGGGGTCAGACAGTACTTTTTCGCATAAATCTCCTAAACCGTTAGGTTTAGCCAAATTATGACATGGGTTAAAAAGTGTTCAGCATGATGAGATCTATTTGTGGTCAAAATTTGGTGAAAATCTGTCGATCCATATTGGAGTTATTGCCCTTTTTGGACGTTTTTTGCTGTTTTTGATGTTATTACTTTAAAAAATCTTCTTCTCAGAAACTACTTTACAGAATTAAATGAAAGTTGGCATTTTGGTTTTAAAAGATATTCTTAACAAAATGACTGTTTGGATTTTTTTATCTGCCATAAAACATGGCCGCTGTTACTTAAAATATAACATAGGAGTCAGAAAGCAGATTTTTGCATATATCTCCAAAACGGTTAGGTTTAACCAAAATATGACTTGGGGGTAAAATTATTCAGCATGAAGAGGTCTATCTGTGGCCAAATTTTGGTGAAAATTTGTTGACCCATGTTGCACTTATTGCCCTTTTTTGACCTTTTTTCTGTTTATGATGTTATTACTTTAAAAAATCTGCTCCTCAGAAAGGCTTACAAATATTTCCAATGAGTCAAATGGAGTCAGAATTGTCTGACAACTCCTTGTTAGAGTTATTGCCCTTAAAATGCAAAAATTTAACCAGGTGAGCGATTCAGGCTCCTGGAAGCCTCTTGTTATACATGGAACACAAATTACACTTTATTACAGAAATAATTCTACCTCTTCTGTAAGCACCAATCTGTGTCAAAATCAGGGATCGCAAATTTTTTTTTCTCAATTTTGTCTCAAATATATTCAATACATTAAGAAAACAACTAAAAGCTATTTAAATCTGTCCTGAAGCATCTGTGAATTAGAGTTTTTTTTACCTCTTATGTCGGGTCTTTAGGGAAAAAGTGTGCCAAAACGTTCCCGCAAATGTTCTATGGTGTATTTCAAAATTTCTAAATTTGACCTATCAACATCTTAAAAAGGCAAACTTTACCACAGTGTGAAGGTTATGTCTTGACGATATGAGGTACTTGTATAAATGCTTGGATAGTGCATTTAATGCCTTTTTTCACTTCATGTGCCACACCTCAGTGTTCTGTCCATGATTTTAAATAGCACAGTGCTGACTGGCATAGCACAGCTCTTATTACCTACCTCTAAAATTATAGCTCAGTGCCTATAGCGCACTCTAATTAAAATAAGTTACTGATAGCACAGTGCTAAGAAGTACATTGTGGTGCAAAGAACAGTGCTATAATGGCCTGAGGAGAACACTGTACCTTATACACATAATGCCTGATTCTTAGACGGAAAAGTACCCAAATATTTGAAATGTGTGTTTGTTCCAGGGTGGACCCAACAGAGATTTTCAAGTAAATCTGAAATCCTTCGTCATTTTTAAGATGACATTCAATCTTAATTTGTTGTAATGATGTCAAAGAAATTATAAGATATTTCTCAAAAATAACAAATGACAAATGACGAAATGAAAATTAGTCTGTATTGGTGAATGATGAATGGACAAAAACAAATATTTACAGTCTAGATTATAAAGTGAAGAATCATGCAAAATGTGATTCGATTGGTCGGAAAATCTACATATTTTTAATTTTGATACTTTATTAATCATGGTATAGTAAACTGAAAGTAGCGTGTCTGTGGCTTTTCACATAAACCTTGTTCTAAGGAGATAGAAATTAGTTCATTATGTCTTTCCCTACTTTGGTGTTGAGACATATTGTTTTTGGCTTGTTCGTGTGTCCGTCCAAAGTTTGTCAGTGCAGTTCCTCTGAAACAACTAATTCCAATTTTACGAAACTTTGTATGTAGCAATAACATCATATATAATTGTGCATATTACCAAGAAATTTTTATCCCCTAATTTTTGTAGGAGTTTTGCCCCTTTGAATTTAGAAATTTGCCAAAAATCTTCATAAAATACCTTATCAGCGCAAATCCTCTGAAACTATTGAACCAAAAATGCTCACCACAGTTGGTGGAATGGGGGGGACATATGTTTTGCGGATAAAAACAAACTTTAACTTGTATTTACATGTAGAATGTTCTGTAAAATTCAAAATTAAGGGAGCTAACTATGTAAAAGACTTTAAAAGACAAAAGAAACTATTGAATTTTCAATTAGAATATATGTATCTCATAAGAACAAACTGATTTGAATGAATAATTATATATTTCATCATAGACATGATGCAACTTAAAAAGACAATGAATGTATTCCTGAAATTTGAATATGATGTAACTTTTATAGAACATTTATCAAGCATGATTGAAGTAGGCAATGGACTTCCATTTTTATGACAAATTACTTTGTTAAGTACATATGTACCTACATTTTGAGTCTAGCTGATGTAAGAATAACATTTCTGTATGAATGTGCTTCATTAACAAATATGCATTATAACACAAATTACTTAGTGATTCCTTTTTAAAGTGCTGATGATATTTTGGAATATCGGACCTTCCAATTTGTTTAACTACAACCCTTGAACTATCGAACTTTTGGACTACCGACAAACCATTGACAGTTTCTCAATGGAGATGTAGAAATGTCTTCAAACCGGGAAAAATGTTGGTCAATATCTACATATACTATAAATATGAATTGGTTGTGGGGCAGAAATTGAAAAAAAAGAGACATCGAAATTAATTAGAAGAGGCCTGACCTAATGTATTTGATTTTTGGCTGAATATTGCATAGTGAAAATAGTTATAGTATTGTGAATGTTGGTAGGAAGGGCAGGGAAATGATTTTCGTAACACTAACACTTAATATTTGGTATCCAGCATCGGGTATAGGATCTCATTTCAGGCATGTGGGACATCCACTTCCTGTTTAAAGAAATTTGGAAATTTCTGTCTTGATCTATTTTTGTTCTAAAATCCCAAACTGTAAAAGTCAACATTTACATGTACATGTATCTTTTATCCTTGCAACAATAGAAAACAACTATTTGTTAACTATATTGAAAACAACATACAGTACAGAAAGTGATAAACAATGATTGAACGCTAAAATGTGAAACTTGAACGATTCAAGGAGTGTAACATATAGTGTATAATTTTCTGAACAGAGCTCATCTTAGTATACGGTATTAACTATGTTATATTTTAAGTAATATTGCCAGATGGAGTGGAAGTATCCTGGCTTGCTTATTTGAGTAAGTGACCTGGCTAGTTTTTTTGAACACTTTAAGTGATCTGACTAGCTTATTTGAACGGTTTAAGTGACCTGGCTAGTTTATTTGAACGGTTTAAGTGACCTGGTTAGCTTATTTGAATGGTTTAAGTGACCTTGCTAGTTTATTTGAACTGTTTTAGTGACCTGGCTAGCTTATTTGAACATTTTAAATTACCTGGCTAGTTTATTTGAAGGGTTTAAGTGACCTGGCTAGTTTTTTTAACGGTTTTAGTGCCGTGGCTAGCTTATTTGAACACTTTAAGTGATCTGGCTAGCTTATTGGAACGGTTTAAGGGACCTGGCTAGTTTATTTGAACGGTTTAAGTTACCTGGCTAGCTTATTTAAATGGTTTAAGTGGCCTGCCTAGCTTGTTTGAACACTTTCAGTGACCTGGTTAGTTTATTTGAATAGTTTTAGTTACCTGACTAGATTGTTGAAACAGTGTATATGACATGTCTTACTTGTTAGAATGTTATAAATGACAATGCTTAAGCTCGTTAGAACTATGTAAATGACCTTGCTAGCTTTTTGGAATGATAAAAATGACTTGGCTATCTTGTTTAAATGGTGTATAAGACCTGGTTAGCTTGTCGGAATGGTGTTAATGACCTGCTATCTTGTTTGAACAGAAATGACCTGGCTAGCTTGTTTAAATTGTGTAAAAGACCTTGTTAGCATGTTGAAACAGTAAAAATGACCTTGCTAGCTTGTTTAAACAATGCAAATGATTTGGCTAGCTTGTTAAAATGTGTAAAAGATCTTGCTAGCTACACAAATGTATTTAGGCCTGATAGAATAGTGAAGAAGATCTGGCCATCTTGTTGGAATTGTGTGAGTCCCACACCAGAATAAGGTCTGCTGTTGTACATGCCTTCCCTGGGTTTTTCTGGCCTTTTGGAAGGTTTATTTAACTAATTTTCCCTTCTTCTTGCCTCCTTTTCCTCCCACCCTTCTGTCTGCTTTCATATAGACAAACACAACACAATGCTTGGCGGGTCTTGTATATGCAGAATACTCAAGGAATATGAATTAGCATACAAAAATGTCCACTCAAGCCAACTTCTTAAGTAAAATTCATTGCTACATTTTTGGCATTCAAAATGATTGTTTTCTGATTTTTTAAGACATATGCTATCACTTTGATTAAGGTCCTGCAACAAAAAGTGGTGGTCAACATGTACTGATCACTCTGTCGTCTGTCTGTACCTGCATCTGTCCATCACAAACTTGTGTTCAGGTTGTAATTATTTTGTGGCATACTTTGAAGTGTTCTAGCTAGGATTTGAAAATAGAGGGGCACAGGGAAGAGGGCACTTTAACGCGTAGAATGTTTTTTTTCAACAAAAAGTGACATTGATTTTGTATGTTTGTGTTAAGTCAGTAATTTGTATTCTTATTGCTTGCCTTCCAACTTTTGAAATTGAGGGTCGCATCATAATATGCACACTGAGTAAATTTGACTGCATGATTCAGATATGCATGACACCCTTATTGTATTGAAAGACCTGTCTCAGATGACCAAGTGCTTTTAGAAAATAGATACATCTTATATAACACATTCACACACACACACACACACACACACACACACACACACACACACACACACACACATATATATATATAGCGATGAATGAGCTAAAAATGTATTACTGAAGCCTTAAGTTCCCCTTTGAGAGAGTTTAGAATTCAGTTTCAACATAATCAGGTTGTTGTTAGGACAAAGTCTGTCAATGTTATTGAAGTGAGGGGCATGTTAACCTGTGGTGGTGATAAGTTCAAGTGATTCTTTAAATTAATAACATACTATGAGAGGTAAAATGTTGCATGAAATGTCACAAATATTCAATATTGTTCCAATTAAATATCAAAATCTTAAGTTAGTAGAAGGAGTATCATTTCCTATAACTATTGCAATTACACTTTATGGAAAATGTCTTTTACTGTTGAAGATGAAGAATTTTTTCAAAATATTGAAATTATAAGGAAGATAACTGACATTTTGAATAAGAAAACATGTGCACCATACAATTGTTTGCACCGGTAGTTCTACAAAATTAAGACCTGTTAACTTGAAAATATTTGTAAAATTAATTATGCAGTAAAAATTAATTATATACCAATGATTGGCTGTCCATAAAATTGTTATAGATCCAATCGGGATTCATTTTCTACTTGTCAATCATTATCTGATAACCCTGGTCAGCTGATTGATCTCCAATAATTACCTGAGGTTTACCTGAGGGTTAATTACCACAGCATGTAGTTAACAAAGGTGACCCTTCTTAATTGGCTTGGGGTAATTTATTAACAAGAGTGGAAATCTTAAATGGCCATTCAGATAATTGTAAATGGGTAATCAATAGGGGCAGAGGGTCGCGGGCGTGATAGGTGCGCGGCGCGGCGCCCCTCCATTTTGCCCTAGCTAGAATCCATAGTATGGATAGTGGCCTTTGACCTTGAACTTTCACCTCAAGGTCATATTCATTTTCTTTTGGTGACGAACTAATTTCCATGTTGTAACTTTTGTTTTTTAATGTGGGTTTTTGATATTTGGTATTTGGGTAGATCACCTAAAGATAATGTGTTGTGTGAAATGGACAATTCATCAAGGTATACAGAAATTCCTGAAAATTCTTAAAAATTACCTAATTTCAACACCATACTGAAATGCTCCTGATGACAAACAAGGCAATTAAAGGTTATGAATATATAAATGTGTCAAATATCTTTATGTCTGAACAAAATTATAACAAATTGCAAGTTACACTTTTAAAGAAATAACTCTTGACGTAGGATGAATTTTCCAAATTGTAAAAACTACCAAAATGTGCCAATCTTCAAACAAAAATAAAAAAACAGAATGGACGCCTCGTTTTCATTCTCAATAGTTTCTAATTAAAAATTTAGACTTACTTTTTACATTATATCAAGGTTTTATTCGGGTTCTGAAGATTAAGATTAAGTACTTTTTCATAAATTTTAAAATTGCATATGAAAAAAAAAACAATAAAAATCACTGGTCAAAGGGTTATCTCCCTTGAAAAGCATGTCTTACAAATGTATATAAAATGCAGGTTTTTTTTTATTTACAGTTCTTCTTTCTTTCAAAGGGGAGACAATTTGAATAAAAACAATGTATTATTTGAAGTCCGAATCATTTTGGATTTAATAAAATATGTGAAAAACATATTGGTAAAACTTATTTCTACTAAGGAGGTCAGTCATACCATCATGATTAATTGGGGTTAGTAGGTTTCCTTGACTTTTGTTATCCTTCTAACCCTACCCCTTAGACATGCGGGCATGACTAACCCCCTTAGTAAGGGTTACATGTAGTTATACAAATTTTATTTTCGGTCATTTTCTTAATTTCAAAATAATTCCAATTTCAAACAATACCTTGTTCAAAATGTATTGTAAACATACGTTTTCACATACATTTTGTACATCTTAATTTAAAACTACTTTTCAAGAAATTAGCAAATCTTTCTGCCTAGAACACAACAAACAGTAACTTATAATAACTTACATGAATGTGACTGACCTGACATTTTGTTTGTATGTACGCTTGGTTGTTTTTTTCAATAACCTCTTTCACGTTCATGTTGTACATGCATTATATATGGTCTACATCAATGTTTTTTTCCCCATTTGTAGAAGAGAAACCCTTATTATGAAAATTATTTAGTTTTTTGTGTTGATGTAAACATTATACTCCTATTACAAATCTCACTCAGTTCTTTTATTTCTTGGTTTTCATAGACAATTCCACTCTGTTTGTTTTGGACTTTTGGAAGCCTCCATCATCTTTAAAGGGCAATAAGCTAAGAGACTCTTCACTTTCTGCACAAAAATCAAATCATTTGGGCAAAATGTATGTCTCCCACACTAATCACAGCCATTGATAATTTGTAATAAATCACTTCACAGAATTTGCTTACTACCAGAGGTTTCTCTTTCCTCAAATACATGTTCATGTATATCACATACTGTTTAACATCTTTGTCTGATAAGGGCCCAACCAGTTATGTTTTTTTTTTCTGTGAATTGTAATTATTCTAATTAAATTGATTGTCCAATATATTGGACTGGTTATAGGTTATTGAGTTTGCACATGGTACATGCACTTTCAATTGGAAATGTCTGTACTATATCAGGACCATTGCAGTGATTGCCAACTTTCTGATTTTGTCATTTTGATAGGGACTCTCTTTATGATTTTTCCCTGTAGTACGACCACGTTTTTTTCTTTGCTCATATAATTGTATTAAATTGTCGTTGTTGTCGCCTTGAGTGAAATTTATCCTATCTTTAATTTTAGTTTTAACACATTGCTCCTAGGAGACGAAGAGTTCTATATTTTTGGAAGTTTTTGAATTTTCCTTGGGAAAGTGGTATAATCATTAGAAATACAAATAAATGCAATTATATCGATATGGATTATTACGATATGCTATTGATAGTAAAGTGTATTCTTGTTCCGAGTTTATACATCAAGGTATTCAGACTTATCTTGAACTCTAGTGGAATTTTAAATCAGGGGCGGATTCTAGTTATACCTTCATGACAGTCTGGTCTTTCAATGATATCTGAAGTTTTGAAAATATTTCGAAAAAATATAGTAAACAAATATTACCTTAATGATAACATGTGATGCAAGAATAGCAACATAGATGTATAGAAAATTTGATAAGATGTCAATTTTACAGAAAATGGCAAGATGTCAATATAGGACACAATTGTTGGAAATGCCACAATGCAATGATGCAAGAATAGCGTAACTATATAGATTTGTCTGCAGAGAAAACATTGATGTTCTCCCAGACTTCAGTATTGCAGAGGAACGTGCTGATCCATGCACATACCCATGTGACTGTAATTGTTGTTCTCCCAGACTTCAATATTGCAGAGGAACTTGCTGATCCATGCACATACCCATGTGACTGTAATTGTTGCAATTGTTGTTATAGTTGCTCCAGAAACAGTGGATTCATCTGATTCCCAGTTTGATCTAAGTGACACGTGGTCAGATGATCCATCCACTGTTGATGTCACATGCTAATTTTTATAATGGAAAATATATCATACATGTATGGGATGATGAGGATAATAACCCTATTGTTTACCTCGGGAAAGTACTACAGTACCTGAAATCTCGGAAGATATTCAGGGTAAAACTACCTTTCCTTGATTCCATGGTTTGCATGTTGGTCCATTCTTACAACTATACGTTTAAGCGAAGGTTTGTTTTCATTCCTGTCAAAATAAACCTTTCCATAACATGAAATATGTATATGAATTTCACTTATATTTCATATAATTTGTATTGAAACCAAATTTGAAGGAATTAAATATAATCAAATAAGTTTGAATGGTAGGATGTTCGATAATTGATTTTTAACAGCACTATTTTAGGTTTCATAATGACTGAAAATTATAATATTGCAAAATAGCTCTAAAATTTACCCTAAAATATAAATTTTCTATCTCAAAAAAATTTTTTGAGCTAAAAAAAAATGATTTTTCAAGTCAAGCAACTTTATTTCCACACAAACAAGTCGAAAGTGTTTTTTTGCCAATTTTAAAGAAAGTTTAATTTTCGTTGTATCTAAGATACAAGTTTCATGAATGGCTTAAATCAAAGTATGAAATGGCTTTATTTAAATGATTAAGACACAATGTATGAATTTCTTCACCTGTTTGACTTATGTTGGCCCCAAAAGTGCCCAAAATGTGACTTTTTTGCCTTCGCAAGAATAATGATCAAAATTTTCAACTTTAAATTGTAATAACTTTTGAACCCCTTGACCAGTCTTAAAAATTTTTGCACCATAAAATTACATTTTCTTGGCTCTTTCAAACTAATATAAACTTGTACACTTTCTATTTACTTCATATTTTGACTGACCTCCCTAACATAAGGTATGTTGATATTTTTATGAGAGCTAAGGTAAAGGGTCATAATGATACCCCTCTAACACCATCTGTACTGATGTAAAAACAATTTTGAGCTCATAAAAAGCTGAATTTAACATAGAAAGTAATGGAGACCAGAAATAGTGGTATGGCACATCTTAATGTGATGGGGGCTGCCATTTTGCAACTATTTTACATCACAATTAAAGAGTGGTTACCAGAAAGGGTACCAATAGGAGAAATGGTTTATTTCATATCTTTTATGGAGTTTAATAGTATAATTTCTCAGCATAACATAAAAAAATTTACTAGGTATAGCTTTTTTTAAAATAATTCATGACCAGAGATGATTGTTACATACAAGTATTTCGATTGGAAATAATTTGCTACACATTTATTGCAACGTAAATTCGGGGCTATTTCAACAGTCATTTATTTGTAAACCACAGAATACCCAGATATATGCCAATTGGCACATGTAGAGAGGAAATGTTGGTTTACCCAAACCAGCAGATTTCATGAAAACAAATTGTGTCCATTCTTTTATGCTGGGTAAAGTTGATACTAATTGAACCATAGCTAATATGACGTCATTTCGCGTCTTTGTCATAGCAACATGTCTATTACTGTTTAAAAAAAAATTAACTCACTCATTTTTATGCATTACAATCCCCCCTTTTAAAATTATAACAAATAAACAGAAGAGAATAGGAAATGGATTTTTATCTTTTAATACACATATACTTTTAAAATCTGTCACAATTTTGGGATTTGTGAATACTGCAGAAATTAATATTTTTCAATATTGCCTAGTTTTCTCGTAGAATGACAGTTAAGACACATGACTACTATCACTTTGATTAGGGTCCTGCAACAAAAAGTGGTGGTTGACCTATACTGATCACTCTGTCCGTCTGTCTGTGCCTGCATCTGTCCGTTACAAACTCATGTTCAGGTTGTTACTATTTTGTGGCATACTATGGATAGTGGCCTATGACCTTGAACTTTCAACTCAAGGTTATATTCCTTTCTTGGTGACAAACTCATGTCCTGGCTGTATTTCAGTGTGGGCTTTTGATATTTGGTATTTGAGTAGATCACCTAAAGATAATGTGTTATGTGAAATGGATAGTGGCCTATGATGTGAACTTTGACCTCAAGGTCAAATTCCTATATTTAGGTGACAACCATGGGTCAGAGCTGTAACTTTTTTTCTCTTTCGATATGGGCTTGTAGTGTTCAGTGTGTAAGTAGATCACGTCATTACAATATGTCTCGCACTATGGACAGTTGCCTGTGACTTTGAAGATTTGATCTGCAGGTATATAAGTTGTAATTGCATTTCAATGAATGTTAGTTATTTCTGCTATCAAATGCAATTAACAGTTATCTCCCCTTAAATTTGAGGTTTTTTTATGGGACATCTATACATGTATATATTGTTCTGATATGTTCCCATTATACTTTTTGACTAATAATTTACTAAGTGTAAATACCAAATCAAGTGCAAAATTTTTGTTCTTGGAATCAACTTAACATATGTTAGGGATAGTACTCTAAATGATATGAAAATTGTGCACATACATGTGTGCAAATACATTTTTAACCCACTCTAATACTTTAATGAACTGTTTAAGTTAATGCAGTTATGTTTTATGCTTCTTTGTTAGCAACAGGAACAGATTTAGACTTTGGTTGCAGTTACTTGGCTGCTAAGCCCTTTCCTCTGGATCAGTACTAGTGAACGGAGCATTTACAACCAGTTGAATGATTTTCTTTGTAAGTCTAATGTATTTAGGTGTTTAATTTCTAGCCAAAGAAGGATAGTCATTTTTTTACCAATCAGATTTTATTCACAATGTATTGCAATCACAATAACAAATCATATCACTAGTTCATATTACATAGTTGACCAATCAGTCAAATCTTAGAGAAAGCTATATGTATAATATTAGAGGCATTAAATAACATTTTTGAAATATCTATATAAAGTACATTTTTTTCCATTCTTGTCCATATTTTTAGAGTAATTAAGTATCAAGTTCCTTGGTCATTATAGAAAAGCTTTAAATTGACACTAAAAAGTGATAAAAATCTGTAGATTTGTCAACGGTTATATGCCTGACATGACTATGGTCCCGTCATGTTACCACTTCAGTGTTGTTTTGAACAAGAAATATGATTTTTACTTTAACACTGTTACCTATGTTGGTCTTGTATTATCATTACTATTATCCAAAGAGTTATGTGTTTAAAAGACACAAGTTTCTCTTGAGTTACATGTTTTAAAAGACATTTGTCCAAAGTAGTTAGTCCATGTATACCTAGGATTATATATGTATTGGGAGGCAGTGTTCAAATAAGCACTACTTTTAAGCCCTCAATTTCCGAGGCAGGATCACTGTTATACCATTTACTTAGGTCATGGATGTACCATACTTGTCATTGGCTGATATTGATGTTTGGTTTTCTTTATAGGTTGACCCTTCATTGAGTATGCAAAAAAAGTCATGCATCTTTCATACTTGAAACTTAACCCCCCAGGATGAACATGATTAACCTCACAACTTTGTACTTTTAAAAAAAAGAGCAGATAGGAAGATGCCAGGTAATGATTTCCAAATTTTAGAAATACTTTGGTTTAAGAAGGTAGACCTAGAGTAAGGGACACAACTCTTAAAAATCATTGGAACGTTTGTATTCAGTATTTTACATCTATCTTATGTAAGCATCTAATTAACTTGGATTCATTTTATTCTCCTTCAAACGAAGGCTTGAGAGGCTTTGGTGAAATTGAATATGATACAAACATATCACTGATTTCATGAGATGTCCCTTACCCTAGGGCTACCTCCTTTATTTATAAACAATTTGCAAGGAGAGGTGTTCATTTATTTGTTATCTTTTTATTTCTGTCATCAAACATTTATATTATTTACATTATTATTGGTACAGGATCTAGTTGTCCCCTAATATGTAGTCCGGTCTCTTTTTGTGATGGTCTTTGTGAACCAGATGTTTCTTGCTGTCTGATATTACTGTTCCTTTCATACCTTCTATTGTGAGTAAACTCTCTGTCCACTTTAGTAAATTTATTTGTAACACAGTTGTCCCTATATATGAAGTCTGGTCTCTTTTTGTGATGATCTTTGTAAAGTAGTTGTTTCTTGCTGCTTCATATAACTGTACCTATCATACCTCCTGTTGTAAGTGAACTCCCTCTCGATCATTTTGTAGATTCTGAATTATTTATTTGCAGCACCTCATGTCTTACTGTGGTTGTCGTGCCAGGTCTTTTGTTGTTCCTGTGTAATGCAGAATGGACCCTGCCTTCCATGTTTTTGCTATGGTGTAAAGTTTTCAGCAGTCTGACACATGGATAGGAACATTTTTTTACAGTTATATGTGTCTCCACTGAGTATCATCTTCAGAACTTGAGCAATAATATTTTTCAATGTTGTCTAGTTTCAGCACAGTGATGGTATTATATCATTATCTGATGAACTTACATTCTCAAAACTAGTACGTTTTCACCATGGAAATGACTATTCTTGAACTGGTCAGCATTTTTAACATTGCAGCTTCCTGTCAGATTATGCCGTTGTTGTGGTGGGTATTACGATCAGCTCACATCTTGAAATCTTTTTGTTATATGGTTTCCAAACAAAATTTGGTATATTTGCCTGAAAAGGACATATTTTTAGGTCACTTGGATCATATGACCTTATGTCTTCACATGGCATTTGTCATCATTTTTCTTCCTCCTCTGCTATCTGTTAGTCTTTTATTTTTTTAATCTTTTCCTTTTGAGACCAAGATTCTGAGGTCATTCAGGTTTAGATCAAATCTGTCGGTGTAGTTCAGCATGATAAATTTGACATATGCAGAAATTTTCAGAGAGATCTGTTATTTTTGGAGGTTCATGTACTTTTTATACCTCTATAGCTCTTGTTAATTTGAAAGTGTGTATAGTAATCTTGTGTCTGTCTGTCGCACGTTAGGTTATTATACCTCTATGGTTTTTGTTAATTTGTCAAGTATGTATAGTGATCTCGTGTCTGTCTGTCTGTTTGTCACTCGTTAGGTTAGTATATCTCTATGGCTCTCGTTAATTTGTCAAGTATGTATAGTGATTTTGTGTCTCTCTGTCTGTCTGTATGTTGCACGTTATGTTGTTATACCTCTATGGCTCTTGTTAATTTGTCAAGTATGTATAGTGATTTCGTGTCTGTCTGTCTGTGTCAAGTTAGGTTATTATACCTCTATGGCTCTTGTTAATTTGAAAAAGTTCTTGGGCCTTTTTTCTAAACACTTAATAAAGATATCTAGCTGATTTTTGGTATGTAACTCAACCATGATAAGTATCTATAGGTTTTGTTCTGCTCAACTGACTTTTACTGAAATTACAGGTCTTAGAATTAGCAATTTCTTTTAAATCAACAGTTTTCAGGACTTTTTTTTCTCAATGCTCTCAGATATTGAGCTGATGTTTGGTATGTGAGTTTACAATGTATCATGATCAGTTACAGATCAAGTTTATGTTATGTTGAGATTTTCTACAAACTAAGACCCCTGAACTTTCATTTTTTCAAATACTTTTAATTTGAGAGTCTTATTTATGAATGTGTTGGGTATACTATCGCGCTCACTAAGGTTCTTTGTATTAAAAAGTGCCTGTTATAGACAGGTATTCAGGTTATTCAGGTTCATTTGAGACAGGTTTAAGTGTTCTGTTTTAAATATAAGAATCATAATTTTACAGTAACGTATTAGTGTTCTGTGTTAAATATTAAGGTCATTAGTTCACTGATAACAGATTAGTGTTTAGTATTATATATTAAGGTCATTCGTTCACTTGTTACAAATTTTATTCATGTAAGTACTGCGTTCTTATTCATGTTCTTTTTCAGGACATTTGAATATCTAGTGGCGTTGAAAAATTTGTCAGATGAAATCAGTCTGCTTTCATCTCAATTGTTCCATGTTCATCTTGACTGTGTATATATCATCTTCCAGTACTATGTGCATGGAGCTGTTTGAGATTATGGCATTTCATCATCATCAGTAGATTCAGCAACTGGGGACCTATCATTGAATTTCTTCTCTTCAATCTTCCAGAATGGATTTCGACTCGCCTTTCTAAAGAAAAATGTAAGACCAGCTTAACCACTTGAGTATTCTAAATTATATTTAGACCCTCCTTTGTTTTAGACCAGCCTAACCCTCTTTTTTAAAGACCAGTCTAACCCTTTTTTCAGATTAGCCTAACTCTCTTTTTTCAAAACCAGCTTAACCCTTTTTTTTTCAGACCAGCCTAACCCTCTTTTTTTAAGACCAGCCTAACTCTGCTTTTTTTAACACCAGCCTTACCCTCCTTTTTTAAGACAACTAACCCTGTTTTTTTAAGACCAGTAATACCCTCTTTTTTTTAAGACCAGCCTAACCCTATTTTTTAAAGACCAATCTAACCCTCCTTTTTAAGACCAGCCTAACCCTGTTTTTTTAAGACCAGTCCGACCCTCTTTTTTGGTTGAAGTATAACCAGTGAGGATCATCTGGTTACATTTCTGATGTATTTTGTAGCATAATAAACTCAGAAGTGATTAAGGCTTTCCAAATCTGTAGGGTTTAGGTCATTTAATATGACAATTTACATTACAATTCACATATTACACAAACAAACAGTGCTACTAACTAACAGTCTGTCCCATTAACTTAATTAGCTACTAAATGAACAGTCAATTTCAGTAATTTTTCTTGAGAATGCAACTGAAATTCTCACATGTTTCACTAACCTGAGTCAGTTTTTACTAGTTTCAGGTTTTGGGCAAGCTGCCTAAGGCACAAACTATGCTGACGAAGGAATGTCACAATATTTATTTATCTATGAGCATTATTTTATTAAAATTACATAATGGGAAATCTATCTAAACCTATATATTTCAAATTTAAAATTGGCTCGAATAAGACTTGTATCGGTGGTTGGTTTTCTAAGGTTCCAAAATGTACATTTACACTGATATTAAGATCTTTAAATTTTTTTTAATGTGAAGTGAAAAGTTTCTTGAATTACCTCCCTTAGACCATTTTTTAGCCTCTCAAATTTATTTTTAATATTTATAATGATAATATTTGAAAACTTCTTTCAACCAAAGGAAAACTTAAGTCCAACACTGTATCCAGGTTAGGCACTGAATCTTTTTTAATACTGAAGGGAAAGGGGGTGGGGTCGGATAATTTGGAGAAAAGTATTTTAGCTATTTTTTCTCTTCTTCTTTCTCTTCTCAAGCATGGACAGAAAAAAATATAAATCATTATTTCCCTATTACTTTACAAGGAAAATTTACAAATATTAAAACATGGCCTTGTCAACTGTCCTTTTTTCAATCCGAGATCTTGATATCGGCGGGTCAGACAATATAAATCAAGGGCTGATAACAAGGGCAATATTAAAATGGCTGTACATATACTGTTTATCACATACATTTTTTTTACCAGTAATGGATTATTTTTCAGTTTTTCTTTTTTTCGACATAAAATTATAAAAGACTAGCAGATAAATGATGTCGTCTATTCTAATATGTTTTTACTGCATTTGACTTTTCTCTGTGTTTATAGCAGAATCACTCTTCATTATGACAGGTGATTATTGTATATCACCAATTCAGCATAAAACGAAGAATAAAGAAGAAGTGCGTAGAATATAAAAAAAAACACTTTGAAAAATTTAATTTTGCCTCAACAAGGTATAAAAAGTAGCCACAAAATACAAAAATGCTTGAGTTTATTTCTTGGCGACAAATAGATTCGGAAATAGGAGGTATAAGGGTATCTGAAAACCATAGTTTAGTTGATAAGTGTGGTGGGGAGGGGGTGCACAGGGGTTATCTCAGCTCACGTGCTATAGGTCCATGTTCCTTGTACCAATTGTTAGGCACATAACATGTACCATTTTTGTACTGAGTGGGGAGGCTTGGTGTGTTATGAAAAAATTAAGATTACTCCAAATTTTAGCCAAAAGTATTTTACTCAGTCATGGATTGAAAAAAAAATATTGTTTAACATTTCCACCATCCCTTAACGATGTAGATATTCAAATACAATTTTTAACTACGGCTGCTGCTGAAAAAGGAAATACTTTTCGTGCCTGGGCCAAAATTAACTCAACATTAAATCCGAGCCCCCTTAAAAAAATGGTCTGTGTCTTACTTTCATATTAAGCAAAATAAATGCTTCACAAGGCAATGCTTGATTAGAATGCAGAGGTCTAATCATGAACAGTTGACATCTTCTTTAGAACTTCAATGTAATACAATGTACTTTAGAATTATTAATATTATTGGACTGGATCTCTATTTAAACTAAATAATTAACTGTAAGTTTTTAATATAATCAGGAAAAATGCATTTCCAAACCCCACATATCTGACAATATAATTTTACTCAAGGATACTTTCTTTATTTGAAAAGACTATACTTACTAAATAGTGCTCAGAAACCTAGCCGGGGGCTAGGCACTCTGCCCACAGAAAGCAACTGGGATGTGTGCCCCAAGTGGTGGAATGGGATACCCCTGGCGTGTTACATGCTGGGGTTGTCAGGCTATTATACGGAAAACCTGACCGCAAACCATAGTAGTGTACCTTGTTGGGAAAGATGCCACATTCCTCGCACGTTAAAGAACCCTACTGTGGTATTCTCCTGGAGTATGAACCATAGGGCTCCGCCACAGGAAGCTAAATTGCCCGACCCTACCCACCTCTCCCTATTTCTTTGAATCTTACAGTACAAATAGTCAAATTACACGTGCAAAACGACTGCCTGATTCTTACAGAGACTGACACTTAATACAAACATTACATAATTCTGAATTGAATGAGATACAGTATAACTAGAAATAATTTAAGCAAACTCATTTAGAGAATTCCCTGATTTGAATAGGAAAAAAGTACATGTATGTACATGTACAAAGAAAAAACTGCCAAGCAAACTCACTTGGTAGTACCTACTCTCCCCAGAAACTATTTAGGATACCTAAATAGGATTTAAGCATTCGGATAGAAAAACAGAAAAGGAGATGCACAATGCCTCCCTCCCCCCATGTAATAAAAACTGTGGAAGTTCCATCTAATTCCATTCAGCGGTTTAAAGGAAGTTGTATACTATAATAGAACTGGCGAAAGGACACCATGATCACTAGATACATGTATGTGACATACATTTGTACATGTATATACCCCTTTTCAAGTGCACTGTGGTGTGGTGTTAAGATAAAAAAAACCAAGTAATATTGACATATCACATATTCCTTCATGTGTATACCCCCTCTCCACAGAAGAAAAACAAAACACAACAAATACATATACATACATGTATATATACATGTATAATCCAACCAAAAAAACTACATTGTAAATAAAATGTATAAAAAATACATGTATATACATTTTGTAAAATGAAAAGCATATTTTTTGCCAATTTGTTTACATTATACATGAAGGTTCATTTCTGATCCTGAAAATACCAAATTGAAAATTTACATTCCTGAAAATGGTAATACATGTAGCTAGTGAATTAGAACTCTGACACCAGTATTTCAGTTTTGTTATTTTATATTTTTTTTTTACTAAACTAAGCATTCTATAATTACTTACAGTTCCTTAAGTACATGTATGTGATTTCTAAAATTTTAACTTTGAAATAAAGAAACATCTTTCATGTTAAATACTTAATTGAGAAAATAAACATTTTATGCTATACTTAATTCAGGCCAAACAAATGAGTCTTGTTTCAGGACTGGGTCAAACCCTATTGTCAAATGAAATAATTTTCCATACTGATGTGTTTTATTTATTTTTTTGGCCTCATTATAATTTTTTCCAATTTTAGCCAATTATCAATAATGTTTTTAAATTTGGAATTCTCTAAAACTGAATGAATATTTACAAATGTACCCTACATGTATTTTATAAATGTTATGAATTTCACTCTTCAACATGCTGAAGTGTAAGTTCATTCAAATAATCAAGACACAATGTATAATACATGTACAGATGAAAAACCTTTGATAGATTCTACAAAAACAAAAGTTCTCACAAGAGAAAATAATTCCATTTCAAAAAAAGAATCCAAATAGTCTAGCCTTTCATGCAAAAATCCATATTGGCAGAGCACATAATTGAAGATTGTGAATCGGCAAAGCCTCTTAAACTATTTGCAATCTTTAAATAGTCCATGTTGACTGGGTCCGGATGAAAAATACATATTCCACAGGGTCTATGAGAATGTATCACATCTTTGATGGACATTAAATATTACGTTTGTCATTAATATCCATATGGATCATGATATACAATGTACAATTTCAAGAAAAAAGATAATAAAAGTTCAGAAAGAAATCAATCTTTTTTTTTAAATTCCATTTAAGTGGAAGCAAGGAAGACTTACATGTACATGTTGTATAAGGAGATCACATGTTGCCAAAAAATTTCTATTGAATTAATTCAAACCATGACTAAAAAAATGTTACATGTACATTACATGACTATTTTTTTTATTATTGTTTTAAAGAAAGTAATTTTTAAAAACCTAAATACTGGGTATGAATGAATCACTAATACATGTACTTGATTTTTACCACATTAATATTTTGATGTTGTACATGTACAAATGTATGGTGTTAGATACATGTATTTACAAAAAGTAATACTACATGTAGTATAAGAATTTTTGATTTTATAAATACATGTATATTATTTTCAATTTTTAAATAAGAAAAATTCATTTATTTAGAAACATGAAAATGCAAGTATATACAACAAAAGGCTAAAATTATTTGCAATGATGACACATCCATATACAGGTACATGTACATGTATTTGACAATCTTGATGAAGATCTATACTGATTGATAAAACAATATAAAATATATTTTTGTTTAAATCATTCATTTTACACTGTACTCAATGTGAAATTTCTGTACTATGTGAAAGATTTTTTAATAAGTTAATAATGATCATATTTTTGTAATCTTATATACCAGGATAAAAGTAGAAAATTATGTCATTTATTTTTAAGATTTCTGAAAATGGAGCCCCAAAAAATAAAACGTGTTTCTTTTCTTTTAATCGAGTTAATTATCACATGAACAAATGTATGTTTATTTATGTCTGACAATTAAGAAAAAAGGTAGAAATTTATCTGATATTATTAAAATTTATTTAGATAAACAAAGCCTACATGTAAAAAATAAAACATGTTTTCTTACTTTGAAATCGAATTAATCTCAATTATTTGTTTATCTCAGTTTTGATTCTCCATCAAAAGTCAATATACAGTAAATATCCTGACCACATTCTTCCTATCAACAACAGTGAGGAGATGGGTCACTTTATCATAATGTACACACCGAGGGCCACAGAACCGATCACCTCCACTGACTACAACTTCATGTTTATCTCCATCCCTTGAAATTAGTAATAAATTATGTTTGTTATTATCACACACAAAAACATTCTGCTGTTCATCCATTGATATTCCAAGAGGACATGACATTGTATTGTGATCCATGAATGTAAAGATAACTCTGAGATCAGAATCCAGGACAGTAACTGTGTTGTTGTTGTTGTAAGGACAGGTATAACATATTCTGTTGCCATCTGTGTCTATATACGAATCATCACTAACAGTCTGGTCATCATGGAGTTTGTCTATTTTTTCTGTATCTATATTAATTTTTCGGAGTCCTACCTCAGGTACACAGAAGTATAAATGTCCATCACTATGTGTAATTCCTCTGACTTCACTCTTTATCTGAAGTGTTTTGATGGTTTTACTCCTGTCTACATCTATGATGGAGATTGTTTTATGGTCAGGATTAGAAACAGCAACATGGTTCTCATTGATGACTGTTACATCCCGTACTGCTTCTAGTCCTCCATTAAATCCGACTGATGATTTGTGTTGACCATTACTGTGTTGTATGTTTACTACACCAGTGTAATAATCAGTCAACACCAGGAGTCCATTAGGCAGCGTACAACAACCAGTCCACACACCTTGATCTACTGTAAACTGTTGTTTAAATGTCAGTTGTCTGGGGAATCTTGTCTTCACCTCTGCCTGACCTTTGTTTGGTTTGTTTATGTCTATGGAGGTTCTATTTTTTTCTTTTGATACTTTAATGTCACACAGAGTTTTATTCCAAAAATTGTGTCGTCTGCTGTGATGTTTTCATTCATTTCTATGCCTGTATTATCCATGGCTCCTTTTTCAGATAATTTGTGTAAGATTTCTTCTGATTCTGGAACTTTTTTCTCCATTTGTTTTGTTGCGATGAATGTTTGGAAATTTGATGCGTGGTTCTTAATGAGTTCCTCCTGTTCCAATAATTCACCAAGTTTTCTTTTATTTGATTCCAGGATTTTTGTTGTGGCTTTGATTTCATTTACATGTTCATTTACAACTGACTCCAACTCTGATAGTGTTTTGTTTTCTACTTTCGTTATTTGATCAATAAGACTGTTTTTACATTTGTTGATAATTCTTCCTTCTTTGTTTTCAATATTTTCACATTTTCTTCTCTTTCAGTGATCGCTGTCAAAAAAGTTTGATGAGTCGTTTTTAATGATATCCAAACATCTTCGAAAATGGCTGAAGATTTTACATTGCGGATCACATCGTCTATAGGTACAGCGTCAGCACATTTTTTATGAGATTGCAATAAACACTTATAACAGACAATACAATCGTGAGACCTACAGTAAAATTGATATTTTTGCTTGTGTTCTTGACAGTCAAGTTGAACTTTGTGGATAAAAGATGGTAATTATAGGTAATCTTCATCAGGTATGGTGCTGTGGTCCCTTGTTGCTTTTCCTACTCTGTGGTGTTCACTACATGTTGAACAGAGGGATTCCTCACATTGTGGACACCATACTTCAGGAGTGCTGGTCTTTTCTAGTAACTGACAGAAGCTGCAGCTTTCAGAAGCCATTTTCTGTAACATAAATAAAGAGAGAACTATAAGATTTAAATTTTGGTTCTTATTTTCTAAAATTAGTTACATATATACATGTAGCTTAGTAAAATCCCTTTAGGGATTTGGCACTTGAGATATTTTTTGTTTTGACGGTGGTGGTCAAAGCAAAAAAAATATATCTCCAGCTACAAATCCGTAAAGGGATTAATCTTGTTACCAAATGTGTTCTTTTTTTTTATCGACTTTTGAATGAGTTTACACCTTTCACGAGCATAGTGTATGGGGAGGGGTTACATTATCATATCTAGTTTAACCCCATACTGGTGATCGAAATACTAAGCTTCTAGACCTGACTTTGGTTATGGCATGTATATCAAGCCCGGGACACAGGTTAAAATCAGTTACATACAGCTGAGCTGTGAAACGTAGCTTGAACTATTATTTTGTGATTTGGCACTGGCGATATTTTTTCGGTTTTGAAGGTGGTGGATTCAGCTTGTTACAATATTTTTTTAATCTAATTTAGATTGAGTTTATATTAACTTCCTCTTTCAACTACCCCGGAATTCGACTTTTTATGAGCAATTCTGCGGGTGTTTCCAAAGAAGCAGAGGACGCTTAACCTTCCGGTGCACCTGGTCAAATTTGACAATCAACAGAGTTATTGAGGGACAAATGTTTGTATGACTTACAGACATGCAGCACGGTCAGGGATTTAAATTAGCGGTGGTCCTGGACTTATCAGACAGACGCAGAGTTTCTGTTTCAATGATGACGTATGTTTGCGGTCTCAGTATTTGGCAACAAGATTGATTGATTGGTTGTTGTTGTTTATTGCCGTTTCGGCGACCAGGGCCATATCACGGCAAGAACATTTAATGCAAGGAAAACATTAAAAGGAAGATCAAAGTATCTTCATAAAATAATGAAATTAAAACAAACAGCTATTTACATATAAAAAGGTACATAAAAGGTGAACCTAAGACATAAAATACATATAGAAACATAACTTCGATAAAACATTTAAAATATTGAAAAATCAAGGAAGGTATCCAATTTACATTTTATTAAATAAACCGATATCCCGCAAGAAATCGATAATGTTTTTAAATGAAACGGTCTTGAACAAATCAAACATATTGGCGCAGTCAAAACAATTTTGCCTGATGTTGGCAAAATCCACACAATCTAGAAGAACATGTTTGATAGAGAAAGGGCAATCACATGGGATACACTCAGGTGGAGGATCAGCAACAAGCAAATGGCCATGTGTGTCTAGAATGTCCAATGCGGCATCTAGTCATGACCACTTGCTCTTTGCGATTGCCCGACCCGGATTGAGGAACGCCTAGATCGGGTTTTATGGAATTGAGTTTGTTGTGTTCAAGACCGTCCCATCGGTCCTGCCACATCTTTAAAATATATTTCCTTATTAAAGGTTTAAAATCGGTGTATGGCAAACTAACGTCCTTTATTATTTCATTTAATGCCTTCTTGGCAACCCTGTCTACAACTGAATTCCCCTGAATACCAACATGACTGGGTACCCAGAGAAAAACAATCTCTATATCGAAGTCGATGAATAAAATATTAAATTTGTAAGATAAGAGTGTTTTTCAGTTTGTGATTTTTAATTGCCAAAAGACAGCTCAAAGAGTCAGAACAAATAATAAACTGTGACAGATTAGATTGAGTAATCAATTTAAGTGCTAACAATATGGCTCGAGCTTCAGCTGTGAATATGGAAGCGCTTGATGGCAACCGTTCAGTTACAGTTCTGTCACCATGGACAGCAGCACATGCAACGCTATCGCCATCTTTTGAGCCATCTGTATACACCGTCAAAAAATCCGGATAATTTGCTTTAATTTCAGAAAATTTTTGTTGTAAAAATAAAGGATTGGTATCGGACTTTTTATACTCACGCAGATCAAAAATGAAAGAAGGGTGTGGAAGCTCCCATGGAGGGCATTTCGAAGTAACAACAGGTGTCACTGCATTGGTCTCCAGATGAATTGCTTCCAAATGAGGTTTTATTCGAATTCCAAAAGGAGGGGTTTTGCTTTCATGTTTTCGATAAATGTCGACATAAATAGGATTAATGACACAGTCGTAGGCAGGGCTATCTGGGTAGGCCTTAAGTTTACTTACATATTGAAGACCTAATTTCAAACGTCTGTCTCCAAGGGAGGGTTCATTTGCCTCGGCATAAAGGCTCTCAATAGGAGAGGTTCTGAAGGCACCAAGGCAAAGTCGCAACCCCTGGTGGTGAACAGCGTCTAAAATTTTAAGGTAAGATTTTTTGGCGGAACCATAGACAATAGATCCATAATCAAGTTTAGACCTAACCAAAGATCTATATAAATTTAATAAAATTGAGGTATCAGCACCCCAATCGGTACTGGACACCATTTTTAAAATATCTAGTGCCTTAAGACATCTAGATTTAAGTAATTTGATATGGGGAAGAAAAGAAAGTTTACTATCAAAAAGTAATCCAAGGAATTTTGTTTCTTCTACTATTTTGATTTTATTACCATAAAAATTCATAAAAATTTATCGACCCCATTGTCCTTGTGTCCCATCCCTTTTTCATTCCATCATCATTTCATGTTCATTTTATCATCCATTTCATGTTCATTGTCTGAATATAGCTGAAATACTGTTGCTCGGACGTTAAACCCCAACAAACAAACAAACAAAACTTAGGCAAGGAAATTTATGTTTTCATTTAAACAGGGACGTACAATTGTTTATTTATGTGTTTGATTTAAATCCCCCCCCCAAAAAAAAAAGAATAGAAAATATTGTTTTTGAAAACCAGGAAAAGAATACTTTTTTCAGATAAAAGTGTAAAGATAAAAGGTTGTTTGAAATATTTTCAAAATGATAACAGCATCCGGAAGATTTTTCCATTAAAGAAAAATAATAATAAAAAAAAGAAGGAGATAAATAAATGAAGTTAAAAGAAAACTGACTTCAAAATATGTTATCAAGATTCATTGAATAAATTTCCATAATGCATTTCTTGGGAATTGTGTCATTTTTTGGTCTGGTGTTATTGTTTTTTGCAATATTAATCGTTCTATTTGGCTATTTCGGCCATGATTGGTGGAATTATATCACAGAGGCTTGCTTCCACTATCAAATATGCAGCCCGCCTCTATATATTAAGAAGTATTTGGTGGTGATACCTGTGTTTATTTATTATGTTGTTTGCAGGGCAGTAATAAGTAATAATTATGTTTGATTTTATTCAGGGGGTGAGTGGAAACGATTTACCCCGAAATCTGGGACCCCCGTTTTCTTGTTATATACTATTCGGACCAAAACATGACACAATGCCCAAGAAATGCATTATGGATAGTATTATAATACTTTATCGTTTATTTTAATGTACGTGTCTCTGGACTAGGTGCCCAGAAACTAAGCGCTTTCACATGACACATAGGTGTCTATGAAATAACTTGTAGCACCTGAGCTATTAACCTTATTATCTGAGAAATGTAGATAGTTGAGTGTAACACGTTTGGGAATGGTCAACTATAGTAGTTTGTAGTTTAATTATGGACTATATCGGAGTGTTCCATGTAACCCGATATCGAACCTGAATGTTACGCAAACTGACACGCTACTATGATGCATTATAATGCACGTGTGTGTGTGTGTGTGTGTGTGTTTGTGTGTGTGTGTTTAAATGTCCTTCATAATCAGAATGGTAAATTTAAGAAAAATAAAACGATGAGTTTAATATTAACCATTTATAACAATAAGCTTATGTTAAGATACGGTTGAATTCGATTCCCGTACTTTTCTTTTGTTCCATATTTTTGCAATACAACGAATATTTGAGGCGCAAAAACGATCGATAGAAATTGATTCAGTACATGAGTACATTGATTCTACACCATGAATCACATCTACCATTGGCAGTGTCTGAATTCTATGTGGATTGGTACTTGAATATACATGTATTAATACTTGTTATATATATGGATTTAACGTGAGCACACCTCAGACCTCATGTTTTTATATTTAAAAAAAACTAGTCTTAGTCTTAAAGTTTGACCCTTGACATATTTATCAACAGTTAAGAAATAATAAAGTACGGACAATTTAAGAAGATGGTACAATGAACTGAAGTAAAAGCTAAATGGAAAAGTAAATCTTACTCTTTACTAATCTGTATTCCCAATTAGCACAAAGTTAACTTCTTTGAACGTTAGCGAGGAAAACGCCCTGTTGGTATACTATAGTACGGAATGTTATCTTTTTACTTCCTGGTATAACCACAGATTACACATGATTAGTTATGGAAGCTCATATGGTACACAAGATTCCTAGTTGTTTTTTTTTTTTTTAAATAAGTCAGAATGATTGGTTAAAACTCGTCTTGTGACATTTCAAAAGTATGAATTTTTTTTTTTTATAAACCAACATGTCGACTTTTATCATCAATTATTTCTCTGTTTTTTTCCCTAGTTCAAATGATCGAAGAGTGTGCATTATACATGTATCATGTCGGCTTGTTTTTGTCAACTTTGAAAACCACATGTCCACATCTTTTATTTCAATAACTGCACATGTAAGAATGTTTAAGTTTACAAATAACTAATCCGTCTTTCGCGCACCATTTTAATTCGCAAAATGCCGACAAAACTGACGTATTATTTCTGCAGCAGAAAAACCGCGCCAAAAGGGTCATACTTAAATACGCCTGCATACGCCTGTCAGGTTAAAATGCATTTATTTTCATCTCTCTTACATTAGTAATTATAGTTATCTCATACACAATTACGCACGCGCAATCACGAATGTCGAACGCCTGCCAGATCGTCATTTTTACATCGGCTAGTTCTACTTCCCATCAACAAATAATTTAATGAAAGTATAATTTATTTGAACAAAATACATCTTACTAAGCTAATATAATATTATTTTCACGGAAAACACAATATTAATGCTACAGGCGTATGCTTTACTCCTATAGACGTATGTTAACCTGGCAGGCGTATTCAGGTGTATTTAAGTAGGACCGGAAATATCTGCCAATCAAAATCGAGCTGTGTAAAGGACTTCGTCGACATTAAAAATGATATTTTATAAAATAACACTTCACTTGAGAAATAATTTCTTAAAATCACGTTTTTTAATTAAATCATTCAAAGAAATACACTTTTCAAACTATTTTAATTCAGTTTCATTTTAAATTTACGCTTTTCGTCGTACATCGAAAATGCCCATATGTAAATACGATCAAATGCGGAATGCTTGAAATAGAATTGATTGTTTGTTTGTTGGGGTTTAACGTCCGAGCAGCAATATTTCAGCTATATTCAGACAATGAACATGAAATGGATGATAAAATGAACATGAAATGAAAAAAAGAAAGGATGGGTCACAAGGATAATAGGGTCGACAAATTTTGATTACCACTGGAAAAAGGGGGAGATGGGTAAGGTCGGGCAATTTAGCCTCCTGTGGTGGAGCGCAAAGGTTCCTACTCCTATCGAATACCACAGCAGGGTTCTTAAACGTGCGAGGAACGTGGCTTCTTTCCCAACACGGTGCACCACTATGGTTTGCGGTCAGGTTTTCCGTATTATAGCCTGACAACCCCAGCATGTAACACGCCAGGGGTACCCCATTCCACCACCTGGGGCACACATCCCAGTTGCTCTGTGGGCAGAGCGCCTAGCCCCCGGCTAGGTTTCTGAGCACTATTTAGTCGCCTTATACGACAAGCTTAGCGCTGCTGCAGGCCTATTCTTTTAACACCCGGACCTGCACGGGGTGAAATAGAATTGAAAAGAGAAAACAATGATATCTTGGCCGGTATCTGTCGAAGAAGAAGTGGAGTTATATACAAAGAAGAGAAATATACAACTACAATATTACCATGATGCTTGAAGCGTAGTTTTGACGGAGGTGTCAACAAATTTAAACCACACACGGTTGCTGTACACAGGTTAATTTATAGCACGCCCGAACTTCGTCAAGTTCATGAAGTTTTTCACAAAATCTAATTCAAATTCTAATAATTGATTAATATGGGGTAGGCATTGCCTAAATCAGCACCATGAGATTTACCATACATTTATCGCCACGGTCTGTGCGATATTTGTAAAAATGATAAAAAGACATTACAAAAAGGGAGGGTCGACCCGGATGAAAAATTTTGCTTGGCAACTTTTTTTGCTTTATATTTAAGCAGCAAGCAAAATCAATACTTCTATTTGAAAAGCCGTCTCGTTAATTAATGTTTTTTTTTCAATCAATGAAAAACTTGAAAAATAAAAAAATCAACAAAAATTCCAGCCCCCCCCCCCCCCCACCTATTATAGAAATTTTAGACAATGTTATGTGCCTGTAGTATTTATAATTTTCTTTATTTTACAAAATAAGGAATTAATAAGTATTTCTCTTTACCTCCTGAAAAATGTTAGAAAAAATCCCAGGTTGCATAAATTTATAAATTACATACTACAAATGTACCTACATGTGTTTGTACATATAATATAATGAAATTTATTCCTCAAGCATTCTACATGCAACTTCATTCATGAAACTGCATGTACATGCATAATACATGAGGAATGAATTTATGTACAGTACTATGTATGAAATTGCATTTAGAATGCCTGAGGAATGAATTTATGTGCATTAGAGAGTAAAAAAAAATGCATGTTCAATGCATGAGGTATGAATTTATGTGCAGTACTAAGTATGAAATTGCATGTAGAATGCCTGAGGAATGAATTTATGTGCAGTACTAAGTATGAAATTGCATGTAGAATGCCTGAGAAATGAATTAAGGTGCAGTCGAGAGTAAAAAATTGCATGTATAATGCATAAGGAATGAATTTATGTGCAGTACTAATGTAGAATGTCTGAGGAATGAATTTATGTGCAGTAGAGAGTATTATATTGCATGTATAATGCATGAGGAATGAATTTCTGTGCAGTACAGGCTATGAAATGGCATGTAGAATGTAGGAATGAATTAATGTGCATTAGAGAGTATTGAAATTGCATCTTCAATGCTTGAGGAATGAATTTATGTTCAGTACTAAGTATGAAATTGGATGTCCAATGCTTGAGGAATAAATTTCTCTGCAGTACAGGGTATGAAATGGCATGTAGAATGCATAAGGAATGAATTTATGTGCTGTACGAAGTATGATATTGCAGGTAGAATGCATCAGGAATGAATTTATGTGCAGTACCAAGGATGAAATTGCATGTGGAATGCCTGAGGAATGAATTTATGTGCAGTACAGGGTATGAAATGGCATGTTGAATGCTTGAGGAATGAATTAATGTGCAGTAGAGAGTATAAAGGTGCATGTAAATTGCATTATGTGATAAATTATAAGCAGTTATGAGAATTTAATTGCTCATAGAATGCATGAGGAATGAATTTTTGTGCAGTACTTAGTATGAGAATACCTGAGGAATGAATTTATTTGCAGTACTAAGGATGAAATTGCATGTTGAATGCCTGAGGAATGAATTTCTGTGCAGTGTTAAGTATGAAATTACATGTAGGATGCATTAGGAATGAATTTATGTGCACTAGACAGTAAAACATTGCATGTACAATGCATGATGAATGAATTTATATTGAGTAGAGAGTAAAAAATTGCATGTACAATGCATGACGAATGAATTTATGTGTAGTGCTAAGTATGAAATTGCATGTAGAATGCCTGAGGAATGAATTTATGTGCAGTACTAAGGATGAAATTGCATGTAGAATGCATGAGAAATGAATTTATGTGCAGTAGAGAGTATTATATTGCATGTATAATGCATGAGTAATGAATTTCTGTGCAGTGCAGGGTATGAAATGGCAAGTAGAATGCCTAATGAATGAATTTATGTGCAGTACTAAGTGTGATATTGCATGTTGAATACCTGAGGAATGAATTTCAGTGCAGTGTTAAGTATGAAATTACATGTAGAATGCATGAGGAATGAATTTATGTGCAGTAGAGTAAAAAATTGCATGTACAATGCATGACGAATGAATTTATGTGCAGTACTAAGTATGAAATTGCATGTAGAATGCCTGAGGAATGAATTTATGTTCAGTACTAGGTATGAAATTGCATGTACAATGCATTAGTAATGAATGTATGTGCAGTACTAAGTATGAAATTGTTTGTGGAATGCCTGAGGGATGAATTAAGATGAATTAATGTGCATTAGAGAGTAAAAAATTGCATGTATAATGCATGAGAAATGAATTTCTGTGCAGTACAGGGTATGAAATGGCAGGTAGAATGCATGAGGAATGAATTAATGTGCAGTACTAAGTATGAAATTGGGTGTGGAATGCCTGAGGGATGAATTAATGTGCAGTAAAGAGTGAAATATTGCATGTACAATGCATTAGTTATGAATTTATGTGCAGTATTAAGTATGAAATTGCATGTAGAATGCCTGAGGAATTAATTTTTGTGCTGTACTAAGTATGAAATGGTGTGTAGAATGCCTAAGGGATGAATTAATGTGCATTAGATTGATTGATTGATTGTTGTTGTTTATTGCCATATCACGGCAAGAACATTTAATGCAAGGAAAATATTAAAAGCAAGATCAAAGTCTCTTCATAAAATAATGAAATTAAAACAAACAGCTATTTACATATAAAAAGGTACATAAAAGGTGAACCTAAGACATAAAATACATATAGAAACATAACTTCGATAAAACATTTAAAATATTGAAAAATCAAGGAAGGTATCCAATTTATGTTAGAGAGTAAAAAATTGCATGTATGATGCATGAAGAATGAATGTCTGGTCAGTACAGGGTATGAAATGGCATGTAGAAAGCTTGAGGAATGAATTAATGTGCACTAGAAAGTATAAAGGTGTATGTAAATTGCATTAAGTGATAAATTATAAGCAGTTATGAGATTTTTATTGCTCATAGAATGCATGAGGAATAAATTTCTGTGCAGTACAGGGTATGAAATGGCATGTAGAATCCATGAAGAATAAATAAATTTTCAGTACAAATTATGATATTGCATGTAGAATTCTCGAGGAATGAATTTTTCAATTGTTTTGAAACTGGCAAGTATAATACTATTTTACTCAAGTTGGTAGTTCAGACAGACAGAAAAAAATTAGGAAGTGTTTTTAATGTTGGGTATATGTTATATCTTGGCAACTATTACAGACTAACAGAAAAAATAGATCTGTATGTATTTGTAACATTTTCTGCAAAACCTTACAAATATGAACACATGTAAAAATGTGATCCTCATTTGATAAGTACATAATAATGAAAGTGATTTATTTTATTTCTTTTACATTTTAGGTTGCACCATAGGTTTTGTTGGGTTCCAGCTCATACCACCAATCATTTATCATGAGTAAAAATAATGGCTAGTTTATACTCTGGAGAGCTGTTTTGGCCCATATAATAACATGATATCAAGAGTATTTTATGTGTGAATATACATTTACATGAATAACAAATGAAGTATACCCGAAGCTCCTGTTGATGAACACTAAGAAAGAAATATCTGTGCTTATAATAAGATAAAATGTGAAGAGAAATTGAGTGAAAGAGCCAATTGTAATGGAGATCTTGGTACTTAACATGTATACATGTACATAGACAATTTCACATCATGTATACAACATCTTTGTACATGTACATGTAGATACATGCATTGACAGAAATAAACAGACGTGGTGAAATATGGTGAAAATAAAGATTATTTGCTTGAATTCTTAAAATCAATTGCAGTATCCTCAAAGGGACATGGATTCAAAAATCAAATTATTTTGAATATTACAGACATTACAGGTCAACTAAGTACTGTAACATATGTATATGAATGGTTTTCAAACGTAGTATCCCAAGGAAACATAATTACTATTTTTTAAGTGAGCCTTACACCATTCCCTTGTTTCAAGGTTTTCTCCTTAGCAAACAATTTGAATATTGAAATATTTCTTGTAGATTGTGAGAATTTATAATTCTAAGTAAAAAAAATCCTTTTTTTATCTGAACTTTTTACAAATTTTCCAAAAAAACTCCATACCCCCAATTGTTTAACTCGCTCCGCTCGGCATTAATGTAATTTTACCCGAGTCCTGAAATATTCGCTCTGCTTTCGTAAAAATGTAAACAATTCGCTAAAGTGGTCGAGAGCACATATTTCAGATTTTTTTTATGAAATTGTTTACATTTTTTTACAAGAGCAGAGCGAATATTTCAGGGTTTGGGAAAAATGACATTAATGCCGAGCGGAGCGACTTAAACAATTTTTTTTTTTTTGGGGGGGGGGGGCGTGGGGGGTAAACTGGTGGACAATCAAGTTCTCGTACTAAAATATACATTTTTCAATTTACATTGTACTACTGCGTCAAAAGACAGAACCACTAATCTTGGGTCTCGCAAGGCAACTAAAATTAAAATGTGAAATCGGCTTTACTTTACAATTTACATTATGTTCTTTTCTTCAATAGTTCTTTTTATTTTCATTGTATCATTAAAGAAATTGCTGGTGATAGTAAGATACATTACTTATGTTTGTTTGTTTGTTTGTTGGTTCATTGATTGATTGATTGTTGGGGTTTAACGTCCGAGCAGCAATATTTCAGATATATTCAGACAATGAACATGAAATGAAAAAAAAAGGATGGGTCACAAGAATAATAGGGTCGACAAATTTTGATTGCCACTGGAAAAAGGGGGGATGGGTAAGGTCGGGCAATTTAGCCTCCTGTGGTGGAGCGCAAAGGTTCCTACTCCCATCGAATACCACAGCAGGGTTCTTTAACGTGCGAGGAACGTGGCTTCTTTCCCAACACGGTGCACCACTATGGTTTGCGGTCAGGTTTTCCGTATTATAGCCTGACAACCCCAGCATGCAACACGCCAGGGGTACCCCATTCCACCACCTCGGGCACACATCCCAGTTGCTCTGTGGGCAGAGCGCCTAGCCCCCGGCTAGGTTTCTGAGCACTATTTAGTCACCTTATACGACAAGCTTAGCGCTGCTGCAGGCCTATTCTTTTAACACCCGGGCCTGCACGGGGCTACATTACTTACGAGTTGTTTTTTAGTTCCGCTAGTTCTCCTATCAATAATCCTTTACCTAAACATTGGACATTTATCTGATTATAAGGTACATGTACTTGCATCGAAACACAGACTTCAATAGTTGTAAACATTCTAGAGGGTGACGTGACGCGAAATAAATCGACTGAAAGATATTTGACCAGATATACACACGCTGGGTGTTATCTGATTTTACCCCTAGTTGTACGAGATAAGCCTTGGCTATAAAACGCTTGTAACTTAATTTTATGGTGATGATCATTAATTTTAAAAGAAAATAGAGTGGGGGTGTGGGCTAAAGCCTCCTTGGCTCCCCGGTAAATCCGCCACAGCAAAACACTTTAAAAATACCATAACGGAGAAAAACAGGCTAGCGTAATTATCGAAAATGCTAAAATTATATAAAAACGGGTCAGACAAGAGTTCTAAGGTTTTAAGGGTTCAATAAATAAAAAATCCGAATTTTTTCCCCAAAAAGTTAAAAAATAAATAAAGAACTCTATCCGGTCCTCAAGTGCCTGTGGAATGGTGCTTTGAACAGTATTGAAAAACGGAAAAGTAGACTCGACTTTGTAATATTGAAAATTATTTTATTTCATAATCAGCTCATTAAAATTATATTGTTTTGATTTTATATTTTAATAAAATGAGAACAAATTGTTTTAAAATTAAAATTGATTAGTTAACCAGTAGTCAGGTGTGGATGAAGGATTTTAGATTCTGGGAAGGCACAGTTAATATTTCGTCGAGCGGAGCGAGTCGAAACATTTTTTGAGGCTAAATTTGTGTTTTTGTTTGTTTGTTTGTTGGGGTTTAACGTCCGAGCAGCAATATTTCAGCTATATTCAGACAATGAACATGAAATGGATGATAAAATGAACATGAAATGAAAAAAAGAAAGGATGGGTCACAAGGATAATAGGGTTGACAAATTTTGATTACCACTGGAAAAAGGGGGAGATGGGTAAGGTCGGGCAATTTAGCCTCCTGTGGCGGAGCGCAAAGGTTCCTACTCCTATCGAATACCACAGCAGGGTTCTTTAACGTGCGAGGAACGTGGCTTCTTTCCCAACACGGTGCACCACTATGGTTTGCGGTCAGGTTTTCCGTATTATAGCCTGACAACCCCAGCATGTAATACACCAGGGGTACCCCATTCCACCACCTGGGGCACACATCCCAGTTGCTCTGTGGGCAGAGCGCCTAGCCCCCGGCTAGGTTTCTGAGCACTATTTAGTCGCCTTATACGACAAGCTTAGCGCTGCTGCAGGCCTATTCTTTTAACACCCGGACCTGCACGGGGCGCTAAATTTGTGAAATATTCTTCTAGAGTGGGTGCAATGTAGATATCTTTTGTGGTAAAATTAGCGAGAAAGTAAAGTTTCAACCTAACACCGCCTAAATCTACCCCTAACAACTTATTCTTTGCAAATTTTAGGGGACAGGCCCGTGACGCCCTCGCCAGAATCCGCCCCTGGTTGTGCTACGTCCATATATTTTTCTCGCCAGTTAACGTCATGTCGTCATCAGTACAATGTGGAATGTTTATTCCATTCTCTTCCATAGGCCGATTTTGATATTACATTACTATTGTCATTCTCTTGAACGTTTGGATTTACGTCATCATTACGCTATGAAATAATTAAATGATACCCAAAAGTCCAAGAGGAAGAGCTGAATAGACTCACTAGAAGTATTGTGGGATCGATCGCGTCAATTTAAATGTTTTTAAAAATTGCTGTGACTAATTTACCTTAACTTTTTAACATATAGAGAAAAGCAAATGAAGTGCAAAATCTTGATGAAAGTTGTAAAAAAACTACTTTGGATCAAAATTTAAATATGTTAACGATCTCAGATAAATTAGTCACAGCACCTTTTGGATAGTATAAAGTAACTTAAAGATGTCTGTTAAATTTCATAATGGGATGTGGTCGGCTTCCTCCTGGACTAAAGATGTTTCTGATATTTTATCAGGGATGAAAGTTTTCCGCGGATCCGCGGATTTCCACTTTCGTTTTTTTGGGAAATTTTCGTCATTTTTGAGATCAATGTAAATTTGTTAAGAAAAGTTTAGAGGGGGGTGAGGTCTGATTTTGACCATTTGTTCCTAGTTAGTCCATTCATAATCCTTGGTTGTCTTTTTGATTAAATAAAAATCTTCCAGTAAAATCGACCCGTTTTCTGGATGATTCTTGGCATATTTCATTCGAACATTCCTTATGGCTTTTGTAAACTTTGTTAACTGGTTCTGTAGCGGTACCCTTATCACAGTCTGGTAACAACTGAATTGTGAACCAGTCCGGACTGGTTTAAAATCGGAAGTTGTTATCTCGGTGGCGAAAGCGTTATTCGTAAAAAGGAACCAATTGACATTGTATCTGGTGGGGTCAACGACTTTTCACAAAGGATTTGTTTGTTTGTTTGTTGGGGTTTAACGTCCGAGCAGCAATATTTCAGCTATATTCAGACAATGAACATGAAATGGATGATAAAATGAACATGCAATGAAAAAAAGGATGGGTCACAACGATAATAGGGTCGACAAATTTTGATTGCCACTGGAAAAAGGGGGGATTGGATAAGGTCGGGCACTTTAGCCCACTGTGGCGGAGCGCAAAGGTTCCTACTCCTATCGAATACCACAGCAGGGTTCTTTAACGTGCGAGGAACGTGGCTTCTTTCCCAACACGGTGCACCACTATGGTTTGCGGTCAGGTTTTCCGTATTATAGCCTGACAACCCCAGCATGTAACACGCCAGGGGTACCCCATTCCACCTGCTCTGTGGGCAGAGCCCCTAGCCCCCGGCTAGGTTTGTGAGCACTATTTAGTCGCCTTATACGAGAAGCTTAGCGCTGCTGCAGGTCTATTCTTTTAACACCCGGGCCTGCACGGGGCTTTCTCAAAGGAACGAACGTTGAAAAAATTGTTTGTTTGTTTGTTGGCGGAATCCTACTCCGTTTGTTTTTTTTTTTTTTGTTTGTTTGGGTTTAACGTCCGAGCAGCAATATTTCAGCTATATTCAGACGATAAACAAGAAATTGATGACAAAATGAACATGAAAAGATGATGAAATGAAAAAGGGATGGGACGCAAGGACAATGGGGTCGACAAATTTTGATTGCCACTGGAAATAGGGAGAGAAGGGAAGGCAATTTAGCCTCCAGTGGCGGAGCCCTATGGTTCCTACTGCGGGAGAATACCACAGTAGGGTTCTTTAACGTGCGAAGAACGTGGCATCTTTCCCAACACGGTGCACCACTATGGTTTGCGGCCAGGTTTTCCGTATTGTAACCTGACAACCCCAGCATGACCCCATTCAACCACCTGGGGCACACAACCCAGTTGCTCTGTGGGCAGAGCGCCCTAGCCCCCGGCTAAGGTTCTGAGCACTATTAAGTCGCCTTTTACGACAAGCTCAGCGCTGCTGCAGGCCTATTCTTTTGACACCCGGACCTGCACGGTTTGTTTGGTTGTTGGGGTTTAATGTCCGAGCAGCAATATTTCAGCTATATTCAGTCCATGAACATGAAATGGATGATTAAATGGACATAAAATGGAAAAAAAGGATAGAACACAAGGATAATAGGGTCGACAAATTTTGATTGCCACTGGAAAAAGGGGGGATGGGTAAGGTCGGGCAATTTAGCCTCCTGTGGCGGAGCACAAAGGTTCCTACTCCTATCGAATACCACAGCAGGGTTCTTTAACGTGCGAGGAACGTGGCATCTTTCCCAACACGGTGCACCACTATGGTTTGCGGTCAGGTTTTCCGTATTACAGCCTGACAACCCCAGCATGTAAGACACCAGGGGCACACATCCCAGTTGCTCTGTGGGCAGAGCGCCTAGGCCCCCGGCTAGGTTTCTGAGCACTATTTAGTCGCCTTATACGACAAGCTTAGCGCTGCTGCAGGCCTATTCTTTTAACACCCGGACCTGCACGGGGGTACATAGAGAAAAAGGACTAACTTCAAGTAAAGAAGATCGATTTTTGTCTTGTTTTTCCAAGTTTCTTAATTTCACAATTATAAAGTGTGTCAATATTAAATATTTTTTGTTTGTTAGTTGGGGTTTAACGTCCGAGCAGCAATATTTCAGCTATATTCAGACAATGAACATGAAATGGATGATAAAATGAACATGAAATGAAAAAAAAAGGATGGGTCACAAGGATAATAGGGTCGACAAATTTTGATTGCCACTGGAAAAAGGGGAAGGGGGATGGGTAAGGTCGGGCAATTTAGCCTCCTGTGGCGGAGCGAAAAGATTCCTACTCCTATCGAATACCACAGCAGGGTTCTTTAACGTGCGAGGAACGTGGCATCTTTCCCAACACGGTGCACCACTATGGTTTGCGGTCAGGTTTTCCGTATTATAGCCTGACAACCCCAGCATGTAACACGACAGGGGTACCCCATTCCACCACCTGGGGCACACATCCCAGTTGCTCTGTGGGCAGAGCGCCTAGCCCCCGGCTAGGTTTCTGAGCACTATTTAGTCGCCTTTTACGACAAGCTTAGCGCTGCTGCAGGCCTATTCTTTTAACACCCGGACCTGCACGGGGCCAATATTAAATAAATCAATAGTTTGCATTGAATCAAATAAATGCAAAAAAGGAGAGTTCGCCCATCTCATTAGTGATGTCATATTCACTAAATCACTAATTTGCATATCATCAAGTGCCATATTGGTTGACAAATTAACAATTGATAATTTCATGAATAGAATCTCAATTTTCAAAACATTATTATATTTTATTATTTTATATCCAATTTTGGTTCTGTAAAATATTTCATTTAGATAAAATAATTCATCTTTTGTATATGGGAATTTATAACACTTTTAGTCCAGTTACTGAATATTTATTTAAAATTTCATTGATAAAAAGAGCTTTATTGGCAGTGTAGGGAACTAAAAGAATTTTTCAATTTTCTTAAAAAATGAAAAAGTTGAAAAAGAAAAAAAACCTGATAATTTAAGGTTCATGTCCCATGCCACTCAATGATGTTTTGCCAACCAACACAAAATTGATTTTGTTTGTTTGTTTGTTGGGGTTTAACGTCCGAGCAGCAATATTTCAGCTATATTCAGACAATGAACATGAAATGGATGATAAAATGAACATGAAATGAAAAAAAAGGATGGGTCACAAGGATAATAGGGTCGACAAATTTTGATTGCCACTGGAAAAAGGGGGGATGGGTAAGGTCGGGCAATTTAGCCTCCTGTGGCGGAGCGCAAAGGTTTCTACTCCTATCGAATACCACAGCAGGGTTCTTTAACGTGCGAGGAACGTGGCATCTTTCCCAACACGGTGCACCACTATGGTTTGCGGTCAGGTTTTCCGTATTATAGCCTGACAACCCCAGCATGTAACACGACAGGGGTACCCCATTCCACCACCTGGGGCACACATCCCAGTTGCTCTGTGGGCAGAGCGCCTAGCCCCCGGCTAGGTTTCTGAGCACTATTTAGTCGCCTTATACAAGCTTAGCGCTGCTGCAGGCCTATTCTTTTAACACCCGGACCTGCACGGGGCCAACACAAAATTGACATTACCAAGAACTATCCTATACTGTAAACGTAAACCATGCTCAGGTCATCCTAAAAATGGTTAAAAAACCTGAAATCTCTGGATTTCCCGGGGCTTTGTTTCCTGGGCCCCCACCAGGGCTGCGCACTTGGACCCTGCTTCGGGCTCAAGGCAGCCGGCAAACCCCCGGTCAGATCTTCAGTTTTTTTTCAACAAAAGTCACTTTCATCTGTGTTTTAAGAAGAAAAATGTTTTGGTCACGTGATTCGTTTCTTTTTAAGGAATGTTAAAATGTTTCATAAAGAATCGATAGTGAGATATCGTAGAATATGTACATACGTAGTTTTTGTATGAAAAATGTCAAATAAAGGATTTATTGGGAGGTTGAAACATATTTGAAATTGTACAGGACTTTTGTTTAAAATTTCTGGAAAACACCGTAACACCGTTGTGTACATCCACGTGTTTCCCGAAGTTTTTATAAACATAACATTCACTTCTTTAAATAAGTAAAACAACTTAGAAAAGACTTGAAAACTATCAGAAAAGATGAATTTATTTTTACTGAAACGTAATCTTAACCTATATTTTCTTTTTATATGTTTGATTGAAGGAAATTATGAATTTTCTCTGTAAAGAAAGTCACTTTTTGTTACTTCCAGGACATGACTCTTTTTTTCCGTTAGTATCTTGGGAACCTAAATTGGTTGCTTGATTGATTGTTTTGTTTACTGCCGTTTCGGCGATCAGGGCCATATCACGGCAAGAACATTGAATGAAATGGAAATATGAAAAGCAAGATCAAAGTCTCTTCATAAAATAATGAAATTAAAACAAAGCTATTTACATATAAAAAGGTACCTACAAGGTGAACCTAAGACATAAAATACAATAAAATGATGATGAAATGAAAAATGGGATGGGACACAAGGATAATGGGGTAGAAAAATTTTGATTGCCACTGGAAATAAGCGGAGGTGGGTAGGGTCGGGCAATTTAGCCTCCTGTGGTGGAGCCCTTTGGTTCCTACTCCTACCGAATACCACAGTAGGGTTCTTTAACGTGCGAGGAACGTGGCATCTTTCCCAACACGGTGTACCACTATGGTTTGCGGCTCAAAGAGTCAGAACAAATAATAAACTGTGACAGATTAGATTGAGTAATCAATATAAGTGCTAACAATATGGCTCGAGCTTCAGCTGTGAATATGGAAGCGCTTGATGGCAACCGTTCAGTTACAGTTCTGTCACCATGGACAGCAGCACATGCAACGCTATCGCCATCTTTTGAGCCATCTGTATACACCGTTTCAATATTATAGCCTGACAACCCCAGCATGTAACACGCCAGGGGTACCCCATTCCACCACCTGGGGCACATATCCCAGTTGCTAGGTTTCTGAGCTCTATTTAGTCGCCTCATACGACAAGCTTAGCGCTGCTGCAGGCCTAATATCTTTTAACACCCGGACCTGCACGGGGCTTAATTTTAATTAACTTAGATTATAATTTAAAATTAGGAAAAATAAAGTCAATGTTCATACATAGTTCTTTCTATATTACTTGTTTTTCACAAGTATAGCTTGTTGTATAATTTAGTATGCTACAAAACATTATGTGTATAATTTCAATTATTATTTTTTTGGAAATTTTGAGACAGGAACATGCATCAAATTTCCAAACATTCGTTGTAACAAAACAACTGGATAGAGAAGTTCAAGAATGAGAAGAATCTGTTGAAATTACATATCATGTAATAAAGCAGATTAAAAAGACAGAATCGAAAAAGGACATCCAGAGACATTAAGGCAGTAGACCTAGGGTAAAGGACACCTCAATATTACGTAAGTATTAAAGAACCTTGGGTTGATTTTATTTTGTTTCAAATGAAAGCTTCATAGGCTTTTGTGAAATTGAAGATGATAGAAACATGTCATTGATTTCAAGAGTTATGTCCCTTACCCTAGGTCTTCCTCCTTAAAATACTGTTACATGTATAACATGTTCTCTCGTATAGTTTGACTCCATAATTACTAACTAATTTGTCTGCAGACCATAAAAATCTATATTTCTCCTTGTATACACTATATACATATTAAAACTACACTCAAGAAGGTCAACTAGACCAAGGTCATGAGAATATTACGACACCCATGTAGTCTTTTCATGAACTGATTTCTTTAAGTAAAACATACATGTAATTGTATTTAACCTCCACAACAGTGGATGGTAATAGGTCAAAACAATTATGGCCCAACACTCCTATGAATGCAAAGAAGGAAAATTTGAATTCAAATTTAAAATTTCTTTTAGATCAATGGACAGATAATTATATCATGTATATCAAGTCATAAGTTCATGGTATCATGGCAATGCCCAATTGTTATAGACTGAATTGCAGACTAACGTTACAAGCAAAGAATCATAATGTGCAATATATATTCAGTGGCATAGTTTTCTTATTCAGCCTGCATTTGTGCAACTATTTACTTCTGTTTAAGCCAACTCTTTTACATGCCAACCCATTGTCCCATCCCATTAAGGTCTGCAGTCTGGTTCTCCGAATTGTAGCCTGACAAACTCAGCGTGTAACACGCCAGGGGTACCCCATTCCACCACGAGGGGCACACATCCCAGTTGCTCTGTGGGCAGAGCGCCCTAGCCCCCGGCTAGGGTTCTGAGCACAATTGAGTCGCCTTTTACGACAAGCTTAGCGCTGCTATAGGCCTATTTTTTTCACACCCGGACCTGCACGGGGCTATTATTTTTGTAATACTTATCTTTTGCCCTAAGGCCCTTGGGTATATCTCGATCCAAACAATCAGTTATCTTTCATTCAATCCACTTCAAAGTATATGATGATGTAAAAAACATGCAATAATATTTTTATCAACAAAACAACTTATAATCCAATTGAAAAAAAAAACGATAGATTTCTCTAATTTTCTGAAAAAGTGAACAATTCAATGCATTAACACAAAAAGCTCAGAAAATGTAAAGAACAAAACTGTGCCGTCATTGATTTAACCTTATATCATTTATCCGTATGATTCAAATCTTAGGTTAGCATCATTAATATCTAAGAAATACTTCAGTTTTCAAAATCAGATCCATCAGACACATTTGGTTCAGGAAGTTAATCCGCAGACTTCTCATGGGGTAAGGACCGATAAAATTGATGGTGCAATTTTGGTATCAAGTTTTTATCGCATAGATTTACTAGATCTTTGTACTTAGCCTCTGACATCGGCAGTTTCTTTTTATAGAGATTTTTTAATCTATATCCCTGAATAGTTACCGCCTTTCTTCTGCCTCGAACAATAGGTAGACATCTGTAGGGCTCTTAGAACTCGTATTTGTTTGTTTGTTGGGGTTTAACGTCCGAGCAGCAATATTTCAGCAATATTCAGACGATGAACATGAAAGGATGATGAAATGAAAAAGGAATGGGACACAAGGACATTGGGGTCGAATATTGATTGCCACTGGAAAAAGGGAGAGGTGGGTAGGGTCGGGCAATTTAGCCTCCTGTGGCGGAGCCCAATGGTATCTACTCCGGGAGAATACAACAGTAGGGTTCTTTAACGTGCGGGGAACGTGGCATCTATCCCAACACGGTGCACCACTATGGTTTGCGGTCAGGTTTTCCTTATTAAAGCCTGATAACCCCAGCATGTAACACGCCAGGGGTACCCTATTCCACCACTTGGGGCACACATCCCAGTTCCTCTCTGTGGGCAGAGTGCCTAGCCCCCGGCTAGGTTTCTGAGCACTATTTAGTCGCCTTATACGACAAGCTTAGCGCTGCTGCAGGCCTATTCTTTTAACACCCGGACCTGCACGGGGCGCAAAGGTTCCTACTTCTATCGAATACCACATCAGGATTCCTAAGTTATAATAATAATAATGACATTAAAACTAACAGCTATTTCCTTAGAGAAAGGACCACACATCCCAGTTGCTCTGTGAGCACTATTAAGTCGCCTATTACGACAAGCTTAGCGCTGCAGCAGACCTATTCATTTAACTCCCGGACCTGCACGGGGACTCGAAAGGAATTTGCCATTTTTAGCTACGTGACTTTTAAAACCAAAAATACCATATACCTTCTCCAGTGCCGACGTGGTATGCAGTACGTTGGCGAAACAGAAAATTTCAACAGGCACATGGATGGTCATCGCAGTGACTACAAATGCAAACCAGACCTCCCTCTCAGTCGCCATCTTAGATATGTCGGACACACCCAGGACGATCTTCATAAAATGTTGTTACGATCCTAAATCATAATAGAAACTGGTCTTAAAGTAAAAGAGTGTCTCGGAAAAGCTTTTGAATGAAGAAATTACTTCTCCAGATGGAATAAACGAAAAAAAAAATCCATTTTTAGGTCTTGGTCTAAGGCTGGTACAGGACTACATGCTATACGCCAAAAAGTCATTCTGCTGTATTTTTATTTTTTTACTTGGTTTCCACAGTTATTTTTCTTATTTAATTTTGATAAAAACACCCCCTTTGTTAAAATCATTCCGGCTCCTTATCAGTTGCTTCTGTGTGCCTTTACTAAAGATGTTTGTTTGTTGGGATTTAACGTCCGAGCAGCAATATTTCAGCGATATTCAGACGATGAACATGAAATTGATGATAAAATGAACATTAAATGATGATGAAATGAAAAAAAAGGATGGGACACAAGGACAATGTGGTCGACAAATTTTGATTGCCACTGGAAATTGGGAAAGATGGGTAGGGTCAGGCAATTTAGCCTCCTGCGGCGGAGCCTTATGGTTCCTACTCCGGGAAAATACCACAGTAGGGTTCTTTAACGTGCGAGGAACGTGGCATCTTTCCCAACACGGTGCACCACTATGGTTTGCGGTCAGGTTTTCCGTATTATAGCCTGACAACCCCAGCATGTAACACGCCAGGGGTACCCCATTCCACCACCTGGGGCACACATCCCAGTTGCTCTGTGGGCAGAGCGCCTAGCCCCCGGCTAGGTTTCTGAGCACTATTTAGTCGCCTTATACAACAAGCTTAGCGCTGCTGCAGGCCTATTCTTAACACCCGGACCTGCACAAAGAGACCATCGCCGACAGCGTACACGATTCAGCTTCTGAATTTGTTTTGATCTTGAACTTTGTGATTTTTATGCTCATGGTTTTCAGTAGCAGTCCGCCTATGAATCATGCAATTTTCACTGAAAGTGATTTATTGATGTCAGCTATTTTATCCAAAGTGACTTTAAATTAGTGGGATATATAAGAAAAACTATGAATAAAGTGAAAAATGTTTACACCGTTACCATAGCAACAACCACTCTCTAGCAACCACCAATTTAGGGCCTAATAATAACTTGTTTGTTTGTTGGGGTTTAACGTCCGAGCAGCAATATTTCAGCTATATTCAGACGATGAAGATGAAATGGATGATAAAATGAACATGAAATGAAAAAAAAAGGATGGGACACAAGGACAATAGGGTCGACAAATTTTGATTGCCACTGGAAAAAGGGGGGATGGGTAAGGTCGGGCAATTTAGCCTCCTGTGGCGGAGTGCAAAGGTTCCTACTCCTATCGAATACCACAGCAGGGTTCTTTAACGTGCGAGGAATGTGGCATCTTTCCCAACACGGTGCACCACTATGGTTTGCGGTCAGGTTTTCCGTATTATAGCCTGACAACCCCAGCATGTAACACGCCAGGGGTACCCCATTCCACCACCTGGGGCACACATCTCAGTTGCTCTGTGGGCAGAGCGCCTAGCCCCCGGCTAGGTTTCTGAGCACTATTTAGTCGCCTTATACGACAAGCTTAGCGCTGCTGCAGGCCTATTCTTTTAACACCCGGACCTGCACGGGGCGCAAAGGTTCCTTGTTTGTTTGTTGGGGTTTAACGTCCGAGCAGCAATATTTCAGCTATATTCAGACAATGAACATGAAATGGATGAACATGAAATGATTAAAAAAAAGGATGGGTCACAAGGACAACAGGGTCGACAAATTTTGATTGCCACTAGAAAAAGGGGGGATGGGTAAGGTCGGGCAATTTAGCCTCCTGTGGCGGAGCGCAAAGGTTCCTACTCCTATCGAATACCGCAGCAGGGTTCTTTAACGTGCGAGGAACGTGGCATCTTTCCCAACACGTGCACTACTATGGTTTGCGGTCAGGTTTTCCGTATTATAGCCTGACAACCCCAGCATCTAACATGCCAGGGGTACCCCATTCCACCACCTGGGGCACATGTCCCAGTTGCTCTGTGGGCAGAGCGCCTAACCCCCGGCTAGGTTTCTGAGCACTATTTAGTCGCCTTTTACGACAAGCTTAGCGCTGCTGCAGGCCTATTCTTTTAAACACCCGGACCTGCACGGGGACGCAAAGGTTCCTACTCCTATCGAATACCACATCAGGATTCTTAAGTTATAATAATAATAATGACATTAAAACTAACAGCTATTTCCATATAGAAAGGACCACACATCCCAGTTGCTCTGTGAGCACTATTAAGTCGCCTATTACGACAAGCTTAGCGCTGCAGCAGACCTATTCATTTAACTCCCGGACCTGCACGGGGACTCGAAAGGAATTTGCCATTTTTAGCTACGTGACTTTTAAAACCAAAAATACCATATACCTTCTCCAGTGCCGACGTGGTATGCAGTACGTTGGCGAAACAGAAAATTTCAACAGGCACATGGATGGTCATCGCAGTGACTACAAATGCAAACCAGAACTCCCTCTCAGTCGCCATCTTAGATATGTCGGACACACCCAGGACGATCTTCATAACATCTTGTTACGATCCTAAATCATAATAGAAACTGGTCTTAAAGTAAAAGAGTGTCTCGGAAAAGCTTTTGAATGAAGAAATTACTTCTCCAGATGCAATAAACGAAAAAAAAAATCCATTTTTAAGTCTTGGTCTAAGGCTGGTACAGGACTACATGCTATACGCCAAAAAGTCATTCTGCTGTATTTTTATTTTTTTACTTGGTTTCCACAGTTATTTTTCTTATTTGATTTTGATAAAAACACCCCCTTTGTTAAAATCATTCCGGCTCCTTATCAGTTGCTTCTGTGTGCCTTTACTAAAGATGTTTGTTTGTTGGGATTTAACGTCCGAGCAGCAATATTTCAGCGATATTCAGACGATGAACATGAAATTGATGATAAAATGAACATAAAATGATGATGAAATGAAAAAAAAGGATGGGACACAAGGACAATGTGGTCGACAAATTTTGATTCCACCACCTGGGGCACACATCCCAGTTGTTCTGTGGGCAGAGCGCCTAGCCCCCGGCTAGGTTTCTGAGCACTATTTAGTCGCCTTATACAACAAGCTTAGCGCTGCTGCAGGCCTATTCTTAACACCCGGACCTGCACAAAGAGACCATCGCCGACAGCGTACACGATTCAGCTTCTGAATTTGTTTTGATCTTGAACTTTGTGATTTTTATGCTCATGGTTTTCAGTAGCAGTCCGCCTATGAATCATGCAATTTTCACTGAAAGTGATTTATTGATGTCAGCTATTTTATCCAAAGTGACTTTAAATTAGTGGGATATATAGGAAAAACTATGAATAAAGTGAAAAATGTTTACACCGTTACCATAGCAACAACCACTCTCTAGCAACCACCAATTTAGGGCCTAATAATAACTTGTTTGTTTGTTGGGGTTTAACGTCCGAGCAGCAATATTTCAGCTGATTAAGGGATGGGACACATGGACGAAGGGGTCGACAAATTTTGATTGCCACTGGATATATTGCTGCTCGGACGCTAAACCCCAACAAACACAGAAACGGGGAGAGGTGGGTAGGGTCGGGCAATTTAGCCTCCTGTGGCGGAGCCCTATGGTTGCTACTCCGGGAGAATACCACAGTAGGGTTTTTTAACGTGCGAGGAACGTGGCATCTTTCCCAACACGGTGCATCACTATGGATTGCAGTGTTGCATGGTAGATTGGCATGGTGATCGAGTTCCTTACGAGTTATTCATTTTTGTACATGGTCGTTACGCAATCCGTAATTTTATATGTCCGGAATTGTTTTATGTTAGTTTTAGTGTTATGAGTAAAATATTACGGTGACTAGAAAAAGTCTCTATCAAATATTTGCCTATTTCCCTGATGAAAGGCAGGAGTGAGCGACCTCCCTACGTGGTGGAGAACCTTAATAAAGAGGAACATTCATAGGCAGATTTAGTGCTACTGTTTGAATTTCCGAGGTAAACTTTATTTGATTTTTCAAAGTTCTGTTGAAGGAGGCATCCACATGGTGCCTCGTTTTGAACCACTATGAGCAAATTGCATAAATTTAAGGACCAAGTCGATAAATTGAGAATTGATCCGTTAGTTCAACCTAATCGAAAGCCTGTATTAATTACTGACAGTAAAGGTTTTAGTTTAATGTCACAAGTACGTGTTAATCCAGAAACATTTATAGAATTTGTAAATTTGCCATCGGCCACATCAGAGAACTGTTTAAAGTACTTGAAAAATAATTTAGACACATTGATACAAAGTTATAGCCAAATTTGTTTATTTGTTTGGATCGGAACATGCGATCTCACGACCAAAACTGGTGAATTTATAGACGTTACTACTCACGACACATCATCGGCTTATAACCTCGTTGACAATCTCAAGAAATTTTCCATTTTGTTAAAACATTTGAACATCTGTCAAGTTGGTATTTTTACATATTCCAGTCTATTCAATCTATGAGCATAATAAAGTGAAAGGTCGAGACTAGGACAATTATCAGACTAAAGATGTCATTTTGCGTAAACATATAAACATTGTAAATCTTTACATGGATGACATCAATAGAATACTTAGTGTCAGATATGGACAAAGTTTTACGGGAGATTTACGGAAATCAAAGAAAAAGAGCTATAGTTCTCGGGTAAAATACTCGTATGGTTTGACTGAATATTCTGATGGTGTACACCCGAAGCCGGAGCTTGCCAAATTGTGACGGACAAGACTTTGTAAGCTTGTTCACAATTTTTGCTACTGAGGCTGATTAAATATTGGGGTAATAATAGAATTTCCCCGCAAGTTAGTTACATGGTTTTTTTTTTAAATTACAAATGAGGGAAATAATAGAATTTCCTACATATTAATTAAAATATTGTTTGATGTGTTCATTTATCTGTTGAAATGTTGGTTGAATCATTTCAGGGGAAAGAATAGTCTTTCTTTTGAAACTATCACAGACACGTATACGAGTTCATATTCCGAGTCCCTAGAGTCGGATGAGATTTTGAGTAACTCATTTATAGAGGAAAACTGTTTCCAGTATACCCGTACTTCCACTCCGTATCCTTCGTCGAGTTTCAATGACAAATACTTAGATGTTCAAACACCCGAAACCCCTGATCCTTCGAATTTTGACCTATGTGGTGACATAAATCAGCAACTATTAACAGCTAAGAAAAGTATCCAAGTCAGTCGTCAAAATATTAGAAAAATTTTATTTGCTTCGCCTGAAAATTCAAAAGTTCAAGGTCAATATTCTCAACACCAGTCTACATCAAAAGTCACCATGAAGTTTGGAACTGAAAAGCTAGGGGTATGCCGAAAATTTGCGGGGTATCCAAAAGATAGTGGTTTCAAAATTTCTAAAAGTTTTCAAAAAATCCATTAATACTAGGCACTTCTTATTTATAGGGCCCCGTACAGGTCCGGGTGTTAAAAGAATAGGCCTGCAGCAGCGCTAAGCTTGTCGTATAAGGCGACTAAATAGTGCTCAGAAACCTAGCCGGGGGCCAGGCGCTCTGCCCACAGAGCAACTGGGATGTGTGCCCCATCATTTCATGTTCATTGTCTGAATATAGCTGAAATATTGCTGCTCGGACGTTAAACCCCAACAAACAAACAAAGAGTCAAATTCTCGAAGAAATTTTGATTGTTTTGTTTGTTGGGGTTTAACGTCCGAGCAGCAATATTTCAGCTATATTCAGACAATGAACATGAAATGATGGGGCACACATCCCAGTTGCTCTGTGGGCGGAGCGCCTGGCCCCCGGCTAGGTTTCTGAGCACTATTTAGCCTCCTGTGGCGGAGCCCTATGGTTCCTACTCCGGGAGAATACCACAGTAGGGTTCTTTAACGTGCGAGGAACGTGGCATCTTTCCCAAACACGGTGCACCACTATGGTTTGCGGTCAGGTTTTCGTATTATTATAGCCTGACAACGCCAGGGGTACCCCATTCCAGTTGCTCTGTGGGCAGAGCGCCCTAGCCGGGGGGCTAGGGTTCTGAGCCTAGTTGCCTTTTACGACATGCTTAGCGCTGCTGCAGGCCTATTCTTTTGACACCCGAACCTGTACGGGGTGGTAACCAGTATAATTGACTGTGCTAGTTACTTGCGCGGAAACAAATTTACTGTAGAATGTGACCACCAAGCGCTCCGACCTCTTTTTCAAAACAAATTGAAAGGTGCTATTTATGATCGGTGGCTCGCGGTATTGCAGCAATTCAATTTTGACATTAAATACAAACCCGCGGCGCAAATGCAAGTGCCGGAGGCCTTCTCGCGTGCTGAAGATGCACCTCGATTGGATACTAAAGCAGAGCCCCGTGCAGGTCCGGGTGTTAAAAGAATAGGCCTGCAGCAGGGCTAAGCTTGTGAAAGGCGACTAAATAGTGCTCTGAACCCTACCAGGGGCTAGAGCGCTCTGCCCACTGAGCAACTGGGATGTGTGCCCCAGGTGGTGGAATGGGGTACCCCTGCCGTGTTACATACTGGTGTTGTCACGCTATAATACGGAAAACCTGACTGCCAAATTTAGTGGTGCACCGTGTTGGGAAAAATGCCACGATCCTCGCACGTTAAAGAACCCTACTGTGTTATTCTCCCGGAGTAGGAACCATAGGGCTCCGCCACAGGAGCTAAATTGCCCGACCCTACCCACCTCTCCCCATTTCCAGTGGCATTCACAATTTGTCGACGCCCCGTGCAGGTCCGGGTGTTAAAAGAATAGGCCTGCAGCAGCGCTAAGCTTGTACAAGGCGACTAAATAGTACTCAGAAACCTAGCCGGGGGCTAGGCGCTCTGCCCACAGAGCAACTGGGATGTGTGCCCCATGTGGTGGAATGGGGTACCCCTGGCGTGTTACATGCTGGGGTTGTCAGGCTATAATACGGAAAACCTGATCGCAAACCATAGTGGTGCACCGTGTTGGGAAAGATGCCACGTTCCTCGCACGTTAAAGAACCCTACTGTGGTATTAGATAGGAGTAGGAACCTTTGCGCCCCGCCACAGGAGGATTAATTGCCCGACCTTACCCATCCCCCCTTTTTCTAGTGGCAATCAAAATTTGTCGACCTTATTGTCCTTGTGACCCATCCTTTTTTTTATCATTTCATGTTCATTTTATCATCCATTTCATGTTCATTGTCTGAATATAGCTGTAATATTGCTGCTCGGACGTTAAACCCCAACAAACAAACAAAAACAAACAATTTGACGACCTATTGTCCCATCCCTTTTTCATTTCATCATCGTTTCATGTTCATCTTCTGCACATACCTGAAATATTGCTGCTCGGACGTTAAACCCCAACAAACAAACAAAGATCCTAAAGCAGAAGAGACTCTTAACGAAATTGATCCATACATTCCGTACGAGTCAGAGGAGGTAGGAAATATCGCATTTGTCAATTGTGCTATGCTTGAAAGTGATGACATAGAATGTGGATATGTTCCTGATACTGAGGAGGAAAGTTTTCCTATATCTTGTCAGGGTAGAATTAATGGCAGTTCTACCAAAAATGTAAATATTACTTGCCAGAGTTCTGGGATTCCAGAAATTTCCGGAATTAATAGCAATTCCGTAGCCCCGTGCAGCTCCGGGTATTAAAAGAATAGGCCTGCAGCAGCGCTAAGCTTGTCGTATAAGGCGACTTAATAGTGCTCAGAAACCTAGCCGGGGGCTAGGCACTCTGCCCACAGAGCAACTGGGATGTGTGCCCCAGGTGGTGGAATGGGGTACCCCTGGTGTGTTACATGCTGGGGTTGTCAGCCTATAATACGGAAAACCTGACCGCAAACCATAGTGGTGCACTGTGTTGGGGAAGATGCCACGTTCCTTGCGCGTTAAAGGACCCTACTGTGGTATTCTTCCGGAGTAGGAAGCCCCCTGTAGATCGCTATACTTGTCGTGGTAGGGGGGCTTGCGTGCCTCAGTGATCCTAAGAGCTATGCCAACTGGAGTTTGTTCTCCTGGTAGGGTTACCCATGCTGGAAAGGTCAGAGGTTAGAGGCCAGACTAAAGCGATCCGAACATCGACCGTGGGCCCGGTGTTTAAAATAAAAAGTGGGTTCACCAACTTGTTTGCCGCGAGTTGCATCCCGTGAGTTATTGGTGGGCGAGGAGGTCATAGTGGATGATTGATTGTTTGGGTTTAACGTCCGAGCAGCAATATTTCAGCCCTAGTGGATGAAGGGCGTATCTAGAATCCCGTCGTGACGTAACCCCCGTGACATCGATGGCTGGATGATCGAAGCAAGGCTGTATATGCCACTCGGCTCTTAGGTCATCTAAACGGGAGATCGGATGGACCCGGTTCGATCAATCGGCTGGTCACGCCATGCCCTTCATTTGTCCACCTGCTTTACTGATGGCATTTTGTTAAATCAAATGTTTCCAAGATTTTCAAACGCTTACAAATGGCAAATGAAGAAGGCGGTGGCTCATGGGTCAATCGAGTAGTACGCTGTCTATGCGCCATTGATAGATACGCTCTGTTCGAGTATGTTGTCTCTGGAATCCCTGATGCTATCTGCTGGAAATCCGTAGAGTCCTAGCATCGCCCGTGTTGGCACTCGGTGGCGGGTGGGGAACAGAGAAGATGAAACTTATAAAAACATAACATGGCGACAAAAACAACGGGGAGTCCAATGTTTCTTATTAAAAAAAACGAAAAAGTGATGTCTGCAATTCTTCTCACGAAAGTGATAAAAACTGGCCAAGATTTATTGTAATTTCTGCAAAAGATAAAGACAAAAATGTTAATGACCTTTCTCCTTTTTTAATACAGAAAACTATCAAGGGTGTAGCTGGTGATGTTAAAGATACAAAGAAAATAAGATCAGGAATTTTAATTGAATGCCTCAGACCTGGCCAATCATCAAATTTGTTAAAATTAACCGGGATTGGTGACCTTGATGTGGTTTCATCTGCACACAAGTCACTAAATCAGTCACAGGGTGTCCTTAAATACCGAGGTCGAGACCTCGACGCCTTGACTGATGAAGAGATCTGTGAGGAACTGAAATCACAAGGCGTTAAGTCAGTGAAAAGGTTTACTTCTCGACGTGCAGATGCAACCACACCAATGAGAACAATCCTGTCAACATTTAGTTCTACTTCAGTGCCATCTCATGTCTACATTGGTCCATACAGGACAGCTGTCAGTCTGTATATTCCTAACCCACTTCAGTATTTTGTTTGTTTGTTTGTTTGTTAGGGTTTAACGTCCGAGCAGCAATATTTCAGCTATATTCAGACAATGAACATGAAACGGATGATAAAATGAACATGAAATGAAAAACAGGATGGGTCACAAGGATAATAGGGTCGACAAATTTTGATTGCCACTGGAAAAAAGGGGAATGGGTAACGTCGGGCAATTTAGCCTCCTGTGGCGGAGCGCAAAGGTTCCTACTCCTATCGAATACCACAGCAGGGTTCTTTAACGTGCGAGGAACGTGGCATCTTTCCCAACACGGTGCACCACTATGGTTTGCGGTCAGGTTTTCCGTATTATAGCCTGACAACCCCAGCATGAAACACGCCAGGGGTACACATCCCAGTTGCTCTGTGGGCAGAGCGCCTAGCCCCCGGCTAGGTTTCTGAGCACTATTTAGTCGCCTTATACGACAAGCTTAGCGCTGCTGCAGGCCTATTCTTTAAACACCCGGACCTGCACGGGGCTTCAGTATTTTGAATGCCATAAGTTTGAGCATGGAAAGGGCCAGTGTAGAGGAAAACTGTTTTGTTTCCGATGCTCTGAAGGACACGGGGGAATCGACTGCAAAAAAGATCTGAAAAGCAGAAACTGTGAAGAAGCTCACATGCCATCATCTAAAGATTGCCCTCTTTATAAGAAAGCAAAAAGATATTTTAAAGATAAAAACTGAAAACAAAATTTCATATAGTGAAGCTCGCCAGAAGTGCTCCCTTTCCAACAACTTTCTTGCATCTGGCAAAACATCTTATGCTAGTGTTGCAAAGCGTGCTTGCCTGTCCTCGACTGTTGAGGTGTAGACGATCATGAGTTGGAAAGAGGATATCAATGGTCTTGCCAAACTGCCCACTGAGGTATCCACCAAAATAATGAAACCATCCAAAAAATGTTTAGAGGAAATTTAAAAGGCCAGAGCTAAGAAATCTCACCAATGTTCCCAGACTCAGTCATCCCAAAATTCCGGATCATCTTCAAAATCATCTCCATTATCACAACAGTCATCGTCTTCCAAATCTCAACAGAAGAATGTCCAACCCCCAAAAATGTTGGGGAATTTCCGTGTGGAGGACTTGGAGAAATTAAAGTCTAGGCGACAGATTGTGTCGCCTGTGGTGTCGGACTCGGATTCCGAATCTGACATGGAAACAACAGATCATGGACTTTGTCCAGGTGAAAACTGGCTGGGTCCCGACCTTGATCAGATTGACCAAACAGATCCTGTTGCCATGAAAAAATACAAAGAGCAGCGCGCTCAGTCAATTCGAATTGACCTTAATGGTGGCACTCGTACTAGAAGGTCATCGAGTCGTGATCGCGGATCCAAGTCAGAGAAAATATCCCCCATTCGTCACCCATAAAAATGGCCAAATTACTTCAATGGAATTGTCGAGGTTTAAAGGCTAATATTTTAGAATTAACTCTTCTTGTTCAGTCTATTTTACCAGTTGCATTATGTCTCCAGGAGACTCATTTAAAAGAAACGGATCAAATTTCCGTAAAAGGATATACAATGTATAGTACATTTGCTGAGGCAAATGAACGAGCTGCTGGTGGATCTACCATTTTTATTAGGGACAGAGTAATACATAGTTCAGTTCCTTTAACTACCGATCTACAAGCAGTGGCCGTTAGGTTATCCCTTGATAAAACCATAACCGTTTGTTCCATTTACATTCCCCCAAATTCAATTTTGTGCAGAAATAAATTAGTTGATTTGGTTAAACAGTTGCCCAAACCATTTATTATTTTGGGTGACTTTAATGCTCATAATCCTTTATGGGGAAGTAATCATACGAATGGTAAAGGTAAAAACGTTGAGGAGCTCCTTCAACAAGAAGATTTGTGCATATTTAATGACGGATCTTCAACGTTCCTTCATTCAGGCAATGGATCGTATTCTTCTATTGATTTAAGCATTTGTGATCCTCTCGTACTTTCAGAGTTTACATGGCGAGTTCATGATGACTTGTGCGGGAGTGATCATTTTCCAATTATTTTGGAGCATTTATCCTCCAAAACGGAGGAAGTCAACCTCGTTTTAAACTTGAGAAAGCAGATTGGGCTTCATTTGAAGCCCACTGTCTTGAAGAATTACGATTAGAAGCGATGAAGGATGTTGAAGATCCCATTTTATTATTTAATGAAAGACTGAAATCAATTGCTAATAAAACAATACCTAAAACCTCGACAAATCCAAAAAACCATGGTTTACTGATGAGTGCGACAAAGCGATCGAAGAACGCAACAAGGCCCATAGCCGGTTTGACAAAAATCCTACACCAGCAAATCTGTCAAACTTCCGAATATTTCGAGCAAAAGCTCGACGTACATGTAAACAAGCCAGACGAACCTCTTGGAAAAATTTTGCTTCTAGTATTAAATCTCACACTCCCCTCAATAAAGTATGGAATTTTATTAGAAAAGTAAAAGGAAAAAATTCGAATTCTTCAGTGAAACACCTTAAAGTTGGTAATACCACTCTAACCACCGAAAAAGATATCGCCAATAAGCTAGCTGAAACATTCGCTAAACATTCATCCTCAACTAACTACAAACCGGATTTTCAAAAAATTAAATCATCTGCAGAAAAGACAAAATTAAACTTCAAGTCAAATAATGCTGAATCCTACAACTCTCAATTTTCTATAGAGGAACTAAAATCGTCACTGGCTTAAGCCCACGATACAGCTTGTGGGCTAGATAATATTCACTATCAACTTTTGAAACATCTTCCTGATCCATCTCTACAAACACTTCTTGCGTTAATGAACGAGATATGGACTTCTGGTAACGTTCCGTCCATCTGGAAAACGGCTTCAGTAGTCCCTATTCCAAAACCAGAAAAAGATCATACGGATCCTTCAAATTATCGCCCGATCGCATTGACAAGCTGCGTCTGCAAGACAATGGAACGAATGGTCAATAATCGCCTTGTGTGGTTCCTTGAGAAGCACAACTTACTCACTAATATTCAGTGTGGTTTTAGGCAAGGCAGAAGTACTCTTGACCATTAAGTCCGGTTTGAAACGCTCATCAGAAATGCATTTGCTAAAATGAACATGTTGTTTCGGTCTTTTTCGATTTAGAAAAAGCCTATGACACGACGTGGAAATACGGTATTTTAAAAGATATATATGATATGGGGTTGAAAGGAAGACTTCCTCTGTTCTTGTCTAATTTTTTGTCAGATCGTCATTTTAATGTGAGGGTAAATTCGACTTTTTCTGAGGAGAAGGAACAGGAAATGGGAGTTCCTCAGGGAAGTATTCTTTCTGTCACTCTCTTCAGTATTAAAATTAATAGTTTAGCCCAAGTTTTGAAGGACAATATTGACGGTTCCTTGTATGTAGACGACTTTTTGATCTGCTACAGGGGACAAAATCTGAGTAATATTGAAAGGCAGTTACAACTTTGCCTCAAAAGAATTGAGAAATGGGCTTTGGAGAATGGGTTTAAGTTTTCTACATCTAAAACTGTTGGTATGCACTTTTGTCGAAAGCGAAAGCTGCATCCGGACCCAGATCTCTTTCTGTATGGTAATAAAATCAAAATAGTAGAAGAAACAAAATTCCTTGGATTACTTTTTGATAGTAAACTTTCTTTTCTTCCCCAAATCAAATTACTTAAATCTAGGTGTCTTGAGGCATTAGATATTTTAAAAATGGTGTCCAGTACCGATTGGGGTGCTGATACCTCAATTTTATTAAATTTATATAGATCTTTGGTTAGGTCTAAACTTGATTATGGATCTATTGTTTATGGTTCCGCCAAAAAATCTTACCTTAAAATTTTAGACGCTGTTCACCACCAGGGGTTGCGACTTTGCCTTGGTGCCTTCAGAACCTCTCCTATTGAGAGCCTTTATGCCGAGGCAAATGAACCCTCCCTTGGAGACAGACGTTTGAAATTAGGTCTTCAATATGTAAGTAAACTTATGGCCTACCCAGATAGCCCTGCCTACGACTGTGTCAATAATCCTATTTATGTCGACATTTATCGAAAACATGAAAGCAAAACCCCTCCTTTTGGAATTCGAATAAACCTCATCTGGAGACCAATGCAGTGACACCTGTTGTTACTTCGAAATGCCCTCCATGGGAGCTTCCACATCCTTCTTTCATTTTTGATCTGCGCGAATATAAAAAGTCCGATACCAATCCTTTATTTTTACAACAAAAATTTTCTGAAATTAAAGCAAATTATCCGGATTTTTCGACGGTGTATACAGATGGCTCAAAAGATGGCGATAGCGTTGCATGTGCTGCTGTCCATGGTGACAGAACTGTAACTGAACGGTTGCCATCGAGCGCTTCCATATTCACAGCTGAAGCTCGAGCCATATTGTTAGCACTTGAATTGATTACTCAATCTAATCTGTCACAGTTTATTATTTGTTCTGACTCTTTGAGCTGTCTTTTGGCAATTAAGAATCACAAACTGAAAAACACTCTTATCTTACAAATTTTATATTTTATTCATCGACTTCGGGAATTCGATATATAGATTATTTTTCTCTGGGTACCCAGTCATGTTGGTATTCAGGGGAATTCAGTTGTAGACAGGGTTGCCAAAAAGGTATTAAATGAAATAATAAAGGACGTTAGTTTGCCATACACCGATTTTAAACCTTTAATAAGGAAATATATTTTAAAGATGTGGCAGGACCGATGGGACGGTCTTGAACACAACAAACTCAATTCCATAAAACCCGATCTAGGCGTTCATCAATCCGGGTCGGGCAATCGCAAAGAGCAAGTGGTCATGACTAGATACCGCATTGGACATTCTAGATTTACACATGGCCATTTGCTTGTTGGTGATCCTCCACCTGAGTGTATCCCATGTGATTGCCCTTTCTCTATCAAACATGTTCTTCTAGATTGTGTGGATTTTGCCAACACCAGGCAAAATTATTTTGACTGCGCCAATATGTTTGATTTGTTCAAGACCGTTTCATCTAAAAACATTATCGATTTCTTGCGGGACATCGTTTTATTTAATATAATCTAAATTGGATACCTTCCTTAGTTTTTCAATATTTTAAATGTTTTATCGAATTTAGGTTTCTATATGTATTTTATGTCTTAGGTTCACCTTTTATGTACCTTTTTATATGTAAATAGCTGCTTGTTTTAATTTCATATTTTTATGAAGAGACTTTGATCTTGCTTTTAATATTTCCATTTCATTCAATGTTCTTGCCGTGATATGGCCCTAGTCGCCGAAACGGCATTAAAAGGTAACAATCAATTAATCAATCAATCTACTAGATATAATGTACATCTTAGTGTAAAATAATGGACATACTTGAAAAGTGTTGATCTTGTAGACAAATCCTTATTAGTGATAACAAAGTATCTTCCAGTTATCTTCTTTCTTTCTCTCTAAAGTTAGAAAAAGTAACAAAAATAACTGTGTGGCTGACAGTATAACAGATATTGCATAAAAGACTGAAAGTGGGCGAAACTCAGTTAAAAATAAACAGAAAATCAGTAAAAATTGTGCAAAATGTATGTTGATTGATCGCAGAACATAAAACATATTGTTTACCTTTCCTCCTTCTTCTGACCACAGAATTGAGGCTAGACTGCTGCTGATGCACGACATTTCCTTTTTAATTACTATACGGCGATATGGTTGAAAAATAATATACAAGAATGAATAAATATATTTAACAGATTTTAAAAGAGTAATCCAGGGACAAAGACCAGACATGGAAAAGAGACATACACAACAAAGAACATAAAGTAACTAAAAATCATACATACAAAATAACAAAAGTAAATGAGCAACTCGGACTCCACTACAAACTGGGAGCATGGACCAGGTGCACCGGTTGGGTAAGCGTTCTCTGCTTTTCTAGAAACACCCTCCGAGTTGCTCATAAAGTCAAGTCCGGGGTAGACAAACGAGGGAAGGAAAACCATGACCCGTTGAATAATGGTGCTGATGGATACACAATAACGATCCACGAGTTCATGATAACGACCATAAAACGTCTGTAGTGATGACTTCAATCTTGTAGCAACATAACCCTGCTCCAGAAGCCTATTTGTTAGAGTTCTAGTGCGATACAAAACGTCTGCGTAGTTTCGGCAAGCTCTGGCATAACGTATGAGTTGTGATAAGAACACTCCATACGCAGGAGCCGAAGGGATGTTGCCACAGATGAGAGGAAAGTTGACAATTCTGAATAAAAAGTCATCACGTTTGTCGTAAAGTTTGGTCAATAGTTTTCCTTTACCATCGCTTTCTGAGTGTAGGTCAAGATATGAGGCTGACTCCACTGTGTCTGTAGTATCCTTTTACCTCAAGTTCTTTTGGGTAGATGCGATGTATCAAATTCCCGAAATTAGGATTGTTAAAGATAATACGTCATCTATATAGCAGAAACTGAGATTGATGGTTGGTTGGTTGTTGGGGTTTAACGTCCGAGCAGCAATATTTCAGCTATATTCGGACAATGAACATGAAATGAAAAAAAGAAAGGATGGGTCACAAGGATAATAGGGTCGACAAATTTTGATTGCCACTGGAAAAAGGGGGGATGGGTAACGTCGGGCAATTTAGCCTCCTGTGGCGGAGCGCAAAGGTTCCTACTCCTATCGAATACCACGGCGGGGTTCTTAAACGTGCGAGGAACGTGGCATCTTTCCCAACACGGTGCACCACTATGGTTTGCGGTCAGGTTTTCCGTATTATAGCCTGACAACCCCAGCATGTAACACGCCAGGGGTACCCCATTCCACTACCTGGGGCACACATCCCAGTTCCTCTGTGGGCAGAGAGCCTAGCCCCCGGCTAGGTTTCTGAGCACTATTTAGTCGCCTTATACGACAAGCTTAGCGCTGCTGCAGGCCTATTCTTTTAACACCCGGATCTGCAAGGGGCTCCACCACACTGGACACGCATGTTGTCGATTAAAAATTCCAGCATATTGTAAACATCTTTCTTTGTATATTTGGAAGATGATTTGGAATAATTTCTTACAAAGTACGAGGAATGTCCTCTTGGTCATCTGTTTCACTTACCTTTCTGTCATTTATTGACTTAATGTCACTTTCTGTAACACATTCAACCTTACTTGTTACGGTTCCTCTTTTCAAATTCATAAATTTGGAACTATTATTAACTAACATAACTGGAACCTTGTTAAGGTTATGTACCTTATTTATCGACTGGCAAATGGCAACTTCTGGTTGTTACTTAAAAAACCTGATTTTAATTCAGTTAAACATTTCGATTCGCCAAAATTAAATATGGTTTTAAAATAGACATGTTCGGTAGCATTAAGTAACCATGTTTATCTAACGGATCATTGTGAAATGGAAGTCGTACATTGCTTGAGGGCCATGACATGACATTTTCAACGATCTCTCCCGTGGGCTATAATGTCATGAATTTCTCTGAAAGTTTTGATCTTGAACCGTGTATTATGTCTTACCACTTCTGTTATACTGAAATTGTTAGTTTAACTTGAACCCAGTTTGTATATATAAGGTGTATTTAAAAGTGAACGTTTAAAGTTCTGTCTTAGGTACAAAGATGGTCTGAACTGACCAACTCTTCTTTTACGACAAGCTTAGCGCTGCTGCAGGCCTATTCTTTTGACACCCGGACCTGCACGGGACCAATACTCAGTATCTGAAAGGATTTTCTTCTACCATTAATATTTTACAGAGAGTGTGAAAGATGCTGGTGGAAATCTAACAAAGGCTGCCATTGCCGGGTACAGCCAAATGCGTAGTGTGGGAAAGGTATTGAAAAGAGTATATGAAACCCAGGTTTCCGGATTGTCACGACTCGGGGTATATCAGAAGTCGGTCGTTGACAGGCAGAAAGATCTGCAAGACTACATCAAATTACTTTGAAAAGATGATTACCTGAGCGTAAACATCCTTCTGTTTCTGATATGTATGGAAATGTATTTAAGAACATTGTACCAAAGTTTAAATCTCACTTACAGAAGCATGTAAAACAGTCATTCCCAAATAATGGGTACAATTAGATTGTAGAAACTGATAAAAATAAATGTCAACTGAACAGAGGGACAAATGGTATACCATTTTGTATCTATATCTGGTCTGTCAATTTCCAAAATTTCACTCGCACCATCAAAGCAGTTTTCAAGTTATAGAATTTTTAAGATGTTAAGGTAGATGTGAACGTTACGGAAGTTAGTGTTTTATAAAGTCAGCCTTAATAATTAAAGAAGAGGAACACATGATGTTTATCAAGGCTCATGTGAAAAGGCTTACATATACCACCATAACAAAATAATTAATGGTATTATTCTGCAATGTATAGAAAGAAATAAACAAATAAAATGTCTGAATCAAGAGAGTTTTTTTTATAATTAATTCATATTACAAGTTTGCAGTACTAGAGAAGTAATGAATTTTAACATATAAAAAGGTCTTATTGTATATTATTATAGTTTCATATTACAGCTTTCCAAAATGATCTAATAAATATGTTTTGAATTACTATTGCGCATGTTTCATGTGGCATATCCACATGCCCAACTTTGTTACGGAGGTTAAGAAAAAAACAGTATGCAAATGTTGATACAAAGTAACATTCAAATATTTATTGCGTACATTTTACAACAACTCACAGACAAGATACAAACTAGACAACTGTTTTTTTATATCAAATTATATGTATTTTTAAATTAAAAGGACCTTTTATGCAATAATCTCCGTAACGATTCATGAACATTCACGAGATTGTTTTATCTTAACTTAATATCGTTAATTTGATATTTCTTGTAACCAACAGTGATATTTTACTGGCCATATTAGACAAATTTATATAACTTGCAATGACATTAAGACGAAATATATTATTTTCAATTATATTTTCGTGTTACGGAGGTTATTTTTTCTCATTTAATTCACATATATTACCAAAACATCACAATAACATGTTTGGAATGACAAGTACATCAAAGTTTTTTAGGCATGTGTTTTAGCGAGGATCTCGATTTTCTTCAAGTCATCTAATGGGATGGTATAAGTTTTTATCCTTTTCCCCGATGGTTTAGGAGGAGACACAATAACACATAAAATGTGCTCCAATTTTATCCAGATTATGTCATCTTCCTTTGGCCATTTGAAGCTCTCCCCATATCGACCAGCCTGTGTCATAAACTTCACATTGACTTCTTCATCATTTTGATCTAAATCTATAACTTGTCCTATGTACCATTTTCGTTGGTACATTGCTGCAACCCAAGTTTCTTTCGAAAGTTTATCTAGCGCAACAGTCTCCTGCTGGTGTCTGTTTATTTCTACTCCTTCTAGATTTCTTCCTTCTCCTGTTTCTCCCTCTTGATCTGAACTTGCCAGAGCTTCTACAATGCCCTCGTTACCACTGTCCTTTACAAGTCGATGAAGCGTGTACCCTACACATGTTGATGTAGAAATATCAGCAATACATTCCTTACAATAGCATGACGTATTTCTTGTATATACTTCGGTTATTCCATTTCCTATGACATAGTGAATTTTGAATGTTCCTTTGACAGCAACAGGTGTAATTCTTTCCGACAAAATCTTCTCTGAGTTATCATAATCCTCCTGGTTGTAAGATATGTATTTCACTCTACTCCCAGATTCCCGAGCTCCAGTAGCCCATATCATAAAATCGTCTGCAGACTGAATCGACCTCTTGCCTTGCTTGACGGCATTATCCGCAGCTCTCTTGACACTTGCGCCAAGCCCGTCACATGGCCCCTTGCCATGACCACTTTCAAGGTAGCTCCATCGAGCTGACATTCCAAATTCCTGATCGTGCATTGCAATAAACTGGAATATTGTTTTATTCCTATACTGACTTGTCGGGGAATCGCTTAGGTAATGTATTCTTTTGAGGTTTGGATTGTCTTCTTTCATGATAGCTATCATTTTTTTAAGGATTGTGTAGACTGCTGTAGCATTGTGTGACAGAACATCTGAAGCAGCAACATAGCTCTGTATTTTGTTGTCCGTACCAGTAGGATAATAAACTACCATAGTATGCAGAGATATCATGGCAGCATTCCAGTAAGCTGATTGTACCTCTTCAACTGAGACACAGCCAAAGTTTTCCGCAAAATCCATCCATATTAAAACTTCATTCTCTGGAAGGTTTTCGCGAAGGGTTTTGAGCTGACTGTATTGGGTATGAACTCTATCAACGTGATCCCTGAATTCTGTCAGATCTTTATCAAATTTGACGCAGAAGTCTGCTTTTGTTACTGTTTCTTCTATTTCTTTAAACCTCATTTTCGTTCCATCTGGAACTCTCTTCCACTGAGTGAACTTGATTGTAGTAGATTCCAGCGAGTTTATCTGTTCTAAGATCTCCTCATTGATGGTGAACTCCTTGATGAGCATATCAGGATTTTTGGAGCACCTCAAGCCTACATTGTTTAGACCCTTTATTTTCAAAGCCAGGTTCTGATGTTTAGAGCACAGACAGGTTTTTCTGTTGGCAAAATCTGCGAGAATTATATGCGGTGGTCTTAACTTATAAAAGACCGTTCTCGACATCTGAATTTTTGGGTTTTCGAGCTTGAACTTTTCGTACAGGTTCATTACATAATCTGACAAAACATGCTTCTGCTTAGTTTCTTTATTTGTCGTTTTAGTGTCTTTTTTCCCTGGTAGTGTAGTGCTGTTATCTTCTCTCTCTAAGAATTCAATTACCACGCCCTTCACCTGTTCGGACATAGCTTTGCCTTTCCTCTCTTTTGACAAATCATTAACTTTCTTTCTGTTTACCCCAAGTGATCTACTCAAGGCAGATGCACACCGATATCTTGACATCAACCCGGACCAGACTGATTTAACCCCTTTCTTCTTTTTCTGCTGTACTGATGACCTAATGCTATGAAGTACTGTGTTAGAAAGTAAGAGTTGTTTTCTAACTTGTGCTGCCCTTTTCCTATCTAGCTGCAAGGAGTTTACTTCTGTTCTTGTTTTGCTTCTAGGGGTCATTTCATTGATAGGTATTCTTTCGTTATTGATAGAACTATCCAAACTTGAAATGTCTGCGTCCTCTGCATCTGTAGATGTCAACGTCATCGAGGGTTTCTTCTTGTTCAAACGCTCAATTCTTTTCTGTAACCTTTTATTCTTTCTTTCCAGTTCTGAATTCTTTCCTAACAGTTCATTATTTTTCCTGTACGCTGTTCTCAACGACCTCCGATATGTTTTTCTCACTTGTTTTCCCTTGTTTATGTTGTTGATTGGCAATTTGACTATCATTGTTAATGAGGAGGAAGGTCTTGCAACTTCGATCGTATCATTTTTGACTCTTTTTACTTTCTTGTAATGTCGCTTTGACTTCTTACATAGCTCTTCTCGTCTTTTCTTTAATGCAGCGGGGGAAAGTAAATTCGATGGAATATATGTTTCTCTTTTCCTTTGAGCTTCTTTCTTGAGATATGTAACTGGGTTTTTTGCTTTTTGTTTCTCCCTATAACGTCTCTGTCTCTCTGCATTACTCAGTGGCATTGTCTGAAAATAAAAATAGAACGAAATGAACAGGCTTGTTTTCATACACGCACATGCGCAACTAATCTGGGGGACATGCATAATACTCATACACTCGCGTGCCCGCACCTACATAGATATTATAATGTATTTATACTCCACTATGAAGCATAGGCGTCAATCGATAATCATATATTTTTTTTCTATCCTCCGTAACGAAATTAAAAACCTCCATAACGGCAAATTCGAGCACTTACCAACATCGAACGTATATATCACAGTTAGTATTTCAATGTAATGACTATCAAGACAATGGAACAAAAAATATTCTTCGATTATCGTAACCATAGGAGAATTAAGTCTTGCCTGGAACAAATGATTAATTTTTTTTTAATTTCTATCCTCCGTAACGTATATCAAAAGTGTTGTTAATGAAAGGCATCAATATTTGATACTCATAGGTGGTAATTGATTGACTAAAACGGGATCTGTAACAATGTAAACAAATTTTTAATTGTTATTTTCGTGTATGCATGTTAAATTTTTTTTATTATTAGCATAACCTCCGTAACATTCATGAAGTCTCGAAAATCTGGATAATATTGGCTATACACCGCTATTGAAGTTGTGAAAGTCGTCGTATTTTAGCGAAGTTGTGTTGTAGAGTCTTATATATGAGAAAATGGCTGAGAAAACGTTTATTGTACGTTTTAATGTTTCTTGCATCATGGGGAATAAATGAGCAAACTTACCTTTCAAAAATCGATAAAAATATTCTTTATATCTTTCTTTTGTCGTGCTGTATTATTTTCAACAAAAGCTGTCTGCTACAAAAATGACTTCCGGCGGTGTCAACAGCCGTTGATACCGATAAAAAGGTCCGGTAACAACTGCGTAACGGAGGTTAGGTTTATTATTATTAATTTGGATATATGCAACAATTTTCTTGATTTGCTTTCATAAAACTGATTCTTGAGAAGAATTATGTGTATTTTAAAGAAACTTTGAATCATATGAGTTGTCCCTGAAAATATGTTACAAAATTATGCGTAACGTAGGTTAGGTTCTTATATGCGACAATGGGAAAATACAGAACAAAAAGTATTTTTTTCAATTTTCATAACCTTGTAACAAAAGTTAGAGGTAGCATTTAAAAAATTAATATATCAACACTTCTTAAAGTCATATGAATCAGGTTTTCTTGTCATATGAATATTTCCTGCCCGTACCTCAACATTCGTTATGGTAGGTTATACGTTTATCGGCGACATTGATTTAGTTTCTTGGTCAAAGTGTATTCAACATCATGCGATGAAGAAAGTAATATATAATTAAAATATAATATGGTGTAAAATAAAAATGGAAAGTTTATATGAATTGGATGAAAAGAAGGATGTTAATTTCACACCTACATTTGGACTTTTTCTAAGCGACATTCGTATTTGGAGTGATTTCCGGATAATGGATGTTAAAATCACACAAAATTATTTACGATTTACATCACCACGAAATATAATTTTATGTTAGTATATATTCCAACTTCTAAGAACAAAAAAGAAACTTCTCCGAAACAAATTTTAAGCTGGTAATTTATGGAATATTGCCGGCGACACTGTAATTATGTAATTGTACCCATTATTTGGGAATGACTGAAAAGAGTTGGCTAAACAGAGGCAAATTGTTGCACAAATGCAGGCCGAACAAGAAAACTATACCACTGATTATATATTGCACTTTATGATTCTTTGTGCCCCGTGCAGGTCCGGGTGTTAAAAGGATAGGCCTGCAGCAGCGCTAAGCTTGTCGTAATAGGCGACTAAATAGTGCTCAGAACCCTACTGTGGTATTCTCCCGGAGTAGGAACCATAGGAGGCTAAATTGCCCGACCCCACCCACATCAACCTATTTCCAGTGGCAATCAAAATTTGTTGATCCCATTGTCCTTGTGTCCCATCCCTTTTTTCATTTCATCATCATTTCATGTTCATCGTCTGAATATAGCTGAAATATTGCTGCTCGGACGTTAAACCCCAACAAACAAACAAACAATTTGATTCTGGAACTTCTCTCTCCATTTGTTTTGTTGCAATGAATGTTTGGAAATTTGATGCATGTTTCTGTCCCAAAAATTCACCATTTTTTTTTGGTTGCAATGAATGTTAGGAAATTTGATGCATGTTGCTGTCCCAAAAATTCACCAAGTTCATAATTAAAACGATACACTTGTTTGTTTGTTTGTTTGTTTGTTGGGGTTTAATGTCCGGGCAGCAATATTTCAGCTATATTCAGACGATGAACATGAAATTGATAATAAAATGAACATGAAATGATGATGAAATGAAAAAGGGATGGGACACAAGGACAATGGGGTCGACAAATTTTGATTGCCACTGGAAATAGGGGGAGGTGGGTAGGGTCGGGCAATTTAGCCTCCTGTGGCGGAGCCCTATGGTTCTTACTCCGGGAGAATACCACAGTAGGGTTCTTTAACATGCGAGGAACGTGGCATCTTTCCCAACATGGTGCACCACTATGGTTTGCGGTCAGGTTTTCCGTATCATAGCCTGACAACCCCAGCATGTAACACGCCAGGGGTACCCCATTCCACCACCTGGGGCACACATCCCAGTTGCTCTGTGGGCAGAGCGCCCTAGCCCCAAGCTAGGGTTCTGAGCACTATTTAGTCGCCTTTTACGACAAGCTTAGCACTGCTGCAGGCCTATTCTTTTAACCCCCGGACCTGCACGGGGCTAAAACGATACACAAAAGGTTTACTAACACAATAAGCTTTACATGTGAAAAACAAGTAATGTAGAAAGTACTATGCATGAAAATTTAAATACATTTCCACAATGAAAAATTCCAGAGGTGTTATACAGGAAAAACCCATTCGGGTACAATTCATCACAGTACAGAGTGATAGAGAATACATAAATTAAAAAAAACAAATGGTGGTAAAAGGAGTAATGGCAGTGGCTTTAAAAAGGATCAGTGTCGCCAAATGAGTTGTCTTCCGCTGGGTAATAAACACAAGACAATTTAAATTTGCAACATACTGAATTGCAAATCTTGCGCCGCTTTTTCTTAACCTACCATGTCATGTGAGTAACCATTGGATGTAGATTTGCATGGGATTTAATAAAATGCATTTTGTTTTACAATATTTACTAAAATAAATTTGTAGTTACAATTTGAAATTGCCCCGTGCAGGTCCGGGTGTTAAAAGAATAGGACTGCAGCAACGCTAAGCTTGTCGTATAAGGCGACTAAATAGTGCTCAGAAACCAAGCCGGGGGCTAGGCGCTCTGCCCACAGGTGCCCCAGGTGGTGGAATGGGGTACCCCTGGCGCGTTACATGCTGGGGTTGTCAGGCTATAATACGGAAAACCATAGTGGTGCACCGTGTTGGGAAAGATGCCACGTTCCTCGCACGTTAAAGAACCCTGCTGTGGTATTCGATAGGAGTAGGAACCTTTGCACTCCGCCACAGGAGGCTAAATTGCCCGACCTTACCCATCCCCCCTTTTTCCAGTGGCAATCAAAATTTGTCGACCCTATTGTCCTTGTGTCCCATCCTTTTTTTTTTTTCATTTCATGTTCATTTTATCATCCATTTCATGTTCATCGTCTGAATATAGCTGAAATATTGCTGCTCGGACGTTAAACCCCAACAAACAAACAAACAATTTGAAATTCATGGGATTTTTTTCTCCCATTGGATTTTAATTTCTCCCATGGGATATCTTGTGTTAAAATACAATGATAGTCATAGAGTGTATGCCTTACATATTCACTTAGTGCATTTTTCTTCTGTGCAGTATGAATAAAAAAGCTGAATGACTAAAAGAGAGAGGTTTATTGTATTGTTTTGGGATGTTTTTGACGTTTTTAATCTTTTATAGGTCTGAAATGAAATCACTTTGAAAATTCACTTATCAACCACAAATGTAAAACAACGAAATAGAAAAAAATATTCAAAGACACTCTGACTATAAATATGCTGTTTAAGAATATAAACTTGGAATGCTGTATGAGCAGTACTTTTATCTTAGTATTTAAATAAATTATTTAAAAATTCTAATGGAAGTCTAAATTCAGGTTCATAATCAGCTATTTGGCACTTCTTTTTCTTCTTGGTCAGCTTCAACCCATGAAACATGCTTCCTTTCTCGTCTCTGTAGAATAAAACAAGTAAAAATCTTTATGCAAACAAAATATATAAAATATTTTACAATACCATTTTATTTGTAATCAAAGTGATCTTATTTTTTCTTACTTGATATATGTTCATTTCTAATATCAACAGCTGAAATTACTTGCAATCAGACATCTAAAAGATAACATGAACAGACACACAGATAAAATGCTTTCTATATAAGTTCGTGGCAGCACTTTTGATTTATTGTGCAAAGTATGAAGAACAGATGGACGGACAGCAGTATGCCATAATATGTCCCGTCTCAAAAAGCAGGAGTACAAAAATTCTGGAGAACAGTGTATACCTGATATGATAAGCTATCAAGTTTGCATATACTGAATTAGTCATTCACCATAGAGGCAAGCAGGTGGCTGGTCCCTGAAATGGTGAAAAACAATTCTGCATAATACATATGGTACCTTTCAATTTAGTTGAATTAATTTTCATTGCAAGAATCCTTCAAGCAGTTATCTTGTAATGCACATAAGTAACATTCAATGTTAAGTCAAACATGGTGGGGGTAAGTTTAATCAAAATTAAATAAGAGATTGTGGAGAAAGCTGTCGTTGCACTTTCAAAAAATGTAACAAGTTTAGTGTAGTCTGAGTTGCTCATTTGCTTTTGTTACTTTGTGTGTAGCCCCGTGCAGGCCCGGGTGTTAAAAGAATAGGCCTGCAGCAGCGCTAAGCATGTCGTATAAGGCGACTAAATAGTGCTCAGAAACCTAGCCGGGGGCTAGGCGCTCTGCCCACAGAGAAACTGGGATGTGTGCCCCAGGTGGTGGAATGGGGTACCCCTGGCGTGTTACATGCTGGTGTTGTCAGGCTATAATACGGAAAACCTGACCGCAAACCATAGGGGTGCACCGTGTTGGGAAAGATGCCACGTTCCTCGCACGTTAAAGAACCCTGCTGTGGTATTCGATAGGAGTAGGAACCTTTGCACTCCGCCACAGGAGGCTAAATTGCCCGACCTTACCCATCCCCCCTTTTTCCAGTGGCAATCAAAGTTTGTCGACCCTATTGTCCTTGTGTCCCATCTTTTTTTTTTCATTTCATGTTCATTTTATCATCCATTTCATGTTCATTGTCTGAATATAGCTGAAATATTGCTGCTCGGACGTTAAACCCCAACAAACAAACCTAAGAGTATTCAAAATAATTATGATAGACTTAAAGCAGAATTAAATAGACGTTTCAAGGGTTCCTTTGAAGAGGATGACATCCTCATTACCCAACACTCAACAGAATCTGTAAATGACTTTTTGAATAGGCTACAGTTACAAGACACCAATTTTGATATACCAGAGCCACTTCATTTAAAACTGGCTAAAAAAGGCTTTCGGCCCTCTTTACGTGCGGCCATTAAAATTTTAATGAATTGAAAACGGCTGCTGTAATAGCTGAGCGGGTTGAGAAAGACAATAGGGTCTTGGCACTAATTAACTCTATGCCAGATGAACATTTTAATTTGCTCCACAATACAATTAACACCCGGACCTGCACGGGGCAAAAAAAACTACAAAGAAAAGGATCGTATTCGACGCGTCCACAAAGTGTGAAGCCCCGTGCAGGTCCAGGTGTTAAAAGAATAGGCCTGCAGCAGCGCTAAGTTTGTCGTAAAAGGCGACTAAATAGTGCTCAGAACCCTAGCCGGGGGCTTGGCCGCTCTCCCCACAGAGCAACTGGGATGTGTGCCCCTGGTGGTGGAATGGTGTACCCCTGGCGTGTTATATGCTGGGGTTGTCAGGCTATAATACGGAAAACCTGACCGCAAACCATAGTGGTGCACCGTGTTGGGTAAGATGCCACGTTCCTCGCACGTTAAAGAACCCTACTGTGGTATTCTCCCGGAGTAGGAACCATAGGGCTCCGCCACAGGAGGCTAAATTGCCCGACCCTACCCACCTCTCCCTATTTCCAGTGGCAATCAAAATTTGTCGACCCCATTGTCCTTGTGTCCCATCCCTTTTTCATTTCATCATCATTTCATGTTCATTTTATCATCAATTTCATGTTCATTGTCTGAATATAACTGAAATACTGCTGCTCGGACGTTAAACCCCAACAAACAAACAAACAAGCAAAGTGTGAAAATGCATCGTTAATGTCATTCATCAAGGTCCAAAATTACAGAGGGATTTATTTGATGCTCTGTTGCGATTTAGAAAGAATCCAGTTGCGTTAGTTTGTGATATCGCTGAAATGTATCTGAGGATAATTATAGCTCCGGTTGATAGGTCATATCACAGGTTTTTTTGGCGCTCAATGGAATTAAATCGAGAACCGGATGAATATGAATTCAATAGTGTTGTCTTTGGAGTTAATTCTTCGCCATTTCAGGCCAAATATGTTGTGCAAAAGCATGCCGAGTGCATGAAAGCGTCGCATCCGCGAGCTGCGGAAACAGTACTTCATTCGACTAGCGCCCCGTGCAGGTCCGGGTGTTAAAAGAATAGGCCTGCAGCAGCGCTAAGCTTGTCGTACAAGGCGACTAAATAGTGCTCAGAAACCTAGCCGGGGGCTAGGCGCTCTGCCCACAGAGCAACTGGGATGTGTGCCCCAGGTGGTGGAATGGGGTACCCCTGGCGTGTTTCATGCTGGGGTTGTCAGGCTATAATACGGAAAACCTGACCGCAAACCATAGTGGTGCACCGTGTTGGGAAAGATGCCACGTTCCTCGCACGTTAAAGAACCCTGCTGTGGTATTCGATAGGAGTAGGAACCTTTGCGCTCCGCCACAGGAGGCTAAATTGTCCGACCTTACCCATACCCCCTTTTTCCAGTGGCAATCAAAATTTGTCAACCCTATTGTCCTTGTGTCCCATTCTTTTTTTTCAGTTCATGTTCATTTTATCATCCATTTCATGTTCATCGTCTGAATATAGCTGAAATATTGCTGATCGGACGTTAAACCCCAACAAACAAACAAAAACATTCGACTAGCATAGATGATAGCATGGATTCAGTAATGAATGAACATGAGGGAATATTATTGTATAATCATTGTCGGATTTATGGTGTAAAGCTGGAATGTACGCACGCAAATGGTTATCAAATTCAGAGGCAGTGTTAGATTTTATTCCGAAGGAAGATCGGGAGTTCGAAGTTAATCTTGATGATGGCAGTTTGCCTTCTGTGAAAACCTTGAGAATTATGTGGAAAGCGAATGTAGGTTTATTCACGTTCAAAGCGAATCCTCCAGGCGAGGACTTTGTGTACACAAAGCGAAATTTCTTGAGAAAAGTGGCTATCTTATTCGATCCTCTTGGATTTATTTCGCCGTATATAGTGAGAGCTAAAATGTTGCTTCAAGATATGTGGTTAACTGGATATAATTGGGATAATTTACTAGACGAAAATTTAATATGTAAAGCAAAATCTTAATTTAAAGAGCTAAATGATTTGAATCAAATCGAAGTTTACAAGTTTCGAAGGTGTTTACAAGTTGTGGATCAAAATGAGAAAATTATTCACACAAATATTCATACATTCGTTGATTCGTCTGAAGAAGGATATGGTGCAGTTTCGTATATCAGAATCGAGTATAAGAGGGGAGAAATTTCGACAACGATTATTGCATCAAAATCGAAAGTTGCACCAATTACTGCAGTTCGTATTCCGAGATTAGAGTTGATGGCTGCTGTTTTAGGATTAAAACTTGCACTTTCCATTGCGGAGCCGCTTAGAATACCGACGGAACAACTTGTGTTTTGGTCAGATTCTATGGATGTTTTATGGTGGATACGTGGTCGAAGCAGAGACTTCAAGCCGTTTGTCGCGAACCGCATTGAAGAGATACACAGGGCTTCCAGTCCGACACAGTGACGCTACGTACCAACGAAAGAAAACCCCGCGGATCTGGTATCGAGAGGCAGGACTGTTATTCAGCTGAAATCGGACATTATATGGTGGGAAGGTCCAGACTTTCTATCAAAACAAGAATGTGACTGTTTGTTTGTTGGGGTTAAACGTCCGAGCAGCAATATTTCAGCTATATTCAGAAAATGAACATGAAAGGATGGGTCACAAGGATAATAGGGTCGACAAATTTTGATTGTTGTTTTTTGCCGTTTCGGCGACCAGGGCCATATCTCGGCAAGAATATTTAATGCAAGGAAAATATTAAAATTAAGATCAAAGTCTCTTCATAAAATAATGAAATTAAAACAAGCAGCTATTTACATATAAAAAGGTACATAAAAGGTGAACCTAAGACATAAAATACATATAGAAACATAAATTCGATAAAACATCTAAAATATTGAAAAACCAAGGAAGGTATCCAATTTAGATTTTATTAAATAAACCGATGTCCCGCAAGAAATCGATGATGTTTTCAGATGAAACGGTCTTGAACAAATCAAACATATTGGCGCAGTCAAAATAATTTTGCCTGGTGTTGGCAAAATCCACACAATCTAGAAGAACATGTTTGATAGAGAAAGGGCAATGACATGGGATACACTCTGGTGGAGGATCACCAACAAGCAAATGGCCATGTGTAAATCTAGAATGTCCAATGCGGCATCTAGTCATGACCACTTGCTCTTTGCGATTGCCCGACCCGGATTGATGAACGCCTAGATCGGGTTTTATGGAATTGAGTTTGTTGTGTTCAAGACCGTCCCAACGGTCCTGCCACATCTTTAAAATATATTTCCTTATTAAAGGTTTAAAATCGGTGTATGGCAAACTAACGTCCTCTATTATTTCATTTAATGCCTTCTTGGCAACCCTGTCTACAACTGAGTTCCCCTGAATACCAACATGACTGGGTACCCAGAGAAAAACAATCTCTTTATCAAATTCCCGAAGTCGATGAATAAAATATAAAATTTGTAAGATAAGAGTGTTTTTCAGTTTGTGATTTTTAATTGCCAAAAGACAGCTCAAAGAGTCAGTTCAGTTGTACAAGGTGACTTGTTGCCATCAAACAAATATCATACGAGACAAATTAAATGAAAATTGGAACTGATCTATATTCGGTGAAACGGAGAAGAAACTTGCATTTTATTAATGGCCAAATTGTCAGTGCAGTTGTGGATATAGTACAATGTACAGTATTACTTGTTTTGCAAATAGAATTTATTGATAACGTATATTTTGGTTAAGAGACGTTTCCTTCTTAGGCCTGCAGCAGCGCTAAGCTTGTCGTATCAGGCGACTAAATAGTGCTCAGAAACCTAGCCAGGGCTAGGCGCTCTGCCCACAGAGCAACTGGGATGTGTGCTCCAGGTGGTGGAATGGGGTACCCCTGGCGTGTTACATGCTGGGGCTGTCAGGCTATAATACGGAAAACCTGACCGCAAACCATAGTGGTGCACCGTGTTGGGAAAGATGCCACGTTCCTCGCACGTTTAAGAACCCTGCTGTGGTATTCGATAGGAGTAGGAACCATAGGGCTCCGCCACAGGAGGCTAAATTGCCCTACCTTACCGATCCCCTTTTTACAGTGGCAATGAAAATTTGTCGATCCTATTATCCTTGTGACCCATCCTTTTTTTTTTCTTCATTTCATGTTCATGTTCATTGTCTGCATATAGCTGAAATATTGCTGCTCGGACGTTAAATCCCAACAAACAAACAAAACAAACATCGATAGGAGTAGGAACCTTTGCGCTCCGCCACAAGAGGCTAAATTGCCCTATCTTACCCATCCCTCCTTTTTCCAGTGGCAATCAAAATTTGTCGACCCTATTATCTGTAACATATATAACTTTCAGAACTATCAGTACTTTGATTTAACACGTGTTATTGTAATATCATACGCACTTCCGCCCACCGCACTTCATGTAAACAATGTAGCCATATAGCAATCAAAATTTGTCGACCCTATTATCCTTGTGACCCATCCTTTCTTTTTTTCATTTCATGTTCATTGTCTGAATATAGCTGAAATATTGCTGCTCGGACGTTAAACCCCAACAAACAAACAAAAACAAAAACCGTTCGATCAATCGGCTGGTCACGCCTATTGAGAGCCTTTATGCCGAGGCAAATGAACCATCCCTTGGAGACAGACGTGTGAAATTAGGTCTTCAATATGTAAGTAAACTTATGGCCTACGACTGTGTCATTAATCCTATTTATGTCGACATTTATCGAAAACATGAAAGCAAAACCCCTCCTTTTGGAATTCGAATAAAACCTAATTTGGAAGCAATTCATCTGGAGACCAATGCAGTGACACCTGTTGTTACTTCGAAATGCCCTCCATGGGAGCTTCCACACCCTTCTTTCATTTTTGATCTGCGTGAATATAAAAAGTCCGATAGCAATCCTTAATTTTTACAAGAAAAATTTTCTGAAATTAAAGCAAATTATCCAGATTTTTCGACGGTGTATACAGATGGCTCAAAAGATGGCCCCGTGCAGGTCCGGGTGTTAAAAGAATAGGCCTGCAGCAGCGCTAAGCTTGTCGTAAAAGGCGACTAAATAGTGCTCAGAAACCTAGCTGGGGGCTAGGCGCTCTGCCCACAGAGCAACTGGGATGTGTGCCCCAGGTGGTGGATTGGGGTACCCCTGGCGTGTTACATGCTGGGGTTGTCAGGCTATAATACGGAAAACCTGACCGCAAACCATAGTGGTGCACCGTGTTGGGAAAGATGCCACGTTCCTCGCCCTGCTGTGGTATTTGATAGGAGTAGGAACCTTTGCGCTCCGTCACAGGAGGCTAAATTGCCCGACCTTACCCATCCCCCCTTTTTCCAGTGGAAATCAAAATTTTTCCACCCTATTATCCTTGTGACCCATCCTTTTTTTTCATTTCATGTTCATTTTATCATCCATTTCCTGTTCATTGTCTGAATATAGCTGAAATATTGCTGCTCGGATGTTAAACCCCAACAAACAACAAATAAACATCAAAAGATGGCGATAGCGTTGCATGTGCTGCTGTCCGTGGTGACAGAACTGTAACTAAACGGTTGCCATTAAGCGCTTCCATATTCACAGCTGAAGCTCGAGCCATATTGTTAGCACTTAAATTGATTACTCAATCTAATCTGTCACAATTTATTATTTGTTCTGACTCTTTGAGCTGTCTTTTGGCGATTAAGAATCACAAACTGAAAACACTCTTATCTTACAAATTTTATATTTTATTCATCGACTTCGGGAATTTGATATAGAGATTGTTTTTCTCTGGGTACCCAGTCATGTTGGTATTCAGGGGAATTCAGTTGTAGACAGGGTTGCCAAGAAGGCATTAAATGAAATAATAAAGGACGTTAGTTTGTCATACACCGATTTTAAACCTTTAATAAGGAAATATATTTTAAAGATGTGGCAGGACCGATGGGACGGTCTTGAACACAACAAACTCAATTCCATAAAACCCGATCTAGGCGTTCATCAATCCGGGTCGGGCAATCGCAAAGAGCAAGTGGTCATGACTAGATGCCGCATTGGACATTCTAGATTTACACATGGCCATTTGCTTGTTGGTGATCCTCCACCTGAGTGTATCCCATGTGATTGCCCTTTCTCTGTCAAACATGTTCTTCTAGATTGTGTGGATTTTGCCAACACCAGGCAAAATTATTTTGACTGCGCCAATATGTTTGATTTGTTCAAGACCGTTTCATCTAAAAACATTATCGATTTCTTGCGGGACATCGGTTTATTTAATAAAATCTAAATTGGATACCTTCCTTAGTTTTTCAATATTTTAAATGTTTTATCGAATTTATGTTTCTATAAGTATTTTATGTCTTAGGTTCACCTTTTATGTACCTTTTTATATGTAAATAGCTGCTTGTTTTAATTTCTTTTTTTTATGAAGAGACTTTGATCTTGCTTTTAATATTTCCATTTCATTCAATGTTCTTGCCGTGATATGGCCCTAGTCGCCGAAACGGCATTAAAAGGTAACAATCAATCAATCAATCAATCGCACGTTAAAGAACCCTACTGTTGTGACAGAGTCTGGCACGGATAATAACTCCAAGACGTGTACACTGACTGCTTCGTTTATTACAATAGTAAAAGCGAGGATCACAGAATATACAACATGTTCAGAATATATACCCGATCTAGGCGTTCATCAATCCGGGTCGGGCAATCGCAAAGAGCAAGTTGTCATGACTAGATGCCGCATTGGACATTCTAGATTTACACATGGCCATTTGCTTGTTGGTGATCCTCCATCTGACTGTATCCCATGTGATTGCCCTTTCTCTATCAAACATGTTCTTCTAGATTGTGTGGATTTTGCCAATAACAGGCAAATTTATTTTGACTGCGCCTATCCTTGTCGTGGTAGGGGGGCTTGCGTGCCTCAGTGATCCTAAGAGCTATGTCAGCTGGAGGTTTTTTCTCCTGGTAGGGTTGAAATAAAAAAACAAAACAAAAAAAACTCCAGCTCCAGTTGCAACCCGTGAGTTATTGGTGGGCGAGGAGGTCCTAGTGGATGAAGGTCGTATCTAGACTCCAGTCGTAACGTAACCCCCGTGTAATGGATGGCTGGATGATCGAGGATACGGCTGTATATGCCACTCGGCTCTTAGGTCATCTAAACGGGAGATTGAATGGACCCGGTTCGATCAATCGGCTGGTCACGCCATGCCCATCATTTGTCCACCTGCTTTACTAATGGCATTTTGTTTAATCCAATGTTTCTAAGATTTTCAAAAGCTTACAAATGGCAAATGAAGAAGGCGGTGGCTCATGGGTCAATCGAGTAGTACGCTGTCTATGCGCCATTGATAGATACGCTCTGTTCGAGAATGTCGTCTCTGGAATCCCTGATGCTATCTGCTGGAAATCCGTAGAGTCCTAGCATCGCCCGTGTTGGCACTCGGTGGCGGGTGGGGAACAGAGACGATGAAACTTATAAAAACTTAACATGGCGACAAAAAACAACGGGGAGTCCAATGTTTCTTATTAAAAAAAAACGCAAAAGTGATGTCTGCAATTCTTCTCACGAAAGTGATAAAAACTGGCCAAGATTTATTGTAATTTCTGCAAAAGATAAAGACAAAAATGTTAATAACCTTTCTCCTTTTTTAATACAGAAAACAATCAAGGGTGTAGCTGGTGATGTTAAAGATACAAAGATAATTAGATCAGGAATTTTAATTGAATGCCTCAGACCTGGCCAATCATCAAATTTGTTAAAATTAACCAGGATTGGTGACCTTGATGTGGTTTCATCTGCACACAAGTCACTAAATCAGTCACAGGGTGTCCTTAAATACCGAGGTCGAGACCTCAACGCCTTGACTGATGAAGAGATCTGATTGATTGATTGTTGTTGTTTATTGCCGTTTCGGCGACCAGGGCCATATCACGGCAAGAACATTTAATGCAAGGAAAATATTAAAATTAAGATCAAAGTCTCTTCATAAAATAATGAAATTAAAATAAGCAGCTATTTACATATAAAAAGGTACATAAAAGGTGAACCTAAGACATAAAATACATATAGAAACATAAATTCGATAAAACATTTAAAATATTGAAAAACTAAGGAAGGTATCCAATTCAGACTTTACTAAATAAACCGATGTCCCGCAAGAAATCGATGATGTTTTCAGATGAAACGGTCTTGAACAAATCAAACATATTGGCGCAGTCAAAATAATTTTGCCTGGTGTTGGCAAAATCCACACAATCTAGAAGAACATGTTTGATAGAGAAAGGGCAATCACATGGGATACACTCAGGTGGAGGATCACCAACAAGCAAATGGCCATGTGTAAATCTAGAATGTCCAATGCGGCATCTAGTCATGACCACTTGCTCTTTGCGATTGCCAGACCCGGATTGATGAAAGCCTAGATCGGGTTTTATGGAATTGAGTTTGTTGTGTTCAAGACCGTCCCAACGGTCCTGCCACATCTTTAAAATATATTTCCTTATTAAAGGTTTAAAATCAGTGTATGGCAAACTAACGTCCTTTATTATTTCATTTAATGCCTTTTTGGCAACCCTGTCTACAACTGAATTCCCCTGAATACCAACATGACTGGGTACCCAGAGAAAAACAATCTCTTTATCAAATTCCCGAAGTCGATGAATAAAATACAAAATCTGTAAAATAAGAGTGTTTTTCAGTTTGTTTGTTTGTTGGGGTTTAACGTCCGAGCAGCAATATTTCAGCTATATTCAGACAATGAACATGAAATGGATGATAAAATGAACATGAAATGATAAAAAGAAAGGATGGGTCAAATGGACAACAGGGTGGACAAATTTTGATTGCCACTAGAAAATGGGGGGATGGGTAAGGTCGGGCAATTTAGCCTCCTGTGGCGGAGCGCAAAGGTTACCACAGCAGGGTTCTTTAACGTGCGAGGAACGTGGCATCTTTCCCAACACGGTGCACCACTATGGTTTACGGTCAGGTTTTCCGTATTATAGCCTGACAACCCCAGCATGTAACATGCCAGGGGTACCCCCATTCCACCACCTGGGGCACACATCCCAGTTGCTCTGTGGGCAGAGCGCCTAACCCCCGGCTAGGTTTCTGAGCACTATTTAGTCGCCTTTTACGACAAGCTTAGCGCTGCTGCAGGCCTATTCTTTTGACACCCGGACCTGCACGGGGCTCACTGATTGCGAAGTATAAACTAGTAATGCATTGGCAGTTAATAAGGCTAGAACGCAATATGTGTTGTTAACTTCAGATGAATTATAACAATGTTCCAATCCATTAGTCGGATTTTGCAACATTAAAAGTCCAGTCTACCCAGTAAACTTAAGTAAGACATGCATTATTACTCTTTTCATGAAAAACAAAAATATCTTAAATACACGTTGCCAAACACTCATTTATCCTAATCGATTCTTTCTATGGCAGATCACATACGGGAAGGTCTTTGGGTAATAGCCACACAAAAAAGATTAAGACTCTGTAGTTTGTCGTCATCCTTCCCAATTATCTACCACAAGAATAAATCCACCTATTGGATTAGTAAAGTTACAAACTTCTTGTTCTGCTAATAGTGATTCTTTAACACTTTTACCATATTACAAGGGTGAAGACCGTTTTCAAAGTTCACAACCATTAAAAAGATTAATTGAAATTTACAATGTGTCTGAATTCACAATATGGCACCCTTTTCATTTAGCTTTGCCTAATTTTACTATTGATGAGCTTCCTAACACATTGCAACATATGGAAACCATACCAATGGCGAATTTAATCAATCAGTTAAAAGATTTACGAACAATTGATACTAGTTTTCAAATTCCAAATTGGGGGTATGCAGGTATCTCATTGTTAATTGCCATATTAATTGGGGTTGGGATATTTTGTTATTGTCGACAAGCTAGTTTTTGCAGACACTCATGGTTGGCCAGAAAAAACAGAGGCAAGTCTGACGAACATGAAGCAGCTGAAAATGGATATAAACTGGTCCCAACGGTGTCGACAGATGGTGACTCTGGGTTACGTAATAGACGATACTGCGACTTAGACGAAAACAAAGTTGAACAAGTTTTGTTTGTTTGTTAGTTGGGGTTTAACGTCCGAGCAGCACTATTTCAGCTATATTCAGACAATGAACAAGAAATGGATGATAAAATGAACATGAAATGAAAAAAAAGGATGGGTCACAAGGATATTAGGGTCGACAAATTTTGATTGCCACTGGAAAAAGGGGGTGGGTAAGGTCGGGCAATTTAGCCTCCTGTGGCGGAGCGCAAAGGTTCCTACTCCTATCGAATACCACAGCAGGGTTCTTTAACGTGCGAGGAACGTGGCATCGTAAAAGGCGACTAAATAGTGCTCAGAAACCTAGCCGGGGGCTAGGCGCTCTGCCCACAGAGCAACTGGGATGTGTGCCCCAGGTGATGGAATGGGGTACCCCTGGCGTGTTACATGCTGGGGTTGTCAGGCTATAATACGGAAAACCTGACCGCAAACCATAGTGGTACACCGTGTTGGGAAAGATGCCACGTTCCTTGCACGTTAAAGAACCCTGCTGTGGTATTCGATAGGAGTAGGAACCTTTGCGCTCCGCCACAGGAGGCTAAATTGCCCGACCTTACCCATCCCCCCTTTTTCCAGTGGCAATCAAAATTTGTCGACCCTATTATCCTTGTCACCCATCCCTTTTTTTCATTTCATGTTCATTTTATCATAATATAGCTGAAATATTGCTGCTCGGACGTTAAACCCCAACAAACAAAACAAACAGAATTTATTCTGTACTGCTTCAATGTCATTTACTTTGTCCAAACTTCATATTTCTGCACCATAGTATAATATTGGGGCAGCCATAGAATCAAACAGTTTAAATCCAATGTTCATATCTTTACAATTAAGCTTACATAAGCAATGTTTAATAATATTTAAAGCCTTCTCACATTGGTTAGTTAAAGTTCTTCAGCAAACGGTCCATTTAAGACGATTTGAGAACACGATTCCGAGATATTTATAATAGCTTACAACTTTGAGAAGTTCATCTTTATAATACCACTTTTCATTTTTCGACAGAACACCTCCATTTTTAAATACAACTTTATTAGACTTGTCCATGTTTATAGTCATGTTCCATTTATCACAATATGATGCTAGACAGTTCAAACGTCTCTGGAGATCAATACACGTATCGGCTATAAGCACAAGGTCGTCTGCGAAGAGTAACAGCATTAAATCATGAAAGTCTTTACGAATAAGTATTCCATTACCACCATTTGACTCCATCTCACTAGCGAGTTCGTTAATGTACATCGCAAACAGCCAAGGGCTCAAAACACAACCTTGCCTCACACCAGTATTACAACTGAAACTATTGCTTAAACCATTTGTACTTTTAACCCTTGCTTTAACAGTTCTATATATATTTTGTAAAAGTCTTATCATATTTCCATGTAAATTTTTATTTATCAATAAATAAAACAGTTTTGATCTATTAATACAATCGAACGCTTTGGAAAAGTCTATAAAAGCACAGTACAATACACCTCTCTTTTTTGATAAATATTTCATGATAATACTTGTAAGAATAAATATATTATCAATAGCGGCATAGCCACTTCGAAAACCTGCTTGTTCTTCAACAATATTTTCATTTGATTCTGACCATAATGTAAGACGTTTGGTTATTACACCCATAAATATTTTACTTAAGACACATAGTAAAGAAATACCTCTGTAATTTCCACAATCATTTTTATCACCTTTTTTATATAAAGGAATTATAATAGCAGTGACCCAGCTTTCTGGGAAGTCACCAGTTTGTAAAATTTTATTAAACAATTTTAAAAGTACAGGTAACATTCAAGTAGACAAACACTTGCACAATTCGCCAGGTATACCATCATCACCAGGTGACTTATTGTTTTTCAGCTTTTTTTAATTCACATATAACTTCATCTTCAGTAATGTCATTGTCTAAGAAAGATAATTCTTCGTCACATAATTGACAATTATTGTCATGATTGTTCACAAAAAAATTTACAAAGTCTGAAAAATCAATATCTTTATCTGTAGTATTTGGATTTAACAGATCATTAAAATATTGTTTCCACTCAACACAAGAAATATCAGTTTCAGATTTACCTTGAAAATTTACATATAACTTGAGAAGTTTCCAAAATTTACATGCATCATTACTAGAAGCTGCACTAATAATTTCTTCTTTCTTGTGTTGTTTTTTTATTTTTTTTTGTTTTACATCACATAATTTTTGAAAGTGTTGTTTTGTTTCTATGTACTCAGATAATATCTTTTTATCAGAAGTAACCCTAAAATCATTTAGAAGTTTACATTTTCTAATCTTTAAGTCTTGACATTCTTTATCAAACCAATCAGGCTGATTACACATCTTTTTACCTCCTTTGTTAATACATAACAAACCAGCTTTTTTACAAATGTTTTGCAAAAGACTTGTTAAACAATTGACACTCTCATTTACATCTACATCAAGTAAATCTAATAGATTTGAAACTGCTTCTGCAGATTCAGTATCATCATAAAGCTCCTTACAAAATTGGCTTTTATTTACATTCCATCTGAATCTTATCAACTCATCTGTGTTCTCTGTGCATGTTTTCATGCTTTCATTACAAAAAAGTTTTAAAGCACAAGATATAGGAAAATGCTTAGATAAATCACAATTTAAAACTCACATATTTGTGACACTTTTGAACAAACTATTGCTAGTTATAATATAGTCTATTGTACTAGCTCCATTGGAATAAACATAAGTATAATTGCCATCTATATCACCATTATTTCGACCATTTATAATACACAAATCATACATATTACATAAATCAATTAAAGATTTACCAAAAGTGTTCACAATTTTGTCTTTGTTTTTACGTTTGGGCATGTTTGATTCTTCGTTTATGCCATTACCAAAAATATATTGAAGACCAGGATTATAATTGTCATTGTCTTCAGATGCAAATTCAAATATTTCTGCTGTTCGAGCGTTAAAATCACCAGCTAAAACAATTTCTATATCACCATACATAGTATGAATTTCAAATAATACATCTTCAATAATAGTTATACCATTATCTGTATTTTGGTAATTATAAAAAAATTGAGTTTTCAGGTGGGATGTACAAAAATAGAAAAATAACATCTTTTTTCCCATTTGACAATGTAAAATAATCATGTCTGAATATTTTTTAAGTATTTGTTTGATTTTTACATATTTTAAAAGTGACTTCTTTACCACAACAAGTAAACCACCTGAAGCTTTACCATAAGTCTGATTATCTACTTTGCGAAAATTTTCGAAACATTCAAATTCAGGAAAAACAGTTATAAATTCACCTTCAAACTTTTGGAATGTTTCTATAAAGCAAATAATATCATGTGACACAAGTGTTTGGTCAATTGAGTTACGATCTCTATAAAGCTTTGTCTTTAAACTCTCAATATTCCATGAAACAATATTAATAACATTTGTACAGGGTTCAGTAACAAAAAAAACGAGAATCATGAACATATGTACACAACCGTGGGCCTTGACCTGTTTCCTATCTTTTTGGAAGCTCCTTCAGCACATTAGATTCGTCATCATAAGTGTACAGCTTGCTGTCTATCATAAGCTTATCATATCGCATGGAAACTTTGCATCCTCTTTCTCTTGCTTCTAATAGAAACGGACTAAGATTTTTTCTAGCAGTTTTAACTTTTGGAGAGAAATCTTCATTAACACGGAATTTATCACCGATACGGAGACACTTCTTTGCTTGCTTCAAAATAATGATTGATTGATTGTTGTTGTTTATTGCCGTTTCGGCGACCAGGGCCATATCACGGCAAGAACATTTAATGCAAGGAAAATATTAAAATTAAGATCAAAGTCTCTTCATAAAATAATGAAATTAAAACAAGCAGCTATTTACATATAAAAAGGTACATAAAAGGTGAACCTAAGACATAAAATACATATAGAAACATAAATTCGATAAAACATTTAAAATATTGAAAAACTAAGGAAAGTATCCAATTCAGACTTTATTAAATAAACCGATGTCCCTCAAGAAATCGATGATGTTTTCAGATGAAACGGTCTTGAACAAATCAAACATATTGGCGCAGTCAAAATAATTTTGCCTGGTGTTGGCAAAATCCACACAATCTAGAAGAACATGTTTGATAGAGAAAGGGCAATCACATGGGATACACTCAGGTGGAGGATCACCAACAAGCAAATGGCCATGTGTAAATCTAGAATGTCCAATGCGGCATCTAGTCATGACACCTAGATTTAAGTAATTTGATATGGGGAAGAAAAGAAAGTTTACTATCAAAAAGTAATCCAAGGAAAATAATATTCAAAATAATATTACGGTCGTAGTGGACAAAAATTTCACAATCATAGGCCGTTTTTTTCCTGAACCTTGGATACGATATACATTTTCAATTTTCACTCCATCAGCAAAATCTGTGCCCATATTTAATACGGTACATATAAATTTTCGAATTTTACGTTCACAATCAGACCACGATTCTTTGGTTCCATCAGAGTTTTGTGTATTTAAGGTCGAACCTGGTTCATTGTTGTCATTTGTAATATTGTCGTCTATACCGATAAAAATCAAATTGTTTTTACTGTGAATTGCTTCAAACTTCTCAACTTGACTTTCTAAGTTTGAAACCCGTAACTTAAGCGATTTGTTTTCATGTTCTAGTTTCTCAATGTTATTATCAAGCTTTTGATTTAGTTGTTCAACACTGTTTTTAACACTGGACATTTCAGTTTTAACGTCATTTAACCCCTGTGAAATCGACATCATCTGTGTTTTTATTTCGAGTAATGTTTGTCCAATATCACTGGAGTTGTTCCCCTTTTCCCCGTTTTGGTGCAAAGTCGATTGAGAGAATGAGCATGTTCCAGGACGATCTGACTTTTCGGAGTCTTGTGTACGTGGACCCGGGTTTGCTTCGATGTCCCCACAAAGTAATAATACCACACTAAATAGTAAAGTAAGTCTCATGGTCAAATGTAAATTGTTCGTGCGTACTGACAAAATGGCGGGACATTTGACTTTACTCATCGGGTGGGTGAAAAGACCGATTCTAGCCCTCCACTGTATTCTTCTGGTACATTAATGTCAGATAAGATGTCCTCTTGGTCATCTGTTTCACGTACTTTTTTGTCATTTATTGACTTAATGTCACTTTCAGTAACACATTCAACCTTACTTATTACGGTGCCTCTTTTCAAATTCATAAATTTGAAACTATTATTAACTAACATAACTGGAATCTTGTTAGGGTTATGTACCTTATTTATCGACTGGCAAATGGCAACTTCTGGTTGTTCACTTAAAAAACCTGATTTTAATTCATTAAACATTTCGATTCGCCAAAATTAAATATGGTTTTAAAATAGAAATGTTCGGTAGCATTAAGTGGCCATGTTCAACTAACGGATCATTGTGAAATGGAAGTCGTACATTGCTTGAGGGCCATGACATGACATTTTCAACGATCTCTCCCGTGGGCTATAATGTCGTCATAAATTTCTCTGAAAGTTTTGATCTTGAACCATGTATTATTTCTTACCACTTCTGTTACACTGAAATTGTTAGTTTAACTTGAACCCAGTCTTTATATACAAGGTGTATTTAAAAAGTGAAAGTTTAAAGTTAAAGATGGTCTGAACTGACCAACTCTTCTTTTACGACAAGCTTAGCGCTGCTGCAGGCCTATTCTGTTGACATCCGGACCTGCACGGGGCCAATACTCAGTATCTGAAAGGATTTTCTTCTACCATTAATATTTTACAGAGAGTGTGAAAGATGCTGGTGGAAATCTAACAAAGGCTGCCATTGCCGGGTACAGCCAAATGCTTGGTGTGGGAAAGGTATCGAAAAGAGTATATTAAACCCAGGTTTCTGGATTGTCACCACTCGGGGTACATCAGAAGGCGGTCGTTGACAGGCAGAAAGATCTGCAAGACTTCATCAAATTACTTAGAAAAGATGAGTTCCTGAGCGTAAACATCCTTCTGTTTCTGATATGTATGGAAATGTATTTAAGAACATTGTACCAAAGTTCAAATCTCACTTACAGAAGGCCCCGTGCAGGTCCGGGTGTTAAAAGAATAGGCCTGCAGCAGCGCTAAGCTTGTCGTATAAGGCGACTAAATAGTGCTCAGAAACCTAGCCGGGGGCTACGCGCTCTGCGTATGCACACATAGACAATAAAAGTGGACTGCCTTGAAGTCGACGATACTTGGAACTGCGGGAAAATGCAAGGCTGTGTCGAGTATTTTTCCCCAAATCGAGCCAAACTCGTATTTCAGTCCTGCTGTAATACAACGATAAGAGGGAAATAATTATTCGTAACTTTTTTGGAAAAGTTAAACAAAATGTACGCCATACTAGTCATTGATTTTATTCCCTTCGTTTAAACATTTAATGTTTGTCCACGGCAACAGATGGTATTGCATTATTATTACTACTAGTTAAAGTATTTCTACTTGATAGTAGAATATTAAAGAATCTGACGAAATAATCAATAATTGCACTGAAGTATTATTCCAATACAAAAAACTGCAACATAGTTAATTTAATATCATAATTACTAAGCACTAAGCTTGTCGTAAAAGGCGACTAAATAGTGCTCGGAATCCTAGCCGGGGGTCTAGGGCGCTCTGCCCAGAGTGCAACTGGGATGTTTGCCCCTGTGGTGGAATGTGGTACCCCTGGCATGTTACATGCTGGGGTTGTCAGGCTATAATACGGACAACCTGAACGCAAACCATAGTGGTGCACCGTGTTGGGAAAGATGCCACGTTCCTCGCACGTTAAAGAATCCTACTGTGGTATTCGATAGGAGTAGGAACCATTGGGCTCCGCCACAGGAGGATAAATTGCCCGACCCCACCCACCTCTCCCCATTTCATGTTCATTTTATCATCAATTTAATGTTCATTGTCTGAATATAGCTGAAATATTGTTGCTCGGACGTTAAACACAAACAAACAAACAAACAAACAAACAAAATCAAATTTTGTGATGGGCTTCAAATAGATAGGGCATACGTTATAAGCGATTCTGGGTGCAATCCAATATCAAATTCCTGTTACGTGAGATTTTGCCACTTTCAAAATTGTCGTCATAAATCTTGCTCCTTATGAATGGATTGATTTTAAATTTCGTGTGAGGCTCATATAGAATGGGTTTAAGTTTTCTACATCTAAAACTGTTGGTATGCACTTTTGTCGAAAGCGAAAGCTGCATTCGGATCCAGATCTTTTTCTTTATGGTAATAAAATCAAAATTGTAGGAAATTAAAGCAAATTATCCAGATTTTTCAACGGTGTATACAGATGGCTCAAAAGCTTGTCGTAAAAGGCGACTAAATAGTGCTCAGAACCTTAGCCGCAGACTAGGGCGCTCTGCCCACAGAGCAACTGGGATGTGTGCCCCAGGTGGTGGAATGGGGTACCCCTGGCGTGTTACATGCTGGGATTGTCAGGCTATAATACGGAAAACCTGACCGCAAACCATAGTGGTGCACCGTGTTTGGAAAGATGCCACGTTCCTCGCACGTTAAAGAACCCTGCTGTGGTATTCTCCCGGAGTAGGAACCTTTGCGCTCCGCCACAGGAGGCTAAATTGCCCGACCTTACCCATCCCCCTTTTACCAGTGGCAATCAAAATTTGTCGACCCTATTATCCTTGTGACCCATGCTTTTTTTTTCATTACATGTTCATTTTATCATCCATTTCATGTTCATTGTCTGAATATAGCCGAAATATTGCTGCTCGGACGTTAAACCCCAACAAAGAAAAAAAGAAAAGGTAACGTTCCGTCCATCTGGAAAAACGGCTTCAGTTATCCCTATTCCAAAACCAGGAAAGGATCATACGGATCCTTCAAATTATCGCCCGATCGCATTGACAAGCTGCGTCTGCAAGACAATGGAACGAATGGTCAATGATCGACTTGTGTGGTTCCTTGAGAAACACAACTTACTCACTTATATTCAGTGTGGTTTTAGGCAAGGCAGAAGTACTCTTGACCATTTAGTCCGGTTTGAAACGCTCATCAGAAATGCATTTGCTAAAAATGAACATGTTGTGTCGGTCTTTTTCGATTAAGAAAAAGCCTATGACACGACGTGGAAATATGGTATTTTAAAAGATATATTTGATATGGGGTTGAAAGGAAGACTTCCTCTGTTCTTGTCTAATTTTTTGTCAGATCGTCATTTTAATGTGAGGGTAAATTCGACTTTTTCTGAGAAGGAACAGGAAATCTGTGTTCCTCAGGGAAGTATTCTTTCTGTCACTCTCTTCAGTATTAAAATTAATAGTTTAGCCCAAGTTTTGAAGGACAATATTGACGGTTCCTTGTATGTAGACGACTTTTTGATCTGCTACAGGGGACAAATTATGAGTAATATTGAAAGGCAGTTACAATTTTGTCTCAAAAGAATTGAGAAATGGGCTTTGGAGAATGGGTTTAAGTTTTCTACATCTAAAACTGTTGGTATGCACTTTGTCGAAAGCGAAAGCTGCATCCTGACCCAGATCTCTTTCTTTATGGTAATAAAATCAAAATAGTAAAAGAAACAAAATTCCTTGGATTACTTTTTGATAGTAAACTTTCTTTTCTTCCCCATATCAAATTACATAAATCTAGGTGTCTTGAGGCACTAGATATTTTAAAAATGGTGTCCAGTACCGATTGGGGTGCTGATACCTCAATTGTATTAAATTTATGTAGATCTTTGGTTTATTTTGACTGCGCCAATATGTTTGATTTGTTCAAGACCGTTTCATCTGAAAACATCATCGATTTCTTGCGGGACATCGGTTTATTTAATAAAATCTAAATTGGATACCTTCCTTAGTTTTTCAATATTTTAAATGTTTTATCGAATTTATGTTTCTATATGTATTTTATGTCTTAGGTTCACCTTTTATGTACCTTTTTATATGTAAATAGCTGCTTGTTTTAATTTCATTATTTTATGAAGAGACTTTGATTTTAATTTTAATATTTTCCTTGCATTAAATGTTCTTGCCGTGATATGGCCCTGGTCGCCGAAACGGCAATAAACAACAACAATCAATCATAGATCTTTGGTTAGGTCTAGACTTGATTATGGATCTATTCTTTATGGTTCTGCCAAAAAATCTTACCTTAAAATTTTAGACGCTGTTCACCATAAAGGGTTGCGACTTTGCCTTGGTGCCTTCAGAACCTCTCCTATTGAGAGCCTTTATGCCGAGGCAAATGACTTTGCCTTGGTGCCTTCAGACCCTCTCCTACTGAGAGTCTTTATGCCGAGGCAAATGAACCATCCCTTGGAGACAGACATTTGAAATTAGGTCTTCAATATGTAAGTAAACTTATGACCTATCCAGATAGCCCTGCCTACGACTGTGTCATTAATCCTATTTATGTCGAGATATATCGAAAACATGAAAGCAAAACCCCTCCAGGAGGCTAAAATGCCCGATCTTACCCATCCCCCCTTTTTCCAGTGGAAATCAAAATTTGTCGACCCTATTATCCTTTTGACCCATCCTTTTTTTTCATTTCATGTTCATTATATCATCCATTTCATGTTCATTGTCTGAATATAGCTGAAATATTGCTGACGTTAAACCCCAACAAACAAACAATCCGCCAAAGGAGGCAAAATTGCCCGACCCTACCCACCTCTCCCTATTTCCAGTGGTTTGTTAAACCCCAACAAACAAACAAACAATCATTTCATCAACATTTCATGCCCATTTTATCATCCATTTGATGTTCATCGCCAGAATATAGCTGAAATATCGCTGCTCGGGCGTTAAACCCCAACAATCAATCAATCTACGTCTGACATGCAACTCAGTATTCATTATTCGTATTGTTTGTGATGTTTTACTTTATGTTATGTTATTAACTTGAAACTAATTACGGAAAAAATAAATTCTGACAGATAACATCCATATATATATCATAAGTTTATTTTATACCGGATCTCTCTACGTGTTGGATGACTTTATTACATATATTAAGCTATAGATAAATTTTACCATTAAAAGGTGGTGAAAATGAACCCATTGTTGCTTCCTTTGTACCTGAAAATATGGTTGGTATTATGTGCTACCGTTACAGCATACCCGGACGGTTATTATCGTAGAGGACAAGGTATGTTAATAGAGAAGTACAAAATTCATGATATGCGTTTATATCGTTGGTATTATGTGCTACCGTTACAGCATACCCGGACGGTTATTATCGTAGAGGACAAGGTATGTAAATAGAGACGTACAAAATTCATGATAGGCGTACAATCTGAACTTATTACTGAACATCAGGTATATAACTTGATTTGTAATAAGGATTGGTTCTCTGATTGATGAGCAAGAAAAGTAATTTTGATATTATTTTTGATATTTTTGATATTATGACATTAGCGTCAATATCGGTACGCAGTTCGCGGTACAAATAACCCTAAACAAACTGACTTTTTGATTTTGAATCAGTTCGTTATCAATAGCAGTCACAGGAGGCTAAATTGCCCGACCTTACCCACTCGCCTTTTTCCAGTGGCGATCAATATTTGTCGACCCTATTATCCTTGTGACCCATTTTTTTTTTCATTTCATGTTCATTTTATCATCCATTTCATGTTCATCGTCTGAATATAGCTGAAATATTGCTGCTTGGACGTTAAACCCCAACAAACAAACAAAGTCAATAGCAGTCTTTTTAAGAATCATGCCAATTCTGTAAAATGTGATAAACCTCAAAAAAGGCTTTTTTTTTGGTATATAGATGCTTTTTAGGTCTATTTCATGCAATGCAAAATCATTTATTTAAATCTGTCTGTCTGTTTTCACACGGAAAAACTAATCGTTTTTATTGAATTTTAGTGTGATTTACAGAGTTATTTCCCTTACTTTTGAATTTTACCGTCCACTCTTATTTTTATCACATAGGAGCATGGGTTATATGAAGGTTTACATGTTAATTTCTGTTAGCTATAACATTTAAAAAAAAATCAAAAATAAAAATATGTAGGCTTTACAAAATTCATGATAAGGGTTTATATCGTTGGTATTCTGTGCTACCGTTACAGTATACCCGGGCGGTTATTATCGTAGAGGACAGGGTATGTTAATAGAGAAGTACAAAATTCATGATAGGTGTTTAATCTGAACTTATTACTGAACGTCAGTTATTGATTTGTAACACGTTTTCTTATTGATTAATTCCCTTGAAGAGCAAGGAAAAGGTAATTTTGGCATTATGGCGGCATTGAAGTTAATATTGGTACGCAGTTTACGGTACAAATAATCCTAAACTAACTGACTTTTTGATTTATTACTGAACATGAGGTATATAATTTGATTGATTCCCTTGATGAGCGAAGAAAAAGTAATTTTGGCATTATGGCGGCATTGGATTTAATATTGGTACGCAGTTTGCGGTACAAATAATCGTAAACTAACTGACTTTTTGATTTATTACTGAACATGAGGTATATAATTTGATTGATTCCCTTGACGAGCAAAGACAAAATAATTTTGGTATTATGGCAGCATTAACGTGAATATTGATAAGCAGAGTGCGGTTCAAATAATCCTTCACAATCACCTTTTGATTTCGAGTCAGTTCGTTTTAAAAATTAGAAACATCCGTTGAAAAAAAAACTTAATGACGATGTAATGTATATGTTGTGTACAAGTTGCAATTGATACAACAAACAAACACAATCTTTAGTGAAAACTGTCTGAACAAACCCCCAAATAGTCATATAACCTGTCTAAACCAAACACGGTTTGAGTCCCTTTAGATGAACTTTGATGTTGTAAATTGAATACGGGACTAAATAGAACCAATCTTCAACAAAGTCACAAAGATGTTCGCTTTAGACATATTTCACTTGACGTTGTTTGCAAATACAAAACAGATGATTTTTTTTAATAATCAAACTACATCAAATTGGTTTTTATTATTCGGGAAAAAAATGGAAAATTATTTCTTCCAGAATACATATAAGGGTTTCTACATGGTTAAACTTAACCTTCGTTTTTTTCTACCATGTTTTAAGAGCAATGTGACGATATTGCGATTATTGGAGCAGGCATTGCTGGAACATACACCGCATGGAAGCTTAGGAATCTCGGGAAGAGTGTAACAGTATACGAGTACTCAGATCGGATTGGCGGGAGGTTATATACTTACAAATTTCCAGAGGCCGCTGATATAAATGTTGAATTGGGAGCAATGAGATATATGCCTAACGGTAAATAATGTTGTTTAATAAAAACGAAATATTGTCAATTCAACGACATTCTAGATAAACAAAGCACATCATTAAGTGAATGAATGTATATTTTTTATGATCACAAAAGAAGCACTGCATAAAGACAAATTTCAGAATATTAGAATCATAAAATTAGCGTATACACAAATTTTACAACAATGTGGTTAAACAATTGTATATTCCATATATGGGACAGCGAACATGGCAAAGGAGACAAGGGGAGAAGAGAGATAGAATATGGGGAAAGGAGAAATGTATCTCGTCCTCCCCTTCATGTATCACACTCTAAACATTTTTTTATGGTTTTTTTTCAGTGATTTACAATTGATTTGTTTTTGTTAATTGCATAGACTATAATACTGTATTAATAACACGTTTCAGTCTTTTTTCGTGCTTAAGATGAATGATATTCTGATATGTATTAACATAAGTCTTAACTGTTTTATGTTGAAAAAGAAAAAATGAAATTATGGAAGAAAAGATAACATACAATAAGTGAAAAGGACATAAAAACACACCTTAACAAGTAAATATGTGAAATTACCATCAATCAAAATTAAAGTAAAATAGAACAACTAATACATTTTATTTCAAATACGTGTATTCACAGAACATCCAATTCTGCATAACTTAATTCGTAAGCTTGGTCTGTCTGTTCGAAAATTCAAGCTAGGTAAAGGTCCGTCTTCTGACACGTTAGTTTATTTACGAGGGAAGCATTTGAAATACAGTGATCTTGGTGGCAGTGATACTCCTTACAATCTTCTTGATAATGAGAAGAAGCACGTCGACATATTGAACTGGTTAGTATTATAGAATTCATTTTAATTAAATACATCGTATGATAACATATTTGGAATTGATATGCACGTTTTTGTCATTTTATAACGCCGGAAGTTGCAAGCCGATATCGGCTTTGATGGTTACGCAAGTTTTTGCATGCTAAAAATGACGTTCTGATTGAGGCCATTTAAATCAAATATGCGATTACAAAAGATTGTGAATTGTACTGTTCCAAACTGTCCCTTTAATTAAGCCTTGACCAATATAGCACTCGAGAAGAACTCTCAAGCTGTATATTGATGGCGCTAAGCTTGTCGTGAAAGGCGACTAAATAGTGCTCAGAAACCTAGCCGGGGGTTAGGCGCTCTGCCCACAGAGCAACTGGGATGTGTGCCCCAGGTGGTGGAATGGGGTACCCCTGGCATGTTACATGCTGGGGTTGTCAGGCTATAATACGGAAAACCTGACCGCAAACCATAGTGGTGCACCGTGTTGGGAAAGATGCCACGTTCCTCGCACATTAAAGAACCCTGCTGTGGTATTCGATAGGAGTAGGAACCTTTGCGCTCCGCCACAGGCACAGGAGGCTAAATTGCCCGACCTTACCCATCCCCCTTTTTCTAGTGGCAATCAAAATTTGTCGACCCTGTTGTCCTTGTGACCCATCCTTTTTTTATCATTTCATGTTCATTTTATCATCCATTTCATGTTCATTGTCTGAATATAGCTGAAATATTGCTGCTCGGACGTTAAACCCCAACAAACAAACAAACAAATGGATATTGATGTCTTGTGTTGATATACGAGCCAATATGGAAAATGCGGAGCAATGAAATAATTGTTAAACTTGCAGATGTAAGTAATTAATTAAAATATTACATATTTTATTAAAATAATACACATTTCTGCTTTTGTAACAAAATCATTGTTTTATGTATATTATCTCTACCTAAGGCAAAAAAAAAACCAAAAAAAAAGACGACAGATAGCCTGTAATCAGCCTTTTTGTGAGCTTTACTGACGTCACTTCCGTCAAACTTTTAAATAACTTTTCGACGACGTCACAGTCTATTTGACGTAATGTTTTATGGGAAATTAGCCGTGTTGTCTTAATGGAGACCTATGCTTATATAAGATCATATAAGTATTAAGCAAAATCAAATGCAACAGAATCACGGAGAATCAACAGTTAAGACCATACACATCTTTGTTTTCATTTGCCTTTTACATATTTTTTTGTCAACAGAAAAGTTGGAAAAATATATTATCGATGTAAGAATATGTGAGAAATATTGCCCTTGTTATCATGCCTCGAATGATATCCTTCGATCTCATAACAATGGCAATATTAAAAAGGCCATATATCAAATTTATTTATCAAATATTTTTTCAACGAAAATTAACTTCCCCGAGTAAGTTATTTCTTTATTGGAATAGAAAGGATTATATAAGAAACGTGAAAAATGTTTCTTTAAGTTAAAAAACTAAAAACATTTGTTGGCGGATAGGGCCACCTTTGCATTACGTTCGGCCCTCCACTGAGTAGTTTATAGAAGAATATGTTTACAAAAAGCCACAGGCTATTGATACTTAACGTCTACATTCGTCTCAATTGAAACACTTGCGTTTATTTTTCTCCTAAATGATCTTTTCACTTGTTCCGCTGCCACGCCAGACTTTCTAGAAGTCCTGGAAAATCCTAGATTTTTTATGGTGATGCAATGTGTCATGTGTTCCGTACACAAATTTGTCTCGGTTTTATTTTGTGAAACTACCCCGTGCAGGCCCGGGTGTTAAATGAATAGGCCTGCGGAAGCACTAAGCTTGTCGTAAAAGGCGGCTAAATAGTGCTCAGAACCCTAGCCGGGGGCCAGGGCGCTCTGCCCACAGAGCAACTGGGATGTGTGCCCCAGGTGGTGGAATGGGGTACCCCTGGCGTGTCACATGCTGGGGTTGTCTGGCTATAACACGGAAAACCTGACCGCAAACCATAGTGGTGCACTGTTTTGGGAAAGATGCCACGTTCCTCGCACGTTAAAGAAACCTACTGTGGTATTCTCCCGGAGTACGAACCATAGGGCTCCGCCACAGGAGGCTAAATTGCCCGACCCTACCCACCTCTCCCTATTTCCAGTGGCAATCAAAATTTGCCGTCCCCATTGTCCTTGTGTCCCATCCCTTTTTCATTTCATCATCATTTCATGTTCATTTTATCATCAGTTTCATGTTCATCGTCTGAATATAGCTGAAATATTGCTGCTCGGACGTTAAACAACAACAAACAAACAAACATATTTTGTAAAACTTAATAATGAAAGTTTTAAATGCAGTGAAAATATTGATTTTATACAAAGACAGACATACTAAATATGATGGTAAACTTTGAAATGTAATTAAAGAAGAAAGTTTTCTGGATGTTTCAGGTACCTGCTGTATTAGGTTTTCTCCTCGTCATCAGATGCCTCATTACTTAATTTTGTAGGAACCTTAGGAAGTAAAAGTGCACGGAAATGAATCAAAAAGGCTGTTATTATTGTTCAATATAATACATCGATGAATCTACAATATAAAAGTAACAAATTGAGGTAAATACAAATGTTGATTCGATTTGCAATGTACAACATTGTGAAACCCAAACATTTTTTTTTATTTTCAGGGAAACATTTAAACATGGAACTAACATTGATGACATTGTAAACCCACAACAATACGATATAAAGACTAAAGATGACGTTCATTTGTACAGACAGAGGTAGTTTGATATATTCCCACCTTGAATGGGGATATATAGTGTTAGGGATGTCCCTCCGTCCGTCTGTCCAAAGTTCCTTCCGTCTCTATACTTCTTCCCTCCGCTACTATTATCCGTTACTCCCCCTACACCACAAAATGCGTGAATTTGATAAAACTTACATAATTTCTATGATATATTCCCATTTTTAACTTCCTTAGAATTTGATTCAATTCAATGTCAATATATTTGTGCTATCAAATGGGAGAGTTGATGTGTCATTAACAACAATATAATACACAGCGATCATTTTGTTTTTAAAGTTACCTGTTTGAGTTGCAGTATCGTTCAAAATATCGAAAAAAAGCCTGACTTGTATAAAAAAGACCGAACCATTGAAACATTAGCACTGCAATATATTTCCTTTTTAATGTAGTCTTAATCTGTAAAATTGTTTTTTTTTTATTTGCCGTTTGTAACATATAAACAGAGCATGATATAATAATCATATGTTTGATCATCATATGAAACGGCAAAAATAGCATATGAATCATATGATAATAATATGGCTATCATATGCCAACAGCCTTCTAATTATTGATTCCATAGGGTTCCAAACATTTTTTCACTGACATTTGTTGTCGTCGCTTGGACCACTTATATAATTCTATAGATTGTTTGGATATGAGGGACCACCCAAATCGACAGAAATACACATCAGATACTATACTTGAAATATTGGGGGACGAAGTACCCCTAGGTAATGCCCTTCGGAACACCAACGTGCACTTAATTTGCTTCTTAAATAATAATTATAATTATTAACTAATATTGACAGGGTTGCCAAGAAGGCATTAAATGAAATAATAAAGGACGTTAGTTTGCCATACACCGATTTTAAACCTTTAATAAGGAAATATATTTTAAAGATGTGGCAGGACCGATGGGACGGTCTTGAACACAACAAACTCAATTGCATAAAACCTGATCTAGGCGTTCATCAATCCGGGTCGGGCAATCGCAAAGAGCACGTGGTCATGACTAGATGCCGCATTGGACATTCTAGATTTACACATGGCCATTTGCTTGTTGGTGATCCTCCACCTGAGTGTATCCCATGTGATTGCCCTTTCTCTATCAAACATGTTCTTCTAGATTGTGTGGATTTTGCCAACACCAGGCAAAATTATTTTGACTGCGCCAATATGTTTGATTTGTTCAAGACCGTTTCATCTAAAAACATCATCGATTTCTTGCGGGACATCGGTTTATTTAATAAAATCTAAATTTGATACCTTCCTTAGTTTTTCAATATTTTAAATGTTTTATCGAATTTATGTTTCTATAAGTATTGTATGTCTTAGGTTCACCTTTTATGTACCTTTTTATATGTGAATAGCTGCTTGTTTTAATTTCATTATTTTATGAAGAGACTTTGATCTTGCTTTTAATATTTCCATTTCATTCAATGTTCTTGCCTTGATATGGCCCTAGTCGCCGAAACGGCATTAAAAGATAACAATCAATCAATCAATCAATCTTAAATAATTAGTTTGATTATATATTTTATTTTATCCCCCTTTTTATCTAGAGTACAAAGTATCTTAAACACTTCACTCTGGGTAATATAGCCCCGTGCAGGTCCGGGTGTTGAAAGAATAGGCCTGCAGCAGCGCTAAGCTTGTCGTATAAGGCGACTAAATAGTGCTCAGAAACCTAGCCGGGGGTTAGGCGCTCTGCCCACAGAGCAACTGGGATGTGTGCCCCAGGTGGTGGAATGGGGTACCCCTGGCGTGTTACATGCTGGGATTGTCAGGCTATAATACGGAAAACCTGACCGCAAACCATAGTGGTGCACCGTGTTGGGAAAGATGCCACGTTCCTCGCCCGTTAAAGAACCCTGCTGTGGTATTCGATAGGAGTAGGAACCTTTGCGCTCCGCCACAGGAGGCTAAATTGCCCGATCTTACCCATCCCCCCTTTTTCCAGTGGCAATCAAAATTTGTCGACGCTATTATCCTTGTGACCTATCCTTTTTTTTCATTTCATGTTCATTGTCTGAATATAGCTGAAATATTGCTGCTCGGACGTTAAACCCCAACAAACAAACAAACAAACAATAATATCAACTTTTCGTAACAGTTTTCTCTGCAACAACCACTACAGATTACAGATTACTTGATATTTTGACAAAGGCTTTGTATATGATATCAAGTACTGTATTATAATTGTTTAACCAAGGAGTTAGCGCCTGTCTTCAAAATTATGTTTAAAATTACTGTCTTCGTGGTATTTATGCAGTGTGTTCGCCTGAAGTGTGGAAGTCGTATGTTCGATCCGCAGCTGAGTCATAACAAAGATTTTTAAATTGGTAGTCAGGCGCACCGTATGACATATGGTTAGCCGGAAGTTTGAGTATGATGTCCAAAATGTTTTGTTTGTTGTTGGGGTTTAACGTCCGAGCAGCAGTATTTCAGCTATATTCAGACGTTGAACATGAGATTGATGATAAAATGAACATGAAATGATGATGAAATGAAAAAGGGATGGGACACAAGGACAATGGGGTCGACAAATTTTGATTGCCACTGGAAATAGGGAGAGGTGGGTAGGGTCGGGCAATTTAGCCTCCAGTGGCGGAGCCCTATGGTTCCTACTCCGGGAGAAGACCACTGTAGGGTTCTTTAACGTGCGAGGAACGTGGCATCTTTCCCAACACGGTGCACCACTATGGTTTGCGGTCAGGTTTTCCGTATTATAGCCTGACAACCCCAGCATTTAACATGCCAGGGGTACCCCATTCCACCACCTGGGGCACACATCCCAGTTGCTCTGTGGGCAGAGCGCCCTAGCCCCCGGCTAGGTTTCTGAGCACTATTTAGTCGCCTTATACGACAAGCTTAGCGCTGCTACATGCCTATTCTTTTAACACCCGGACCTGCACGGGGCATGTCCAAAATGAGTGACATACCCTACTGTCGCTTGCGTCTTCTGTAAGCTTACAAAATAAAATATTCAGCTCAGCGTGTTGTACTGGCACAAAGCACAGTCCGTTCGATTGACCAAGCTTTCTTATCCTAAAATGTATGAAATATGCGAAATAGAACTTTCAACCAGAATCAATCAATCATTCAATGAAAATATTTCCAGCACCCTTTCCATGCTCCACAAAACAAGAAGCCAAGAATCCATCCGCTACATATTAGATACTAGTGGTTTCCCAAGATCTACGGAGAAGGATAATGCCATATACACAATATTAGCAGGGCCACCCGAGAAATCTGTACCTAAACAAGAGGTGTTAACAGTCGCTTCAGGTTTTAATTCTGTACCAGCAACACTAATTGACCAATTTCTTAAAGCAAGCCCACGGTAATAAGATATATTATCTCATGTGCAGAATTAGTTTGCTTTTAAAACATTTTACTTACCTGTTATGCTCAGTCTAATTGAAATTAGACATATCAAAGTCACTGCGTGTAAGATCTAACAATACTCCGTTCTATTTTTTGATGACCTTTTAGGGATTCTCGTTTTTTTTCTTTTCAATAATGCTTTCAAAATCATAAAAGATGAATTCTGGTTTGCTGATCATCAGAACAGAAAGTAGATGTTACAAGATTTTTTTTCATTTTTTGAAATAGGCAACAGTTTATATATATATATATATATTTTTTGGTGTAAATTTGTATAATTAACTGGAAAAAATTTAAAGAAGTGATCACGCCTGTTGGAAATATTCGCGTTTTAAGACAGAACTACTTATTGCGTAGTACATCAAAAGGGGGTAATTTGCCTGGGAAGGTATTTAACGTCTGATTTTTATTTTGCTGTTGTCAATTCTGTTTTACTCCTTGTTATTGTTGAAATCATTTCTAGACACAAGATGAGAATGAATCACCATTTACAATCAATCAGAAGACGACGAAACGGAGTCTATACTCTCTTCTTTGAACCGACACAGTCAATAGACGGATATACAAAGGTTAAACAGGTTAAAATATTTACTTGTTTTAATCTATTTAATGATACAGTACATATTTTGACCTTATATGTGCATTCCATGCCCTTCCTAATACGTTCAATTTTCGAGCGTGATCATCAGCCCAGGGAGCGTCCTTTAAATGTTTTTGGCGGCTAGGATTAAATTTACTTGCCTTTTAATTGAGAAAATAAGGTCCTGTCTTTTTTCTCTACATTTAAACAAAACAATAGTAGGACGATATAGATCCTGTTTTTTTTATTTTTTCTTATTGGCTGTCCTGCCTTTTGATTTCAAATTTGATCCTAGCCCCCCTCCCATTAAATTCGAATGACAGATCCTTAAACGAACTTTCCGTGTTCTGTGGGTTAGACGTCAAATGATTTAAATAGTGACAGGTCCACAGATTTTCAAAAGAAGACCCGAGTCTCTTTTATAATTACACATAAAATGACTACCTTATATTAATCGTTAATAGTATGAATTAACAGGGAGTTCCAAAGAAGGTACGTTGTGCTAGAAAAGTTGTACTGGCTACCAACAGAATGTCGTTGGAGAAACTGGACTGGTCAGGTGTGCAGCAACCTAAAATTAAAGACATTGTGAGAAATGCCGTTGAAGATGTTCCCGCTATAAAGATATTTTACACATATCAGACGGCATGGTGGGAACGTTCACCAATATACAACATTTACTCGATATCCGATACGCCTCTTACGCAAACGTATGGATTTGGAACATCAATGGCAAATTCACCAGTCTCTGTTCTGTTGGCGAGCTATACAGATGTCGCTCCTGTCCTATGGAGAGAAATAATCCAGAGACAGATGTCATCATCAAATTGCAACAATCTTAAAGTTTTATATAATGTATCAAGTCCTGAAATTCATTACCTAACCAACAAGCATTTGTCTCAACTTTACAAAATACAAAATTTTAAAATGCCTTCACCGATAAGCGGAGTTATTGGACTTTGGGATGGTTACCCCTTCGGCGGGGGTTGGCAAATTCATAAGCCTGGTTATAACTTGACAGAAATAGAAAAAGCTCTGACCAAACCATCAGAATTAGATGATGTTTTTATTGTTTCCAACGCTTTTAACTCAAGGGCAACGTCCGCCTGGTCTGAAGGAGCTTTACAGTCAGTGGAATTAGCGATGCCGCATCTTGGAATGAATACTGAATGGATTTACCCAACTGCTACACAGATCCATCACATATGATTCTCAGATAAACCATAAAAGCTATATTTGTTTTTTTCTTGTCCGAAATAAAATATAATTTGTATTGTAAATTAGTTAAGGAGAACCATTGTCGAAGTGGCGTTTTCAATTATGTATTGCTCAGGCGTTAAACCCCAACAATCAATCAATGAATCAATCAATTATTTATTGCCCACGTTCATTGAAATTTTGATTTCCTGACTTGAATTGCAAGGTGAATTTACTAATTTTATAAAGAGTAAGTAATGAAATAAAAAGAATGTAATTCAGTGACAAAGACCAGACATGGAAAACCGAAACACACAAAAAAAACATAAAATAAAACAAAAAGAAAGAAAGAAAGTAACATAACTAAATGAGCAACTCGGATTCCACTGCAAAGTGGGAGCATAAAATCACCAATGCCATGTTATGTACAAAAAGCTCTTTTCTAATTTTAAAGCTGACTTTTTTGTTTTCTCTTTTCCATTTCCATAGCAACTATAGAACAAAAGAGGTTAAATCCATTCAGTTTGTCCAAAATGATTAAAACAAAGAAAGTATTGAATTGTTTTAAATATAATTCAGTTATAAAGGAACATGAGTAAGGTAATCAAATTTGAAAACGACTATCAGCGTCGAATCAGTGCTCCAAACCTGGGATTTTTGTTTATTTCAAATAAGAAAAAAGTCCAAATCTAATTACCCCTAGAAAACTGGTCTCAGTATCAAACAGAATTCTTATACTGACACGTAAAACTCGTATTTTAGACATTCATGATTAAAATAATGATGTACCCATTATTTCTGGTAAATTCAGGCGTTTTTCCTATATGGGTTATAATTACTGTGAAATCGTAAAAGGGTAATTTTACGAATTTCAGAATTTCTTCAGAATACCGTAGATTAAACAAGCTCTTGTTTAATACAGTACATTAATATAGTGTCTTAGCTTCCAACTGAGCGGAAGTAATAAATATTTGAACTTTTCAAGTCAAGTTAGGTAAAAAAAATTGCCACCCCTACCCATGAAAAAAATACCACAACATGAACAGAAATGTTAATTTTTGACATATAAACGGTGTACAATAGACATGTTGGGCACTATTGTTTTAGTTATCGATATATCCAACATGTCTTCTCATTGCAGGGCGCAATTTCAATTTACCCCGTGCAGGTCAGCTAAGCTTGACGTAAAAGGCGACTACTTAGTGCTCAGAAACCTAGCCGGGGGCTAGGCGCTCTGCCCACAGAGCAACTTGGATGTGTGCCCCAGGTGGTGGAATGGGGTACCCCTGGCGTGTTACATGCTGGGGTGTCAGGCTATAATACGGAAAACCTGACCGAAAACCATAGTGGTGCACCGTGTTGGGAATGATGCCACGTTCCTCGCACGTTAAAGAACCCTACTGTGGTATTCTTCCGGAGTAGGAACCATAGGGCTCCGCCACAGGTGGCTAAATTGCCCGACCCTACCCACCTCTCCCTATTTCCAGTGGCAATCAAAATTTGTCGACCCCCATTGTCTTTGTGGCCCATCCCTTTTTCATTTCATCATCATTTCATGTTCATTTTATCATCAATTTCATGTTCATCGTCTGAATATAGCTGAAATATTGCTGCTCGGACGTTAAACCCAAACAAACAAACAAACCAAACAGCATTTTCAATTTCAATGTGACAATAATGAGTTTTTCATAAACAGGGGAATTTTCGGAATTTCATATTTTCTTGCATTTCGCCTGTAATGGGGATTTCTTTCCCTAGTTCAAACAAGCTTTTGTATATTCAAACACATTTATATTGTGTCTTACCTTTCCAGCCCAAGGACTAACACTGCATATAAAATTTATTAAATACAAAAATTACCTACCATATATGTTGCAAGTTTCCAGCTCCATACTTTGAGGCTCTGCATGTACAAGTCGAGGAATAAAGCCTCGGTTTTAAAGGCATTTTGAAATTTGTAGTACTGCACATTTTGATAAATATGATAAATAAAATTTGATATACTTCTGGCTCAATGATCAGATTTTCTAATTTTTTGCTTTATTGATTTGTTACACCAAATATATATGATAAAACAGCGGCAAAAAACATTCCGGAGAGTCAGCAGTGGGTTGATTTAAATACGTCAAAATCCCTAAACATGGCTAAACGTGAACACATGAAACAGAGACTTATATACGCACATAAATAAATAAATAATACATAATAATAAAAGTAAGCTCCATTGAGCTTTTGACCGACATAATATAAGAACAAATCATGCAACTAAATAATACAAGATACATATATGATAAGAGCTGGCAATCTAAAAAAAAAAGCAGATGAATGAGCAGCACTAGAACTAAAAGCAACTAAAACTAAGATGACAAAAAGAAATGCAAAAGCATTAAAGAAAAATAAAATTATACATAATTGGAATTACCTAGATGGTGTCAGCACATGCCGTACATTACAGTTCTATCCATCCCAAGATTTTATATTTTTAAATTCATTAAAATTTTATATTTTTTTAAACTCATCAGATAGAGTTCTTATCATAGGCATTTGTTCGTACTCTTGGTATATCTATAATATTGAATATCTAATATTATAATTTGAGTAAAAAAAAAGCAAATAAATAATAAGATCTTGTAAACATGGTGATGACAGAATATCTTGAAACACTCTACGCATCCTTCTGATCTTAATCGATGGTAGTTTAGCTTTATCTAATAGTTCATCATATGTACGCTCATAATCTTCATACATAAACCGGAATGTTCTCTCTTGTATTTTTTCTAATTTAGAAGTATTACTTTTAGTGCAAAATGCCATGCCAAAGGACAAAAATTTAAGTTGGGAAAAATATTGGATTGGAATAAAAATACACTTTGTTGAAATGATACAATGAATTGAAAACTCTTACCAAAACATAAAAAATTGGGAATTAATGTTTAGATGAACTAGATACGTTTACATGCATCATGTTAATTGTCTTTAGAAAAGCACACACAATTATTGATCACAAATAAGAAGAAACAAAATATGTGAGATAAATTCACCCAATAAGCAAGTGAACTGTTAAACTAGCATGGAGAAAACTTGTGCCTTGATACATATAAAGTATATTACAATATGCTTAAAAGGCATTTGATAGTAGCAGTATACTCATAACAATATTATTACATTTTCATTAGACAACAATATTGTGAGAAAATGAAGATCGGAAACTTAAAAAAATGTCGAACTGCCGATCTGGCTCTAGTGTCAGGTCATAATTGTCAACGGACTTCCGTATCGTCAACTATTCACATAATTATCTACATCTTGATATGAATCAAAGCTGATATAAGTCATGGTTCAACTCTAAACGTCTTTATTTTAATGTTGAAAATACCCAATATACACCCAAATTTTGCTCACTTGAGTTACACAAATAGTCTAATTGGAAGACAAGGCAATAGCTTAAGTAACAGAAACAACGAAATGCTGTTGATTCGTAAAAAAGAAGTCACTCGTCCTTCGGGCTCGTTGTTTCATTTTTACATGGTTTCATCAACGGTATTTCATTGTATCAAATTTCGACAGTTTGTTTTTAAATAATTGTTAATGACGTATGTTTGGTGGTGCTTTTTCGTTACCAAAAGCTCCGTGCAGGTCCGAGTATCAAAAGAATAGGCCTGCAGCAGCGTTATAGTGCTCAAAAACCTATCCGGGGGCTGGGCGCTCTGCCTACAGAGCAACTGGGATGTGTGCCCCAGGTGGTGGAATGGGGTACACCTGGGGTTGTCAGGCTATAATACGGAAAACCTGACCTCAAACCATAGTGGTGCACCGTGTTGGGAAAGATGCCACGTTCCTCCCACGTTAAAGAACCCTGCTTTGGTATTTGATATATAGCTGAAATACTGCTGCTCGGGCGTTAAACCCCAACAATCCATCAATCAATCGTTACCTAAATCTAATTTTGTCAATATCGGATATTTGTCAACTATTACCAAGTTATGACAGGGAAACCCTAACACCAATGAATGATTTCGCCCTTATGATGATGATAGTAATTGTGACAGGTGATTTTTTGTTGTTGCTAGATTAATACCAGGATATGCTCACTTTTAATATGACGGGTGCCGCTGGTGGAGCTGGACATGCTTACCCTTGTAGAGCATCTGTTTTTGTGGCTGTTTATATTGTTAGTGTTCTCTTTGTGTGTGTGCGACATCTTGTTTACCTTATCTTCATGCAGTTTTTATGTGTAAAATTTTTGTTTGCTTCGCTATATTGTGTATGTATGTAGTCTGTTTCATGTGTTCACGTTTAGCCATGTATGTAGTCTCTGTTCTATGTGGTGTTTAGCCATGTTTTGGGATTTCGACGTATTTGAATCATTCCAAGGCTGAAGCTACGGTACATTTTTGCCGATATTTTGTCATGAATATTAGGTGTAACAAATTAATAAAGCAAAAAAAAATTTTTTCACGTCTCCTTTAATCAGACTTGTCTGACCCCGAATTAAATCAGACTTTATTTATCACATTATCAAAATTTGAAGTGTATTTCAAAATGCCTTACACACCAAGGCTTTAATCCTTGTATTGTACATAGTGGAACCTTTCGGTGATGGATTTGGCTTCCAATCTCAATAGTTGTGGTTATGAGTAATTGTTTTATAAATTTAATATTTGGATTTAAATCATCCTATGTGGTTGATTCTAACGATTCTGATGAAAGCTTACCCCTTGAAACACATGTACATCATATCGAAATTTGCAACATTATACACTTATTGACTGGGTTTGAGGGTAACATCAGCTTTAGTGTCCCCGAGTTACCGACTATTGTCCTCGGCATTACCCTCACATCCTGTTAATAAGTGTTTTATTATACTGCAAAACTACCGGTATGCAGTTTGTGTGCGTGTTTTTTTCATTAGAATTGTTAAAATTGACCCGACCAATATTATGATGCATACATGTGACAAATATAAAATTTCTGAAAGAGTAATCAACGGAACCAAGGTTATAGCGATAATCAATAGAATGCAATCCAGGGACAAAGACCAGACATGGAAAACAGACATACACAACAAAGAACATAAAGTAACTAAAATCATACATACAAAGTAACAACAGCAAATGAGAAACTCGGACTCCACTAAAAACAGGGAGCAAGGACAAGTTGCTCATAAACAGTTAAGTCCGGGGTAGACAAACGAGGACAGGAAAACTATGACCCGTTGAATAAATCAGTGTTCATGGTGCAGACGGATACACTATAATGAATCTATTAACTGAACAATAAAAACGACAATGAAACACAATATCACAGCGTTCGCAAGGTTAGCTTTATCACATTCCTTGATAACTTGAGTTGTTCTATAATTACTTGTATAAATAGAAATGTACTGTAGAGTTATTATTATTTTTTTTTTTGGTAAATCCTGAAGTTTAAGGTGCTGCACAATTCAAACAATTAGATGGCATATTAGTATTAAAGGTGTTTTGTACATTTGATTGATTGGCTTCAAAACTTGATATATCTCTGAATATAGCACCAAAATCAATATAATCGGATAATAAGTCTCTTCCATCATTATTAGCGGAAGTTGCTTCAAGATCCATAACAGCATTTGAAATAGTACTTGAAGTTAAAGCATTTTTGGTGGACACAGGACTTCAAAGTCCTTGACTGGATTTGATAAAACATCAGAAATTTGTTTTTTCATACTGTCGCTCAGTCTTGATCAGTATGACTGAATTTTCAGATTTATGTCCGCTTAGTCCAATTATGTGCTGAGTCTCTTTGCCGGCTTCGTCGAACTCTCTTATGCAGGTACTTCTTATACAGTGATATAAATACCATTCATCCATAACCTTGACATCATATTTCCAAGGGTGTTCTTACCAACGGAACTATTTTCATACCATAAGTCATCAAAATTTTCTCTGTAAATCATTTATTTCCAAATGGCATTGGTTGTTACTAGAAATCTTTTCTGTCTGTTAACTTACTAAAGTACTATGTAAAATCTCTTTCTGGCCAGGAAAATAGATAACATTGTTGTTTAATTATATAGTTGATGTTAACAACAATCAGATAGAAGGAGTATAATTTTATAAGTACATGTATTATACGTAATAATTTAGAAATAGTCACAGAAGTTCTGTCCTGGTTGAAAGTCTGATGGAGACCTCTATTTTGTTCTGCTTTATGCATAGATGTTATGCGGTCTCCTTGACACTTATCCTTTTTTTCTGTTTTATAAACACAAATTGTCTCCGTATTTTAGCATTAATACAGGTACTAAGAATTTGTACTATACAAGCATTTCTAAGTGAAATGTGATATCACAATGAATCAACCATCCATGAGACAGGATAATATATGGATGTGATATAGGTTTAAACATGTTACCTAGAATTTCATACATACGACCACCTTTGTTGTCAGAGTCCATCATATTGCCCCCCTGTGATTTTTTGTCTGTCGTGAAACTTTCACTCGGATGTATTTCAGAACTTTAGCAACCTTCCTTAAATCAAAATCATCAGATATTTTCTCGTCCTCTGTTACAAAAGTAGCACATGTATTCAAAGAATATTTTTTCGGCTATGACGAAGGAGTATCAAGGGAAAATTTTTCATGCGCATAGTTTTGAAGGATCCTCTGTTGTGTTATGTTCTTTATGGGTTACCACAGCCTTTTCTTCACTTGATATGAACTAGCATAGCTTTGAATATTGCGTTAGCCTCATCATAGCGTGCATCATTTATAATGTCCTCTTTTCTTGTTTTGATGAATTGTTTTCGTAGGCCGATACGAATAGTCATTAAGGATTGAGGGGCATACAAGTGGCCATCCGTTTTGCGAGTTTCGCCGCAAAACGTCTTCATTACCCTTGCAACATCACTCAAGTCAGCGGTCTTAAAAGCTTCTAGTGATTTAAATTGAAATTAAATTCACTTGTATATATTCAGGGAATGTTCGAACAGCTCCGGCTATTACTCCTTTCGTAGCCTTTGCGTCATTTTCGTCGATTATCTTAATCCAATCTCCCACATATAGTGAAGCGAACCAAATTCCCTAAGACATTTTGTTGTTGTCGTGTGCGGTTTCGGTATTTAATCTCCTACTATGAAAACTCCCGAGTTTTTTCCCATGACGTCATCCAATTAAACCTATGAAATGAATGAGACAAAAAAGTCCGGAAAATTTGATTCAGAAATTTACCGTAGAGGAAAAATAATCTAAATCGTTTCATCGGGAGGGGAAATTGTTATCTAGACGTCTTAAAAGAATGCAACAGCAAAATTACTGTAATACTTTTATATGGTATAATATGTACTGAACTATAATAAAATTCATTGCTATTCATGTATTTAGTAAATTATAAATTGATTTCATATGACTTGATATGTATATAAAAATGATTATTGTAAATGTTTATATTTATTGAAAGATGATTTACAGGTTTTGATAAAGACTTTGATGACTTCAAGTACTCTGATACGCTGTACATCCGGCACCTTTAGTTTCTCTGTACATCCTGGGATCTATTGTTTATCTGTTCTGATTGGTTTTTTTTTTCTGTGATTTACAGATTTCAATTATTCTTTAAGGGAACAAATTAAATTTATAGAGACTCATTTTCAGTGATATTTATACTATCTAACTTTTACTAATTCTGGTAACAGATATTCATATCTACATGTTAATTGTTTTTCTTATACTCTATTCTGATGCATTTTATTTTCAAACCCCCCTGTGGATCGCTATCCTTGTCGTGGTAGGGGGGCTTGCGTGCCTCAGTGATCCTAAGAGCTATGCCAGCTGGAGTTTTTTCTCCTGGTAGGGTTACCCATGCTGGAAAGGTCAAAGGTTAGAGGCCAGACTAAAGCGATCCGAACATCGACCGTGGGCCCGGTGTTTAAAATAAAAAGTGGGTTCACCTACTTGTTTGCCGTGAGTTGCAACCCGTGAGTTATTGGTGGGCGAGGAGGTCCTAGTGGATGAAGGTCGTATCTAGACTCCAGTCGTGACGTAACCCCCGTTTCATCGATGGCTGGATGATCGAGGATACGGCTGTATATGCCACTCGGCTCCTAGGTCATCTAAACGGGAGATCGGATGGACCCGGTTCGATCAATCGGCTGGTCACGCCATGCCCTTCATTTGTCCACCTGCTTTACTGATGGCATTTTGTTAAATCCAATGTTTCTAAGATTTTCAAAAGCTTACAAATGGCAAATGAAGAAGGCGGTGGCTCATGGGTCAATCGAGTAGTACGCTGTCTATGCGCCATTGATAGATACGCTCTGTTCGAGTATGTCGTCTCTGGAATCCCTGATGCTATCTGCTGGAAATCCGTAGAGTCCTAGCATCGCCCGTGTTGGCACTCGGTGGCGGGTGGGGAACAGAGACGATGAAACTTACTAGAACTTAACATGGCGACAAAAAACAACGGGGAGTCCAATGTTTCTTATTCAAAAAAACGAAAAAGTGATGTCTGCAATTCTTCTGACGAAAGTGATAAAAACTGGCCAAGATTTATTGTAATTTCTGCAAAAGATAAAAACAAAAATGTTAATGACCTTTCTCCTTTTTTAATACAGAAAACTATCAAGGGTGTAGCTGGTGATGTTAAAGATACAAAGAAAATAAGATCAGGAATTTTAATTTAATGCCTCAGACCTGGCCAATCATCAAATTTGTTAAAATTAACCAGGATTGGTGACCTTGATGTGGTTTCATCTGCACACAAGTCACTAAATCAGTCACAGGGTGTCCTTAAATACCGGGGTCGAGACCTCGACGCCTTGACTGATGAAGAGATCTGTGAGGAACTGAAATCACAAGGCGTTAAGTCAGTGAAAAGATTTACTTCTCGACGTGCAGATGCAACCACACCAATGAGAACAATCCTGTTAACATGTCTACATTGGTCCACACAGGACAGCTGTCAATCTGTATATTCCTAACCCACTTCGGTGTTTTAAATGCCAGAAGTTTGGGCATGGAAAGGGCCAGTGTAGAGGAAAACTGTTTTGTTTCCGATGCTCTGAAGAAGGACACGAGGGAATCGACTGCAGAAAAGATCTGAAATGCAGAAACTGTGAGGAAGCTCACATGTCATTATCTAAAGATTGCCCTCTTTATAAGAAAGAAAAAGATATTTTAAAGATAAAAACTGAAAACAAAATTTCATATAGTGAAGCTCGCCAGAAGTGGTCCCTTTCCAACAATTTTCTTGCATCTGGCAAAACATCTTATGCTAGTGTTGCAAAGCGTGCTTGTCTGTCCTCGACTGTTGAGGTGCAGACGATCATGAGTTGGAAAGAGGATATCAATGGTCTTGCCAAACTGCCCACTGAGGTATCCACCAAAATAATGAAACCATCCAAAAAATGTTTACAGGAAATTAAAAAGGCCAGAGCTAAGAAATCTCACCAATGTTCCCAGACTCAGTCATCCCAAAATTCCGGATCATCTTCAAAATCATCTCCATCATCACAACAGTCATCGTCTTCCAAATCTCAACAGAAGAATGTCCAACCCCCAAAAAAGTTGGGGAATTTCCGTGTGGAGGACTTGGAGAAATCCAAGTCTAGGCGACAGATTGTGTCGCCTGTGGTGTCGGACTCGGATTCCGAATCTGACATGGAAACAACAGATCATGGACTTTGTCCAGGTGAAAACTGGCTGGGTCCCGACCTTGATCAGATTGACCAAACAGATCCTGTTGCCATGAAAAAAATACAAGGAGCAGCGCGCTCAGTCAATTCGAATTGACCTTAATGGTGGCACTCGTACTAGAAGGTCATCGAGTCGTGGTCGCGGATCCAAGTCAGAGAAAATATCCCCCATTCGTCACCCATAAAAATGGCCAAATTACTTCAATGGAATTGTCGAGGTTTAAAGGCTAATATTTTGGAATTAACTCTTCTTGTTCAGTCTATTTTACCAGTTGCATTATGTCTCCAGGAGACTCATTTAAAAGAAACGGATCAAATTTCCGTAAAAGGATATACAATGTATAGTACATTTGCTGAGGCAAATGAACGAGCTGCTGGTGGATCTACCATTTTTATTAGGGACAGAGTAATACATAGTTCAGTTCCTTTAACTACCGATCTACAAGCAGTGGCCGTTCGGTTATCCCTTGATAAAACCATAACCGTTTGTTCCATTTACATTCCCCCAAATTCAATTTTGTGCAGAAATAAATTAGTTGATTTGGTTAAGCAGTTGCCCAAACCATTTATTATTTTGGGTGACTTTAATGCTCATAATCCTTTACGGGGAAGTAATCATACGAATGATAAAGGTAAAAAAGTTGAGGAGCTCCTTCAGCAAGAAGACTTGTGCATATTTAATGACGGATCTTCAACGTTCCTTCATTCAGGCAATGGATCGTATTCTTCTATTGATTTAAGCATTTGTGATCCTCTCGTACTTTCAGAGTTTACATGGCGAGTTCATGATGACTTGTGCGGGACTGATCATTTTCCAATTATTTTGGAGCATTTATCCTCCAAAACGGAGGAACGTCAACCTCGTTTTAAACTTGAGAAAGCAGATTGGGCTTCATTTGAAGCCCACTGTCTTGAAGAATTACGATTAGAAGCGATGAAGGATGTTGAAGATCCCATTTTATTATTTAATGAAAGACTGACATCAATTGCTAATAAAACAATACCTAAAACCTCGACAAATCCAAAAAGGCCTAGTAAACCATAGTTTACTGATGAGTGCGACAAAGCGATCGAAGAACGCAACAAGGCTCATCGCCGGTTTGACAAAAATCCTACACCAGCAAATCTGTCAAACTTCCGAATATTTCGAGCAAAAGCTCGACGTACATGTAAACAAGCCAGACGAACCTCTTGGAAAAAATTTGTTTCTAGTATTAAATCTCGCACTCCCCTCAATAAAGTATGGAATTTTATTAGAAAAGTAAAAGGAAAAAATTCGAATTCTTCAGTAAAACACCTTAAGGTTGGTAATACCACTCTAACCACCGAAAAAGATATCGCCAATAAGCTAGCTGAAACATTCGCTAAACATTCATCCTCATCTAACTACAAACCGGATTTTCAAAAAATTAAATCATCTGCAGAAAAGACAAAATTAAACTTCAAGTCAAATAATGCGGAATCTTACAACTCTCAATTTTCTATAGAGGAACTAAAATCGTCACTGGCTAAAGCCCACGATACAGCTAGTGGGCTAGATAATATTCACTATCAACTTTTGAAACATCTTCCTGATCCATCTCTACATACACTTCTTACGTTAATGAACGAGATATGGACTTCTGGTAACGTTCCGTCCATCTGGAAAATGGCTTCAGTAGTCCCTATTCCAAAACCAGGAAAAGATCATACGGATCCTTCAAATTATCGCCCGATCGCATTGACAAGCTGCGTCTGCAAGACAATGGAACGAATGGTCAATGATCGCCTTGTGTGGTTCCTTGAGAAGCACAACTTACTCACTAATATTCAGTGTGGTTTTAGGCAAGGCAGAAGTACTCTTGACCATTTAGTCCGGTTTGAAACGCTCATCAGAAATGCATTTGCTAAAAATGAACATGTTGTGTCGGTCTTTTTCGATTTAGAAAAAGCCTATGACACGACGTGGAAATATGGTATTTTAAAAGATATATTTGATATGGGGTTGAAAGGAAGACTTTCTCTGTTCTTGTCTAATTTTTTGTCAGATCGTCATTTTAATGTGAGGGTAAATTCGACTTTTTCTGAGGAGAAGGAACAGGAAATGGGAGTTCCTCAGGGAAGTATTCTTTCTGTCACTCTCTTCAGTATTAAAATTAATAGTTTAGCCCAAGTTTTGAAGGACAATATTGACGGTTCCTTGTATGTAGACGACTTTTTGATCTGCTACAGGGGACAAAATATGAGTAATATTGAAAGGCAGTTACAACTTTGCCTCAAAAGAATTGAGAAATGGGCTTTGGAGAATGGGTTTAAGTTTTCTACATCTAAAACTGTTGGTATGCACTTTTGTCGAAAGCGAAAGCTGCATCCGGACCCAGATCTCTTTCTTTATGGTAATAAAATCAAAATAGTAGAAGAAACAAAATTCCTTGGATTACTTTTTGATAGTAAACTTTCTTTTCTTCCCCATATCAAATTACTTAAATCTAGGTGTCTTAAGGCACTAGATATTTTAAAAATGGTGTCCAGTACCGATTGGGGTGCTGATACCTCAATTTTATTAAATTTATATAGATCTTTGGTTAGGTCTAAACTTGATTATGGATCTATTGTTTATGGTTCCGCCAAAAAATCTTACCTTAAAATTTTAGACGCTGTTCACCACCAGGGGTTGCGACTTTGCCTTGGTGCCTTCAGAACCTCTCCTATTGAGAGCCTTTATGCCGAGGCAAATGAACCATCCCTTGGAGACAGACGTTTGAAATTACGTCTTCAATATGTAAGTAAACTTATGGCCTACCCAGATAGCCCTGCCTACGACTGTGTCATTAATCCTATTTATGTCGACATTTATCGAAAACATGAAAGCAAAACCCCTCCTTTTGGAATTCGAATAAAACCTCATTTGGAAGCAATTCATCTGAAAACCAATGCAGTGACACCTGTTGTTGCTTCGGGGTGCCCTCCATGGGAGCTTCCACATCCTTCTTTCACTTTTGATCTGCGTGAATATAAAAAGTCCGATACCAATCCTTTATTTTTACAACAAAAATTTTCGGAGATTGAAGCAAATTGTCCGGATTTTTCGGCGGTGTGTGCAGGTGGCTCGAGATATGGCGATGGCGTTGCATGTGCTGCTGTCCGTGGTGGCAGAGCTGTGGCTGGGCGGTTGCCATCGAGCGCTTCCATATTCACAGCTGAAGCTCGAGCCATATTGTTAGCACTTAAATTGATTACTCAATCTAATCTCTCACAGTTTATTATTTGTTCTGACTCTTTGAGCTGTCTTTTGGCAATTAAGAATCACAAACTGAAAAACACTCTTATTTTACAAATTTTGTATTTTATTCATCGACTTCGGGAATTTGATAAAGAGATTGTTTTTCTCTGGGTACCCAGTCATGTTGGTATTCAGGGGAATTCAGTTGTAGACACGGTTGCCAAAAAGGCATTAAATGAAATAATAAAGGACGTTAGTTTGCCATACACTGATTTTAAACCTTTAATAAGGAAATATATTTTAAAGATGTGGCAGGACCGTTGGGACGGTCTTGAACACAACAAACTCAATTCCATAAAACCCGATCTAGGCTTTCATCAATCCGGGTCGGGCAATCGCAAAGAGCAAATGGTCATGACTAGATGCCGCATTGGACATTCTAGATTTACACATGGCCATTTGCTTGTTGGTGAGCCTCCAAGTATCCCATGTGATTGCCCTTTCTCTATCAAACATGTTCTTCTGGATTGTGTGGATTTTGCCAACACCAGGCAAAATTATTTTGACCGCGCCAATATGTTTGATTTGTTCAAGACCGTTTCATCTAAAAACATTATCGATTTCTTGCGGGACATCGGTTTATTTAATAAAATCTAAATTGGATACCTTCCTTGATTTTTCAATATTTTAAATGTTTTATCGAAGTTATGTTTCTATATGTATTTTATGTCTTAGGTTCACCTTTTATGTACCTTTTTATATGCAAATAGCTGTTTGTTTTAATTTCATTATTTTATGAAGAGACTTTGATCTTGCTTTTAATATTTTCCTTACATTAAATGTTCTTGCCGTGATATGGCCCTGGTCGCCGAAACGGCAATAAACAACAACAATCAATCAATCAATTATTTTCAAAAGTTTAATCATTTGTATGAAAGATGTGTGATTTTCAGAATGAATGCTGATATTTTTTCATTGGAATGGAAGTTTGGACCCAGAAATTAGTATATTTGTATTATAGTTATTGCATCAGCTATAATTATAGATACAGATTCAGATATTGGATCTCAATTTACAGAACATATCATTTTTATATTAACATGTAAAATTATAATATTGTTTTGTATATATCAATACCAAACACATTCGACTATAGATATATAGACTTATGAAATAATTCCTATTTATTCAAATCCATTACGAATATGGACAATTATAGAGGGAGCCAGTTATGCCCTTGTGTTGAACACCCCGTGCAGGTCCGGGTGTTAAAATAATAGGCCTGCAATAGCGCTAAGCATGTCGTAAAAGGCGACTAAATAGTGGTCAGAAACCTAGCCGGGGGCTAGGCGCTCTGCCCACAGAGCAACTGGGATGTGTGCCCCAGGTGGTGGAATGGGGTACCCCTGGCGTGTTACATGCTGGGGTTGTCAGGCTATAATACGGAAAACCTGACCGCAAACCATAGTGGTGCACCGTGTTGGGAAAGATGCCACGTTCCTCGCACGTTAAAGAACCCTGCTGTGGTATTCGATAGGAGTAGGAACCTTTGCGCTCCGCCACAGGAGGCTAAATTGCTCGACCATACCCATCCCCCTTTTTCCAGTGGTAATCAAAATTTGTCAACCCTATTATCCTTGTGACCCATCCTTTTTTTTTCATTTCATGTTCATTTTATCATCCATTTCATGTTCATTGTCTGAATATAGCTGAAATATTGCTGCTCGGACGTTAAACCCCAACAAACAAACAAACAAACCTTATGTTGAACCTATATGTGTTTGTTTATATGCGCATTTTGTTTGTATTGGCGTTGGTTTTTCATCATCTTGTGTTTTCTTGTAATTGTCTATTTTAGGAATCTGTATATTGATTGAGATGTCGTATATAAAATAGGTAATTCATAAGCAAAAATGTACACATACCCACGTGGTCGCACTATATTAAAAGATTAACATTTAACATAAATGTACACATACCCACGTGGCGCAATCATAATTAACCATTAACATAAATGTACATATTCCCACGAGGTCGAACCATAATAAACCATTAACTTAAGTATACACATATCCACATTGTCTTACCATAATAATCCAAAATCATAATACATACACACTTGTGGTCGCAACATGATAAATTATAAACATAAATGTTCACCACAAATGTATATATACCCACCTTGTAGCACCATAATAATTCATAATAATAAATACAAAATTACCCACGTGATCACACAATAATAAACCCTAAATGTACACATACGAACGTACGTGGTCCGTTGCACCATAACCATATAAATATATGCTCTTGAGGGTACATTCACAAGAATATTGATAAAATTCAAACTTAATTAAAAAGAAAAAAGGGGGGTCTAAAGTCTAACTTTTCATCATAGTTTATCTTTGTATGCATTCATTTGTTTTTTAATTTCCGACAAACAAAAAAAAGCAAAATATTCTTTTATGAAACATCTAAGAATCATATGTGATGCATCTGTTTAGCAGTTGGGTAAATCCATTCACTATTTCTTCCAAGATGTGGCATAGCTAATTCCACTGACTGTAAAGCTCCTTCAGACCAGCCGGACGTTGCCCTGGAGTTAAAGGCGTTGGAAACAACGAAAACATCGTCTAATTTTGATGGTTTGATCATAGCTTTTTCTATTTCTGTCAAGTTATAACCAGGCTTATGAATTTGCCAGCCCCCGCCGAAGGGATAACTATCCCAAATTCCAATAACTCCGCTTATCGGTAAAGGCATTTTAAAATTTTGTATTTTATAAAGTTGAGACAGATACTTGTTTGTTTGGAAATGAATTTCAGGACTAGATACATTATGTAAAACTTTAAGATTGTTGCAACTTGAAGATGACATCTGTCTCTGGATTATTTCTCTCCATAGGACAGGAGTAATGTCTGTATAACTAGCTAACAGAACGGAGACAGGTGTATTTACCATAGATGTACCAAACCCATACGTCTGCGTAAGTGGTGTATCGGATATAGAGTAAATGTTGTATATTGGTGAACGTTCCCACCATGCCGTCTGATAGGTGTAAAATATCTTTACAGCGGGAACATCTTCAACGGCATTTCTAACAATTTCTTTAATGTGTGGTTGCTGTACACCCGACCAGTCCAGTTTCTCCAAAGACATTCTGTTGGTAGCCAGTACAACTTTTCTAGCACAACGTACCTCCTTTGGAACTCCCTGTTAATTCATAGTAAGAGTAATCAAGGGAACCAAGGTTACAGTGGTAATCAAAAGAATGTAATCCAGGGACAAAGACCAGACATGGAAAACAGACATACACAACAAAGAACAAAAAGTTACTAAAATCATACATACAAAGTAACACAAGCAAATGAGCAACTCGGACTCCACTAAAAACTGGGAACATGGACCAGGTGCACCGGTAGGGTAAGCGTCCTCTGCTTTCCTAGAAACACCCGCCGAGTTGCTCATAAAAAGTCAAGTCCGGGGTAGACATACGAGGAAAAGAAAACTATGACTCGTTGAATCAATCAGTTTTCATGGTGCAGATTGATACACCATAACGAGTTCATGATGACGACCATAAAACTTTTGTAGTGATGACCTCAATCTTGTAGCAACATAATCCTGTTCCAGAAGCCTTTTTGTTATAGTTCTAGCGCGATACAAAAAGTCTGCGTAGTTTCGGCAAGATCTGGGATAACGTATGAGTTGCGATTTGAACACTCGATACGCAGGTGCTGAAGGGATGTTGCCACAGATGAAAGGTAAGTTGACTGAAAAGTCATCACGTTTGTCGTAAAGTTTGGTCAATAGTTTTCCTTTACCATCGATTTCTAAGTGTAGGTCAAGATATGAGGCTGACTTCACAGTGTCTGCAGTATTCTTTATCTCAAGCTCTTTGGGGTAGATGCGATGTATCAAATCCCCTAAATTAGGATTGTTTGAAGATAACATCTATATAGCGGAAACTGAGATTGAAGGATCTAGCCAAACGATATTCTTTCTTCCTTATCTGATCAGCTATAGTCAGTCTCATAAGAGTGAAGGAATATGTCAGCAAATAAAGGAGCACAATTTGTTCCCATTGGAATGCCGACCGTTTGTTGAAAAATACGTCCACCACACTGGACAAATATGTTGTCTATTAAAAATTCCAGCATTTTGTAAACATCTTCCTCTGTATATTTGGAAGATGATTTGGAATTATTTCTTACAAAATATGAGGAATCTCTACCAAGAACTATATATTTGTATCTAGGTGTAACATCTTTTTTGGAAAAACAACGATGTATAATGTTTTTAAGACGGGATTTTAACTGAGTATGGGGAATAGAAGTATACAGTGTTGAAAAATCATAGGTTTTAATGCTATTATATTCATATAATAGTCTTTAACTGAATAGCGACCAAAAACAGGTAGTCATTTCATGTGTAATATTAACGACTAGTGTCCCCCTTTTGAAAATCTGTGGACCTGCCACTATTAGAATCATATGATGTCTATCTCTAACAATACGCGTTTAGGGAACTGACATTTGATTTTTAGGGGATGAAATTTGAAATCAAAGGGCAGGACAGCCAACAAGAAAAATTTAAAAAGACATAATATATTATTGTCGTAATATAGTTTTGTTTTCATGTAGAGAAAAAAGGGGGACCTATATTTTCTCAAAATTAAAAGGCAGGATAGGAGGTTTGATCCTAGCCTCCATAAAAATAAACTGAACGCTCATTAAGCTGATGATATGCTCGTAAAAGGAAAGTATCAAGAAAGCAATGAAATGCACAATTGGTTTAAATAGTCAACTTAATATTTTTATATGTTTTAACCTCATACCTCATAGGGAGGTCAAAATATATTCTGTATAATAAATCAGACAAATAATTTAATTTCTTAACCTGTTTAACCATTGTATATCCATCTACTGACTTCGTAGGTTCAAAGAAGAGATTATAGACTCCGTTCCGTCGTCTTCTGATTGATTGTAAATGGTGATTCATTCTCAACTTGTGTCTAGAAATCATTTCAACAATAACAAGCAGTAAAAAATAATGACAACAGCATAATACAGACCATACGTTAATGTTCTTCACAGACAAATTTTCCTTTTGATGATGCAATAAAAGTGAACATTTCCAATAGGCGTGATCATGTAAATTTGTTCTAATGTTTTATACAGGTGTCAACAATAATTGGATTTTAGAGCAATCTAATTAAGATTAGACCTGTCAATTGTTCTACTCTTGGCACTGCATGTAGGATCTAGCATCACTCCATTCTACTTTCTGTCTTTTCGATCAGTAACCAAGATTTCCCCGAGGAATCCAAACAGGTCAGCAGGTTGGAGGTAGAATGGAGTGTTGTTAGATCCTATACGCAAGGACGTTGGTAGGTCTAATTTTAATTGGATTGTGCTTAGAAGTGAGCATAACAGATGCGTAAAATGCTGAAAACAAAATTAATAAAATTGTCTTATTACCTTAGGTTTGCCTTCAGGAACTGGTCAAGTAGTGTTGCTGGTATCGAATTTAAACCTGAAGCGACTGTTAAAACCTCTTGTATAGGTTCAGATTTGTCGGGTGGTTCTGCTAATATGGTGTATATGGCATTATCTTTCTCCATATCCCTTGGAAAGCCACTTGTATCTAGTATATAGCGGATTGCTTCCTGGCTTCTTGTTTTGTGGAGCATGGAAAGGGTGCTGGAAATATTTTTTTTTCATGAATTGATTGATTGGTTCTGGTTTAATGTCCTGTTTCACATATTTCATATATTTCATGACCAATGACTGATGGTCAATCGAACATACCACGTTTTGTGCTAGTACGATCTGTAAACTTTATTTTGCTAGCTGACGGGAGACAAGAGCGACAGTAGGGTATATCAATCCACTACGACATCATATTTTGACTTCAAGCTAACCACCTGTTTTGTGGTGTAGAACATACGACCTCCAAGCTCGAGGAGAACACGCTATCACAAGACCATCAAGACAGTAATTTTAAATATAATTTTAAAGGGGGCTAATTCCTTGGCAAAACAGTTTAGTGAGCGTACTTGATATTATAAATTAAAATCAAACAATCTATAAGCAAAAATCACTTAAATATACACACTTTCCCCACAGTCAGAATTTACACAAGTCCCATCAAACAAAAAGTGGATGTCGCTCGAGCCTAAAATCAAATCCCACCATATTGCATACCCATATCAAGCTTTTGTCAAAATATCAAGTAGCTGTGATAAACTGTTGCCGAGAAAACTGTTAAAAAAAGTAAGTATTATCATTAAGTTGATATTGTTAAAATATTAAAATGGCATGGAAACAGATGCTTGCTTTTACCCGAGTCTAACACCAAATGAATTCATATGGCATACCAATATAAAGCTTGTGAGAAAACATCTAGAACTTGTGATTAATACGCATTACTGTTACGAAAAAGGTTCGGACGAAAGATTGGAGAATAATAGGATAACTAATTGGAAGGAGTAAATAACCAATTGATTATCCTATTTATTATTCAGATTTTCTGCATAATTTATCGATATTTTCAATATAAACTTTGAATTCAGTGATTGGCGGATTGACATCAAAGTTGTGACATTTTGGCGGGAGAAAGCGCGAGAGTGAGATTACCGAATTTATTTCAGTGTTGATTATCGAAATTTATTACACTGGAAAAATTCGATAAAACACTGCTACCTAAATAATAAAAAAATATAATTACTATATACCTCTCGCTTTATCGGGGGACCCCGTGCAGGTCCGGGTGTTAAAAGAATAGGCCTGCAGCAGCGCTAAGCTTGTCGTATAAGGCGACTAAATAGTGCTCAGAACCCTATTATCCTTGTGACCCATCCTTTTTTTTTCATTTCATGTTCATTTTATCATCCGTTTCATGTTCATCGTCTGAATATAGCTGAAATATTGCTGCTCGGACGTTAAACCCCAACAACAAACAAACTTTATCGGGGGATATATAAAAATGTACAAGTTTGTTTTGTACACAAACTTTCTTAATGAAAAAAGTTTTTACTGAAAATATGGTCCACAAATACAAATACAATACTTGTATCACGTCGAGACATTTGAGCATTTTACAAGACGAGAAGTCCCGACTATATGTACATCTTATATTGGTATATGGACGGTACACAGCCAAATATGCTATTTATATATAAGTATATGGTAAATAATAAATCATATAATGATTAACATATAGCCTAATACTTGTAATGAACTTTTAAGATTAGTACTGGACATACACTAAATATCAACCGGTACTTGAGTGTCGTGGAAGAATATCAGTTACAGTCATTAATCTGAGTGAAGACTTTCGAGACTTTAAAATCTCTGGACTGCTTGACAAGAAGATGAATAAAATAAAATATATACTCAAAAGAATTAATTAAGAAGCAAACTAGCTGCAAGTTGGTTTGTTTGTTTGTTTGTTTGTTTGTTTGTTGGGGTTTAACGTCCGAGCAGCAATATTTCAGCTATATTCAGACGATGAACATGAAATTGATGATAAAATGAACATGAAATGATTGATTGATTGATTGTTGGGGTTTAACGTCCGAGCAGCAATATTTCAGCTATATTCAGACGATGAACATGAAACGGATGATAAAATGAACATGAAATGATGATGAAATGAAAAACAGGATGGGACACAAGGACAGTGGGGTCGACAAATTTTGATTGCCACTAGCAAAAGGGAGGGATGGGTAAGGTCGGGCAATAGAGCCTCCTGTGGCGGAGCGCAGAGGTTCCTACTCCTATCGAATACCACAGCAGGGTTCTTTAACGTGCGAGGAACGTGGCATCTTTCCAAACACGGTGCACCACTATTGTTTGCGGTCAGGTTTTCCGTATTATAGCCTGACAACCCCAGCATGTAAAACTCCAGGGGTACCCCATTCCAATACCTGGGGCACACATCCCATTTGCTCTGTGGGCAGAGCGCCCTAGCCGCCGGCTAGGGTTCTGTGCACTATTTAGTCGCCTTTTACGACAAGCTTAGCGCTGCTGCAGGCCTATTCTTTTAACACAGAGACCTGCACGGGGCAGCTACAAGTTGGAAGACATTTCGGCATTTATTCGGGGTTTGGCGATACGCGGAAAAAATAATCCCACTTCGTCCCCCGATATTTCAAGTAGAGTATCTGAGGTGTATTCCGTTATATTTGAGTGGTCTCTTACATCCAAACGAACGACTGATTGATTGATTGATTGTTAGTGTTTAAATGGATGATAAAATGTATACGAAAGTAAAATGGGATAGGACACAAGGAGAATAGGGCGACGAATTTTTATTGCCATTGAAAATAGGGAGAGCGGTTGAGTCGGGCAATTTAGCCTCTTCTGGCGGTCCGCAAAGGTGCGTACTAGTTCCTATCGAAAATTACAGCAAGGTTTATAACATGCGAGGAACGTGGCATCTTTCCCCAACACATTGCGCTACTGTGGTTTGTGGTCAGGTTTTCCGTATAATGGACTGACAACCCCAGCATGTAGCATCCCAGGGTTATTCTATTCAAGCACCTGGGACAAACAACCCAGTTCCTCCTTTGGCGCCCCGTGCAGGTCCGGGTGTCAAAAGAATAGGCCTGCAGCAGCGCTAAGCTTGTCGTATAAGGCGACTAAATAGTGCTCAGAAACCTAACCGGGGGCTAGGCGCTTTGCCCACAGAGCAACTGGGATGTGTGCCCCAGATGGTGGAATGGGGTACCCCTGGCATGTTAATGCTGGGGTTGTCAGGCTATAATACGGAAAACCTGACCGCAAACCATAGTGGTGCATCGTGTTGGGAAAGATGCCACCTTCCTCGCACGTTAAAGAACCCTGCTGTGGTATTCGATAGGATTAGGAACCACTGCGCTCCGCCGCAGGAGGCTAAATTGCCCGACCTTACCCATCCCTCCCTTTTTCCAGTGGCAATCAAAATTTGTCGACCCTACTGTCCTTGTGTCCCATCCCATTTTTCATTTGATCATCATTTCATGTTCATTTTATCATCCATTTCATGTTCATCATCTGAATATAGCTGAAATATTGCTGCTCGGACGTTAAACCCCAACAATCAATCAATCAATCCTCCGTTGGCAGAGCACCCTAACCCCCGGCAGTTGTTTTGAGCACTATTTAGTCCACAAACTTAGCGCTGCTGTAGGCTTATTCTTTTGACACCCGAACAGGCACGGGGCCCAAACGAACGATATGGTCCAAGCTACAACCAAAAATGTCTGATGGACATTATGTATGGAACATTATTGAATCAATAATTAGATGATTCTGGCCATGTGATAGTCATTTGATTATCATACGATTCCCATATGTTACTTTTGGCTTCGACACACGTTTGAAAAAAAATGATTTCATGGGATAAACATGCGATATTCATATATAAACTGAAACATATGACTGTTATATCATACTCAATATATATGATAATCACATGTTAAAAACCGTATGATTCTCATATGCGGCACATTGGGGTGTACTTGGACGGTGCAAGTTGTATCAAACGGCAAAAGTCACATTTTATAGATTTAGACAAAATTATAAGGCTACTATTAAATGAAAAGATATTTTAGTTTATTTTTAATGTTTCACAGTATTTTATATATTTTAAACGTCAGTCTTTTTTTTCTGTTGTGGACTATTTCGATTAAACAGTTTTTGGGCGAAACTAAAATTCAGTCACCAACCCTCCAATTTGATAGAATGAACATGTTGATGCCCACATTAATTTGAATTGAAATCTAAAGAAGTTAAAATAGGAATGTGTAATATTCTGCGAAAGTTTTGTTAAATTCATGCATTCAATGGCATCTGACCAGTAAATGATAATAGGTGGGTACCGCTCTGTGTAACTGAAGGAATACAGACGGAAGAAACTTAGGACGGACGGACGGACTGAAGGACACCCCAAACACTACATACCCCCACTCAAGGTGGTGGTATATAAAACTACCTCTGTTTGTACAAATGAACTCCATCTTTAGTCTTTATATCGTATTCTTGTGGGTTTACAATGTCATCAATATTGGTTCCATATTTAAATGTTTCCCTAAAATTAAAAAATAATAGTTTTCACAATGTTGCATATTGCATATAAAATTAACATTTGCATTTACCTTAATTTGTTACTTATTTTTTATTTTGTACGTTCATTGATTGGTTAAATTGAATAATAACAATACCCTTTTTATTTTCTCGCTTATTTAGTTCCTAGGGATCGTGCAAAAACAAGTATTTTGAAAATGAGAAGTTGATGCTAAGGAGAGAACCTAAAACAGCAGGGGACTGAACATCGAGATACTTGTCTTTTTTGTTTTTAAATTACACTTCAAAATTTACCACCACATATTACATCTGTCTATATACGAAACATGCTTCACTAGTTTAATCAATCTCTTTATCACATTTCAACTTTTAATTTTAAGCTCTACAAAATTAAACCGAGACAAATGTGTGTACGAAACATACAAAAAAAGTATACTAGGATTATCCTGAACCGGAATAGCAGCGGAAGTGAAAAGATAATTAAGGAGTAAAATAAGTCCAAGTGTGTCAATAGGGACGAATGTAGATGTTACTTATCAATAGCCTGTGACTCTTTTGTAAATATGTTCTACGACGTACCGTTATTAAACATGACGTCATGACCGACAAAGATATGCGGTATAGGTAACGTGCCATATCCAGGGATTTTTCTTCTATAAACTACTCAGTTTTTGTAAACATTGTTTATGACGCACAGTTCTCAAGGTCTTATTAACGTGATGTCTTAGCCTATGAAGAAATGCGCTATATGTTACGTGCCATTTCCCGGGATTTTCTTCTATAAACTACTCATTGGAGGGCCCAACGGAATGCAAAGGTCGCCTGATCCGCCAACAAATGTTTTCAGTTCTTCAACTTAAAAAACGTTCTCGATTCGCATAAGCTCCTTTCTGTTTCAATCAAGGGTTTATTTACTCGGGGAAGCTAAATTTCGTTGAAAAGATATTTGATAAAAATTTGGAATATGGCAATTTTAATTTCAACATTGTTTTAAGACCGCCGGACGATATCAATCGAAGCCTGATAACAAGGGCAATATTTATCACATATTTTTACAATTTTTCTGTTGACACAAAAATGCGTAAAAGCCAAATGAAAACAAAAAAATGTGTATGATCAAAACTGTTGATTCTCCATGATTCTATTGTATTTGATTTTCCTAAATGCTTATGTGATCTTAATATTAGTATCAGTCTCCATTATGAAAACGTCACCTCAAATTGACTGGGACGTCGTCGAAAAGTTTTGAACAGTTGGACGGAAGTCACATCATAAAGCTCACAAAAAGACTGATAACAGAATATTTTTTCCTCTTGAAAAATATGATTGCTTTGGGGAGAAATAGTAAACATAAAACAATGATTTTGTTACAAATGCAAAAAAATAGTATTATTTCAATAAGATATGTGATACCTGGTAATACGTTAATAAATTACTTATATCCACAAGATCGACGACTATTGCATTGTATTGCATTTTTCCATGTTGGCTCGTAAATCAACACGAGTCTTCCATATTTAGCTCGAGATTTCTGTCCGAGTGCTAATATGGGTCAAGGGTTGATAAAAGGGACTATTTGGAACGATGTAATGTCACAATCTTTTAATCACATATTTAAATTAAATTCCCTCATTTGAATTCATTTTTTTTATTTATCACCAGAACGTAATTTTCAAAGAAACTTTACCATTGACAACGGGTAAGTAACCAGTTTTCAGCCGGAGGCTGATATCAGCTTGCAACTCCCAGCGTTATTAAAGGACAAAAACGTATATATTAATTCCAAATATGTTATAACATGGTGTATTTAATATATATGAATTCGTTAATACTAACCAGTTTAATATGTCGACGTGCTTCCTTTCATTGTCAAGAAGATTGTAAGGAGTATCACTGCCACCAAGACCACTGTATTTCAGATGCTTCCCTCGTAAATAAAGTAACGTATCAGAAGACGGACCTTTACCTTGCTTGAATTTTCGAACAGACAGACCAAGCTTACGAATTAAGTTATGCAGAATTGGATGTTCTGAAAATACACGTATTTGAAATAAAATGTATTAGTCATTTCTTTATTTATTTTATTTCAATTTTGATTGATTGATGGTGATTTCACATATTTACTTGTTAAGGTGTGTTTTTACGTCTTTTTGAAGACTTATGGTATGTCATCTTTTCTTCCATACATTTCAATCTTTCTGTATCAATATAAAACAGTAAAGAATCATGTTTATACATATCAGAATATCAGTCATCTGTAGCAAGAAAAAGACCGGAACAAGTGTTATTTATACAGTATCAAAGTCTGTGCAATAAACAAAAACAAATCAATTGATTCATTGAACAAACACATAAAAATGTTTAAAATGTCATACATGAATGGGCGGACAGGGGGGTACCTTTCTCCTTTCCCAAGACCCTTATCTTTTTTCTCACTGTCTCCCCTTTCCTTGTCCGCTGTCCCACACATGGAATATAAGATTGTTTAACACATTGTTGTTGTAAAATCTACGTTAATTTTATTAATCTGATATTCGGATTTTTTTCTTTATGCAGTGCTCATTGTGTGATGTACGTTTATTCAATAAATGTTGTGCTTTGTATATTCAGAATGTCATTGAATTTACAATATTTTTTTTTTAAAATTAAACAACATTATTTACCGTCTGGCATGTATCTCATTGCTCCCAATTCAACATTTATATCGGGAGCCTCTGGAAAATTGTAAGTATATAACCTTCCACCAACCCGATCTGAGTACTCATATATCGTTACTCTCTTCCTAAGATTCCTAAGCTTCCATGCGGTATATGTTCCAGCAATACCTGCTCCAATAATTGCAATATCGTCACATGCCTCTAAACCATGGTAGAAAATACGTAGGTTAAGTTTAACTATATAAAAACGTTATTCCCGTGTTTTTATTTTTTTGCATTTTCTACAAGTCGCAAAATTAATTATTCATTTTGTCTTTTTTTTTTCGAATGAAAACAATTCAATACACTTTGGTTATGCTTTATAAAAAATCATCTGTTTTGTAGCCTGTCAAGAAAACATTTGTGAATTTTGTGGAGATTTAGACAGGTGTTCAATCTATAAAGCATTTAAATTCATCTAAACGACTAAAAGTGTCCGGTTTAGAAAGGTTATAGGATTATTCTGGGGCAGGTTTTTGTTTTATGTCAAAAATTATATTTGACAATGGTTATCAATTGCAATTTGTAAACAACATATACATTACATCGTCATTAACTTTTGTTTTAAAAGGGTGTTTCTAATTTTTAAAACGAACTGATTGGAAATCAAATCGTAGTTTTGTTTAGGATTATTTGAACCACACAATGTCAATGCGTACAAAAATTGATGTTAATGACGACATAATATCAAAATTACTTCTTTTTTATTTGCTCCTTAAAGAGTACTAATCAGTAAGAAACCTTGATACAAATCAAATTTTATAACAGATTTTCAGTAACAAGTTCAAATTAAACGCCTATCTTGAGTTTTGTACTTCTGTAACATACCTCGTCCTCTACGATAATGACCGCCCGGGTATGCTTCTACGGTAGCACGTAATACCAACCATATTTTCAGGCACACAGGAAGCAACAATGGATTCATTTCCACCACCTTTAAATGGTAAAATTTATCTATACCTAAATACATGTTATAAAGTCATGCAATGCGTAAAGAGATCCGGTATAAGATAAATTCATGATAAATATATGCATGTTATTTATTTTAATCTTTTTTTCGGTAATTAGTTTCAAGTTACTAACATAATGTAATGTAAACATTACCGCAAATAATAAGAATGATGACTTCTAAATTGCATGTCAACCTGGAAAATTTTAAACGAAATAGAGCATCTAACGAGACATTAAATGAAACCCCGCCATGATGCAAAAAATAAAAATAAACTTTTGCGTAAATATTCCGTTCAAATTGAAATTTGAAAATGATCTGTGTTTTAACATTCTCAGTAATTAGGCAATGTTTGAAAAAGTTCCAATATCTTCTAAAGTTACCATCTTGAAACCATAGAGCGGACAGACGGACCTACACACAACTTTTCAGGGTGTATCACATAATACCTCGCATCTTCGTATAAAACAAAATTTAGGAAAACAAAAATAACGAGAAATGAGAGACAAGTTAAAACTAGAAATACTGTGAACGATCCGAACCTTGAAGTTGGATTTTTGCCATTGATGTCTTCTGACAATTGTAGTATTCATTCATGCACATTTGCATATAGTGCCTGGATATCCAATACAATTGAAACAAAAATCCTCAAATCGGTTTAGAGGAATGGTGCCTACGAAGTTTTAGCATATAGATCTTTAGCTAGGTTATCTTCCTTTTCTTTTGAGTCCTCTGACAAATGTGATAACGTTGTAACTCTACAATGAATGCCCAGCCTTCCAGGAAAACGTCAAAAAAATGAAAGAAAAAAAATGCCATGAGGGTAGTGATTCATAAATTGTGGACGAATGGACAAACGGACAGAGTGATTCCTATATATATCTCCAGACTTTGCTTTTGGGCATGAATATTTTATACAGAATATGTAAAGAACATATCATGTTCCCGACAGCATCAGACCTTCAAAATTCGAAAGCTTAAAATTCTTGTCGAGATTCAGACATATATCTTGGGTTTGGAAAGGATCCAGAGTTTCATCATAATCGAATAAAGACTTGTCAATTTTATTGGCATTTCATTTTTAGGGATTAAAAGAGTTATGTACTTTCCACAATGTTTTCCAATTTGTTATCATCTTTATTGCTATGATCACCAAACACGAAACTTTGAACTCTATTGTTTTCTTTTATGTATACATGTACAATATCCTAATGCGTCTCAAAGATATATCTTCCATCGAAAATCCGAAGCATTGCAGACAAACACAAGTAAAGTACATTCTTTCCTTGACTTTGAAATTTTTAACAGAATTGTCATTGTTTTTAGCCAAATGAGTGTCAACTTAATAACCATCGGGAAGAACATCATTTACATGTGCTTACTGAGATCAACATCAGAGATGGCGGATGTATACAGCACAGTGGTAGTGACAGAGAGGAACAAAACGATTACAGAAAAGTACAGGGAGGTAGAATTGGAATCACAGGGGATTTGAAGGAAGAAAAATGTATGGGGAAGCGCAATGCAACAATGAATATGTAAAGTAAGGTGTCAATGAACTATAATAACAATACGTACAATTGCATTGTTCTCGTTATTCGAAATAAGAATATTATAAGGTTAGCGCTAAACTTCTAAATTCACTGTGAATAGAGACATCATTATTCAATTTTGATTATAATAGATAATAATTTCTCAATTTATTGATTGATCAATTATGTTTTAACATTCCAATTTCATACATTGCAGGACGAGAACAAACAAGCATTTTGAGAGTATTGCAAAACAATACATAGTCCGTTATCGCCTTTTTATATCATCCACTCAAATACTACCTTGGATCATCAAATATAAATGGCAAATTGAGGAAATGATCTTGAATTTGAACAGAAAAAAGATATGGACAAAGACACGAAAGATGTTTAAACCCTTTTAACGGGTGCAGATTTGTAAAAGTTTTATGCACGGACAAATTGGACAAATTAGGTTTCATCTAGCGGTTGACTGATTTGTCAAAAAAAAAATAATTCAATATCTTAAGTCTTTAAGATAAAAGCGCGTAAAACTGAAATGTTGGTATAGCGAATAAAACTAAAAGTCCAAAACTTTGGAAAAATCAGCAGAGGAACGAAATTTATACTTGATTAGTAACTCATCAATTGACTCGCATACCATAAACAAGCTCAATATCTGCAAGCGTTTACAAACAAAGTGCGGAAAACTTCAATTTCGGTAAAATAAAGAGACATATCTCAAACACAAATCAGTGGAGTGGAACGAAACCTAAATCTTTATGTCTGATTATGGTAGTCTAACACCAAAATATCAGCTCAATATCTGCAAGCATTCAGAAAAAAAGCGGGGGAAACTTCAATTTCGGAAATCTTCCAAAGTTTAGGGCAAAAAGCAGCGAGGACAAAAGAAACGTGAACTTGATCTAAAACTTATAAAGTTAGAATCACATACCAAAAATCAGCTCAATATCTGCCTGGATTTAGAAAAAAAGTGAGGAAAACTTCAATTTCGGTTTAGGGCCTTAGGGTGCACTATACAGTTACATTAAGGCGCACTGTTTCGCACACCAAGTTACCCCTGTCAAATTTTGTAAAACTTAAAATTAAAAGTTGAAATTTGGTGGATATATTGTTTAAATGTAGTTAAGCATTTATACGTAGACAGATGTAATATATGTAATGGTAAACAGGTGTAATTTAAAGGAACGTTTTAGTCCCCTGCCGTATTAGGTTCTCTCGCCCCGTGCAAGTCCGGGTGTCAAAAGAATAGGCCTGCAGCAGCGCTAAGCTTGTCGTAAAAGGCGACTAATTGTGCTCAGAAACCTAGCCGGGGGCTAGGCGCTCTGCCCACAGAGCAACTGGGATGTGTGCCCCAGGTGGTGGAATGGGGTACCCCTGGCATGCTACATGCTGGGGTTGTCAGGCTATAATACGGAAAACCTGCCACGTTCCTCGCACGTTAAAGAACCCTGCTGTGGTATTCAATAGGAGTGGGAACCTTTGCGCTCCGCCACAGGAGGCTAAATTGCCCGACCTTACCCATCCCTCCCTTTTTCTAGTGGCAATAAAAATTTGTCGACCTTACTATACTTGTGTCCCATCCCATTATTCATTTCATCATCATTTCATGTTCATTTTATCATCCATTTCATGTTCATCGTCTGAATATAGCTGAAATATTGCTACTCGGACGTTAAACCCCAACAAACAAACAAACAAACGGTCTGCAAAAGGAACAGGCCCACAGCAGCAGCGATAAGCTTGTTGCGACTAAAGGCGACTAAACAGTGCTAAGAACCCTGGTCAGGGGTTAGGGCGCTCTGTCCACAGAGCAACTGGGTTATTTTTAAAATCTTTGGCGCGACCATGTCGGAGACCGGACCCACGATCTCCTGCTCTCTTAACGAGCAGGCTTCTTTGAAACCACCGAGGCGGTTGATTTCTCAATTGAGAGTAGCCAAAATAGAATAAAATGAATTGTTGTCATTTAATGTAGCCAAGACACCAAATACTTACAGCTTATATTCCAGCATTCCGGTAATCAACTGTATTTTATGGCATTGTGTAGTTAAATTTTTATTTCATTCGTAACACATTTTGATATAAAAATATATTCGATAAAAAGAATGCTTGAGATATTTTGCAATTACATCATAACATTAGATGCAGCATGATTTCACTTGAAAGTATTACTCTGATTAAAATGTATGCAGTGATATATAACCCACTTGTAAACTATCAAAGGGATTAGCCAATAAAACTTTAAGAGAAATCTCTCGATTTAAGGAGGTAGACCCAGGGTAAGGGACTTAACTCTTGAAATCAGTGATATGTTCGTATCATATTCAATTTCATTAAACCTTATCAAACTTTCATATGAAACAGAATGAAATTAGTCCAAGTCACTTTGATGCAAACGAAAGAGCCCCGTGCAGGTCCGGGTGTTAAAAGAATAGGCCTGCAGCAGCGCTAAGCTTGTCGTATAAGGCGACTAAATAGTGCTCAGAAATCTAGCCGGGGGCTAGGCGCTCTGTCCACAGAGCAATTGGAATGTGTGCCCCAGGTGGTGGAATGGGGTACCCCTGGCATGTTACATGCTGGGGTTGTCAGGCTATAATACGAAAAACCTGACCGCAAACCATAGTGGTGCACCGTGTTGGGAAAGATGCCACGTTCCTTGCACGTTAAAGAACCCTGCTGTGGTATTCGATAGGAGTAGGAACCTTTGCGCTCCGCCACAGGAGGCTAAATTGCCCGACCTTACCCATCCCCCCTTTTTCTAGTGGCAATCAAAATTTGCCGACCCTATTGTCCTTGTGTCCCATCCTTTTTTTTTCATTTCATGTTCATTATCTGAATATAGCTGAAATATTGCTGCTCGGACGTTAAACCCCAACAAACAAACAAACAAACAAGTAAACGAAAGATTGATGTAAATGCTGAATACAAATCTTCCAATGTTTTGTAAGGGTTATGTCCCCTACTCTAGGTCTACCCCCTTAAATGAAAATAAATCATAAAGTTACACGCGTTATCGTACTACTTCCCTTGTACAGATATTATACTAAAAATCATTACAACGTATTCATCATCTGTATGAAGTCACATACCAAATTTGTAATCAATCCATTGAGTGGATTTTTGTGACGAAAATTTTACTTCATTTCATGAAGTGAACATTGGCAAACTCCCACGAAACAGTAAGTTTATATCAGCAACCAGAATCGCCTACAACAATGCCCCATTTATAAGCCTCGCACGAAATTTGATATCGACCATTTCATTACGAGCCCAGATTTATGACGAAAATTATCTCTATCAAAATGGCAAAATCTCACGATATGGAATTAATTGTTTGATTGATTGATTGGTTGGTTATTGTGATTTAACGCCCAAGCAGCAATATTTCAGCTATATTCAGGCGATGAACATGAAATGGATGAAAACATTGAAATTGATGATGAAATGGAAAATGGGAATTTGATATCAGAATCTTTTACAATGCCCTATCTTTTTGTAGCCACTCACACAATTTGAAATCAATTCATCAATGTGAAACGAGATAGTTACGATAAAATGCGAACGGACGGGCGGAAAACGTTATTCCCCTCGCTATCAGAATCTCTTACAATGCCCTGTCTTTTTGTATCCACTCACAAAATTTGAAATCAATCCATCAATGTGAAACGAGATAGTTACGATAAAATGCGAACGAACCGACGGAAAAGGTTATTCCCCTCGTTGAGTTGGGTATAATATACGTATTATCTCCTGTGTATACAATTGTGATATTAAATTATCTATCTTGCAGTATTTTGTATGGGAACAATACTTATTAAACGCATTGTTTGAGAATGAAGGTGCAATTATTGATTATTTCGTCAGATTCTTTAATATTCTACAATTAAGTAGAAATACTTCAATTAATGCATTAGCATCTGTCGCCATGAGCAAAAATCAAATGTTTAAACAAAGGGAATAAAATCGATGAATAATATGGCGTACATTTTGTTTAACTTTTAAATCCCACGCTAAGAATAAAAAAAAAGTTATTTCCCCCTAATTGTTTTATTGCAGGGTATAGTCAAAAACTTTGATATACGAGTTTGGCTCGATTTGAGGGAAAAAATGCTCAACACAGCCTTGCATTTTCCCGCGGTTCTAAGCCTCTTCGATTTCAAGATAGCCCTCTTTTATTGTCTGTGTGCATGTGACAAACTAGCAACTGTACAAATGTATTGTTTCCATGGAGACAAGACAGATATTGAAGACGATAGAACATAGATGGATGACACCATGAGTAAAAGAAAGAAAAACAGAAAGGTATGAAATTTGTTTATTATTTAAAGGCTTCAGAGAAGATGGTGTGGCGATATTTGGAACAGCATCTGAAAGAAAGATGAAAGTCGACCTTCAGCGGCACTTCAGTTTCCCTGCAAAAATAGCGTTGAGGCCAGAAATACAGCTTTGGTAGCAAGGCACCAGGCAGGTAATCTTGCTAAAATATTGGATGTAAAACGTTTTGCTGACAAAACCAATGTTGTTTTGGGTTGCTGGTACGACAACATATTTGACATGTATAGTAGACGACGTTATTGCTACATCGGGGTCTTTGAAAACTGATGTAGAATGTTCAAGACTGGTAATCAGTTTCATTGTTTGAGTTAATATCCCAGACTGGTAATCTGTTCCATTGTTTGAGTTAATATCCCAGACTGGTAATCTGTTCCATTGTTTGAGTTAATGTCCGAGACTATTAATTAGTTTCTTTGTATGAGTTAATACCCCAGACTACTAATCATTTTCCTTGTTTGAGTTAATGTCCCAGACTAGTAATTAGTTTCATTCTCGCCTGATCACTCGATTATAGTGGATACTACTTCGAAGTGAACAAAATTACAAAATAATAGGGTTATATCACACGAATACCTTCTTCAGAGTTCTTTGATGGAGCAACTATAGTTCTTGCTACATATATTGGACTAACTTTATCAATGTCTTCCTGGCCTATTTGGGCTTCAGGCACAAGATATAAATCTCAATTTTAAGAATCGAGTTTAAACTTAAAATTCTGGTTAAAAATACTACTGCTCTTGCTTATCCTACAAACTTACTGTGCATAGTAATTGACAACATATAAGATATATCTTTTAACATAGGGCAAGGTCATATTTCGTGCTATGGAAATAAAAGTCACAAATTTACCGATGGGAATTCAAAAAAGAATGAAAAAAAAATGATTCATCAACATATTATTTAGAACTGTATTGAAATTGAGAATAATGTACATAAAAACACTTTAGCATACAATATGATATGATATATAAAATACTATCAAACCATTTGTATTCTGTTTGCTCCTCAACTACTTGCGAAGTGTCAAAGCCACATTGTTATCTTTGATTCTTGAAAACGGGTTGCCTTGTAAGTAATGTAATTGTGACTTGACGTTGTTGGGAAGTCTAGAAACACAAGTTGAACGAAGCAGACGTTTTTTTCATTATACCACTGCGAAGTACTTATCACCCATTCCAAACTTTGATGCCGTGACCATTGGAGAAGATAAAAGCTATCCACGGAGGACACAGATGTGCAATTACCAGATTAATTCATCGAACAGTTGGATAACACAGAAGAAAACAGTCACAAAATAGGAATTGACAGCCTTTATTCAGACTTCAGAACGAAAAGTGGATGTGTTACAAAGACTAAACTCACAAATTATAGATTCTATGGATGTTGATCAAGAAATCATAGGCACTGATGAGTATAATCTGTTCGTAGATGTGACAATAGTTCGCTACAAAGATATCAAGGAGTCAAAATCCATCACAGATCAACAGACGATGAGAGAATCTAATGTTTATATACAAAATGTATCATACATGCAAAATACCTAGACAACCAGGACATCAAATTAAAATACAAACCAACAGCATGACAATACGGAATATGTCGAAGTTTACTTTAACGCTAATTTAGCTACTGAAACAATGACAAATGCAACAGTGGAAACTCACACCAACCCAATAGCTTACGCTCACACATACACAGGGCTAAACTTCTACCACAGATTGCTGAAGCTCGATTTACCGTCCTTTTCGGAAGATATTATGACACTGCAAAGTTTATGGGAGTCACTTGAGAAATCTGTACATCGCAATCCGTCTTCTGTTACCTAAAATCACAAATTCAATATGATGCCACATGTGCATATCTGGGTTATCCCACACGAGCGCAAACTACAAAGAAGCGATCATGTTACTCAAAACCCGTTTTGGAAAAACACAAATGATTATAGACGCATACATGCAAACCCTTCTTCGTCTCCCAAAACCATCACTCACACCACATAGCATTAGAGTATTTTACGATTAAATGGAATCGTGTATTTCTGGGCTCGAGTTGCTACAAGAAGCGATCGGGAAAGACATGTATGTACAGGAAACTTCAAACTCTGGCGTAACAGAATATCTAACATTTACCGTATCATTTCATACGCAGCAGCCAGATATAAGAACAACAAAGAACGAGGAAATAACAATCCAATCGCTCGCCCGAAATAGAAAAGTTGTATTTTCTGCAAGGTTTCTCACTCTCCAAATGAATGACAAACGTTATGCCATAATCAAACAAAAGAGAGCTTGTTACAATTGTTTTAGGAACCTGCTTTTCAAAATTAAGATGTAAGATGTACGGGGGCAAACACCACAGAAGCCTATGTGAAGCGAACAAACGTAACGACGAAGTGGTGAAACCAGAGTCAAACGCAAATGTATGATTGATTGATTGATTGATTGCTGGGGTTTAACGCCCGAGCAGCAATATTTCAGCTATACTCAGGCGATGAACATGAAATGGATGATAAAATGAACATGAAATGATGATGATGAAATGAAAAAAGGGATGGGACACAAGGATAATAGGGTCGACAAATTTGATTGCCACTGAAAATAGGGAGAAGTGGGTAGGGTCGGGCAATTTAGCCTTATGTGGCATAGCCCTATGTTCCTACTCCGGGAGAATACCACAAAAGTGTTTTTTAACGTGCGAGGAACGTGACATCTTTCCCAACACGGTGCACCACTATGGTTTGCGGTCAGGTTTTCCGTATTATGGCCTGACAACCCCAACATGTAACACGCCAGGGGTACCCCATTCCACCACCTGGGGCACACAACCCAGATGCTGTGGGCAAAGCGTCCTAGCTCCCTGCCAGGGTTCTGAGCACTATTTAGTCGCCTTTTACGACAAGCTTAGCGCTGCTGCGGGTCTATTCTTTTGACACCCGGGCCTGCACGGGGCCGCAAATGTAAATTCGATTGAGTGACAGTATCGCATCGCACTCACATGAACGTGCAGCGTATGACACCGATAGATGTGATGTTAAAAACAACAATATCACCCGTTTGAGCGAAAAATAGGTCAGTATCTGCAAACATCCTATTAAATAAGGGATCTCAGAAATCTTTTATTTGTGAGGCATTAGCTAAGGAGCTGAAACTGACACCAAGTGGAACGATAAGTTTAGCAGCTTTTTGGAAATTCCAAGAGGAACATACGTACCTTCAACACAGCAATTATAGATTTGTAGACACAGAATGGTAAGAAAATACCAATTGAAGCTGTGATCGTTCCAACCTTCGCAGCACAGCTACAAAACCGAGTCAATTTAGCAGCATCCAAATTACCGTATTGCATGGCTTTAAATTACCACTTCAAGTACACAGTAGGATAAGTTGAGATCACGGTGTTTATTGGTTCCGATTATTACTGGGATATTGTTGAAGACATAATAATCCGTGGGTCAGGTATTTGCTTTCTGGACCAATGAATAGATCAACAAGACAGTTAACATCAGCTCATATTTTCAACGTTTTAATACAGCTCAAAACAGAGGAAATTGATTTGGAAGTAGTCAATAGGAGTAGAATCAGATGAGTTATCAAGGTCAAACAAGGAGGTTTTTTTAAACTTATGAATCAGAGAGCATAAAACTGAAGGACTAATAATACGTACCCAAATTTCCATGGAAAGAAGATTTTCCTGACCTACCCGCCAACTACAATATTACTAAACTTCGGACAGGAAACATGATTTACAAACTGAGCCAGGAATCAGACATGCTACGAGTCTATGGAAAGATCAAAGACCAGGAAAAAAAAGAGGATTGAAAAGGATGAAAATTCGACTGACAAGATACATTGTGTATGGCATCATGCAGTAAGAATGGACTCTCCAACCACTCCTATTGTATATGACTGTAGAAAATTCCGAGAAATCAAGTTTGAATGATTGTCTTATACCTTTCCCACAACATCGCGTTAGAACTCTAACAAATAGGCTTCTGGAACAGGGTTAGGTTAAGTTGCTACAAGATTGAAGTCATCACTACAAATGTTTTGTGATCGTCATCATGAACTCGTGGATCGTTACGGTGTATCCATCTGCCCCATGAAAACTGATTTGTTAAACGTGTCATAGTTTTCCTTTCCACTTTCGTCTTCCCCGGACTTGACTTTTTTAAGAACAACTCGGCGGGTGTTTCTAGAAAAGCAGAGGACGCTTACCCTACCGGTGCACCTGGTCCATGCTCCCAGTTTTTTAGTGGAGTCCGAGTTGCTCATTTGCTTTTGTTACTTTGTGTGTATGATTTTAGTTACTTTCTGTTCTTTGTTGTGTTTGTCTGTTTTCCATGTCGGGTCTTTGTCCCTGGCTTACATTCTTTTGATTACCGCTATAACCTTGGTTCCCTTGATTACTCTTTCACAAACCTGAATGTTAATCAACTACATTCAGGGGTAGCTCCCGAATCATATTCGCCTAAACTTCAGGATACCAAGAATCAGAAAATGCGTGAGAACACCGTTGAAAAGATGTGTTGCATGCAGGAAGGTAACAGGAAAGGCTTACGTTACACCTGACCCTCCGCCGGTACCGAAGAACCTGTTGATCATCCAATACCATTCAGCGTAACCGGGTAGATTTTGCGGTGGAAGACAAAAAAATCATTTGCATGATATTGATAGTAATTTGAACTACACTGCATATTTAAAAGATTCCAGAAAAAAAAGACGTCAGTCTGTATGAGTAAAAACAACAGATTATTCTTGTACGCTTCACTATCGCTGCCATTTTGGACACACGACAACTGGAAATTCAAATCGCGCATGTAAACCGAAAATGAAACTAGGTTGCTATGCATTTATTAATTGTAAAAGCTGCCGTAAGATTTGACTTAAGAACACCCTTAATTTTAAAATAAATCTTACGATATCGTTTGAGAAAATGGCTTAAGATTTCTCTTAGTATAGTCGTGAGTTGAAGATTTATCTTAAGATTTTTTTGTAAAAAGGATTGCTGGTATTTGTCGAGCTCGTAAAGCTCGGTTAATAAATGAAGATAAAAGTTTTTGATTATTAAATTCCAAAATAGATATTGTAGTGCTTATGTTGATGAACGCAAATGTCAGAAAAGATTCGGTTGCAGAGTTTACACGAATCTGGTGTGTAGTTCGGGGAGTCGGTAAGGAGTTTAGTTGCCAAGTAATAATTTTAAGGTTATTGTGAGGTTTCGCCTGGTACACCTTTCAAATTCATCTTGATTATTTATTGATTGATAAATGATGGATTTACATTCACGTTGAGATGGAAGCAAGATTTTGTTTTAGATATCCTTGTAGTTCAAATCTTGACACAATTTCAAAAACGTCCGGAATAAAAGCATGATTGCTACGACTTTTATCGATGAGAAATGAGAAGAGATGAATCAATAATATCGGTTTTGAAGGATGACTGTCGCTAAGGGAAATCAGTTTCTGTAAGAAAATGAGTTTGTTTTCTCAATTGCAACAGTAGTTGGATATAATTCTGATTGATATTTGTCACAGTGTGGTTGTGAGTGTACGGTTTTATCTTTCCGTAGCTGCATTGCATTCTGGATGGTACGATGAGGTACTCAACTTGGTTAAATAGAAAATTAAGCACACCTCTTTTAACATTGACATGAAATTCTGTCCTTTATCTGTTAGGATTTCACGACATGGACTAAACCTGCAGATAAACCCATTGAAGAAGATGCGGCTGAACCGCTTCTCATGGGAAAAGCTTATGGTTTTTTTTGTGAATGAGCAAACTACCACTAAAATCTTATTGTAGCCTTCTGCTGACCTTGGTAAGTTGCAAAGTATGTCCATTTGCATGAACCCGTTGAAATAATCCTGTAGCTGGCAGTGGTTGTAACGGCGCCTTTTGAATGTGTGGGCTGGTTTAGCATTGCTGACATTCCAAACATGTTCGGAAGTAATCGTCAACGTCTGAATACATGCGTTTTCAGCCTTTGTACTTCAGCCTAATACTGTTGTATGTCCTGTCGAATCCTGGTTGTGCAGCTATAATTGCATCGTTATACGACAGCAGAACGTCGTTTCTAAAAGCTTTTGGGACTACAAGTTGCTTAACTACTCTGTCTGACATGTGGCCCTTCCCTCTCGGATAATAGTGCCTGGTGCGTCGGAAATACAGAGTGGTTAGATTCCCGTATAATTAAGTCGGCCAACTTTGTATACTCTGGAAAAATATTCTGTTTAATGTGGTCACACATTTGTCTCAGTTTCAAATCTCCACGCTATGCTCTTTTAACTTTGTCTCTTGTGATAGCTGTTGTCTCAAATATGTGAGCTACTAGGTCGATGTCACGATACACCATTTCTGCTTCAGTTATGGCTTGTAGTGCCGAAACTTAAGTTTGAACGATAATTGTGCCTTGTTGACGGTCTCTGTGTGACTGTTACTTTGGGTACCGGATGGATGTTCAGCAAGGTTGCCTACTATGACTTCAATACTAGGTCGTCGTTGATGCTTGTTTTCTAGGTGCTCTATTCTAGAGAGGAAGTCAGCGCAAACATTATCTTTGTCCGATTTGTAGTGAATCTCAAAGTTGAAAAACTTTAGATACATTGCCAATCATGTGAGTCTACCGGTACTTTCTTGTTTTCTTGTTAAATATTGAAGGGCTATGAGGTCTGTGTATACATAGAATTTTTGGTTGGCTAGGTAAACATGGAACTGTTTGATTACAGTTACTAGCGCGAGGCATTCACGGTCTTTGACATCCAATAACTGTTCTGCTTTTCTTAGCATTCTTCCGCAATACGATATGATTTGAGTTTCTCTGTCTCAGCACAGTATCGCTGTAGAACAGTCTTTAGCTGTGGCGCTTGTGTCAGTGTGGAGTAAAAAGTCCTTGTCAAAGTCTGGCAGTACTAGTATTGGTGTCCACAGCATGTTGACAATCATCTGACCATTCGAATTGTTTGGTTTTCTGAAATATTTTTTTCAGCGGCGTGGCTATCTTCACGAAAATTGGTATAAATCGTCTGAAGTAATTCACAGCCTAGAAACGTTCTCATTTCTTTAAGATTCTTAGGTTGGTTAAATGACCGGATCGAGGATGTTTTCTCGGAGTCAACTGTAACACCGTCTTTTGATATAATATTTCCCAGGTACCTAACTTCATGACATGCGAACTGACATTTGGTTGGTTTCAACTTTATGTTAGCGTCTATCAGTTTGTCAAACTGAGCTGCCAAGTAATTCACATGTTCAGCAAAGTTCTTGCTGAATATCGGTATGTCGTCTACCTAACATAGTACGCTTCGCCAGTTCATGTCTCGAATGACTTCATTCATTCCCATATTGAAAGTTGCTGGTGAATTGGCTAATCTTTATGTTAAGGATGTAGACCTAGGGTAAGGGACATAACTCCTGAGATCAGTGATATATTTGTATCATATTCAATTTCACCTAAGCTTATCAAGCTTTTATTTGAAACAGAATAAAATTAATCCAGGTTATTTAGATGCTTACATGAGATTGATGTAAAATGCTGAATACAAACGTTCCAATGATTTTTAAGAGTTGTGTCCCTTACCCTAGGTCTACCTCCTTAATCGGTTGAACTCATACTGGTCTCTGTGTGTGATGCAAGTTGTGTTCTCTTTACTTGCCTCGTCGATTTCGATTTTCCAGAAACTTTTTTTGATGTCACAAACAGACATGACTTGGGCTTTTGACGAGCCTAAGGTGTCAGAGACGTCTGACAGATGCGGTAGTTGGAGAGTAAATATTTTTGTAACTGCATTGACATTTCTGTAATCGACGACGAATCTCTTCTCTCCATTTTCCTTAGTAAGCAACAAAATATGGCTACTTCAGGATGACTTACTGTTTTGAATTATTCTCCGCTCCTCCATATTGTCTAATATCATATCCAATTCGCCTTTTGTCTTAGGCGCTGAGCGGTACGGGTATTGACGGATTGGTCTGGCGTCACCAGTATCGATTACGTTTCTGCCTACCTTGGTGCATCTAATCTCTGACAGATCTTTGGCGGAATGTTGCCTATATTGCCCTAACAGAGTCAACAACTTATCTTTTTGATTTTCCGATAGATCCGATTTTGAAAGATCTATACCCATATATTTACCCAAAGATAAATATGTGTTTTGGTATATGTGGTGATTTAAAGTGTTGTCATAATCTGTTATATCTTTTAAAATATTGTTTTCTTGCGTGTGCGAAAAATTTCCGTGTTTTGTTTTAATGTAATTTGAGATTAGTTGGATTTAATAGTTCAATAACTGATTTTGCTTCCGCCCCGTGCAGTTCCGGGTGTCAAAAGAATAGACCCGCAGCAGCTCTAAGCTTGTCGTAAAAAGCGACTAAATAGTGCTTAGAACCCTAGCCAGGGAGTAGGGCGCTCTGCCCACAGAGCAACTGGGTTGTGTGCCCCACATGGTGGAATGGGGGTAGCCCTGGCGTGTTACATGCTGGGGTTGTCTGGCTATATTACCTGACCGCAAACCATAGTGGTGCACGGTGTTGGGAAATATGCCACGTTCCTCGCACGTCAAAGAACCCTGCTGTGTTATTCGATAAGAGTAGGAACCTATCCGTTCCGCCACGGAAGGCTAAATTGTCCGACCTTACCCATCCCTTCCTTTTTTCTAGTGGCAATCAAAATTTGTCGATCCGTCTGTCCTATCCCTTTTTTCATTTAATCATAATCATTTTATGTACATTTTATCATCTATTTCATGTTTATCGCCTGCAGATAGCTGAAATATTGCTGCTCGGGAGTTAAACACCAATAACCAATCAATCAACGACTTGTTTTCTATTAAGAAATGTAACATATCTTTTACTTGACATTTTAATATTGTGGTTTATAGTTTCATTTAAATTGAAATGAGTGTTGAGGACCCAAAATCAAGCTGTTGCTGAAATCATTGCTGCTGAGGGTTTGTACATTATCAACAAAAATGAAGGATTTGATAAATTCAATACTGCAGAGAGTAAACTGACCGGTCACAGTCCGCGGTTTCATTCAATTCGTCAAATCACTTTTGTAAATATTATTTACGCGCAGCTTCTTATATACGTCGCACCGTGCGGGTCCGGATGTCAAAAGAATAGGTCTGTAGCAGTGCTAAGCTTTTCGTAAAAGGCGACTAAATAGTGCACAGAAGCCTGGCCGGGACTAGGGTGCTCTGTATGCCCACAGAGCAACTGGGTTGTATGCCCCAGGGTGTGTAATGGAGTACCCCTGACATGTAAATTCTTTGGTCGTCAGGCCATAATATGGAAACCTGAGCGCAAACTATAGTGGCGTAAAGTGTTGGGAAAGACGTCACGCACGTTAAAGAACCCTGCTATGGTATTCGATAGTAGTGGGAACCTTTTTCCTCCGCCGCACGAGTCTAAATTTCCCGATCCTACCCCTTCTCCCTATTTCCAATGACAATAAAAATTCGCCGATCCTATTATCCTTGTGTCCCATCCAACTCTTCATTTCATTATCATTAAAAACCTTATAGATATCCCTACGAGAAAATTCTAACACAAGACGACGCAACAGGAAAATATTAGATGTACGCATTTCTATTGCAATCAAATGTATCTGAACAAGTAGAGTACTACCCGAATTGAGGCCAATTTGTCCGTGCATCTAGTTTGTAAAACTCGACCCGCAGCTGCGACCGGCTGGTATGAATCTAGATTTGAGACATGTAAGCAAAATCCACAAAAAGGAATGACGGCGAAGTACAAACAATTAATCTTTATAGCATGTAGATTCAAATGATAATACTATGTTGTTTTAAATGTTCCTGACCTTTATTTTAACTAGCATTAAATCCACTTGTCGAAAAGTTGCCACTTGGTGGGTCGAGTTAATTTTTTTTCTTTACCATCCATAGGTTCATTAATGACTTTGGATTATCTCTCTTTCTATATCTTTCGGTGCTCAAATGTTGGAATTAAAATTTATTGGTTTTTGTTTTTTTTTAAATATCCACATTTGATCTCAAATTTTCAACATAAAAATCAAAATGCTTATATGGAAATTTTGATATCTAGAATAACATTATGAAAAGTATGAAATATCGCTATTTTAATTACCATGCAACTCTATTTTTTAACATAGGCGAACTTCATAAATGTCTACAGTTAACAAAACGACAAAAATTATGATATCTTACATAAACCTTTAAAATCTTAATATTTCCTTAAAACCACTAAGATTCTCTTTTTTCATTTAAAGTGACGAGTAAATGACCTCAACTGAATATTACATGTTAAAATCTGTATCGCATGTGGTGTCAACCCGAGACTCTTATATATCACCCAAGGGTTACCGGTTCGCGGAGTGATATAGGTTGATAACACATATGATACAGATTATGACATGCCATGTTCTATATATCATATTCTAACTATACTTCAGGTATGGTCCGTGAACGGTTGCGAGTGATATAGGGTATGCGATTAAGGTCAAGGATGTGAAAAGGGGTATGTGGTATACATCTAGAGGTGTGATATGTGTATGCCATACATAGGACATATGGTATAATATTACAACAAACGCTTGTAATGCATATAGAAACAAGAGGCTCCCAGGAGCGTGAATCGATATATCATAGTTTTCAAGATATTGATTGAAAACTGTTAAAAATGTCATTTTTTCCTTACATGGGCAATAACTCTTTTCTTACAAGGAGTCATCTGACAACTTTTATTCCTGAAGACTTTTGTAGTCCTAATAATAAGGATCATTTCAGCTATTGAAATAATTTGGCTACACCTTACGGTTTTGGAGATATATGTGAAAAAACTACTGTCTGACCCCTATGTTCTATTTTTAGTAACGGCGGCCATGTTTTTCGACGAATCAAAAATCTCTACATCAGTTCTATGCAGGATACCCCAAGGAACATTCATACCAAGTTTGGTTCTAATTAGTCACGTAGTTTCGGAGGAGAAGAGTTTTGTATAATTGTTAACAACGACGACGACGACGGACGCCAAGTGATGGCAATAGCTCACGTGGCCGTTGGCCAGGTGAGGTAAAAAGGTATATTTCAATCTAAATTTATTATATATAACGATATTTGTCCATGCAGTTCCTAAAGATACATGTAGCGGAGTCCGGGTTGCTCATTTATTTTTTACTTACCATGTGAAAATTAATTTAATTTGTATTAATGTCGTTTTGTTTATTTACTTGTTATTAATAGCCTTTTTCTCTGGGTCATAGATTAATCATTTTTCATGCATGATCTTTTTGAATTTGATACTGCTGTAAATATTTGCTGGTTCTGTAATAGCTCCGCTCGGTCTTCTATTGGCTTAAATCGGATTCTCAAGTTTGTTTTTTTTTCTTTTGATATGTCTTAATATGTATATGATATATAGATTTGAGAAGCCCGATACTTGTTCTCCCTGTGCCTATACATTTCGCCCGAAAAGATATTCCATTAAGTACAGATTATCAAACTTTTCACTGATAGCTTATTTTTAACAGTCAAAACAGTGTTTAGATACGATAACGTAACCCTGTGTCGGACAGTATTGATTATTCGGACAAAGCTAAGGTCATACGTCGTCGTAACTATAATATACAACCTGATGATAATAACTATGATAGCCAAGTAGCAAATTTTATACTCCGTGAATACTCTGGTAAAAGTATACTAGACACAACATGAATTATCACGGAAAAGTCTTGATTTTAGGTCGTAAATTTACCAAGCAAGGCTAGACGCAGCAAAAAGGGGGGGGCAAATTTTCAAGCATATTGAAAAAAAATGAATCTTCAGCAGTAGGACAGACATTTAGCAAACACGCTTGAACACTGGGATTACATAAATGTCAAATTTAAAGAATAATTTCTGACTTATGACAATAGGGGTCATGGGAGTAGTTATTTGCAAGTTCCGGCAAAAAATAAGTCCGGATGTAAGTTGAAATGATCTAGACGAGATATTTTTTGCTTACAATAATAGTCTCAATTCCTGACAATTTACTGTAAAATATGTCAGAACGGTTTGCAGAAACAATCTGAAATATAAAAAAATACCTACACTAATTCGGATTTGGTGCGCCTGGCTGATATGCTGCTCAGTCGGTGGCAGATCCAGGAGAGTATATATCGGGGTCGATGTGCACACTTTTGTTGGAAAGGTTGTTAATTTCGCAGAGAATTTGATAAAAAATTAGTAGAAATGTCATGATTTATGGATTATGATATTAGACAAAAGATTAACACTTATTAGAGGTCCGTTGTGACTCTGTAGTCACATGCAAGTAAAGGGACGATAAAATTTTGTGTCGACTTGTCTATGATTCAAATGAATTCCAAATATAGAATCTTGACCTTTCAACTTTGACATCCATTGTGAAAGAAACCAACATGGCGTTCTGAGAAAGAACAGATAAAAACTTGTGGAATTTAAAGTGATTTTCCAATTCGTTACTATAATTTGAAGACAAAGAAAGATAATTTTGAATGCAGAAAATCAGTATCACTGTGGTAAGTCCATGTAACGATTTTAAAATTCCCTGAAATTGGTTAACTTGAGTCGTAATTTAAATAAGAGCCGAATTTCTCGTTTGACTTCTTACGATTTTTTGTTGTTGGCAGGACGGTTTGTTTTTAGCGTCCCACAGTATATTTATTTTAGTGAAAAGTTCAATTAATCGAGTAATAAAAAAAGAGCACTGAATTGAAACATTCAAATTAAATACTGTAAATGTAAGGTATAAATTTATTTAAAAAAAATATATATATTCTTTTTTTTTCAAGCTTACAAATTTGTTATTTCAAAGCATGTCTTTTTTTTTATAATATGTGAGAGCGAAAGGTTGCACTCTTAGTTGAAAATCCACTTAAAATGTACCCCTAATTTTATTGTGTGTGTTGTTTATTTTTTTCAAGCCAAAGACTGATTTCTAGTACTAGAATTTTGCTTACTGTATTTGGTTTGTAGATAAATGATAAATAATAAAAATATCATAAAAAGAAACTGTCTCTAGAGCAAAAGCAATAAGAAATGTGTTGTGACATAATTTTTTCGATGTACTTTTGTAATAGGAGAGTTCGCCAAGCTCATTAGTGATGTTATATTCACTAATTTGCATATCATTAAGTGTCAAATTGGTTGGCAAATAAACAACTAAATAAACAATTGACAATTTCATGATATAACTTTGTTATTTTATATCCAATTTTGGTTCTGTAAAATGTTTCATTTAGATAAAATAATTCATATAACTGTTTTACTTCAAAAAATAACTTTGTAGTGATATTTATATGTAAACCTCTATTTTTGTATAAAATTATAATTAAAATCTTATGTACATATTGTCTAATTACTGAATTTTTATTTAAAATTTCCATGGGTTAAAAGAATTTTATTTGCAATGTTGGGAACCAAAAGAATTTTTCAATTATCTTTAAAAATTAAAAAGTTATGATGATTTAAAGTTGATACCCTATGCCACTCAATGGATTTTTTTGCCAACTAAAACCAAATCACAGGTAAGTGATGACATCACGTAGAACTCTCCTATAATGGTGCCACAGTACATTGTACTTTCTTAAACTAACTATCAAAAGACTGTAAATTTTGTTGTTAGTTGTTTTTTATTTCAGACATGTATGTACGTGTACGTCCACACCCAAGAAACAGCTTTATATTTTCACATACATGCGATGATAATTATTAGCAGTCGCCCAGTAGCCCATGACTACTAGATTTTGAGCTGGGCTACTAAACTTGGTGAAATTTAGTTTAACATATAGAAAAATATTAAATAAAAATATGGTATGGGCTACCAGCTTGTATTTTCTTATTTTTACCCCTGACATGTACATGTACAAAAAATGTACGATAAACTACACAAGGATATGTAAAAATAAATGTTCAAAATATGCATGTATTCACTAGGTACAATAAATGAAGTTGATTCTTGGGTGTGGAAACAATTTCCTGCAATCTGTACCTGAAACATGACCATGAAGTGACAAAAAAGTTTAAAATTGACAGAATATATGTATTTGAATTCTGGTAAACTTCAATCATTTTGTCCTTTTAATGCAAGAACATTTGTTTTGAATTCAAGTTTCAATCAACACTTTGTGATTTATTTTCAATTGTATTTTTGCCCTTTCTATGTCATTTTCCTGCCTATAGCCTTAGATACTTGTACTATTCAGAAGAAATTTAATGTATTGAGCAGTTGGAACAATGGAAACATATAGGAGTCTATTTCTCAGATACAGTACAACTGTACATCAAAACTGATTAATACTTGTCTTGTTGAAGGCTTAGCATTCAATGCTGAGGTTTTATTTGGAATTTGTAATTTAGGGCTGGTGATCTGGTTTACACCTGAATACCAGCAACTGTTCAATCAGGCATGAAGTTGCAATTAACAAAATTAACATCAGGTAAATTAGTATTTTACCTGGACATGAAAAGTTTAGAGAGGAAAGAAATAATTTTGAAGAACTTCAAGAGGTAGTAAAACATGTAGAGTGACCTTTCTTTAAATTTAGAACTTTGGCACTTTGTCAGTCTTGAGATTCAATCATAATCTAAAAAACTTGAACGTATTTTCGATATTACATTTTTGTACATCTAAATACACTAGAATTTTTATTCTTCTACAATAATTATTTGTAATGCAAAAAAATGTTGGCAAGTCTCATAAAAGATTCCTCTTTAGCCAAACTGCACTTTTGTCGTGGTCAAGTGAAATTTAGTATTCAAGTTGTCGTATTGATTTAATCAATTCTGCGCCTTCATGGTGCCACTAAGAAATGCCTTATTGAGCAAGGAAGTCTAACGTTTTAATGAGAGTCTAATCCTGGTTGTCAGATAATAAATGACTGCATTTATGTATTAAAAAGACATTTATTTTCAAAAGAATTCTATACACAGTACTCATATTCAAAAAGCTACAAGTGTGTATAAAATACTTGTACATTGTACATAAACAAATTTGCAGAATGTATATTTTGTGTGTAGGTACATGTACATTTTAGGAATGTACATTTAATTCAGAAAGTGAACGGATTAATACACAATTTATATTTGTACATGTATATGTACATTTTTATTACTTGATGTGTTAATAAAATAAATTCCTTCCAAATGTTGGTAAAAAAGTTTAACAGGTCAAATTTTTTCTCTAACTTGCATGCTGTACATGTATGTACATGTAGTGTTTGTGGCCTTTCACAAAGATGTGCAATGTTTAGTAAAGTGATGCTGCATGTACAGGTATGAAATACAAAAATGTACAAAATGTTCATGGATAGTATAAATGTACAAGGAAATGTATTTATAACAATGAACAGTAAAATGTACATTTTCAGGATTTTGGTTTTAACAAGTTTCACAAAAAAAAATGATGTGACTTATTAAAAAAGGTTAATTATGTAGAAATGCACTTCGAAGCAAGTTGTTTCTGCTGTATCTAAGGGCATTTATGCTGGGTATACACCCTGCTAAAATTGGGGAAAAAAAGTTGCATAAAATAATTATAATAATAATACCGGTACTTGATTTCTTGAAATTTGGATTTTTCACAAATTCGGCACTCCAAAATTTTCTTGCCTCTCTTCGCTCAGCACTTTATTCTATTTATGTTCCCAAACTTGAAGTCCTGGATCAGCCCCTGGATCCAAGGCATATTATTTTTTTTTGCCACCTGACGAGTGTTGCATAAATATGTACTTGTATTGTGGATTGCAGTAGCTGACAAGAAGTGCAAAGAGCTATTTATATACAATGTTTAATGCTTTCTGAGTAAGTTTTGATAGATGGTTTTTAAAGTTTTGAAAACAATAGCAGCTTGAGCATGCAAATTTATAAATGCTTCTGCAGAATTATGGGCTGCTATAATAATTAAAGAAATTTCATTGTAAAATTCACAGCTGCATGACTTTGATGGCTTTCATGCATGGATGCAAGAAAGTAAATTTATTATCATTTTATATTCATGTACAAGTGGAATTTTAATTAACTCTGTACATTTGTATGTGTACGATTAAAAAAAATACAAATTATACATGTACATATACATGTACTAGTTTGATAACTTTATTACATGTATGCGTACAAATATTGTTGTAAACGTACATTTACAAAGTGTATAAAACTTTTATTTGATGCTACAGGTACATGTATAATGGGAATGGATATGGTGTATTTGTCAGAGACCATATTTCCAACAGGATGAAAAATGTCGGCTCAAGGCCACCCATGGGTCTTAAATATGCAACCAAGAAACTACAGGGCAGATGGCCCAAAAACAACATTACACACAGGTTCACTGAAGCTTGGCCACCTCTCATGTACAAAAATTAAAAAGTACAAGACGTGTACATACATCTACATATACCAATGCATGTGCATAGAAATTTACTCAGTCGTTAGGTTGTTTAGACAGACTTTTTAATTCAACAAATTTTATGGATTACATAATATATGTACATGCATTTTTAGTAACTTACATGTACATGTATATAGTACATTTTTTATGTACTTCAATCACCTGAAGCTACTTGTACAAATGTACATGTGAAATAGAAATACTGGAGGTATGTTGGTGTGGTATTTACATTTTGACTGCTTCTTGTATGCATGTTCGTTAGTCTATCTGTGTTCTCCCCATAGGACAGGACACAGATAGACTAACATTATGACTTAAATTGGTAGTGCTATAATTTTTAATACTGTGCTATCTTGAAATGTACTGTGAGCTCTGTGTTGTAACTTTTAGGAGCTGTCAATTGCAGACCCAAGTTGAGAGTTCTGGGGGTTTTGAACCACACCCTTTTTTACATGTATATATTTTTATGTCCTGAACTGTGCGAAATTATGAGAGAACACTTAGTCTTTAAAATATTTCGTCAGCTGAATTGCCGTAACTCATGTGAATGATTTGAAAGTTTAATTTTCAAGGCACATATACATACAATGTACATGTAATATACAATTAAACATGTTGTCAATGATCTGCAAAGAAATACAGAAATCTCTAGATTCAACAGTTAAATCCTATCTATAGGAAGCCTGAAGAACAATTGTGTTTTTATCAAGAAAGGAATGCTGTAGATTCATGTTTATTTATGATTTTCCTGAGAGACCATCAATTATAGGACTAAGTCTTAAGGATAAAACTTCTGTGTCAATATTTGGCCTCACAAGTCAATCTCTCTCTGTCAATATTAATCTATTATGGATTATGGTCCCGTTGATTGGTCAGGTCAAGTATTAGTTTGACATTCTAAAGTTTCTAATTCTATGTCATGTTTATTGATGCTATTAAGGTAATTGTTTTATGGTATTTGCTGCACAAACTTCCCTCCAAACCTAGAACTCTGATATACAGTTGTATTTGATCTGCATAGAATGCATGCTGGGAATGAAAATGGCAAAGTTGTTCTAAAGGGTGAAGTACAGCATCTTGTATTTGATCTGCATAGAGTACATGCTGGGAATGAAAATGGCAAAGTTGTTCTAAGGGGTGAAGCAAAGCATCTTGTATTTGATCTGCATAGAGTGCTTGCATGGAATGGAAATGGCAAAGTTGTTCTAAAGGATGAAGTAAAGCATCTATTGCCTTGGGCTATGGGATGATGCATCGCTTAATTTAAGGCTATGATGTACATGTACATGTACATTTATGAAATCTTGATTTTTTACAATTTCTACCCCAGTAATGTACTTGTCTGGCTTTGGCCTGTGACTCTATTTACACAACCTCTAAATTGAATCCCTAGAGCCTTCCCAGGTTCTTTAGTTAGTGATTATGCATGCAGTATGTTAATTGTTTATGGTAATATGATCCCACAAGTCAGGTTAGATGCATCTTATTGTTTAGATTTACTCTTTGCGATGACAAGCTTAATTGTAGCCCATAATTAAATTTCAAATGCCACAGTCCATGATTATCCTCATTATTTTGACAAGGGTCTAAAGATTTATATGATATGGGAGCAACCATTTGATTTTCAGGGGGGCAAGGTCAAATTTTTCGTCCTGGATATTTTTTTTTGTGTTAAAACTATCCTGACTTTATTTTTTGATTCGTGCCTGCCCTGGATTTTTTTTTCTGTAAAAAATTACATCCTGATGGTCATCCTGGATTTTTGTTTACCATAATCACAATGTATGCTACCATCCTGCCTTTTTTTCAAATTTAATCCTAGGTCCGCCATAAAAATAAAGTGGTTGCTCCCTGAATTGCTATGCAAGATATTGTATTATATTTGTGGTAAAGAGAATATTTCCACCAAAAAATTAACTTTTACTTGAAGCTTAGACAGTTTACATTTATCTTTTAGGGTGCTGTGGCATTAAAAAATATGATCCTGTAATTAGTGAGCCATATTGTAATGCATGAAAGGTCAGTGTAGCTATATTGAACGAATTCCCATATATTCAAATTATACCAGATGAAGGTGTAAGAACATCTTTCTGCAATTAAGTGTCAGTCTCTGTAAGAATCAGGTAGAGGATGAAATATGGTATGAAAAAAAAAACACCATTTTGAAAGTACATTTATAGCGTCATGAGAGTCAAGGACATATAGGAAGATTTTTCATATCATGTTCATGTTGGTAAAATTGCTATAATTTTATTGAAATATACTGAAAATGTAACTGTATTGAAAATCTAATTTTTTTAAAGAGATCAAATAGTGGCCTTTTCAAATAGAGAAATCATCCTTTAGTGAAATTATATTGTCAGATCGATGGGTTTTTGGTATGCTTGTTTCTGATTTTTCCCATTTTGCCTGATTCTTACAAATTATTGCACTTAAACAGAGTTTATATGTACTATAAGAATTTTTCATTGATAAACTCCTTGCTGACAGTGAGTCAATCTTGTAAGATGTAGAAGAATACATTTTCATTTTATAGAACATTTGTTAGTCATTGTAGACTTCGTGTTGACCATCACCTTTGTGTAGGGCTGTAATGGGATAATTATATTATTGTCTGTTTGAATCAAGTGGTTTTGCTAACATTCTGAACTTTTCCTATTACAATACATGTATATGCATAGTACTTACATGTACAATGTATGTACAGTGTACTTGTATGTAAATGGCTTCCTTATACAGATACAAAAAATGTACTTGTCAATTTAAGAGGTGATACAATTTAAGTTCATCATACAATTTTACAATGTACATTTATCTTATCCTGCATGGAAGTAATGTGAAGATAAAATAGCAGTTCATATGACTAATATGAAAAAAGTAGATGCGGAATGATTGCCAGTCAGACAGTCCTCTCCCCCAAAAGCCAATCACTTCTGCAGGTCACCACATGGTTTTCAATGATGGGCAAAACCCATACCATAAACCAAGCTGTAAAAGACCATTCAGTGTTTATGTTTAGTTAAATAAGGCACTCTTAGAAAAAACGGTGGTAAGTTACTACCCTTTTCAAAATTAGGGTAGATAGGTAGGGTTTTTTTGGGGGGGAGGTGGGGTGCAGATCGTGGTCATAAGTGAATCAAGGTTTATCAAAGAACTATGATCAGTTGGTTTTTAGCCTCCAAGTGCTGACATTTCGCAATTTTGATTGCAAATACTGAACTTGCACTGGTGTTCCCCATAGCTTTTTTACTGTGATAATGGGTCTCCACACTGGAGAGCTATTTAAATACAATGAAAATGTCGAACGAAATTCCGGATTATTTTTGGCTAACACCATAAAAAAGTTAGGCTCGGGGGCACAAACTAGGGTCGGTCGGGTTACCGGAAACACATATTTTTTTTTTTTCGGCCTGAAATGAAAGACATCAATTTATAAACATAACACCTATGCATCAATCCCATAGATCTTAAGGCCTCACTTAATATGTACCATAAGAACATTGGAAACAAAGATGGTTTAATGTTTTTAATTAATAAAACATACAGAAACATATTGTAATCATTCAGGATCGCACCTTATTGATTGGTATAATGCTTTGTACTATTAATAGAGTTCATAAACAAAACGAAAAAAAAAGCTCTTCAATGGTTCATTACCTCTCAGAAATATTGGGTGTGTAAAATCATTGAATTTTGAAAAGAAGGGATCAATCCTTGACATTAACCACTATTCCACCATAAATCAAGTTGAACATGCACTAGTTTATTAAATTTTAAGTAAAATTTCAAGATTCCCCTATGAATATTATATTCTATTAATAACATTTAACTTAGTTAACTCTCCCTTTCTTACATGCACATGTATATTGACATTGTAAAAAAATATTGGCAAGCCATCCCAAAATTCAAAAACATCTTACCTACATATATGTAAAGCCCAATTTTGTTACAAGTTATTACCAATTAGATTTTTGACATCAAAAGGTAACTGCAGCAAAACACACTTGTAGCATCTGGTCTAGAAGTTCCGGTACATAAATTGTACATGTAGCATCTGGTCTAGAAGTTCCGGTACATAAATTGTACATGTAGCATCTAGTCTAGATGTACAGGTACACAAACACAAAGAGTTCATGTACATGTAGCATCTAGTCTTGAGCTACATATACACTAAGGGTACATGTTCATGAAGTATCTGGCTTAGAGGTATAGGTTCACAAAGGGTACATGTTCATGAAGTATCTGGTTTAGAGGTACAGGTTCACAAAGGGTACATGTTCATGAAGTATATGGTTTAGAGGAACAGGTTCACAAAGGGCACATGTTCATGAAGTATCTGGTTTAGAGGTACATGTACTCAAAATGTTTATGCACAGCTACAAAAATAGAAAAATTATCGTATATACATGTCCATACATGTACCTATATACAATGTATACAACAACATCATGCAGGGATTGAATTAAAAGATTTTTTTCCACTAGCTTGATTTAGCAAGTGCAAACAGTAGTTCTAGTAATGAAATTCTACACTCGTTAAAGCTTAGTTTCTTGGGTTATTTCTTAAACATATAAAAACTCCACAAGTCAATTTTAGCAAAGAGAAATAATTTCGACTAACAAAATTGAATTCGAACTTGCATTTAGCAAGTATTTCCCCTTAAATTTGATCACTGAAATGTGTTAATACAGTATCAATAAAATATGAGATCAAAAGACAAGAAATCTCCACAATGAAGGAAGAGCTAATCAGAAAGAATTTCTTATTATTTGATCAACTACTGTCTATAGAACTTCTAAAGAGAAAATTTTGCATACAATGATGCAAATAAAGTTAATGACTGTTTAGTTTACATTTGAACAGGTTATTTTTGCAATATTTCGTTACTTTGTATGACTTACTTATTGTCAGAAACATGTACATGTATATAGTAATGTGATGAAAATGTTGAAATCTATTGCTACAAAATCCTACACCCAGCATTCATGTTGACTTGATTTTTCTCACATGTTACAAAGACTCTTTGAAGACAGTTAGTTTAAGTCTTGCTTTTCTAATATACATGTACATGTAGACACAACTCTTGAAAGATACACGCAAGGTTGCTTCATACATATTGTACAATGTACAATGTATGTCTGGTAAAACTGATAGTTTATCTCCCTTGGTTCCTGTAGTTTTCTTTTTTCTCAATAGGGTTGGAAACAAAATGGAGAACAAGTTCTTAGTAATTCAATTTATTACATTGTGACCTAATGTTCAGTAAAACCTGAATAACAAACCCTGAATAAACCCAGAACCTTTCTATATCAGACACATTTGGATGTCTACATTTAAGGAGGTAGACCCAGGGTAAGGGACACAACTCTTAAGAATGATGGAAACGTTTGTATTCAGCATTTTACATTAATCTAATGTAAGCATCACAGGAACTTGGATTAATTTCATTCTGTTTCAAATGATAGCTTGATAGGCTTTGGTGAAATTGAATCTGATACAAGCATATCACTGATTTCAAGAGTTGTTTCCCTTACCTTAGGTCTACCTCCTTAAGTGTATATGTATTTTGAACCTGGATTAACTGAAAACCTGTCTAAACCAAACACATTCTACAGTCTAAATGGTTTTGGTTTGACAGGTCTCAGTGTATGTTTTAATTGTAAGCAGTAAAATTATAGCATTACAAATACAAAATGTATAACTCTAGCTTAATCACTCCATATTATGTGCATTTAACAAGGCGTAAACAGCTTACCAAAGTTACAGCACAGTTTGCTAGAGGCATTTCACAGCTTAATTGGAAAGTGAAAACTTTCAGATTAAAAATTCATAATTTTATGACTAACAAAGAGTTTATCAAACCAATTATATGAATCAGTAGTCTATATTCAATAAGTACCTGCCATCGGGAGTAAGGATTTTAGATGGCGTACTTTTGTCAAGGTATTGGAATGTACTTTGTGATTGTGAAAAGACGTTTTAATTACATGTTCAGATGAACACAATGCGGCATATCTTGATAAGGATTTATATCATTAAATTTGGATTTTATTTTCTGCACGTTTTGAATTTTAGGATCAGAATTCACTTTGAATGGTTTGATTTTACCAACTTTTTTTTTCTTTAAGGCATTTTTAAATTTTTAATTACATATAGAGGAGACAGGTTCAAGTTCCTGCACATTTTCTTTGCATGTTTAATACATGTACATGTATGTAAGGAGATTCTCAAAATACCAACTGTGCAAGAGTAGTTTATTGTTTTACATCAATGAACATACATGTACATGTAATTATTAACAGATTTGCTTCCTTTGTTCAATTAGCTGCAAGAATTTAGTCATTTGCTCTATGGACTACTACCTTAATATGAAGGTATATGTATGACTGCTCGAAAATGTAAATCTTTAAATTCCCAGAAAAGTGTGAGGTACAGTGTATATGGTGGTCATGCTGACCATCTGTTTGTCCTTCCCCACTTTTTATCTGCAACTCCTTTAAAACTGATCAGAAAAATGGAGTGTGATGAAACTTTACACATACATGTATGCTTTAGTACATGATTCCATTGTGTATCTTAATGACTTACATGTATGGGGTTTTCTGTATGGTTTCTGAGGAGGGGGCAGGGGGTTTTACCTAGTGTACTTTTCTAGATGTAGATATAGTTTTTGATGAATCACCCAAGTGGTGGATCCAGTGTGAAAGTCCAGGAGGTTGGAACATGTTTTTTTTTTCATTAAGTTTATTGCTTTACCCATGAAGTAACTATTATGGTAAATATGGAAATGAGTTCCTTGTTTTCTCGAATAGCGTGAGCCCTGTAATAAAAGTCCTATTACTGCTGTTTGTTCTTCCAAATCAATTTCAAATGATGTGTATTCCTTTTTTATTGTTTGGCAGGAAAAAGTATGTTCTTTGGCTCAAATAGATTTCCCAAAAGGATTGATTACAATGGAAATATTTTTCTCCAACATTTTTTCAATAATTGCTAAAACTGTACACAATGGCTAATTTGAGCTATGATTTTTTTTGTAATAAGTACTTAGTTGTGTCATTGCTGATGGTAAATCTAAGAAAGACTCTGGAACTTTTATTTTTCTGACAGCAGTAATTTTAGGGCAGTATTTTACATTACCACATGCAGTTTAAACAAACAAACAAAAAAACAAATTTTGTGGAAAAAATTAGTGGGTAGTTTGAAACCCACAGAAATCAGTGAAATCCTAAAGCTACCAGTACATGTGCCATTAATGTGGGGTTCTGGATCCCATGATTAAATTAAAGATGAAAACTAGTTTAGTTTATCTTTAACTTTATAACGTGTAATATACGACCAGCTGTAAAGCAAATTGATGTTTTCTTTATTAAAGCTCCCAATAAGTATGGTGTTAAATATACAGTAAAACCTGTTGAAACCAAACCATTCCTTTCCTTAAAAATTCTCAACAACTAGCCTGAATAATAGAGGACTGTTTAGAATTGAACTAGCCTGAATAATAGAGGACTGTATAGGATTCAACTAGCCCGAAACAAGTAATGTACACGTCATTTCACTAGCCCGAATCAATGTTTACTAGCCCCAGACTTCGGGCTAGTGGCTAAAGGTGAGCACTGCGAAACCCTGAATAACCCAAAAACTTTTCTTAACCAGACACTTTGTTAAGTATCTTTACATCAATTAAAATGTATACTGATCCTCAGTAAACCAACTACTATCTAAACCAAACACTTTCGAAACTGAACATCTGTCTAAACCAAACATCTGGGTAAATCAAACACTGTCTAAACCAAACTGTCTTAACCAAACACATGTTTAAACCAAGCACATGTCTAAACCAAACACCTGTTTAAACCAAACATTGTCTTAATCAAATGCCTGTTTAAACCAAGCACCTGTCTAAACCAAACCCCAGTCTAAACTGAACACCAAACACATTTTAAAATCTGAAATAGGTTTGGTTAAGGCAAGCTTCACTGTACACCTTCATTCTGTACAAATATACCTGTCAGATTTCTCGTTAGGACACAGGTGTGCTTTTGATGTTTAGTGTCACCTGTGATGAGTTTATTGTTGGTTTCAGTTATGGTAGATTATATTGGTACTATGGCTAGGCATGTGCTTATTGAAATTAAAAAGTTAGATAACAATTTGCATTTTCATGTAACTTGAAAAGACTTTTTTGTACCTGTGCATATCATTGCAAATAGTTGTAAATCTGATATCAGAGATTTTTGCCATATCTTTTTGTTATTGTATAAAGTGCAGCTGTGCAAAATTTTGACAAAAAAGATGATAGCTTAATCAACACCCTTTATAAATTTACAGATCACTCTCAATGACTGATATAAAAAATCAACATTCTATTTTGTTCAAAAATGACAAATTTGCAGATATGAAAGCCTGCTTTAAATTCAGAAAATACATTTATATACTTGTAAAAAGATTTTTTTCAGGATAAATGTCTCAAAACTGATGATGTCTCTTTTTTTTTAGACTTCAATTTGTCGACAGAATTAATGCTGTTAATGTTTAACTTTTAAAAGAAATTCAATAAAACTAGCCAACTTTTAATCAAATTCAGCTCAATTTTGTAGCATGGTTGGAAATTCATCGTGGATATAACTAAACACAAATTCTACATATTTTTTTCTACATGTACATGTATATGTAACGATAATTCAATTTTCCTGAGGTTTTTTATTCAGAATATTTATAGATGCATATGTTCTCTGTATTAACACATGATTCTGAATAAGAGCAATGTTCTTATTAGTAAATTCATTATATGACTATGCCATCTGTTGAAGTCATAATGATAAAAATTACATACTGAAACTTAAACATTACTTATGTAATATATATGTAGATATTATTTTTCATCATATTAGAACTACTAAAATATCGCATTATATTCTAAAATTAGACAAAATGGCAATAAAAGCACAAAGAAAACCAATTGATATCAAAATGCTGACATTGTCCAGCAATATGGAAAATGAGAAATTTGTTTGAGGTTTTATCTAATGCATATGATTAGCCATAAATGTGGAAATATTCTTTAATGTCTCCCACTAGAAGATAAGCGCTAAATCATTCATGTGATTTGTACCACTGCAATCTATATGATAGCTTTTCTCCACTATTTTATCTTATTCCCTGGGTCAGTTTTAGTTCACCAAGCTCATGAAAAGGAGAGGAATAGTTTAAGGGCTTGTTAGTAGAAAATGAGTTGTATTCATACACTTAGGTGCTTGTCATGTTGAAACTTAGGTGCTGGAAATTAACCTCTGAGGAGACATTAGTTGAAGAAATAAGGCTATGGACACTCTCTTTGAAATACAATAGGAAATGGTCATGTTTGATGTTTGGTGAGTGGTGGGGGGAGTTGTATATTGAAAATGGGTTATTAAAATGCACTTTGATGACTTACATGTTCATGTTGCCAGCAATCAATTTCAGAGAAGGAAGGATATAGTAAAATCGAAAAGGGCAGTGTGACCCAAAATTGTCTGTATGGTTGAATATTATTTTACCTATCCAAAAATCCTAACTGGATACTTGCAAGTACATATGCACTAAATATTTGTGATGGACTTAAGTATTTTGATCAGCAGAGACCTGGTTATATTCTGAATTCATGAAGACATTTCCAGTTTCCAGTTTCTTCAGTTCAGATATGATACAGGGAACCTGTCAATACCAAACCCCTTTTCAGACTGTGTTAATGTAAGGCAGGTGTCCAGTTTACACAGGTTAAGTAGCACTCCAGCAAAGAATCATGCAAATTGTGATATATGGTTGGAAAGCCTACATTTGTACATGTTTTTATTTTTTGATATTTTGTTTAAAATGTTATAGTAAACAGAAATTAACATGTTGCTTTTCATATAGTCATTGTTCTTTGGAGATAAAAATTATAAAGAATGTACTGTAGGATTCAAATTTCAAGGGAGATAACTTTGTAAATGACAATAAAATACAATAGAAACTGTTGGATTTTCAAGGTGGGTTTTCTCCTAAGAGCAGACAGATTAGAATCAATAATTATACATTTCATCATATAGACCTATAAAGCAACTTAATAACAAAAATAAAAATGTATAATCCTGTTTGGGGTTTATAATTTATAACAGAATTTGCATGATTCTTACTAAGTCTACTACTTAAACAATGATTGAAAATGTCATAAAGGATCTTCAGAAGATGATTGGTTACCACAGGTTACTGGTTTATCCAGGGTTTGGTTTAGCTAGGTTTCACTGTATTTATATTGGTTTAATCTCTACATAGGAATATAGGTTTGAGTAAAAAATAACTTGGGGAGGGGGGGAATCAGTGTACTTGCGTAAATTCAAGACATGTTCCTCTTGAAAGTCATCATAAAGCCAATGAATTTCTGTTTGTTTTGCTTCAGATTTGAAACGAAATTAGCTCTTGAAAATCATCAAAAACAATCAGTCTGCTGAACAGCATCAAAGATAAATAACTGGAAGACTGCAAGATTAGACTGATAAATCCTTCTGTGTTTTGATAAAAGGCATCTTTCAACGAATTAATGTTTTCCTTGATTAATTTGTGGTTTTGAGGATTTGTGTTTGTGCATATTGCTGAAAAATGGGAAATTTCAGTGTTGAATTAATTGGTAAATGTTGTATATGATTTTTATCAGGGAGAAAATATTGTAATGGTTTGTAATTATGGTCAGACAATTTCATGCTTGAATTTTCTATTCTTTTTGATGAAGTGTTATTTTTTCTACCCAGTGTCCCAAATGGGAATAAAAGAGAAACAAATGTCTCAAGAGAATTTATAGCTTGAAAATGAGTTTTCCCAATGGTAATGTTTTGTCTGGAAGTCTTGGTTGAAGAAAAATGTTCTCTACATGACCCTTAATAAATGATTCATATTTTAATGCTTTAATTCAAATTTCTTTCTGTAATTATACTAAAGAAATCCATCAATAGAGCCATTATTCAAGTAAGGTTGTCTGAAAGATGAAAATGTTTTTTTATAGTGAGAAATATAAAGTATAATATATCTTTAAAAAAAATATTTGTCCTTAATGTATTGACTTCAAAACTTCTATAGAGATTTTTCGAGTTAGAGGTACATGTACATACATTTTATGGGAACATTTGAATAGAGATTCATATATACATTTCATGGGAACATTAGAATAGAGATTCATATATATGTACATGTACTTCATGGCACATGAAGATTAGGCCCAAAATAATTTCCCTACCTACCCTATTTTGTTTTTGCTAGTAGCAGGAAACGAGTATGATTTATTTTGGCCTTATGTTATTTCTTTGCTGAACATTAAATCTCTGTAGCACTTCTCTGTATGTCTCTATCTTGTGCAGATTTTTTTGTTTTTGCTTCATCTCATGCTAGCTATTACTGTGAACATACTATTTTTTTGTGGGGTGTCAATTTTCGTGGTTTTCGTGGGTGAGTCAGGCCACAAAATTTAATTCCCAACAAAAAGGAGAGTCTCATTGATGTGTATACTGAAAACCTGAAAACAAGAATTCAAGAATCACAAACTTGTGTTTCTTCCCTTATGAAAATTGGCTTTCACGAATTAAAGTACTTTTGCAGTAATACATGTACATGTAAGTCCAGAAATATATAAAAATTTGGAGTAAAAAACATACAAAAGCTAATGAAGTGAAAATTGGAGCTTTAAGTCTTTCTTCATATAAATGAAGGTACAGGGTAAGAACTCTTAATAAATATTACTGTGGAAGTACTATTGTTCATGGGGTACCAATTTTGGTGGTTTTCATGGATAGACTAAACCACGAAATTTGGTTTCCAACAAGAAATTTTTCTGTATATTGAAAATGTCAAAACCACAAATTCAGGTCTCCATGAATTTGTGTTTCATCGCTAATCCAGGAAAATTGGTATCCAGGAATTAAAATACTTTCACAGTATAACAATATTACCGGCATGTAGCATCCAGAAGGTTTTTTAAAACCTTTTGAAGTATGTATATCATACATATGCATGGAGTAATTAAAAAATATGTAAAATATATTTATTTGTCATTATTTATAAACACTTTACAAGTAATTAAAAGTAATTAATTACATTGGACACAGCCAATTTGGCTGTAATTGACAATTACTTTTTAATCACAACTCAATAATATTTGAAATTTTGGATCACTGTACATTCAAAAGTGATGTACATGCAGTGTTCTAGGATTCCACTTTCCTGTCAACCGGGGCAAGTGCAATTTTGTTGTTGGAAAGTTGGTGATTAAGTTCCACTTTCCCTTTGGGAAGCAGAAAATATAATTCTTATGAACGATTTCTTAAGTGTGGAAATGAAGTTTCAAATGTGGGAAAGTTTATCTTCCTTCTGGGTTTTCCCGTTGAAACCTAAAATTGAGCAAAATCCAGAACACAGATATGTATGAAAATACCTAAGTTTTGAAATATTGCTGTCTGAATCTAGATGAAATCTTTATAGCTTTTGTTGCTCCTAATTCAATAATCACTTGATTAATCAGGCGATTCCAGTAATTGTGTTATCAGAAAGATAATATTTATGTTAGGGCTTTTGTTTTCTGTGTGATAGACACATGGCTCCTGTGTTGTTTTTCTATCATAGTATTGTCTTACTTAACTGCCTAAGTCCTATGATTGTTTGCCATCTTAAATTGTTTGCAGAATTTGCTGTTTTAGAAACTATTGAATTATGGGTAAAATGACTTACGGTAAGTCAAATTTGGAGTGTGAACAATTGATGATATTGAGCGTATATTGATTTAGATTGAACTATAGAAATTTCAACTCTCAGTGAAACTTTTAAAAATTAACCCCAAATCTGACAGCCATGGCCAGTAGAACTTATTTTGTACATGTGAAATTTTGTCAATTCATGGAGTTAGAAGCCAATTACATGTACATGTATATAAATGTAAAGAAAAAATGTCATAAATTTAAAGTTTTTTGCTTGTGTTCCAAAGATAGTTAGTGAAGACTGCAGCATGTTATACCATCATAATTTTCAGATTTAGACTTCTCTGTATTAGATGTATAAATTTATACTTAAACACATAACACACTTCCAAATGTCTGTCTCTGTTACACTTTTGGCAACAGATACATGTATCTCTGCTTCTATTTGAGGGGATGTTCATTGCTTTTGCATGATGACTTGTATCCTGCCTCCCTTTCCAGGTTCCTTGTTATCTACTTCCTGTTTACAATACCACATGATTTGACAGAAGTGGTTGAGTGGGGTTATTTTAAGCATAACAAAGCATGCAACATCTTGTTACATTTTTGATGGGAAGTACATTTTGTAGGAAGGGTTTAATTTGTTCATACCTAAAATTGTAGAACAATGTAGCATTTCCCATTAATGATTTATTCATGAACATGTACAAGTTTGAATAATACAAATCTGTGCAACAGTGTCACATTAAGTAGCACTCCAGCTAAGAATCATGCAAAATGTGATTCATGGGTTAAAAGCCTACATATTTTTATTTTTGATATTTTGTTTGAATTGCCATAGTAAACAGAAATAAACATTCAATTTTTCATATAACCCATGTTTTTAAGAGATAAAAATTATATAGAATGCACTGTATATTTCAAAATTAAGGGGGATAACTCTGTAAATGGCGCTCAAATACAATAGAATCTACAGGGTTTTCGATGTGGATTATCTCCTAAGAGCATGCAGATTTGACTGAATAATTACACATTTCATAGTATAGACCCATAAAAGAACTTAATTACAAAAAATAAACAATATGTAGCCTTTTTTGGGGTGTATCACATTTTTCAGATTTTGCATGATTCTTACAAAGACAGCTACTTAATATATTCATCATGATTGGTCAAGGAGATAATCATGAATAACTATAATTCATTGTTTATTGCTCAGCAACAGGTCTTAAGCTGTGACTGACTAATTGATTCAATTGGAAGTAATTATGACCTCATTGGTTAGTCATCACAAACCAGATTCTCAAAAATAATACTGGAAGTAGTTATCATTCATTGAGCATCTTATTTTAAAGACTTGTTGACCTCAGAATTTACACCTGAATTTGAAAGTAACAGATGAAGAAATGCTTTGTACAGTTCAGAAAATGTACGTGCATTGGGTGTATTTTCCTCGATTTCCAGTAGAGATTTTCCAACCTACATGTATTTGCATGGCCTTAAATACTGGTAAATGGTACAATAGGAAAACATCAGAATTTCTTTAAAAAATTCAAATGTGAAACATAAATTTTTAGGAAATCTTGATTTAGTTTTAACTCTTATTCCATGGCAACTGGGGCCCAAATATGTACTGCATAACAGTGGGTAGGAAATCATAGTCCAGAGTTAGCATAATACTGGTTAGGAAATCATCATCCAGAGTTAGCAGAACAGTGGGTAGGAAATCATAGTCCAGAGTTAGCAGAACAGTAGGTAGGAAATCATAGTCCAGATTTAGCAGAACAGTAGGTAGGAAATCATAGTCCAGAGTTAACAGTTTTCAATCCTCTGCTTTTGTATTTTGGTTGTTTTTGGCGAATTTTACAATTATAACCTACCAGTACATGTGTATGACATGCTGTTCTGATATTTTTTAAGTTTATCTCTGTTTTATTGCTTTATTCCAATATTTGTATCCCTAAATGTGTGTATACCTGAAATTTTATTGGTATCCCCATATCATTGTCCTTTTATCAAATACTATATTTGTATCTTTACATACATGTTTTCTGATTTCCTTTTTCCACAAGTACTAAAATCACTCAAAACTCTGTTTACTTAATGACCCTTATCACCAGTAATCAGTACAACAAAGACCCAATTTATCAATATTTTCATCAAAGAAGGTAATCTCCAATAATAATATTATTTGTTTATCAAGGGAAATAAATCTTCCATTATCTCCCTTGGATCAGTTGTTCTAATAGGATTTCTGAGTAAAACTCTTGGATCATATTGACACAGGTATTGGTACTCTGCTTATCATGCTATATCTATTGGCACTTTCTGGAACTACTGGAGAAATACCAGTGTTGTTGTTATTGTAATTGTCTCAAAGAGCTTTGATCAAGGGAGATAATTCTTACTTTATCTTCAGTAAATCTGTTGATAAACTAGCTGGTTGTAGGAGTCTTTATGAGTGTAACTATGCTTATTTACTAATAATCTCAGGATGAAAATTCCCACTATCTGTAAATGTCTTTAAATTTGATCTAATTTTAGAACCTACACCTCGAATGAGCATGGGAGGTCATCCTGAAAATATCCACGCAAGATATATATTGATAAAATGACATGAAAGTGCTCATGATATTACAACCTTGTATCTGGAAAATATTGGCATTTGTGTCAGTTGATATTGACCAGTTATATTCTGTGACTTGTAATCAATTGATCATTGGAGGTAACTCTTATTATCTCCAGTGTGTCTTTGATATCTCTTTTATGTCAGGTAGGGTATCTTTTTCTGTGATAATGAGAACTTTATGCATATCTTAAAATCTTATTGACAAAAGAAGGTTTAAAAAATAATATAATTGATTTTATTTGTTATAGTATGTGATAAACTCTGCTGTTTCGTAAACCTACAGATGTACATGTATGTGAAATGAAATGCCTCACCACAAGTACCAATGCCTGTAATCTGACTGAAAGGTCTATTGCAGTATATCTGGAATGTGATTCTTTGACAGATCAGTGCTCACCTTTAGCGCTAGGCTGATGCCCGGGGCTATTAAAACTTGATTAGGGCCAATGAAATGATGTTTACTTTTCGTGTTTCGGGTTAATTGAATCCTATACAGTCCTCTTTTATTCAGGCTAGTTGTTGAAAATTTTGAAGGAAAGGACTGCCAGATTCATTTTACTTATCAAGATTTACCTATCCACTTTTGTTAATTTTGGCCTTCATGTTTTTCCTCATACAAATGTTCATACATTTTTATTCCAAAATGTTTTTGGTCTATTCAGGGGTTCAAATTAGCACCGGGTCTAAGGAGCAGGACCCTCATCTCATTATGCAGGGCGTTTGGAATATCATTTACTTAAGGCTAAGACTTACATTTGTACCACTGATTGAGGACTTTGCAAAAAATCTTAAACTTTTCACTCTTAAAGCAAATTTGAAACCCTGCTGTTCCAATGTGAATTTACATTTTGAGCTTTTTAGAATAACCATCCAATTTAAAAAACAGAATTCACTGGTCACAATAAACTTGAGATTGGTAAAATGTTAGTGGACTTTTAAAATTCCACTTATCTATTAATTCTTCCAAGTGTGCTTGTGTCATGTGGATCAAAAAGTTTACCATAAAGACAACAGAACTCCAAATTTAGTTTAATTAAATGGCAAAACCATTTCCATTATAAAAAAGTTTCATTTTTCATTTTAAATGAACTTTCGAGTCAAAATATGTTTTAGAAAAACTAAAGCTATTGCATAGGATAAGAATGTTTAGGTTTGAGTAAGAGAATTTTTCATTTATTTAAAATATATAGAATGTAACAATGAATGGGAAACAGTCCATATGTCAGTCAAGTAATCTCAACCTAGTAAATTCAATTTAAAGACAATAATTACAATATTGACCAGTGGTGTAGTGTGATATCCCTTTATCTTAACTAACTATTGACACAGACATATGGGCTACTGAATTCATTGGTTAAATTGATTATTTACATGGGGTCCAATACTTACTGTAACAGACCGTCTCTAATGGTTTAGCTCTTTCTTTTGATTGCTTATATTTAAATCCTAATCAACTAGTGGTGAAGATACTAACAGAATACAGGATTTGAGGTGTAATATTTCAATATTTTCTTTAGGAGATCATGTCCCCAAACCCCCCTAGCAAATTCAGATAATTTTATTAACTTCACCGGTGATCCTGTCAGGAAATTTTTTTGCAAATATTTTCATTGAAAAACATTACAGCACAATTCGATGAATGTTTGCAAATTTAAAACTGTGCAAAAGTAGATTTAAAGGAATAACTACAGCACAAAAAAATCCCTTGTTTACTGAAAAATTTGCACGGACCCCTTTTATTCATAATAATGCAACTTATTAAACATTTATATTAGAGCATTTTTGTTATGAAAAAGGGGGATTTGAAATAGAATAATTGAATTGGGAAACTTTAAAGGCTTATCCTATTCTCTTGATTCTTATTAATATTAGAAAGTGTAACTGTTCTAAACATAACCTCAAGGGGAAGGAATCATTTGGTTGGGGAAGGTGATTAGTTTTTACAGCATCAAAATGTATTGAAATTGATATGTAGGGACCAGCTGGATTGGACAGTTAATTAAGGGTTTTGAATACACAGGTTTCACTAATTAAGTTAATTAAGGGTTTTGAATACACAGGTTTCACTTTTAAAATTAAAAGTAACCTATTTAAAAGATTATAAATTTTTTTAATTAATTTTTTCATACTCTGTACAATTTCAATCTACAGAAAAAAAGAACATCACAGTGCTTCATGAAAAGTTTTGTCACATAAATTTACCAAATTACAGCTTTCATCAAAGACAGCCCTGATAACAGTTACATAATTCCAAAGATTACATCACTAAAAAGTTACAGATGGAATGGTATACCTGATACTAATTGATACAGTCCAGGTTTTGGAAGATATAAATTTTGAATAATTAATTTCTCCAAGCACCTGCAGATATCAAGTGAATTTGACATGTCTGAAAATAGTTTATGATAAGATGTCAATTTCATGAACTTTATGACATGAACTAACAGGGGATTACATTAAAATGTATATGGTATTCTGTTATCAAAGATAGCAGAGAATACATTACTTTAATCACTGGACTCTTATCATAATTAGAATAGCAGATTTTTTTTTTTTCGAGTCTGATTTTGGAAATGATAAATAAGTGAAGTTGAAAGGTCATGAGGCTATAGTTGAGACTTGTCTTATGGTGATCTCAGGAAGTTCAACATTAGGCTGTGAATGAGCCTTGTTTCGTGGTGGTCTTTGGCAGTTCAATATTAATCTGTAGTTTAGACTTTCCTTATGGTACTCTTTGGAAGTTGAATGACATGACTTAACTTGTCAAAAAATGTTGTAATTGCTCTCATTTTGATATAAAGGATATTAAGAGGATTGCTGCACATATCAAACTTGATCAAGTTGGCATCAGAAAGCAGTTGAGATTTGTTTTGTCTTTCACATGAACTTATATCACAAAATTTTTTAGGTGGTCCTTTAATGTACAAATGTATACTTCTGACAATATTTTGTAGATCTATAATCTGAAGAAATTCATAGCACACTCTTTTTTTAATTGTAAAAAGAATGATGTGGATTGCTTACTAAGTACAAGTATGCTTGTAGCTTGTTAGGTTTCTTGACAGCTTAAGATAGCATTTACATAACTTATGAATTGGCTCATGTTAATGTTACATCTGCCGATTACAATTTGTACAAGTACACTTATACCTTTGGATTGCTCACAGAGTACAATTTGTACAGTCTATAATCTGAAGAAAATCATATCACACTCTTTTTTTTAAATTGTGAAAGAATTATGTGGCCCACAGTGGATTGTTTACTAAGTACATTGTACAATGTACAACTTGTTATACATGTACTTTAAAAGCTTAAGATAGCATAAATTATATAACTTAAGATTTGGATCATGTTAATGTTACGATTTCTTATAGAGTACAATTTGTACAAGTACACTTAAACCTTTGAACAGCTTTACTACGATATAAGAAAATGTAACTTCAACCATGGGTATAATGACTTGGTCCGTGTTAAAGTAACAATCAGTAGAATACATACAAAGACTCTAGTAGGGTAATAGTCTTTTTCAACGTTTTTTAAAAGAGATAAATCGTGTGTGAAGGTGATAACACTGTGCCTTGCTTCAGTAATTAGCTGCCTTTGTGTAGGAACAGTTATTTATTCTCTCGTAATTCTTAGGTATTGGATTTTTTGAGAGAATATCTTTGCACTTGCAGCATTTTGTACAAAAATAAGTGATTTTGGGAGAAAAAAAAAATTATTAGGAGTGATTTATTTTGTATTTTCTCATTAGTTGAAATAATTGAAGGATATTGGATTTTGTGTGATCTCTGCACTTCATCATATTGGCTTAAAAAAAAAACCTATCTGATTTTGTTTTATGGAAGGACAGGGTTATCTCAATGGTATTGATGTAATACTCTCAAATTTTTGTGAGCTTTTCTAAGGTTTGGTAAATTGGATTTGTTTGAATTTCTCTACACCACATGTAAAGGGAATGATTTTGTAACATTAGGAAAAAGCAGAAATGATTTATGGGCAGATATTCTAGGGTAAGTTAATCTTTTTTGTCATAATTTTTTTTTCACATCAAGAAAGGTGCTGTGGGAATATTAAATTCAAAAGGAAGTAAAATTATTTAAAGATTTTGGAGGAAGATTTATTGGAAAAATCACATGTAACATTTGAGAGATTTATAATTTATAGATTTTTGAATGCATTCAGTACCAAGGATTTGTGCCCCAGGCAAATTTTAAATTTGTGACAAGACTGTCATCTGGGAAAAATTGAAGGGGAAATGTTTTAGTGTGGTTGTAAATTTCAAATTATCTTGTTTGTGGGCTTAGTAAGACATTAAGTTTTGTGACTTTTAGTGTTTACATACATTTATGGGTTACCAGATATGGACATTTATTGGTAAGAATTTAATTCTTATTTAGAAATTGGAACAAGATTTTTACTCATAAATCATATGTAAGAGGACATGAATGTTTATCTTAAAATATTGTTCTAAATAAGGTATACCTGGCTTTCCTCAGATAAATGCAGACATTTTGTCAAAATTTTCTGTCATTTTTTCAATATCATATTCAAAATAATTATTTGGAAAATTTAAGGCATTAATTTTTTTATTTGTTCTGATTTTTCCTTTCCAGTTTTTTGAAGTTTCTACAAATTTTGACTGCAAATTACACTTTGCAAATTTAGTTTTTTTAAGTATATACTGTTGTTTTGAGGCTACAAATGTAGCTGCAGTCAGCCCTGTGGAGTAAGGGTTTCAGCCCTGTGGAGAAAGGGTTTCAGCCCTGTGGAGGAAGGATTTCAGCCCTGTGGAGTAAGGATTTCAGCCCTGTGGAGGAAGGATTTCAGCCCTGTGGAGTAAGGATTTCAGCCCTGTGGAGTGAGGGTTTCCTCTTTGTTTATTAAAGACACATGGATGGCCTTTAGCTGATATTTTTCATTATGGCAGTGTTGTTGTCTCTTTGACATATTCACCATATCAGATATTTAAGTTAATGTTCGCTGTGTACATGTACCTAAATGTATGTGAAAGATCACAAAGTTAAGATTTGAAAACCATAGCAAAATATGAAACTGTTCATTTTTAATTCATAAGAAGGAATTTGCTATTTTGTTAATTGTGTACTTGTGTTTAAAAACAAAATATGTGTTGTCACTTGGTCTGTTAGGCCCAGACTATTTTCTGAAGAGGGGTGGGCCTGGGATTTTATTTTAAGGTAATGAAAAATAATTTATTTTTTCAACAGAGGCCACAGTTAAAATTTTTATTTGAAAATCTACATTGTTATATAATTGGGGAAATGCTGAATAAATTTTTTTCCTGTCTATGACTGAGTAAAAAAAAATGTCTACAATATTTGAATCTAAGGCTCCTCTGTCTAATAAAATGATTGGTGCCTCAGTTCTTCAGAGTTATTTCAATTAACAAAGACTTTAATTTTGTGTTTGTGCATGTTGCTAAATCTCGGGGAACATAAGATCTGATTTGTTACACACAGGAAATCCCATTTGTATCGCATTTATAAAATAAAACTTTGACAGTATTTGTCCAATACAAAGAATATCTAAACATTTAAATGTAAAGTGTACTGTCAAACAAAAAAAAAAAACTGAAAAGATTCTTCATTCAATGAAAGAATCATATGTCCTCGCATGCTTTCTCATTTCACATTTAATATTCATTTCTAGATGTACTGTGCTCCGCAAAAGCTTCTAAATCTCGCAATAAACAAGCACCCCATTGTTGCAAGAAAAAGCAATTTATTGGAAGTGATTTTAGACTTTGTGACAGACATTTCAATTATCGCCATTAAAAGAATTCAAAATTCAAATTTTACTTCTGAATAGGGTAAACAGCTCAAGCTCTCCCCATTTATGAGCAAGATGTAAACACCTTTACAATTGTATTTCGTAAACCTCTCCAGTGAAGGAGATAATTAAGGTATATTACAGGTATTTTACAGGTGTTTTGCTGGTGTAAACGATGTTGTATGTCATTTATGAGGTTTCTGTGTTGAAAACCTTCCAAATTCTTCTACTGTCTAGATAACATGTACAATCAGACAGTGACTGGCTTCATTAAATCATTATGAATGACCTGGATAAATAAACACAGGGATATATAATTTGTACATGTATATATATACAGGTGCATGAATGAATGGAAATTTGGTGAAGTTCAATTTAACAATGACAACAAAAAAATGAACCAGTCACAAGATGTATGGTAACCAGAGTCTTTATTAGTTTTATGTGCTTTCAAGTTTTCAGCACCTATTGGAGGCTATTAAACTGAAACTCAAAAACTATGCACAGTTAAAGGATCCCACTATGGTGGCCATTTAAGGAGGTAGACCTAGGGTAAGGGATACAACTCATTAAATCAGTGATATGTGTGTATCACATTCAATTTCACTTAAGCCTCTCAAGCTTTCATTTGAAGCAGAATAAAATGAATTCAAGTAAATTAGATACTTACGTAAGACTGATGTTAAATGCTGAATACAAGCATTCCAATGATTTTTAAGAGTTGTGTCCCTTACCCTAGGTCGACCTCCTTAAGTTGAAAAGTGAAATACAGTCAAACTTGTCATAGAGACCGCCTGTATTCAGCAATAACCTATCATAATAGACTTTGATCAATATAACCCTGTGCAATGCATTCTATGTAGTAATTATCCTGTATATAAAGACCACCTGTCCTTTGTGACCAGGATTTTGCTCACTATTGGAAAGTTCCTTTAGACAGGTTTTACTGATTGTCAAATATTGAAAAAAATATTTATTTAAAAACTTGACTTATGAAATGGGAACATGACATAAACAAACCACTTTTAAAGATGTCGGCTGCTCTCCTAAAGAATAACAAGGGTTTCAAAGACTTGTGAAATCTTTTAAGGTCTTTCATGCTAGAACAATATAATGAGAAAATGCTCATCTTTGCGATGTAAGCATTTATGATTTTGGTAGGAAAAGGAATTCTCTAGACTTTCCATAGGTTTTTATTTTAATAAGTTTTATTTTTTAAAAATACTGAAAAAATAACAAAGAATTTATAAAAACTTTCATAACTGCATTTTAAGGTGTGTTAAATGACATTATGAAAAGAAAAGTGTGTGTGTGTGGGGGGGGGGGGGGGGGTCATGGGGTTAAATAATATTATTGCTATGATATGGATATAACCAAAGGAGTCTGAAAATTTGACAAAAACATCCTTAAAAAAAGGTGAATGAATTGCTAGCCGTAAGATGCTAGGAGAATGGGTCAGATAGTTTTTTGAACTTGCAAATTTTGGATGCCATAGTGTCATTTTATTATCGTCACTTTCTCATGTTTCCTTGAGTTCATTTTACTCATTTCATTATCACTATAATACTAGTATATTATTGTCTAAAATTTCTGAAGTACATTTTCCTTTTGATTTAAACATATCAGATGATAAAGAATTTTATCCTGTTATAAATTAATTTGAGATAAATACAGTATTCTGATTGGTTAAAATAATTTTGTTATATCTCAATGGATAAAAAAAATATTGACACGCCCCTACTCAGTTAAATTAAGAGTTACTGTTATCATGTTTAAAGATAAAAATATGTTTTAAAATTGATTTATAAGAATTGGCTATGAAAAAAATTTTTTGTCAATTGAAAAATAACATAAATTTTCCATTTGCATATTTTGTTTATTGCACTTCTCGCAATAAACATTATATGCACATGGAAAATTTTTATCATAGCCAATTCTTAAATAAAAACTGACATTTTGGTGTTCGATTTGCCTTATGTGTAAAATCCTTTAATATCAGCTGGTGGAAAGATCTGTAAATGTTGATATTGAGATCAACCTAGACTGGACCCTGACTGAACCAAAAGCCTGTCTAAACCAGACTTAATTAGAAATCTATACATACCATTTCAAACACATTTTGTACCTGTTTAAACTGATCATGTCTTAACTGAGAAAATTTATTAATCCAAAAATTGTAGGGTTTTGACACATTGAACATGTATCAATCCTGGTAAGGTATTATATGTGAAGTTCATTCATACCATTATAAATATATTTTGAATCTATATTAACTGAACAAATCCATTAGAGGGTTTACATGGCTTTCTTTTTATAAAAATCCAGCATCCTCATGGAAAATTGTGGACTATTGAGTTACATCTAAAGATCTAAAATTTCAAACACTCGTATTGCTGATGTCTAAAATTTTTGACTAATTGAAAATGTTTCTCTCAAAATCTGTGTATATTAGACCACATGTTCCTCTTTACTGAAGAGCTACTTCTTGCTCTCAGTATGTAATCAGAAATGCAATAACAAATCTTTAGATGACAGCATGCAATCCTTCATTACAGATATGCAAGTGTCTTTATGTTGGACATGAAAAGGTGTCTATGTTTCTACAAAGTTGTTCCAATTGCATTTCAAAAGAATACAATATTTGAAAGGGTTAGTTTCATGCTAGGAGAGTATCTTGGTTCTCTTTGATTTTGTTTCTACAGCTTGTAAGGATGTTAGGCCAACTGATTATAATTTATTGGTTCTGAGACCTTTCTTCATCTCTTGTTATGTTCTTATAATTGCCCAGTGTTTTTTTTCATACCAATTGAATAAAAGCAAAAAGTACCTCAATCATCATATTTTACCTGTGAGAGCATTTTTTCAAGAATTCTAAGGCCTAAGAAAATAACTTGCCTATTTGAGGTACCCTACCTACCATTGCACATTACATATTTTTTTCTTGGCCTAATCATGACTTTTTGGGACAATGAGAATGAAAAAAAGATGCCTTACTCCCTCATAAGTTTTTTTTGTATGAGAAATGGCTTGAGAACCAATAAATCAAATTTTAATGGCCTTGACTCCTTCATTCATACAAAATATTAATGACTTGGTTCACAATTGAAATAATTTAGATTGAATTCTTTCTTGCTTTATTTCTTAAGCTAAAAGTTTTTTGTTTGCACCCTTTTCATTGTTTTACTTAGGAGTAAAATGATTGACTAAACAATTGAAGCTAGCTATGTGAAAGAAAAATAATTATGGAAAATTGCTTTCTATATTTATAATTTGACACATATTAATGAGCAAACAGTGAGAATATAGAAATTTCAGACTAAGTGACCCATGAACTAATTAAATGTGCTTCCAACAAGTTTACCTGATTAGTTAGATGCATAGCTGCTAGATACATTTTGTACTTTCTGTCATAATTTTTCTTGTCTATGACAGTCTATCAGTTCCTTGATGTTTGATGTCCAGGGGTCATATATAGAATAATTCATTTCCAAATCTCATCAATAATCAAAGAGAGACAACTCTCACATTATTTGTACATTATCTAGTAACTGATGATGCTTTAATGAAGAAAATAAATTTTTCTGGATGATTGATGAGGCTATTGAACAAAGTAGACTGTCTCTGAGCTTAATTATTGCTTTCTCCAGTATGAATCTCTAATTGTAAAATCTTTCTGGTATTCATTTTTATGGCATGTTAGGAATGGATGACCTGGGCAAACTAATTGGTACAAGGTTATAGATATACATCTCTCATGAAAAATTGGCTATTCTTTATGGTTATTAAAATGCTTGCTTTTGATGTTTTTTCCCATGTTTTAGAGACATGATAATGGACCAATTAAGGAGGTAGTCCTAGGGTAAGGGACATAACTTATGAAATCAGTGATATGTTTGCATCATATTCAGTTTCACCAAAGCTTCTCAAGCTTTCGTTTGAAGCAAAATAAAATAAATCCCAAGTTAATTAGATGCTTACTTAAGATTGATATATAATGGTGAATACAAACGTTCCAATAATTTTTAAGAGTTGTGTCCCTTACACTAGGTCTACCTCCTTAAAAGAAACTCATTCCGACCCTGGTTGTATAGAATGTTAAAAATGTAAACTTGCCTAGAAACAGAAAAATTTGTTCTTGATAAAAATTTTTAAAAAGGTCTTCAATTTAGATTTTTATAGAACTCCTTATTTCAGTTTTGATGTTCAAGTTTACTTGAAGTAATAAAATGGAAGAAATAACAAAGAATTTATAAAAACTTTCGTAATTGCATTTTAATGAAGGACTTAGGTAACATTATTTATGAAACTGGGCTTGAAGAGAAAATGCAGAAAAAATTCATGATGTCACAATGAATTTGAACCCAGTCAGTAGCAACTGTGACTTAAATTGCATGTACATTTTACATTCAGTTAGTTGCAACCACAAGGTCAAAATTGTAGCTTAAATTACATGTACATTTCATGGAAGAATAATCAATTATTTTACTGGCTGTAGCCTTTAATTAAAAAATTCTGATATAACTTCTTTCATTTGTTAGCAAGTGAAAGATGTAATTACATGTATGTTTACATGAACACAGGGTAGGAAACTCACTCAAATTCTAGCCAGTCCTGAATAGAATTTTTCAATATATTTACCATATGGCTATATAGATTTTTGCTACAATTAGCCAGCCCTGCCAAAAAATAGCCAGTCTTGGGCTGGCAGGCAGGCTACTATTTCTAACTCTGATAAACGTTGAGCCAGTACTTTTTTTGGTTCTTAATCTCAGCCACAAACTTACTTACCAGAAAGTTACATGTATATTTAACTACATGTATGATATTAATCAAAGTGACACTATCTGCAGCAATAATTTGATTTTCCATTCATGGTGCATTAAATTTCCATGTCTAATTAGGCAGTTTCCCTATTACTGAATTAATCATGTTGATTCCTCTGGCTATTAACTGTAGTCTGATAACTTAGCTATTGCTACTCAATTACAAGTCTTAGTAAGAATCAGGAAAGATGGGGAAAATTGGAAACATTTATAAATTCCCATAGATCTGGCAATGATTCATTCAATTTCCTTAAATCTGGCAATGATTCATTCAATTCCCATAGATCTGGCAATGATTTACTATCTTTCTATGAAGTTTTCTGTTTAAAATGGTGACTATTTGATCTCTGCATCACTTGATATCTTTGTATTTTAAAAAAATGATCCAAAATGGAGGTTTTTTTTAAAGGAGTTATTTGCCCCTGAAATGCTGATATGCAGTGTATTTCAATGATTACCAAGTTTAAATTAAAAATTTTATCCTTATTTCTTGATTCTGATGGAACAAACAGCTGAACTTTTATTGTGGAAGTGGAGTATTTCATGTCATGTTGTTTTACCTACAAAAAATATACTGCCTGATTCTTATTGAAACTAACACTTAATTACTTTATACAGATTATTACTGCTTTGATGTGAATTATACTGTGTAATGTCACATTGCCGTTTGTTGACATTTTCTCTGACTTTGGGACATCAGTGATACTGCTATAGTTTGTGTTTGTTTAATTATAACTAATTGAAGCAGTAAGTTAAGTGTAGAGAAAAGTGTAAACATGAAAGTCGTTATGGGATTTTAAAGTACTGTAATTAAAACTTAGTGTTAGAGAACTGTTGTAGTGCAAGAATTGTCATATTGGAAATAAAATTTACTCCATCAATATAAACTTTTAAACAATTTTTATTTGCTAATTTACTTAAAATAATGTACTTAATTAAAAATTACAAGGATCCGGAAACAAGCATTTTTGTGTTTTTTTGAGAGGGGTCAATGTTTTATTAGTGGTGGGGGGTAGCTTATACTGATACATGCTGGTACATTTTGTATTTCTGAATCTCTCATTTGCACAAATTAGATATTTATGTAAGAACTCAGATACACAAAAACAAAAACAAAACAGAATTAGGAATCCTATTGATTTCCAAGATCATTTTCAATTCTCAAAATTGATAAAAAATAATATTGAAATACAAAAATTGGAAAAAAAAATAGTATAGGTTAGATCCGTTAAATGAAAAATTCACCCTTGAAAATTGAATGAAATTTAATCTTTGAAATTAACAAATGATAGAACTGTCACCCTGCTGTTTCTCCCACTGTGAAGCAATTAACAGATTTGTACAGGTGATTTATTTCTATGGGGTAATAAAGAAATATAAAGTGAATTGAAAGGATTTATTTAACCTGACATTTCAATTTAGGAATCAAATTATATGTTAAAATGGACAATGACCTACTATGCTAGTAATTTGAACCATATGTGATAAAAATAGGATTTATTATATCATTTCAGAGTGTGAATTGTTGAAAGAAGTCATTCTTAATTATTGAAAAATTTGTTTTTTTTTTAATAATTGCCTATTTGACAGTAAGTTCTTTATTTTTTTCATTTACACTAAGTGTTTAATTACAAGTTAAAATTGAATAACATGGTTTTAAGTTCCAGCCTTTCAAAATGATTTCAAGTATCACTTTTCCATTCATGATTATAGATATAGCTCATTAAAAATTTAATTTCTGTAATAAATGTTTAGGGTAAAACAAATTTTTGTAGAGAAGTCCATGTTTTATCAGGATTTGTAAGTAGAGTTTTTTTTTTGGGGGGGGGGGGATGGGTGGGTGTGTTTGGAGGGGGGCAGTTATTAAACTATTAAGTTTACTGTGAAAGTATTATTGTATGTAGGTTTTCGTGGGTTTGGGAAAGCACGAAATTTGGTTCCCAACGAAGAGGAAATTTCTCATTCGTTTGTATGATAGAGTTGTCAAATCTGCAAATTAAAAAATCTACGAACTGATAATTGTTTCCTAAGCCACGAAAATTGGTACCCATGAATAACAGTACTAGCACAATAATTCATTGATGATTGATCGAATTTTTAAAAGTAAAGAACATTGAAGTCAGCTTTTACAGTTTCACCATTAGTGGTTCTGAAAAAAAAAAAAAGCATTTAAAAGACCCAGAGTAATTAGACTTTAAGAGTTAACTATCATTATCTATTTGCCTTGAATTATTCTTATCGTTTGTTCATTTCTTCAGTAAATATTTCATGGTTTTGACAGACTTGGCGACTGCAATCACAGACAATAATCTTAACCATTAATTTACACTCGTTAACCAATTCATTATATTGTTAATCAGTTGTTTACAGACAGAATAACAAAGTTCTGTGTACAGACATAGCTTTCTGCCTTACATTATTATAGTCAAGTATCCAGTTTGAATAACCTGTGAAGAGTGCTTTTAGAGCATAATGCTTGTTGAAGACATTTTGCTTGGTGCATTTCTTCCCTGATGATATTGTCGATAGATTTGTTCAATATTTATTCCAAGAGTTTCCTCTTAATTTAGATATATTGTTGGCTACTGCTACTTACAAACATGTTCTTGCATATGTACCACTCAAAGAGTAGATCTGGTCATTTTACCAGTTTGAATGAAGCAATTTTTGCCCATGTGCGCACTTTTATCTTATTTTTGCTATGGCAATTTTCATTCCATGTTTCATTTTTGAGAGCATATTGTTTGAATCGTTGGAGATTTGGTAGTAAGACTGAACAAGAACTTATGTTTGACCAGGGTAGGAAACTCACTCAAACTCTAGCCAGTCCTGAATACAATTTTTCAATATATTTAATATATGGCTATACAAATATATGGCTATAGAAGTTGTTGCTAAAATTAGCCAGCCCTGCAAAAAAGTCTCTGGCTGGCGGGCAGGCTGCTATTTCTAACTGGTTTGACTATGGAATAAAAGACGACATGGTGAAGTATAACATATGCAGTGTTCAGCATTTAACTTACATCCCTATTTCAGAGGTCACCAAAGCAGTGCTTGTAGCTTAAATCCCTATACATTCAGAAGTCACCATAGCAGTGCTTTTAGCTTAAATTCCTAAGATACCTTCAGAGGACACCATAGGCAGTGTTCTAAGAATTTAGAAAATTCTAACATTCCACAGGAAATGTTTGACATGAAAATCAACTTTCCATTTATCAAAATCTGCTTTCCAAGCTTAAAATATTATATTAAAAATTCTATAATTCCTTCTTTCCAAGGGAAAGTAGCAGTTGATAAATAGCTTTCCTTGATCTAAATTTCACTTGCACACCTTTAAGCAAGCTCTGAAAGTGCTTCTTCTTTTAATTACCAGTAAATTAAAATTTGTAGTTACAATCAGGGATCGACACTAACAGTAGTCTGGCAGTCCTGTGCTACCCTGATTTAGGAAAGAATAACATTTCATGGTAGTTCAATGGGCTATCTAAATTTTGTCTTATTTTTCATAAGATCTTAGAACAGAACTGTCATTACTGTCTGTGGACTACCTGCTTTACGTCTGAAGTAGTCCTGTTGACCACTAAACAAATTCATTTAGTGTTAAACCCTGACAATAGTTTGTTTAGAGCTGTTGTTTTGTTATGTAATATGGTATTAAAGGATTTTTTGTCTATGCATCTGTTTATCTCCTGTTTTATTCTGGTGAATATGCACTCTGTGATGTAAATTTTCTTGTATTGGTTATGGATGATATTGTTGCATAGTGCATCAGATGTAGCAACACATTTCTTTGTGATTAGTGCAGAATATTTCAGTCTTGACAATTCATCAATACACAAACTGTATTTAAACCAGTACATGTATTTCTTTAGAGCTTAAGCTCTTAGACATATTTCTTGTGAATTGATGAAAAAAAGTTCTACTCTTGTGACCACTTTTTATTTAAATCTGATTTTAGTATTACATGTACATGAACTTGTATGTGTATATGAACCAAAGTGATTATTACATGGTTTACTGTTTGCATGGGTTATTTGAACTTCCTGTAAGTTATGGAGCAACACATCTTGACTGACATGGAAAGCAGGTTGTTCAGACTCAAAAGTCAGTATATTTAATTTTTCCATTTATTTTGTTTCCTTTGGCATGATTTATGCTACATCACTAACATGTTTTGTATCTTCTTTTTCAGACAGTCAATTAGAAGCATGTAATTAACACTGATCAGTATCAGTTTAAACTAAAAACAATGGATTATTTCCTGTGCAGTATAAAAGATCAGTATGGATGAAAACTGGTGGAGAAAAAATGTGATTTAGGCATTTGGAGAATTGAAACAATATCTTGGAGTGACTTTTAATTAGGGAATTCAAATGTAGAAGAATTTCATACAAGACAAAGTTTTATTTCAATGTGAAAGTTCGATGTAAAGGGAGATAACTTTGCAAGTGGAATAGATATTATATCATTTGTGTTGTCTTTTAGCTGGAAACTTTGGATGGTGCTTAATTACAATGGAAATGAAATTATGTGTGTCAATTTCAATTTTCATAATTGTGGAATTATTTCAGTGGATTAATGGTGAGTGAATTAGGTTTTGATGTTTTTACTTGTTGAATGAGAAAGCTGTGCAAAGGGTTGCATAGCTGAACATATATTTTTTCTTCTGAAATTCAACTGTTTTAGATGTTTACCATAAACTAAACATTAAATTCATCCTTTTTACACTAAAAATTCAAATTTGATGTCATAATTATTTAAACTCTGCTGTAGGTAAGGAGAAAAAAAAATGACAATTTGTTTAGCAACCAAAGAGTTCAGGTGGGATATGATTTAGTTTAAAGATATCACAATTTAATTAAATGAGAATGTATTTAGTAATACATGTAACTTATTTTATATGTATGGTATATGTACATGTAAACATTCTTCAGTCAAGCCACAAATTAAGATTGCTAATGAAAGCTTTAATTTCAATAAATACTTTAGATGATACATGTACATGTACATTTGTATTATAAATATCCACAAACTCACTCAATCTTAAAAAATACAAAAAATGACAACCCCTTTTATTAATACATACAATTGTATATCAGGATTCAAATTATTTTTTATAAGGATCAATGAAATTTCATTTACCTGGGTCCTGAACATTCAACCCTTTTAAGGAAGTAAACCTAGGGTAAGGGACATAACTCTTGAAATCAGTGATATGTTTGCATTATATTCAATTTCATCAAAGCCTATCAAGCTTTCATTTGAAATAGATCAAAATTACTTTTATGTTTAGACGAGATTGATGTAAAATGCTTTACACAAACATTCCAATGATTTGTAAGAGTTTTGTCCCTTACCCATAATTTGTACTTTAAATGGACCGTGTTTAAAACTCAGGAAGTTCAGTCCTGAGTGCCACAAAACTTGAAAAATTACCTAAGAATCAGGCAAAATGGGAAAAATTAGAAACATGCATGTCGAAAATTAATCGATCTGACAATATAAATTCACTCAAGGATGCTTTCTCTATTTAAAAAAAATCATTATTTGATTACTGTATCACTGGAATTGCTCAGAAATTTTTCAGTGGAATGTTAGAAAAATGAGGGTTTTTTTTTATGAGAGTTATCGGTCCATATTTTTAGTGCATTTCAATGAAATTATTACTCAACACACCAACATCATGAACATATATGGGATATCTCGTCCTTTTCCCTTGATTCTGATGATGCAAATAGTCAAATCAAACTTTCAAAATGGTGTTTTTCTTCATGCCATGTTTAACCACTGCCTGATTCTTACAGAGACTGACACTTATTTGTGACATCATCAAGTTGAAATACTTTGATTGAAGTTACATGGTTACATGTACCATGATAGTTAATAATAATGTAAGACTTAAGTATTTTTTTTAACTTTAGTGGCGCCAGGGCCTGGACCTTCCATTCTTCAAAGTATAATGTAAATTTGAACCTCTGTAAACTCAATTTGCACTGACTTAAATATACCAAAATAGTTTACTCCTCTTGGGAGTTCAAAAATTTTAAATTATTAATTTTTCTACTGATTTGTTGTTTTATTACATGCTGTAAAATGTTCTTATCCCAGATTTATTATCAGTGTTGTAAAAGCATCAGAAATCCCTCACATCTGGTAATTTTACGCTGCAGTTCCAACCTTTCCTTATAAATTCCCTAATGACACGATCAAATCATCATGAAGAATCAGTTTTGAAACTTTTATTTTCTGCCTATCTGAAGATTCCTATCTTGTCTATCCTTCATGATGAAAATTTCAAGTTAATTAGAAAGAAAAAAATTGTATTTTGATGTTAGGAAATTCCCCCAAGTCAATAAAACTTATGAACATCGTTGATTAAGTAAATTTCTGTGAAATTGACGTTTCTTGTTTTTCTGTAATGAACATGATAAAACAAATAGCTAACCAGAAAACAGTTCATCAAAGTTGTTTTTACCTTACCGCTTGACATCCAACATGAGTTTTTCGTGAGCAATTTACCAAAGAAACATATACTCTCCTATGTAAACTTGATTGACAGGTGCATGTGTTAAGTAAAGTATAAGTTTTCGGTGTATTGAATGAGTTAATTACATAGTTTTAATGATGAATCTTAATCATGTACTTTGTATTTTTTGTAAACAATTTGCTTCCACTGTATACCCTCTGAATTACATTATGTACATTTCTACATGTACATTTGCTATGAAAATTTTACAGATTGCTTATCAACCCAACAATTTTTTTCAAATAATACTCTGCAGGATAGCCCTCAAGACCATTACACATGTACATGTTTTTGATAGAAATTTTGCTGCTGCTTTGTCACCTACATGTACATGTAAATTGTATTGCTTCTGGTACATTTATATGTATTTTAAAATATACATATTGTACATGTACCTGTTATATATATAGCCTTATATAATTTCTTAATTTCATGTGTATTGAATTTATACTATTGCTATCTACAAACGTACCCATTTGTACAACAGTGTATGCACTTTTCACTTTAGATGCAATACACTACTGTCAACACAAATTTTAATTTCTCCACTCTTCATAGTGGAGATATTTTGAGTGGAGTCACAGTGTCTCCATGCACATTCCACAGTGGAGATATTTTGAGTTGAGTCAGTGTCTACATGCACGCTCCACAGTGGAGATATTTTGAGTGGAGTCACAGTGTCTCCACGCACACTCCACAGTGGAGATATTTTGAGTGGAGTCACAGTGTCTCCATGTACTCTCCACACTGGAGGCACCAATTAAAAAAATTGTTTATAATTTAAACTTCCCCCATATTTATATCATGGTACATGTGTATATTTAATGTTTCTAACGGTTAAATAACATTTCATTAAAGGACAGAAAAAAAAATGAAAACTATTGAAATGGAGCAATTTTATCCTAGTTTTTAGTGAAGTGAAGTCACAGTGGAGCGGGGAGGATTTTGTTTTCCTTTTTAGCAGAACTCTGATATTTCAAATCCAGATTTTACCGTTACAATTCTTTTTTTACTGCATATTTACTTCCAATTTTGCTAATTTCTGCCTTGTTTGTATACCTTGTAAAATCTTCTCTGGATGAGTCACAATGTAGAACATGAGTGACTCCACTGTGAAGAGTGGAGAAATTAAAATTTTTTTTGATGGTAGTGTGTACATGTACATGTACATAAATTTTATCTCTGCTAAAATATAGCTTTTCACAATGATCATTATTATTGATTACTTGGAAACCTTTTAGAATGTGATTGAACTTGAACTGTTTTTGATGAAAAACAGAAGTTTCTATTATAAACAGTTCTGTACCTACATTGTAGCTGCATGACTTCAAACAGTATGTACATTCTATCCTGTTGCAATAAAGCTTTTTTTCTTTAAAAACATATCCTTCTGAAAAAAAAAATTAATATTGTGAAAGTGCTGTTGTTCTTTGTAATTATACATTTGTGCATGTATACCAGTAGCCCCTGGTATAGTGTTAGAGGTGCTTTCATGGGTGGTCTTGCCAAACACCATCAACATTTTGTATTCTTATTAATTGTGACATCTCCTTTCACATACATGTACATGTATAATGCTTAGATGTTCTAACTAATTATCCATGAATTTTAAACTAACAAAATTTTGACAAATGCAAATTTGGGTACCCAAGATACAAAATATTTGTGTGTACAAATTCATAATGAACATTTTAGGTGACTTATCTATTACTCTTCAATTTCAGCTTCTGATGTGCCAAAATTTACAGAATTTTATTTTTCTGTTGAACCAACGAATGTGGTTGCTGTACGGGACCAATCTGCGCAGCTAAATTGTGCTGTGTTTGTAGGGGAGTTAACTCCAAATGTACAGATAACTCCTTCTATAGAGTGGATTAAAGATGGTCAAAAATTAAACTTACAGGATGACAATAGAAGGTAGGTCAAAGGTCGTTGATAATGATTAATTTCATTATATTTTGTCTACATGGGTTTTACCAGAGATCTATAATTAAAGAGATAAATACTTGTTAATTAACCAGTTTATCCATTAAATTATCATGCAGTGAAGAACGATATTCCCTGAACTTTCCACTTATTTATTAAACTACTTTTCCCCCTTTTGATGATTCAAAATGATCTGAAGTAATTGCAGAAGACATAAAAATGGGAAACTGAAGATTTTATTCAGTTATCTTTAAAACCAAATAAGTTATCATGGGTTAATGTGAAAATTATTAATTGAATTTTGAAATATTTTCATTGTCATAAAAATCGTGGGGTAGGAACAGTGAAACAAAAACCTGCCTAAAACAGACAAGTCTTGAAGTCCCATTGTGTCTGTATAAATGTATTTTGAGCCTGGATAAACCATACACCTGTCCAAACCGACCAAATTCTACAGTATGAAAGGGGTTTGGTTTAAAGAGGTTTTTATTGTAACTTGTTTTTAATACTTCATTTTTTGTTTGTTTTGGTACATTATTTAGGAAGAAAAATGGGGTATGAACATGAAGCTAAGATATTGTAAAATGTGAAACTGAAGGTTTTTTTTTTCAATATTCACAATACTTTTTTAGTTATGATCATTGAAAGTCAAGTGGTGATTGTAATTACAAGATCTTGTTTCACACCACTGGTCAATGGGAGATTTTAGTTGCAGCTGTACATGTAGTTGCAGATCTTTGATTTTACTTCAGTTCCATTTAGTTTGCCTTTGTTGGAACAAGACAGTTACGACAAAACTGTATTTGACATGTCAGAAATGTCTGACTTTTTAAAAAAAGAAATTTTATTTTGAGGTGAGGCGGAGATGCAGTACTGGCTATTGAGAAGAAAAATGTAAAATTTGAATAATGGCGAGACACTTTCAAGAACAATCTCGTCTGAATATAGCTGAAATATTGCTGTGCGGACGTTTAACCCCAACAATCAATCAATCAATCAATAAAAATTTTGCCAAGTTTGTCAAATGAATTGAAGATGATACTAGACTGTAAAATATCTCTTTTGACTTGGTCATTTTAAGATAATTTGTGGTGGTAGTTAGGTCATTTGTACTCCATTTTTTCTCAAGATGACAGTCTAGCTGAAATTTTAATCAGTTAGGTCGTACCAACTGACATTTCTCCTGAAGTCTGGGCTTTGAAGTGGGAGAAATTAGTCTGCATAAAATCTACAGGGTCTATGTATTTAGTAACATCCACTTACATACATATACATACATTATATATTATGTGGTCAATGTAAAATGATTATCAGTCTATACAGACAGAAAGGTTTGTTTTTAAGGTTGGCATTTCTGAAAAATTCATCTATCTTCGATATGACTGACAAATTTTGTTTGTTTTTGTCAGTATTTTGAAAAAGACTGACAAATGTACTCCAAACTACAATGAGATTGGAAATGGTAAATATACCCTACACAACAACCATATTTGGATGAAAAATTTCATCTCAAGGTCATCCATGTGTCTTTAATGAACAAGAAGAAAACCCTCTCTCCACAAGGCAGGCTGCAGCTGGCCCTAAAAAGTATTTCAATATTCCTGAACATAAAGTTCTGTACATGTATATATGAACAGTTGTACATGTACATGTACATGTGTAGTTTATCCAACAGCTGAGAAAAATCACACTATGTTTTAGAACTGGAATGGCGGTACTTCATTAGTATAATGTCATACGTACTACAAATGTATTAAAAACACTGGTTTTTGCTGAAAAGATATTCAATCTAATTTCAGTTTTTCATTTCCAAAGCAACTAATTTTTGCAAAGTTAATGTTATATAACTATTGTCTCCAGAGAGGTGAGAAGACATTTCTCATTGTAAAGGAATATTATGACACAAGTCTGTTATCAGTGATTTGTGCCTGGCTCCTTGTGCAAATTAACACTTAGGGGACCAGTAGAAATAGCAGATATTAGAGATTCCTATCTAAGTTTGGTTAAAAACCTGGTTTTAGAACCACATCACGAATATCAGGAGAGAATTTTTAAATATTTTGCTGGTTTATTTTGAGATGATGATCATTTGGATAATGGTATTTCCAATCTTTTTTTCTGCAGTAAATGACACTTTGAAAAGTTCACACCTATACCACTGATTTTCCTACTGTTTTTGGGAAGGGCCCTGGGCCCATGCAATTGGGGAAAAAGAGCATGACAATTTCAATTCGTGGAAATAATCTACATGTTACAATGTATATACATGCGGGAAAGGACTTTTTTATACCCAATTTTAGGAGGTAGACCTAGGATAAGGGACATAACTCATGAAATCAGTGATATGTTTGTATTATATTCAATTTCACCAAAGCCTCTCACGCTTTTGTTTGTAGCAGAATAATGAATCCAAGTTAATTAAATGCTTACGTAAGATTAATGTAAAATGCTGAATACAAACATTCCAATGATTTTTAAGAGTTGTGTCCCTTACCCTAGGTCTACCTCCTTAACTAAAATTATTGATGAGGACCATTATAATTTCCTTTGTATTGAACTCCATTATGTGTACTTCAAGGCTTTAGATGACAAATTTCATACAACAAATTTTGCACATCTTATAATTTTCCAATTTAATCACGTACAAATCTTGAGAAACAATTGGGAATTTCATTGCCGACTGTTTGGGAAACTTAGTACACATTTCTCTTTGGGAGTATGGCCAAAATTCAGACCCAAAATTAAGATAGGAAAATCGCTCCTGAGATGATGCAGTTTCATACATCTATATACATGTACAATGTACATTTGTACATGTACCAGACACATTTTGGGTGGGACGGGGTGTTGGATGGGGGAGCTGTAGCATATGTGTCTTTACTGTGCAGCTCTTTGTGTTCTTTTTGCTGAGATTTTTGAAATAAGAACTGATCAGTTCAGTTATAAATGAGATCTATCATCTTTATTATCCTATAGCTTTTCAACATTTAAAGTCCTGATGTTAAAAGCAGAATTCTGCTTGAATTCTGTTTAAAGTATTTTCTTCAGATTTTGTTAATTTCTGCCGTATTCGCTGGCTATGCATTATACTCAGTTCCATTCTAGCCAGGGATGGTCATTATATTAAAGGGCCTCAGGGAAACACAATAAGACAAATGGGAATTCTGTTCCGATAAAACCTGGAAATCTAACCATCAGAGATTAATCTGTTCTTGTCACAATATGGACATCGTTTTTGTTGTAGGAAATTAGAAAATTATACATGATGCATACTATGGGGTCAATAATAAGGACAATTCATTATATAGATGGTTTGAGAGAAAGATTTACTTAAGTTATTTTCATAGTGCACATCATGTAAACAATTTAAGTAGCACTCCACATAAGAATCATACAAAATGTTATTCATGGTTGGAAGTCCACATATTTTTATTTTTGATACTTAAAATGTTATAGTAAACAGAAATTAACATGTGACTTTTCATATAACCCTTGTTCTTAGGAGATAAAAAATACATAAAATGTACTGTAGAATCAGAATTCAGGGAGATAACTCTGTAAATGTCACTAAAATACAATAGAAACTGTTAGCTATTCAATGTGGATTATCACTTAAGAGCAGACAGATTGGAATAATTAATTATACATTTCATCATATAGAATTATTAAGCAATTTCAAAACAAAAATAAAAATGTGTAGCCTTTTTTGGGGTGTATCACATGTTACAGAATTTGCATGACTGCTACTTAAACCTGTCTTAACCATTAATTCTCTTTTGGACTAAAGGTTACTATACATGGTCAAAATGCATTAAAAACTTACTGTGGACAGGTAGTCCAGTTACTACCTAATTTGAGAGAGGACTATCTTGAAAATTTAATTGGTAGTCCTTTGGGCTTCCTAAATTAATTCTAAGGACAGGACTGCAAAATATTTTTTAATTACTACCTAATTTATCCATTAGAAAGTCATGTAGTGATTAGTAAGAAAAGTTTTGTCAAACATGATTTCCATTCATATTCATTTTAGGTAACATCACAGGCTGTAATACAGATACTATCAAGATGTAAATTTTTGTGGTGTATTAATTTTGGCTATTTTTTGCAGTAGACAAAAGTGAAAAAAATTGTAACAGTGTAATTGATCTTACACACTGTTTACGGCTACTTTTTCTTAAACGATGTTTACTTGACAGAAAATTAGAAAATGTGAAAATTAATACATTTAGTCAGTACCAAATTTGAAATTTCTACCATATTTGCAGACATACTATATAAGTTAAGTATTTTGACCCCTTCTGTAAGAAATAGTTCTAGCTTTCATATTAGACAATATAACCCCTTAATGAGTCTTATATTGTATAATTTCGTCTGTATAGAATCTCAGTGAAAAAATTCAAATTAAAGCCTTATTGACAATGAATAGCTAATAACTTAGAGTCCGTCGGAAAGCGAGATCATTTTCTTTCCAGTCACTTTGCTACTATACATTTTAATTATTGTATGCTTTCTCTACTATTACAATCAAGGAAAAATAATAGCTTTTATAATGTTTTTTTGCTTCAGGCTTTGTTGTTTAAAAAAAAATTGTACACAATTAGTTAAGCCATATTTATTTCATATTTCCGATTAAAAATATGAATCATCGTAAGTGACAAAAGACGAGTAATTATAATGGTCGGCAATTAACAGTTTCATCGAGACAAATTAAGATGACTGTCTCCACTTTTGCTCGGGATTTCTATTGAAATTATTAATAGATGTGGGTTCTGAGGAACAACAAGGGGAAATTTTTCTTCCTCCAATTGTTATAGGTTTTCTTGCATAATTGTACATGTAGATACATAACTTACTTTATAACAAGTATTTGTAAATTTATGATTATACATGTACAATGCACATGTACATTTTTGTATATATGAACCTGCAGTCTTTTCTTGCCGAATTTAATGATAAATTTTTTGGTGGATGTTTAATTAAAATTTCCCACTTGGATCCCCAGTTTCATTATGTCTAACAACATTGCATTGGGAGACAGCGTAACATGCAAAATACTAAAAATTAACAATTTGTTGCAACTGTTTACTGAGTGTGACTTGGTGCTTGGGACAGATTACCAACCGACATTGTCGTATTGTGATCAGAGATAATTGAGAGAGGAACTTAATTCCTTTCGTAAATTAGATCTCTTGAAAAAATTCTGGAAGTGACAGATTATGAAATTGCTCCAAAACCATTGATTCTTTCAGCTGTGAAGTATTAAAAAATGATAGAAAAAGGAGATGAGGACTTCCAATTTTGTTTTAGGATAGAAATAATTTATTGAAAGATTAAAGAAATAATGGCGTATTTGATCATATCGCATGCATATAATAATACATTGTTTAAGACAGTTTTAATTGAAAAATGGTAATTTGCTGTTGGTAATTTGTTTGCTAAGATACATGTACATGTATATTATTTACTGTCTGCATGTACATGTATCTTAAAAAGACTCTTGGATGGGAATTAAAAAAATGGAAATTGGTGCAACTACATGGTCAATTTTTGTATAGACATTGATGATTTTTTTCCACTTTTTAGGACAATGCTGCTATTTCAAATCTGTATTTTACTGTTATGATTTTTTTTTCTGTATATATACTTCCAAAACTGCCCATTTCTGCTTTGTTTGTTGACCTCAATAAATCATCCCTGGTATAAGGGTTCCAAATTAGTTATAATTTAAGGTCTGAGACCTTACGTTACTTACTTATGACCTTTGAACTTTGCATTGACACTTTGATGAGAATTTCTGGTTTTCCTTTAGGGGACCATGGATTTAAAACTCAGAGAAGCCAAGGACTTTTATCTCTTCAAAGTAAATTCATACCCCTGGTATAAAAATGTATCTTTAGGTTTTAGAATTAATTTTAAAAAAAAGCTGAATTCATATAGATTTGTTATACATTGTAACAAAGTTTAAATGAAAAATAGCCACGTGTAATCAACAGGGTGAAAAACATTAAAATAGAATTATTAATGACTTTATATAATAAACTTATTTAGGAAGCTATTGAATTGATACTGTAGTCAAACATATGTTGATGTCTGATGCTGAAAATTGGATTAGAAAGTCAATGAGGAAATAAAATTGAAAGGGAAGAGAAAAAAGGGATTTATTTAATTTTTTCTCATTTTGTATGAAGTCAAACAAAGAGAAATTGATAGCTTGGGTTGTAAAAACGGGTCATTCTAGCGTGAGGTGTTTTAGACGAACAGATGTGAGGGAAGAGAATAGGGGATCAATTGTAAAATGCTGAGATACAGAATGTCTAGAAAGCCAGGCTAGGATTAAGGAACACATGTCCATAATTTTAAAATTAATGCATTTCCTTTTGTACAGGAGTTCATTTTTTATATTGAATAGTTTGCTACACTACTGTCAACACAAATTTTAATTTCTCCACTCTCCACAATGCAGATGTTATGAGTGGACGCGCAGTTTCTCTACTCTCCACAGTGGAGTCACCATTTCAAAAATTGTCTTTAGTTTACTACTCCTGTCTTTATACCAAGGTATATTTAATGGTTCTAGCAGTTTATTATCATGCCTCAGTTTTGACAGAAAATGTTCTAAAATAAAGAAATGGAGCAATTTGTATCCTAGTTTTAACCTCGGTAGAGTCTTAGTGGAAGGACATAAGTGACTCCACTTTGAAGAATGGAGAATTAAAATTTTGGTTGACATTTGAATGTATGGTAAAAAAAAATGTTTTCTTTTCTTTGTTATTGCTTTAAAAATAATTTTCATTTTAATTATTTCATTTTAAATCTTCTGTTTCAAATGGGCTTCAAAATGACTTTAACCCTGAACATTGCATTTGACATTTACCTGGTAAATGCATAAAAAATACGTTTGTGCTAAATATTTAATTCTTATTTTAGCTTTGAATTCTCTGCATCTAATAGCCCTAAAAGCTAATTGTTCATTGAACTTAGAAATTCTCCATTTCTTTCTTCATTCCACCTACTTGTACAGTCATTTGCTTTTGTCTAAAAAGCATTAGACACTTGCTTTATAGTGAAAATTTATAATAAGTTTCTTTACTATAAATGTGTTCATGTAGATAATTGGTTTTTAATAGCATTTTATCAAAGTTGAATTTCATTTATTTTTAAAATCCCTTTTGCTTTCTGCATTTGTCACTTGCTTCATCTAAACACTATCGTGATTGTCTTTTTTAACAGTCTGAAAATTTTATTTCCATTTGAACTTTGAAGTCCTTCCATTTATCTCAACTTCTGACACTTGCTTTATCAAATTGCAACTTTTATAATAATTCACAATATGTTCTCTTTTGTTTCTAAAGGCATTGAAATTTACTTTCCTTTTTGAACTTTGATATCCCATCATTACTCTCTGCATTTACAAGTCAGCTTACACTTGAAAGTAATTTTGAATAAATATCAATATATCTAAGCCCCTTGAGACTAGACAATTTAACTTTGAAGTACTTTCATTTGTCTGTACATTTGACACTGTTTCATCTAAGGCCAAAAACAAATATTGTCTCTTTTCTGCCACCCTACCTTACTTACTTACTGCCTGTTATGCCTGCGGGCATGTCGGGCAGCAACAAAGGGTCTCCATTGGTGAAGGTCTTTGGCCATCCTTTCAATAGTTCCCCAGGTTTGGTCTGTATCCTTCATCTCAGCTTCTATGGTTCTCCTCCATGTTGTTTTAGGTCTCCCTCTGGTGTCCAGTGTAAGGCTACTTTGGTATGAGAAGTATTGTCTTTTCTGATGACGACCTATCCATTTCCATCTTCTCAGCAGTATTGTTGCCATGCCACCCTACCTATCCTAGTTTTTTTTTGGATTTGATTTCCCTATACATTGTATGGGCATTTTGGCTTAAGCACTGTTAAAGTCTAGATTGTTTCCTTATCAATGAAACTGCTAGAGGATTCTGGGGGCAGTCATAAAATACCCATTTTTGAAAAACTTTTGACAAGAATTTTAAATACAGAATGTTGTACCAATGACAGTTTTTGTTAATTTATTGGTATTTGCTAGCTGTACCAGGTGCTATGCCCCTGAACCAAAAGTCTCTCAAGATATGGAAAATTTTCCATGTTCTGAATCTATATTTCTATCATTTCATGTTCCACTGGAAAGAAATAAGATTTGAAGCCTTTTTTTTTGGCAGAATGAATTTAAACATCCATTCAATGGTTTTAATAAATTTATTGCATAATAAATTTTCATTGATAAAATTTTCCTTTGATGTGACAACATACCAGGGTGGCAATTTGACTGAAGTGAGTTATTTATTTCAGAATTAAACTTTAAAAGTCATATTTATGAGGAATTTTGAAGTTAAGAATTTTATATTATCATTTCATTGATCCCTCCATTATACCCCCTTCATTGATAAAGAGTCTTGGTTTTTAATTCATGTACATGTATGCATAATTGAATCATCAGCATGAATTTTTATTTTTCCTCTCTCAACAATAAATATTTAGTCATAACAGAGTCAGCATATCATTTTGAAACAAATTTAGGTTTCCCCTCTCAAAGATAAATACCGATAGTCTTTATAGTACACACATACCGGTATGTGTAATTGAATCATGAACATGAATTTTAATTTCCCAGTCTTAACAATGGAAGTCACATTTGAATCGCCCTTTTTATGTAAAAAAAAGTTCCATTCATAAAAAAAATTCTGCTTAATATTACATGTACAAGTAATTAAAAATCAACATTAATTTAATTTTTGTTCTCAGTGTTGAAAGTTGATCAAGCCACATTAGAGTCACCATTTTGAAAAATGTCCACTTGTTTGTATAATTTAACTATGACCATGAATTTTAATTTCTCCACTCTTCACAGTGGAGGTGTAGTCACTGTTAAGTCGTAGCCATTAGTTCATTTTACAAGCTTACATACATTTTCACAAGCATCAAGCGTTAAACTTTTGCTTTTAAATCTAGAAGACTGCATTTTTCCTGAAAAAAATACTTCCACTGGTATTAATGAAATATAGAAGAACTCTTTGATTTTAATAATGTGAGCTTCTTATCTTGAATTTGCTTATGTCTATTTGAATAGATTTGAATCCTTATCTATTTTAGTTTATACTTTTCTTTGGGTTGTAGGGGGAGGGGGGGCAGAGCTAATTTTCACTACTGTTTCACTGTAGTTTCTACAAGGGTAAAATGAAATTAAATTACATGAATTTATTGTTATTTTAAGTTATGTTTAGACTGAAATTCACACATTTTTATCATTGTGGGAAAGACCAGGAATTGGATATATTTTCAAACAGTTTGTTTCTTTCACAGTTTTTTCCACTTTTTAGCCGAATTCCACTATTTCATATCCGGATTTTACCATTACGATTCTTTTTACTGTTTATATATGTTTCTGATTTTGCCAATTTCAGCTTTGTTTGTTGGCCTTGCTAAATAATCCCTGCTTTCAACGTCATATTTTTGACATCAAATTAGGAAATTAGAACAAAAGTATGTGAACTCATGGTCCTTAATATAACATTATGGCATTTTGGTTTGCTATTGATTTACAAACTTAGTGCTGATTAACTTCAGTTCTGTGCATTTTCCCAAAATTTATTGCCAGCTTTAAGTTTTTAATTGTGAACTTTTGGAATTTTGTTAGGTTTCCTCCGTATTAAATCGTGACTTATTGCTCTATAATGAGACCTTTGTACCCCATGTTTAAAACTTTGTTTAAGAGGCCGTATATTGATTGAAAAAGTTACATAATGAATAAATGATTTCTTTCAGATAAAATTAATTACGTTTTGATTAATATTTATGAGTTTGAAAGTCTTCAATGTTTTCATAAGGCCCTAGATCACCCTCCCAGGAAGCTTTGTTATCTTATGTATAGAAGAAAACGGGAAAGAAAGATTAGATTCCTCTGAATGACAAGAGATAGGGAAAGGTGTAAATTTTAGTTTGATGATATCTTTTCACCAAAAACTGATGTATTATGGGTAAAATTATCAAATGTTATGACTGGTGCCATGAAGACCCCATGTGAAAATTTTGAAATATTTTTAATGAAATCAACTTTATATCACATGTGTACATATTGATGGAAGAAACTTTGTGTGATTTCCCTGTATGAACTTTGAATTTAGATATTTGTATATAGATCACATGCATGCTATTTATGTGTAATTGTTGGTATTAATTATTTTTTGGTTTGTCATATTTTGCTGCTTTGTGTATTTTTCAATTTTTTATTCCTAGATATTTTTTTTCAAAATCAATGGTTTGTATGGAAATTAAATAAATTTATTGGAAAATTTGAATACATAATTTGATAAAACTATGAAAACTAGAAAAAATTGCACATTATGTGGAATGGTAATTCCAAAGTAAGCTTCCATTACTGTCATTCAGAAATAATATCTTTTTCCTTTTTTTTTTTTTTTTTTTTTTTTTTTTTTGGGGGGGGGGGGGGTGTGGTATGTAATTGACAAAATAATTCATTGTGTGAGATTCCAAGTAATTGGTTATCCTACAGTGTATTGCCGTGAACAGTTCCGAACACAAGCAATAGGAATTTCAGTAACTTTCTAGGATTTCAGTAACAGCTGAAAAAAATCATTTTAGGCTGCCAGTTCTTGGGATGAAATATTGGATTAGGACTTGATTTAGTGGAAGTTTTCTCCTGATCAAATATTTCAAAACAAGATATATTGTTGATATGGTAATAGGGTTACCATGGGGATTAAATTGACCATAAATCATCAATATTACTGATGTATCCCATCATGCGTAATAATTTGGTGTTCTATTGAGGTCAGGAAAAAAATTGTAAGGAGGCTTATGTTGGAAATCTGTCCCATTTTTATACAGATTTATGGATAGCGAATTTCTGCCGAGTTTTGTACAAACATTCCAAATGAATAATCCTGAATGTGTCAAGGTCATTTGAATGGTCAAGGTCATAAATAAAAACAAGATGATTTTCTGAAAATCTGAAATCAGAAACCCAGATGTTTCTTTTTTTTACTGTATATTTACTTCCAATTTCATTAATTTCCGATTGTTTTCATTGGCTTAGTTAAATCATGTCTGTTAATAGGATTTAGATGAAAACTAGAGAAATTGTTGATTAAAAACCACTGGGACTACCTGAACCTTTTATATCCCTTTAAACATTCTGCATACCCATTCACATACTTCAGTAGGTTACAATGATGAACATGTACAAATATTTTTACAAGATCAAACATTGTTGCCTACACAGGCAAATACTTTTCATGTGAAATTCATGTGAAAATCAAGTGAAATTCGTGTGAAAATCATGTGAAATAATTTTGCCTGTATATACAAAAGGAAAATGAACATTCACAATATTTTGTTTCAATTTTAATCTTTGAATTTTGTTTTTCTCTTCAAAATATATCAATATTTAGAAAAAATATTTGATTACATCATGAGTGAAATATTAGTATGTATACTTTAGGTAATTTGCACCTTAAAAAGTCCTCTGTAACCCCAAAGGTCAGGGGTGCATGAACCACCAGATGCTGACGTTAAAAGAATTTTAGTCTTATAAAATATACTAGAGACAAACTTTTTTCTTGGGTTACCGGCTAATTGGTCAAATTGGTCAGCCAGTCTTCATGGTTTGCTCTTGAAACTTTGCTGAGTCCAAGAGTTCCACACTTGAAACTTTGCCGAGTCCAAGACCTTCCATTCTTGAAAAACTAACTTTAAATCAATAGTTCACTTAAGACAAACCATAAGTCCATTCAAATGTAAATGAACAGGTTTAAAGGTTCAGGACTTAAATAAAACAAATTGTTAAATGTCTTCACCCAGCCTTTCAGAAATTGAAGTTCAAAGCCTGCGACCACCATTAGTTTGCACCTTTGATATGATTAACACCTAGGATCGTAAAGCTATAAATCTTACATGCACATAATTAGAGACTGTTTCATTATTTCCCTACCTTCTTTCTTGTACGTTGCACATGCAGAACCATTAAATTCTGATTAGACTATTTATTTTAAGCTCAGTAAAGTGTCAGGATTTTTTTTACCTAGTTAAGTTAAAACTCTGCTAAATGTCAGAAAATTTTTGATGGGTTAATCTTATTGAGTTTTTGTCTGAAGTTTTATTGACATTTTAAACCTTCCTCAGCTTTGATTACATCTTACCCTGTTGACATGTTTGTTATGCAGTTAAACTGTAAAATCTATATGTGGATAGGAGGGTTGTCACACTTCAATCATTGTTCTATGGTATATGGTGTACAAAAATCTTCAATGGACCACCATTGTTTTAAGGTATATTATCTTTTCCAGGTACTATATATATATATATATATATGAACATGTATGTATAAGCTATATGCAAGATTTTTGAAGTGACAGGATATTTTACATTTTTTTTGCTTTTGAATCAGGGTTGTACATGTAACTCCAACCCCTAGTTCCCCTTTAGTGGAATCCACATTACAGTGTAGTCTAATTGGATTAGAGATTACCTAACCTAATCTCATATTTTTAACTTTTCTTTAATTGGGCAATGAAAAAATAATATTTTTTCAGTGGCAAAGGCTTTTTTACTTGTCATGTCTGTCGCTCCTGCTATATTTTGTTTTCACTGACATTGTTATCAATCTCGCAGAATATTGCATGCTGCTTGAACCTAGTGATCTTAACTATAAATTGCAAAGTAGTATTTAAAGTGTCAGGACATAACAGTTTTGCCTTATTGAATCCAGGTTGTAACCCCCACCCATAATTCTTACTTGGATATTTTCTTTGGATAATGTACCATGTAATACAGAAGTTGATAGCAATCTCCCTAGACAGCTGTCACACTTCAATCATTGTATTAGTATTGTGTTAAAACCTTAAAGATATGGATACCAGTGATCTGATATGGCATATATATCTGACATGCTAAACAGTGACTGATCGGGTTGATATGGTGGATCATGTGTTCTGTATGTTTGACATGTACAGACTGACACTAGAACTGCTGTATTGTACATGTATCTTGCACATATGTTAGGAAATTGGCTGGTGTAGACTGAGTTAAGATGCATTACATGCAGGGGTAACCAGATTAAAGATTGTTAACGTTTTTTTTTTTATTTTAGATAGGGGAATAAAAAATTGTGGTGGATCCAGGTGGAGTTATGCATGTTAGGAACATGTTATCCCTCGCCACTGGTTGGAAATTTTTTTAATTAATTTTGTGCACATTGAAGGCTAAAATAATAGCCTGTAGTGAAGCCCTCTTTTCTAAATTTATGGTTCAGAACCCCACTGTTGACAACTACTTAATCTCAGAATCTGTTTACTTGTATATTTTGGTAGCATTTTTTTATGATTTTGACTGAATTTATGCTCTACAGATTGTGAATCTCTCTGTGGTACACATGTTAAAATCAGACATTTACAGATAATTTTCGTAAAGTGCAGTAAAACATATGGACTGTCATCAAGTAGTAGAAGCAGATCAGAATGGACCCCTGGGATTTTGTAGCTTAAAGACGTAGGGCAAGGGATACAACTCTTATAAATCATTGGAACATTTGTATTCAGCATTTTGAATAAATCTCATGGAAGCATCAAAGTAATTTGGACTGATTTCTTTCTGTTTCAAATGGAAGCTTGATAGGCTTTGGTGAAATTGAATATGATACAAGCATTTCACTGAATTCAAGAGTTATGTCCCTTACCCTAGGTCTACCTCTTTATGTTATATGCTTGTAATTGACATGACATATGTAATCAAGCACTTAAGATATTATGATTGGAGTAGATTGTGCAGTTACATTAGAAATAAGGGTGGCAGGGAAAGAATCATAGGACTTGTTTAAATTTAAGGAGGTAGACCTAGGGTAAGGGACATAACTCATGAAGTCAGTGATATGTTTGTATCATATTCAATTTCACCATAGCCTGTCAAGCTTTCATTAGAAACGGAATGAAATCAGTCCAGGTTACTTTGATGCTTACATGATACTGATGTAAAATGCTGAATACAAACGTTCCAATGATTTTTATGAGTTGTGTCCCATACCCTAGGTCTACCTCCTTAAGATCAACTAACATTAGTTCTAGATAATCAGATGTTAGAAGACTCTATTAAGTGCTGGAATTTGGCAAAAATGAAAAATTATGAATTAAAAAAAAAAAAAACACAAACACAAATTTGACAATGTGGGTGCATAGTTTATGGTTGATTGACCACAAATTGATAGTTTGTTCCTCTTACAATTGTCAGTGGGTGCAGAAAAGCTGAAGTTCTAAATAACAATAGAATGTGAGGAATAAATTGAGTTACAATGTGTCTCCCTTTGATAATGAAGCTGCAATGCATCTCATAGAATTACTGAAATGAATGCCATTTCTGCATTTCATGTAACATTTTGAATAAGGTTTCATGGAAAGGCTTGTGTTGTTTTCATCATGATTCATCTGCTGCCTGATTCTTACAGAGAATAGTATTTAATTTACTTGGGTGTGGTTTGGATTTAAATCATTCAAATCATATACATCAAGAAAATCTGGTTCCCACTTGTCTCTAAAACTCTTCAGAGTAAAGAATTGTAAAAATACGAATCTGCCCTTAATGGTATAACAATAAACACAAAGTAACTATAAAGACCACTAGATGCTCATTTCATGTCTTTCCATCAATTACTCGGCTTTTAACATGATCAAAAACTGCACTGACGAACCTCTTGTTTAATTACTGTTAATTACTCAGGGGTGCCGAAATAATCTTCAAACACCAAAACATTACTTCTCTCTGTCTGTCTGATCTAACTATAGATAGGTACCTATCAATTATAATTATCCGAAATATTTGGTGCGTAGATTTATATCTGTTATTCAACAGGAACTGATCTTTACAATGTTTTTGCTGCATTTCAAATTACCGATGATAACTGGCACAGGGATCATGCCTTTTTCATGAGGTATGATATGGCTGACCTTAAAAAATTAGGAATAGTGAACAGGGTTCACTTAGGGGTGTTTTTGGCCTCCTACTAGGTTAGATTTCTAAATATAGCAATAGAACACTGTAACCAGTCTGCATTTTCATTGAGGACTTAATGAAGTATCACAGCATTACCATACTGTGAAAGTACATTTATTTATGGGTACCAGTTTTCATGGTTTAGGGGAAAATGATCTGTTTGTGGATTCTTGAATTGGTTGATTTGACAACTCCATTATAGAAACAAATGGAAAATTTCCTTTTTGTTGGGAACCAAATTTCATGGTTTACCAAAACCACAAATTCCATGAAAATTGGTACCCCTCGAACAATAATACTTTCATAGTATTAGAATTTTTAAGTCAGTTCTGGTTGAGTCAATGAAAAGTTGAATGCAGCAGAAAACTTAACTTTTGCATAAATAGCTACATTTTGGTACAACATTGATCATTTTGTCAACAGTTTTTGAAATAATGGGGCCAATTTTACCTGAAATATGACAAAAAGTTAACCAATTACTTTTATCTGCTGATTGGTTTTTACTTCATAATTATTGCAATTTTTATCCTGTTAGTCTGTTGAAAGAACTTGGTTATTGTTTCATCCCTCCACAGGAGTTATCTCCCTTCCCTTAAGCTAGTCACTTTAACATAGACACTGCCTTAAAAAAAAAAAGTTTTTTGCCAATATTTGTCTATATTCTTACGTAATAACTTTGTACAGAACAATTGTTACACCTCTACCGTATTTGATAGTGCAGTACGTAATTGGTATCTCTAACCTCAGACGGACGGGAATCGATACCTATATCAATATTGATGATGTATCGCCATTTAAGAAAGAGGTTATTCTATGAACGACTGTATAAATCATTTAGTTGATGTTTTACTCAATTCTTTTCCTTTTATTGACTCTTAGTGACTCTTATCTTTCGTGTGTCTAGGCTTTTTGGTCATGCTTTTAGTGATGGTATGATATTTAGATTAAGGCCTGTTCATGGTATTGTTTAGATTCTCATTCTTGCTATTATTGAATAGATTCTGCTGTCCCAGATTGGTTTATCCCTTAGTCAAAGAAGTTGTGGAAGTTATCAGGGATGATTTTTTTCTGCTTTTAAGCACATTTCTGCTATATCAAATCTGGATTTTATGAAACATTTAAAATATATACCTCCTTTCTTGCACAAAATAAGATGTTTGCTCTGTAGATGACTTATTCTTTGTATAAGAAAGAAATGTTACTTTAAATCAATCCCCTTTCCCTGTGTAGAATTTCCTTTCTTCTTTCAACTAGCCTGGACTTGACTTTTTATGAGCAACTCGTCGGGTGTTTCTAGAAAAAGCAGAGGATGCTTACCCTACCAGTGCACAATGTCTCTAGATTTTTAGTGGAGTCTGAGTTTACTTTTGTTACTGTGTATGTATTTTAGTTACTTTATGTCCTTTGTTGTGTATGTCTGTTTTCCACATCTGGTCTTTGTCCCTGGATTATATTTGTTTGATTTCCACTAGAATCTTAGTTCCCTTGGTTACTCTCCTACAATCAAATGACTTAGTCTCCACTTGAGACAGCAATGTTACTGAATTACCAATGATATGAATCATTCAAGACAGACCACTCTGACTTTAAACCGTTGTGTAAAATGTTCTGTAGACATTAGAAATCATTCAGAAACTCTAATTCCTTGTATCTCATACAGATTAATGTTGATAAAATTAGATTTGTGTGTAGTTTTCTTCCCATTTAAGGGAATGATGACCATTTGGTGTATGTTAAGTAGAGTCTTTTTCTGTAAGCTTTGAATTGAATTAATTTGATTTTTTTCTAAGAATTTGTCTATAAACGCAAGTGGCAAACTGGAATGTGTCAAAGACACAATAACTCTAGAAGACTGTGAAAACCTAACAGCCAGTATACTGAAGCTGCCTGAATTATGTCAAAGGAGAAAAAGAAATTCAAGCTAGGGCTACACTGTTATTTCTTTTTTGATTTTTTCCGACACAAGTTTTGCTTTTTTAACCTTTGACCTTAAGGACGCTCTTCTATGGGAATGCAAGTCACCTGATTGCAATTCTGTTTCCTGATTGGCCAAATATTGATAACTTAGTTGCATTGGATAAAAATGTAATTGCGTGCCATTTGTTATTTTCTTGAAAGAAATGTAGGAACTTGGAAATAAAAAGAAGAAAATTTTACCACATCGGTAAATAGAACTTGTTTTCATAAAGTTTCTTTGAAGAACAATAAGAGAGAAATCTCAACAATATTTAGAGAGGGACCTGTAGCAACTCTAGAACCATATACATAAGAATTTCCATTTTCCTTTATTTGATATCAAAGGTTTATCAAAATGTTTTTTGATAGCTGCCTAGAATTACAATGGTTGGTCAATGTTTATGAACATCCTGAAATTGCAGTGGTTGGTCTGTGTTTATAACATCATGAAACTGCAGTGGTTGGTCAGTGCACCACATCAGTAGTAAAACTCTTGTATGGCTATTTTTCAGATTAATACAGAAAAATGGCTCACTGCTTATATCACAGACTGGTGGAACAGATGTAGGACATTATCAGTGTAATGCCACAGTGCCTGGGCTGGGAACGATAGTTAGTCGCAAAGCCTACCTCCATATAGCTCGTAAGTTGAAGTTTTTGGTTGATAGGGATCAGGTTTAAAATACTACCAGCCAGTCAAATAAAACTGAAAAGTTATAATGCCAATTAGTCGTCTTTAATTTTGATACCACACCACACGAAATGGTGAAGTATAAAAATGTAATAAAATGTTGGGTTACATTGTACTTAGTAGGACCGTCTGAAAAATTTCATGTCTGTCCGTCCCCCAATAGTCCCCATGTTAGTTTTCCCAGAATTCCCAAAATTTAAACTCCATATTGTCTGCAAATAATGATTCAGTGAATGAAATGTTTTCTTGTAGTAGTTAATAAAACAGGCATTTAATTCACTAAATGCTTGTGTTATCAATGTTAACCAGAAATTCCCCAATACAAAAGATGGTTTGATCAAGGAGGGAGAAACTACATGAAAGTCATGGTTTAAAAACATGATAACCAGCTGAGTGTTTATTTCTTACTTGAGCTCAAGACTTGAACTTTTGTCTTAATTTTAGGTAGTACACACAAGGCCATTTTAATTCAATTTTTTGGTTCTTAGGCCATTTTTGTGTAAACAGTCATTTCTCTTTAAAGTAGCAGTCGCAGACAGGAGGTGATCCATGCATGTCAAAAACCCACCTAATTCAGCTTTTATTTCTTGTTCAGAGACTGTTATAGATCACATAACCCGTCTTAGTATTTCATTTGAGTGTTGTGCTTTTGAGATAAAATTTATATAGATTATACATGAAATTAGCACTTTGCAAGAGTTATCCTTCTTGATTTGGTTGATAATACTGGGAAGTTAAATTGTAGTTTTCTCAAAAGTGGAGATCTAAATACAAAAAGGACTATTGTCACATAAAAATATAGCATAAGTAGACCTAAAAAGCATCGTCTGGTCCATGGGTTTTTTTACACCATGAATCACCTTACCATAGGCAGTGTACGATATTTGTATGGACTGGTACTTAACAATATTATTGTTCTCAAAATAAATTAAGATAAATGCTGTTATCTGATTGGATAAAATAATTTTGTTATATCTCAATGGATAAAAAAAATTGACACGCCCCTATTCAGTTAAGTTCAGAGCTACTTTTTTCTTGTTTAAAGATAAAAATATGTTTTGAAATTAAAAACATGTCGCGCAATAAACAATTGCTCATGGAAAATTTAAGTTATTTTTCAATAGACAAAATTTTTATCATAGCCAATTCTTAAAGTTTTGAGGGTAATTGTTACATTGATCATAGTAAGAAAAACTAACTGCTGCCACACAAAGTTGCAAGGGATTACATGATACCCTCAGAAAAGTTGGGTGTATGTCAGCCTACAGTTTCCAGAAAATAACTTGAGAATGGATTAATGAATTTTTTTTTAAAACTTTTCAGTTGTTAAATACCATGAAATACAGGTTAAGTTTTCAGCAAAATCCTATATGTACTTTTCAAGTTATGCCATTTTGAACATTTTGGCAACCCCTTTTACAGTCCCTGAACCAATCAAGGCAACAATTTGACTGATCGATGACTGATGAGTGACTGTAATATGACTGATGATTATTGGTTCTTGTAAATTTAAGAATTTTCATTTGAAGGGATTCAATATACTTCTATATGAAACGTACCTCAAATTTAAGATAAAATCCATATATTGTATATTGTAAAAATGAAACAAAATATAAAATAAAAGTAATTAATTGATGTTTTCATCTATTACTGTGTATAAAAATTGACAAACAAAACAACTGTATCTGTAAAATATATTGACCACTCTGTAGTCATGTGATGCAATCACCTGTTTAATGGATTGGTTTTACAGATTGATGAGTGATCAGAAACTGATCTGTTAATGGCTATTTTAGTTGCATGGATTGGTTTAGGTACTTTATCATCATTGGTGACAAGGTATCGTTTTATGTTCCATTAGTACCCTGTTTGGGGTTTATTATAATGGTAATAACAATGGACAGTGAGGCACCATCATGCAAAATCATTAAAATGTTCAAGTGTTACTCAATCAAAAGGGTCATCCAAACTATTCAAATAGAGTATACAGCATTTTTTCTCTTGGAAACAGACTTATTGCAAGGTTTTCCACAAGTTAACACATATTTGACTTGTTACACTGCGAAAAAAAACAAAAAAAAACTCCTGTTTTCAAACCAAATCTACAGCTGAAAATGACAGATCTCCAGTCTTGAAGGAATGACTTTATAACATGGGCCTTTGAACCATGAAATTATGGTAATAACAGTGGAGAATGAGGCACCACCACACAAGATGAGGAAGGGCCTTTGAACCATAAAATTACCTTAAGATGGCCTAACTTATACAATAATGTAGTATTTATAATTTTTATAATATGTTTTTAATGTTCAGAACAAATCAGCATCAGAAGGGCAGACTTGTAATGAGTATTTGATAACTTTATGCAGGTCCTGTAGAAAATGATATTATTGAAAATGTTTGATTAAATCAGATATATCTCCTTAGTCTGGTCATTAAAGATAGAAACAGACAGAAGCAAGTAACAAGCTAAATGGAAAATAAATCGAAAATGATCAACAAAATCATGTAATTCAAGAAGTAGAACAAGACAGTGCAAGAAACACCACACGGAAAACATAAGAAGAGTAAATCACAAAACTCATAACAAAATTTAAAAAGCAAACAGAGAAAAATGAACCCTGCTTTAAATTAGAGGTGAACTCTGTTGCTCTGAAAGGTTGAGTAATATATGGTATTTATTTCAACAGATTTGTATTACTGTAAACATATCTATTAACTTTTGCGGTAGCTAACTTCTGCAGAGTCTATCTAGTGAATATATTTGCAGGTACATTGTACATGTTTCAACTTCGGGCACAAAAATTAATTAACAGTAAAAATCTATTTTGCATGTACTATATTTGTACTTAGCAAAAATCATTACATTGTATATGGTTAAAATTTAATTACAATATCTCATATCTGTCTATGAGAGATATTAAAGGGTAGTCAAAGACATTGAAAATGCCATAGTTTTTAATTTCATAATATACATAAACTCTGTTCTTTTACAGATTTATCAGAAACATTTCGCACAGAACCAAAAGATCTTGCTGTATACCTCTATGATGCTGCCATGTTTGGATGCCTCATTGACGGCGTTCCTAATCCAAACATAACGTGGTTTAAGGATGGACTTCCTGTTCAGGAAAAACCAAACATACGTATTCATATTGGAGGCGTGCTAGAAGTTTATCCAGTTCAATTCAACGATTTTGGGAACTACCACTGTGTGGCAGAAAATGTGGAAAGGAGGCATGTGAGTCGGACTGGGAAGCTTGAGCAGAATGCTAATGTGGGTTAGTAAATCTCATATAAAATTTTAAGAAGGTGAATTTTGGATATTCAGACGGACTAAAAGACACATATTTACAAAGTATTGGTAGCAGTATTACTGCAGGCTTTCAAGCGGGCCCTTATTTTTCTAATTTTCCTTATTTTTCAAAAGCAGCCCTAATTTCCCTAATAATAACAGAAGAATCAAAAAAAAAAAAGCCCTATTTTTGTTGAGAAATTCCTTATTTCCTTATTTTTCGGATTACTTTTGAAATTTTTAAATAGTAATTTCCCTTAATATTCTTTGTATTAATGGTATCTAGCTTAGTATACTTTCAGAAAATGAATATTATGATCAAATAAACACCTCAGAAGACATTTTGGTGGTCATTAGCAGATGCTGAATACAATTGTTGATGACTACTAACATGATCTTCTGGGTTGGTAAATAGCTTTTATATTGTTGTCTTCAGCCAGTGGTAAGTAACTTGTTTTTCTTTTAGTATTATAATTAAAAAAGAAAGAATATCATCCCTTATTTATTTTTTATTTTTTGTGTTAAAAGCCCTAAAAAAATCCTAAATTTAGCCCTTATTTTTTACATATAGTAACTTGAAAGCCTGTATTATGAGCATTTCATGATCCCCCTTTTTCTGTCAATTGTAACAGTGGCCTAAACTTTGTAAACTTAGGGAGAAAATCTGGAAATTCCTGGTCCTTTCCAAGATTCAAACTAATGGTCACTTGAGGGAAATGAAAAACTCCAATAAAGATGAAATGAAAATTGGACGTGAAGGTCCAGGACCTGGACAGATGGAATTTCTATAGTCCTTGTTCAGAATTTGAAAATCTCAGACTTCGGACCACCACTAATTTGGAAGTTGCAAGTCCCTTAGGCTTATCCATAGTGCTGTAGTTGGTCTCAGGCAAATGATCATTTTTTAACTGGGATAAATCCCCAGTAGTATCAGTTCTTGAGATTTGAAAATGATATTCAGCTTCTGTTGGTGGTTATTGCACTCTAATGCTGTAGAATTTTGATTTTTTTTTATTACAAACCAAGGCAAATTTATTCTTGAAAGTTGACTTAATGAATCAACAGGAATCAGTTAATGTAACTTTCCCTGCAGCACCTAATTCACTTGACATGGCTAATTCTGGAGCCCTGTACTTGTTTTTTTTAGAACAAATTGATACTGCATTTATTACTCAAAATTATAACTTTACATGTCACCAGAGAACTCATTTTTTATTGTAATTGACTATGTGGAGCAGAATGGAAAGTAACTGTAATTATCAGTTGTACCTTAGCATTTCCTGATTCAACTTTTATTTTGTATTGTCTTTTGTATGATTGCTTCAAAGATTATCATGCTTCCATACTAGAATGAGAATTTAACAAGTAAACTGGTCTCAGAATTACATAATTTCCGTAACAACTTCATTCATGCAATTTTTGCTTGTTTAAACAACTGGTAACAATATGCTTTTTTTGAAATTGAGAACCTTGCGAAGGGAATACCGGAACCCACAACACACAAAAGCTAATTTTGATCGATAATTGACAGAAAATATCAACAAGTTGACTTGAAACTGATCAAAACAAGACTTTGTATAACAATTTCCCTCACACGTTGTAATGAGCATACATCATCATTAAATAAATTGCTAGGGGATGTTGGGAGAATTAAACTAAAATTACTTGATGAGGTTTTGATGTTGGGAGAATTTAAATTATCTTAACATGTTGTAAAGAAGGCTTGGCACATAGTTAGACCATGTTTTATAATTAGGAGAATATGACGTTTAACATGTGTGTAGGATGTTCCTCAAAATTTCTTAATTTATGGTAAAAATCTCTGATTTATGATAGGAATTTCTATTTTCTAACACTGTATATATGAAAACACAAGGTGACTTGTGGGAATACCTTTTGCAACTTTCAAACATTTTTTGGGATTTTTCCTTGGCTTGTTTACTTACAAAATCTCCTTCATTTCGAAAAAATAGTAAAAGTGTTATGAAATAAAAATCTGAAATGAAAAATATAAAAATGGCATATTTTAAAGTGCAAAATGGAATATCTTAAAATTATATTGAATTGAAAAAAAAATATATTATTCAACTCCATGACCACAGGCCTTTTCTTTGCGACATATTGTTCTCCCTAGAAGAGATGGTCCGTGTGATGTAATGCATTTACAGTATTTATACATATAAAGGGATACTATCCATGAAAAAGAAACACTGTCTTGCTTCTAAGGCCATTATTATTATTATTTTTTTTTGGCATTTAGACAATGACAAACTAATGCTGGTTATTTTTATATTTTTAATTATAATCTTTCTATGTATTCAATGATTTTAATGTCAGCAAATTTAATGGAATAGCAGGGGAAATGGAGCATATAAGTCTCATCACTTGACCCTATGATTTCATTGGAGTGGTACCCTATCTTCTTCTCAAAAGCAGAGAAAGTGATTCTTTATTTAGTAAGGACCAAGCTCTGAACAGCGTCTGCTGTTCAAAATTCACTCTTATATACTACAGCCATTGACTCTTAGAAAATACATGAATGTTGCAAAGTCAGGAAAAAGTGAATGATATAATGTCAGAGAATTTTGAAAGGTTAATGTCTGCAGTGGTTAGTAAGAGAGGAAACAAACTTCATGGAGCTTCAGAAATACAACAATCAACAAAAACACATCATATGTGTAAATAGGATGATAAAAAAATATGATGCTTAACTAATATCACACTATATTGAGTTGTTTTTTTTTATAACACATAATAGAAAATTCTGCTGGCCTTGCACCACTTTGCTCTACTTGGAAGTGTAATCAAGGGAATCAAGGTTATAGCGGTAATCAAAAGAATGCAATCCAGGAACAAAGACCAGACATGGAAAACAGACATACACAACAAAGAACATATAGTAACTAAAATCGTACATGCCAAGTAACAAAAACAAATGAGCAACTTGGACTCCACTAAAAACTGGGAGCATGGACCAGGTGCACCGATAGGGTAAGCGTCTTCTGGACATGGAAGTAGCAAACCAACAAAAAATCAATTTTCGGATTTTGATGCTTGATGCTTTTATTAGTAAGAATTCCGGTAGAAAATAGATGGAGGACAAGACATACAAGCCATATATCTTTGTAGTCAGTTAGGGTCACTGCTAGAGTTGGCTCCAGTTAAATAGACTTCTTAATGAAAATTAAAAAAACAAAAATCCACTTGTCTTCCCAACTTAGATGACATTTGGTTATTATATTAAGGAGGTAGACCTAGGGTAAGGGACACAACTCTTATAAATCATTGGAACGTTTGTATTCAGCATTTTACATCCATCTCTACAAGCATAAAAAAAATCAAGCAAGTTTTTTGTCCACTTTGATTATTAACCCATAAAGGATAATTTTTTTTTTTTTTGTAAAAATGTGGGTCTAAGGAAACTACAAAAAAATGTACCAGTGTTTGATCTGCTAATAGGAAACCACAATGTTTTGAATAAATTATGTTAAAAAATGCAGACATCAAACTTTTAAAAAAAAACCGTGGATTCACAAAAATACTTTGTAGAAAACATCAAACGTATTTTTAAGGAGAAATAAATAGCTATGACTCTAGTTCCAGACATGGTATACTTAACACATTAATTAAACATGTCTTTAAGATGTCGATACTCAGTTCAAATGAATCATAAAACATAACTTGTCGTTTAATTTAAAATTTATGATGTCTCGACAAGATATAACATGTACATGTAAGAGAATATTTTCCTCATTTTCGATTTATTTTCCATTTAGACTCTCTTTGATAAAAATGACAAATATGTAGTTTTCATTTGTTTTATCTTAACATAAAGTCAGGCCCACGTAAGAAGGAAAGGGAAAAGTGACCTGTCAGATTATGAAAATAAAGAGATATGAAAATTTTTGAAAAAGGTCATTTTCAATTTTCAATGATGTTAATTTATATTTTCTGACTTAGAAACTTTGGATATATTATATGCCTGCCATTTAAGAGGAATTATTGTTATACATCTTCTTCCATCTGTCTGTTTTTCCATATCATATGCTTTAGCATACTGTGAAAGTACTATTATTCGTGGGGTACCAATTTTCGTGGTTTTCGTGGGTATGCTAAACCACGAAATTTGGTTCCCCATGAAAAGGAGATTTCCATTGATGTGAATACTGAAAACCTCAAAACAATGAATTCAAGAATCCATGAACTTGAGTTTCTTCGCTAATCCATGAGAATTGTTATCCACGATTTAAAGTACTTTCACAGTAGCTGTTCAATACAAAAAAATTCTGCTGGGTTGAAAATGAATTATTTTCTACCAATACTCAGACAGCCATTGAGTACTTGTTATTTCAGTCTCAATGGCTTAGTTGAAATTAAGAATGTCAAGCTGATAGAAAAATCTAGAAATAATTATTTTGGACAAAAAATATGTTAAAAATTTTATCATGAAGACTACAATCAAACTATGTCAATATTTGGACCATGTTTTTTATTTAAATGTCTTTTTTGGGAGTAGGTCATCCTGTTTATAACTTTAGAATTGCACAGAACAAATGTAAACTCTAATTTATTTTTTGATTTAAGAGATAAAGCACTGAACTTCCATGTCGTTTAAACATTTTAAATAGACATGTCTATACTGCTTGAAGTACAGTTCAACCTAAGAATCTGGCAATTTTATAACCTTGCCACACCCTGCAGTCCTATAAAGAATTTTATTTAGAGTAATATTACATATTAGCTGCAAAAATGACATTTTTGTTTGATTTTGTGCAACTTGAGTTTCAATTCAAATAAATATCTAATAGTGGATAATGTGAAAGTACTGTTTTTTATTGGGTACCAATTTTCATGGTTTTCGTGGGTAGAATAAACTACAAAAATTGGTTCCCAATAAAGGAGAGATTCCCATTGATGAGTATACTGAAAACATTAAAATCACAAATTCAATAATTCACCAACTTGTGTTTCTTCCCTGATCCACAAAAACTGGTAGTCCTCAAATTAAAGTACTTTCACACTAACTCATTTAAATACTGATAATTGCTAAAAATTTTGACACTAGATAAACATGTGTCTGAATACTTCAAAGAGTAATCAAGGGAACCAAGGTTATAGTGGTAATCAAAAAAAGGTAATCCAGGGACAAAGGCCAGACATGGTAAACAGACATACACAACAAAGAACATGAAGTAACTAAAATCATAAACACAAAGTAACAAAAACAAATGAGCAACTCGGACTCCACAAAAAACTGGGAGCATGGACCAGGTGCACCAGTAGGGTAATCATCCTCTGTTTTTCTAGAAACACCGCCAAGCCTTTTTTTCTCTAAGTTACATGTTTATAAGCCAGGTTAATGATCTTAATTTTTAAAGAGGCTGCTTGGGTTGAATTTACCAATGTTTTGAAAGATCAAAGAAAAAAAGAAAATTTGTTTTTAAATTCTGCTTCAGTATAGTTGACACAGGCATTTAAATTACATTATACATTACATAAGTATAAATTTGATTAAGTGAGTCATCAAACACCACTGTTACATGGTAAAAATTACTTTTATGAGATTATAAAAATCAAAATATTATCCATTCAGAAAACATGTTACTTCTGAAATAAAATTGTTGCCATTCAAATCTAAAATAGAGAAAAAAAAAACTTTTCAGTTTAAGTTAAATGCACAAAATATCTTTTAAAAAATATGTGAATGACAGAATGTGAAGTTTATTATTACCACAGCTGAATTTTTCATAAAAAATATTGCCTGACTCTACCATGGAGTAGTACACTGCAGTTGTAGTTCACTTGTTGATTCATCAGATCCTATTCATCTATTGAATGCATGTATTGATTGTAAAACAAATCTCTACAAAGCTCATACAACTTCACTATCTCTTAATCCATTGATAACCATCTTAGATTGAAAATTTAAAGAAAACTTTGAGTTGACTAAAACTGAGATATTGAATGGGTTTGAAATTGTGTTTATGATTGGTATTTGTTTAATGCATTTAAATGCTATACCACAGGATTGCTTTTATTATTTTAAATTTTTTCAAATTTTATTTGGTTTATAATATTTTTAATGTAGTTTTGGGATGGTTAGAACTTTGTATTTATACACATGTAAATCTCAATTTTTCTGACTTTACTGCAAGTTGAATTTTAGTGAGTTAATTTAAAGGTTCCAAATTTTTTTCTTTGTTTTGTAATGTTTTCAATTTCCTTGGGTACTGTTTTAGTATATGGTTAGAGTTTTGTATTCTAAATCTCAATTTTTCTGACTTTACTGCAAGTTGAATCCTGGTGAGTTCAAGGTTTCCAGTCTCCAATGCCAGTTGCATGAATTCAGTTGCAGAAACCTCTAATCAAATTATCTAGTTGCCAAATAAAGACAGATCTGCATGAATCCTGATTTTGACATTATAAAAGGAGCGCTTCCATTAATTCAGAGCCATTATGCTCTATGTTATTTATAGATACATGTAATAGCTGACAAAGACTGACATTCAGCTCCCAAGCACCCTCTTATCTCTTATTTCTATCTTTGAAAATACTTGTCCAGGTCTTTGTTTCTTAAAAAAAATTCATATTTGAATTTTCAAATTCTTGAGTTTTTCCTCTGAATTTCTTAATTTCTAGTAATCTGATGGGCCTGAATTTGAGTTCAGGAAATATTTTAAGATGAAAATTTTTATATAAAACCAAGCTCTGTAGATTACTTTGAATTCTTGGGGAAAAAAATGGATTTAAATGTAATCTATATTTTCAGAGGTAATACTACATGGGTTACCACCAAGTTTTGTTTACTGGCCACAAAATACTCATGCTGAGGCTGGATCTACTGTTACCCTGTTCTGTGGAGCAAATGGGAGGGATACAGCACAGAAAGAACCCACCATTACATGGCTAAAGGATGGACAAGCCATAGATTTCAAGTATGATTGAGAATTTTGTTAAATTTAACAATTCATGACAGCTCCATTATGGACATACTTTGTGTGCACTTTACTTACATGATAGGATGAAGAACATACTGAAAAATCGTTACAGATTACTACAAATTTAAATTTTAACTAAAGAATAATAAAAAGCTATGTTGTTTTAACTGCAAATGATGTAATTTAGCGAAATTTCAATTTTATATGTTCACAATGAAAATATTGTCATAAGCAAGAAATAACTGTAGTAAAAATTAGATAATTTGATTACTTGAGTTCTAGTAGACTGTGTTAAATAAAATACTCTAAATTCTGTAGTTACTGAAATTGTGTAAAAAAGTGTCAGATTCATGATGGCAATGATACAGAATTTTTCTCAAATTTACAAAAATTAAAGAGCATTGTTGAGTATATAAGATTTTTAAAGTAATATCATATAACAAGAATAGTTATAATGTATATGTCAAAGAGACAATCACCCCACTATGGTGAAAATTGCTGCCCAAGGCCACCCATTGATCTTCAATGAACAACATGGAAACCCCAGGGTGTCAAGTCCCTATAAATTCCTATATTTTCCTATAAATTTTAAGGTCCCTATAATTCATTAAAATCCCTATAAAACCCTATACATTTAGAAAAATCTGTGAAATTGTTTCTGAAATGATAAAAAAAACACTGATACATAAAGTCTGTAGTGTATAAATCATTAATATGCAATGTATCTCTTTACTGTTTTATATGCAATTAAGATACTCATATGCATGTATATGTATTAAATAGCTGTTTCTGGGAAAGTACTGTATGGGTATCATATTCTATCTGGTGTACTCAGGGCAGCAAAATTTAAGATATGCTTATTGGTCATCATATACTCATGTTAGTAGAAAGACTTTACAAAGAGATATATCATTTTTGATTTGGCGTATTCTTGTTGAAAAGTTTGTATTTAAGTCATATTCCTCCATATTGATTCCAGAAGGATGACAATGGACATGACATAAAAATATCTGCAAGTCCTTAAACGTTTATCATTCTGGAATCAACATCGAAATATTAACTTCAAATGGGAAAGTATGAAAAAAGAACAATCCAATGAGAAACCGGAAACAAGGATTTCGACCAACTTGCCTTGTACATACAAATTTGCTAGGTTTCGAGACTTTCAACACAAATCCTTCACTAAAAACCCTATATATCCCTATAGTCCTATATTTTTTAGGCCAAAAGTGGCTTGACACCCTGAAACCCTCATAATACAGGGCAGGCTGCAGCTGGCCCAAAAACTTCATTGTACACTGGTACAGTAAAAGAGTTCCCCAATATGCTCAAGATGCACACGTTAAAATTTTTGACTAAGCAAAAATAAATGCAATACTTTGATTGTTTTGTTATTTTGTTTACAGACAAGCCCAAGGAAGAATTGAGATAGTTGGACGTGGCAGTCTAAAGATATACAGTGCCAACGAGGGGGACTCAGGTACCTACACATGTAGAGCTGAGAATCTCCTTGACTCAAACGATGCTGATGCCATGCTCGTAGTACTTGGTAGGTTATATAACGGATAGTCATTGTACATTGCATTTTTTTAAATTATTTTTTTCTACTTTTTTCCTTAAAATCCTTGTCACAGAGGTGTTTATCATTCAGTTTTACTGTAGTTTCAATGAAATTTGACTGCAAAGTATGCATTATGGATTGTGAATCTCTCTCCATGTTGAAATGACACAAAGTTCAAGATTTTACAAATTAATATTTCATACATTACAACAAAAACTATTGTTTGTCTAAAGATAACGTAAACAGGACTGTTGTCAGGTGTTTATTTACATGGTACATTTTAAAGTTCTGAAGTTGATTTCATCAAAAGTCCTAGGTGTAAAATGATGACACAACAGAAATAGCATTGTGATGTCACATCTTGTGGCAAGTTTTACAATTATGTATATGTCTCAGTAAGGATCAGGCAAAATGGGAAAAAATCAGAAACATGCATGTCAAAAACGCACCAACCTGACAATGTAATATCACTCAAGGATACTTTTTCTATTGAAAAGACCATTATTTGATCTCTGCATCACTGGCTTTGCTCAGAAACTTTTTAATATAATCTTAGAAAAATAAGGTTTTTGACAGTTATTTGCCCTTAAAATGTTCATTTTCAGTACATTTCAATGAAATTGTAATTCAATGGTTCAGCATGATATGGTAAATCTTGTCTGTTTTCCTTTATTCTGATGGTGCAAATAGTCAAATTACACTATCAAAATGTTTTTTTTTTCATACCATGTTTCACCTACTGCTTGATTCTTACAGGGCCTGACACTTATTACCTTTTATGAAACCCAACACTGATTTTGATATGAACAGATTTGAAATTAAGTCTTTATTTCATATTTCAGTTCCACCAAAGTTTGTTCAGCAGCCACAAAACAGAATTGCCCATGTGAATTCAGACAACCACTTCCAGTGTGATATTGTGGGCAGCCCTCGGCCTGAGATCATATGGATGAAAGATGGCATGGTCATTAAGCCTTCCGATTATTTCAAAATCATTGACAAGAAACACCTCAGCATTCTGGGATTGTTAAGCAGTGATGCTGGGATGTACCAGTGTTTTGGTAACAACAGTATTGGAAATGTACAAGCTAGTGTCCAGCTTATGGTTGTAGAACAGAGTGAGTTATCTCCCCTTAGATGTAATGATTTTTTTTTTTTCTAAAGAAAATTATATTATGCTATGCATGTTTAAAGATAAGTAGACTAGAATAATTGATAGGTTAATGTCTATGAAAATTAAAAGAGAAAAATAGCATGACATGAAATCTCTAAGGTACAGATTTGATTTTTTTCCCACTTTGAGGAAGTAGACTTTGGAAAAGGGACATAACTCTTAAAATCAGTGATATGTTTGTATCATATTCAATTCACCAAAGCCTGTCAAGCTTTCATTTGAAACAAAATTAAATCAGTCCAAGTTACGTTGATCCCTACATGATATTGATGTAAAATGATGACTACTAACGCTCCAATGATTTTTAAGAGTTGTGTCTCTTACCCTGGGTCTACCTCCTTAAAGCTTTTTACTGTAATGGTTACATTTTGACTGTATGTTTACTTCTGACTTCGGCAATTTCTGCTTTTTTCGGTTAGCTCCATAAAAGTATGTCTGAAGATAGCAGTTTTAATTTTATTACAAAATATTTTTGACTGCTATTTAATGATATGTTCACAAAATTAAAAACAGGGTGCAGTTCATTGAAATAAAACCCATTAACGCTACATTCCCCTAGTCTTAAATTATGAATGATACATGTAGATCCTTGGTTAATGAACAGAAAATGGAAAAATTCTGACCACAGACGTGCTAACTGTAACAGATTCTTCATAGTTTCTACAAATGTAACATATTCTCCCTTATTTCTACAAATGTGAATCTATTCATAAAATCTATGTTGAAGTTACACAAAGATTAGGACTTTACTGATCATTTTAATGAAAGCATGGCCAAAAACAAGGTTTGTCTTAAAGTAGCATTATTAAAACAGATCTGTGATCAGTTAATCTTTTGAAAATAAGGTTTTTTCTTTCTTTTTGCTGGTATAGATTTGGACTTAGTTGTAAGGAGTCTTTCATTTTTTCTGTGGATTGATGTTTCAAAAATTAATGTTATATTATTTTCATTTTGAGAGTCATAATTGATGCTGGTATGGAATATGAACAGAAATTCTTTGATGTTTTTGCCTTGTAAGAATTACTTATCAATGAAAACTTCTTTTTTTAATGAAACATTAGCCAATTTACAAGTTATTTATGTAAAATCATTAATTTTCCGAGTTGTAGATTAAGAAAGATGACATTGAAATAAATTATCTGGCAAAAATAGGCACATTTCTAATTTTGTTGAAATTTTAAACTTCAAATATGTCAATTTTTATTATTTGTCATAAATCATTGAATTTTTGTCCCTTGGATGAATCTTTGGTTCAATCTGCAAAAAACAAAGAGATTCTTGTTGTTCTGTGAAACAGACTCAGTAATAAGTTCATTTCAAACTGCATGAATGTTGTTGTTCGTTATTTACTCCTTCGTTTAATTTGTTTTTAGCACTTTTGACTCTTGCCAAATATTTATGCATAAAAATAGAATCTCTGGTTTTTTATTTGCTATTTTTACACTTAACATCTGCTTGAGATTCCCTTGGTAAACATGTTTTGGTTCTTAGTGAACTTCCTTAATTCTGATGCTTGGTTTTTCTTGCCAAGGATTATGTACACGTAGGGGTGTTTTTTGCCCTACCCTGGCCGTGCATATTCACCAAACATTTTGAATTTGAACTGTAAATTGGGAAATTAAATTATGATTATGATTATGATTTGTCCAGAAGATATTTTATCACCCTTATACTCGTTGAGGGGCCTAGTAGAAATATCTATTCCCGTAACCTTCAGTTGTTTTCATCTTATTGGAAACATGAATATTATGCTAGTTGTTACACAGCCTTAAGTTCTATGATTAAGTCTATAATCATTCCAGATTCCAGTTTTATGATTAAGGCAGTAATCATTCCAGATTCCAGTTCTATGATTAAGGCTGTAGTCATTCCAGATTAAAGTTCTATGATTAAGGCTGTAGTCATTCCAGATTAAAGTTCTATGATTAAGGCTGTAATCATTCCAGATTCCAGGTCTATAATTAAGGCTGTAATCATTCCAGATTCAAGTTCTTTGATTAAGGCTGTAATCATTCCAGATTCATGTTATATGATTAAGGCTGTAATCATTCCAGATTCAAGTTCTTTGATTAAGGCTGTAATCATTCCAGATTCCAGGTCTATGATTAAGGCTGTAATCATTCCAGATTCAAGTTATATGATTAAGGCTGTAATCATTCCAGATTCCAGGTCTATGATTAAGGCTGTAATCATTCCAGATTATAGTTACTGGGAAAAGTAGATTCTCCTTCAGTAATGAGTGGTTTAAACTATTTCTCCACTTGAGGTGGTAAATTGAAAATTATTAACATGGGTGATTTAGTGAGCATGTTGAAATCTTAATTTTACAATAGAGAGTGGAGTAGTTTAAATCAAGAATTGTCTTAAAGGAGAATGGGTTTCTCATATGAAATCTGTAGAAACCTTTGAATGTAAAGTTGCGGGAAAACTCTTGCAGAAATTTAATATGTGGTTAAAAAGTCATATGCATTTTTAATCATGGGCTTAAAATGGGATTAAGTATTTCAATTTGTAGGTTCAGTTTTCATGGTTTGCTTAATGTTAATTTTTTTTCTTTTTTTTTTATTTAAGTTCTAAAATCATTATAGTTTTCTAATAAATTTTAATATTTCATGAGAAGTTCAATTTCATGGTCAGCTTAACTAAATACCATTACAGTTAATGACCAACAAATTATATTCCATTTACAATTTTGTATCCATATTTTAATTTACCAAACACATACAATTTATACCTAGTATACCTGCTACTGTATATTAGGGAAATTTTGCTGGGTTCTTCTTTTTTAGCAGATTGTCTGAAAACACCAAAATAAATTCCACAAATATTTACTCTGGGCTAAAATACTTAGTACACCACTTAGCATCAGATGATATCAGAAACACCTAAGATTTTCTTATATCTTTTTGCCTCAAAGTTACCAAATTTTACGCCTACCAAAATAACCTGCCATTTGGTGTCAGTTAAGAGGTTTCTTTAGACTATATGAAAGTACTGTCAAAGAAATTTGATTTGTGGGTATTAGTATTTGTACTTTTGGAAATTTTTATTGGTTCCTGCAGCCCTTTTCACAAAAAATCATAAGAGTACAATATGTTGTAAGTTATGACATCACAATACTTTGATTTATTACGACATCATAACTTATGACTAATTTTACTCCTACGATTTTTTGGTGAAAACGACTGCCGATTCCTTAAATTTATTCGCTTGACTTCATGCCAACTTGGCAGTCAATAATTTATTTTTGAATCAGAGAAAACAAAGTGAGATTGTATTTTAACCTCAAAACTTCACGATTGGTTTTACACTTTTTGTGCTACCCATGAAAACCACGAAAATTTATACCTAACGATCTTTCTTTGACTAGTACTCAATGTGTTATATTGTTTATATAGATTACTTGTATTAGGATAGGATGTTCATGTATGGCTCCTTCTTTAATCGTAGAAAAATGGTAAAGACCAATAATTAGGTTACTTGCAGTATTGGTAACAGACCAATAATTAGGTTACTTGCAGTATTTTTTACTTATAATCAGTAACTGAAATCATGATGTTTTGATAAGTCTAAGGAACAATTTTCTTGTTCTGGTAATTTTTTGCTTGGAAACAATATGGTTGATTTATAATGGTATTATTCCTTAATGAAATATATTGAGTTTTCTTCAAATTACCAATTTCAAGCAATCTGATTGGTCAAAATTTTAGCTGTTACTATATTTTAGGAAATCCTCAATTGTTATTTTTATGAAAATGAGGCCTGTAGGTATCAAAGAAAAACTTTAAAAATTTCTTAGACTAATATTCACTTTACTTCATGATCACAAATTTAGTTACTGTTCAAAAATGAACTTGCTGGGTTTGTTTTCTGCCTGATTCTTAGATGGAGCCATATTCTACTACATAAAATGTACTAGATACATAAAATGTACTAGATCATTAGTTACATATATTTTTTATTATCTTCATAAATGCTCAAATATAATCAGATTACCATGTTTGTTTAAAGTTTTGGAAGTTCACTTAGGCCAAATAAAATTAATTAATAAATTCTCATACCCTGCTGCCCCACAAAAATTTTTAAAATTGGAGGCTGGAATTTCAAAATCTAGACTTTTTTCACATCATTTTCTAGTATTGAGATACTAAAAGACGCCAGTCTTTCATTTGTTTCGTGACTAAAACAATGTTTATTCTCTGAAACTGATTTAGAACATAATTATACTTCAAATACTGTGAAAGTACTTTTATTCGTAGGTAGCAATTTTCATAGTTTAGGGGGAATGATCAGTTCGTTGATTCTTGGATACGTTGATTTGACAACTCCTCATACAAACGAATGGAATATTTCCTTTTCGTTGGGATCCAAATTTCGTGGTATATCAAACCCACAAAATGATACTTTCACAGTAGTTTAAATAAGGCTGGCAAATATCTGGTAAGAAATAAGAAATAAAAAATAAAATACTCCTACTCACCCTATATTTTGTAAAAGTTGGATTAGAATCTACTATTTAATTTGCTTGGATTTATTGGAATGGAATGTATGAGTTTACTGGAATTACTTTAAAGGATGGAAGGTCCTGAACTTTTCCTAGTTTCAGATTGGAGGCCTACTTGAGGAAAACCAAAAGTTATCAATACAGTATCAATGATATGGGTAACTGGTCTCAGACCTTAATAACTGAAAAATCCTCAGTCTAGAAAGGAGAATACCAGGGCTTGGACCACCATTAATATAAACCCCCAACAACAATATATAACAAGAATAGGCATGGTGTGTATATCAAATAGACCACAACCCCATAGGGATGAAAATGTCAGCCCAAGGCCATCTATTGGTCTTCGATGAACGATGAACGAACCCTGACATCATTACACACAGTACACAGGTACATTGAATGCATTGTTTTCTGTATATTTGAGCATCAGTTCTCTCCTCGCATGTAGTTTAGATGTTGTGCTTATGTTGTTTCTTTCCTTTTTTCACCCCTCCCTTTAGCTGTACCTATCCCAACCACATCCTACTACAGAATACCAAATTATGTAGGTGGTAACTATGGAAACAGCATGAACCTTCCGTCAGAGCCAAGAAATCTCCAAGGAGTGATCATATCCAAACAGTTTGTCACACTGAAATGGAGGGCTCCAGACAGAAAGGGACCAAATGGAAATGAGGAATTGGTTTACTCCGTCTTCTGGAAAGAAAAGGATTCTCAGAGGTTTGTAATTGTAAATTACGGACTGGTTATGACAGTGATATGATTTTGTTCTTTTGATTTTTGTCTTTACATATCAATATTTTACTATTATGATTTTCATTTTAATTGTTTATTTACTTCTGATCTGCCAGTTTCCCTGTTGTTTCTCATATCTCATCATTGTTAAAGGGATGATACATTATATGTAAAACATGGTACAGTGATATTGAATGAGGACAAAGTCTGAGGTTAATAGTATCTAACCAAGAGACTTAATTAAAGTTCTTTTGGTGATTGTTTGATCAGATCATCTTCTTAAATAATACAACGTTTAGAATATAATTGTTATATTTAAGAATTGACAACAGTAAAAATTTTGTGTATTGAAAAATAACATAAATTGTCCATGTGCACAAAGTTAACCAATCAGATTACAGTATTTATCTCGAATTAATTTATTGAGTTCTAAAAGGGAAAATTCTAGAATTAGATTTATTCATTGCCCGTGATATTATTTATATGGTCGCTCCACATCTAAGTGAAATGCAATGTTATAACTAAAACAAAAACAGCAATACTGTGTACAGATATCTCAACAAATGGCTTTGTAAGTCACCCTGATAAAAGTAAAATGTAAAAATCTCCAATCTTCAAAATTGAAATCTGAAGAAAGGTACTAATATTCTTACATCCCAGTTCTGATATATATTTTGTTGGGTATGAAATCGAATTAGTTTGAGAAAGTTTTGTATTTTTTAAGGGATATTGCACTGAAAATGCATATAGATAATGACAGTACAGAAATCTTGTGTAAAGAATAAATAATTCTCCTAGAAAACATGAAAAACTGTAGAAAATAATGCTGATTCGTTAAATACATTCCAACATGGAAACATAGGAGCAGGAAACTGATAACATGAAAAGTGACCCCTAATTTGAAACTCCCCACACCTGCATTTTATAGTAGTCTCCCTTGACATGGGAAATAACATGCATTGATAAATATACAAAAAATTGTAGAAATCAATGCTGATTTTTGAAATGGAAACTTTTCATAGCTTGACATGAAGATAAGAATGTACATAAAGGTTCATTCTCATCAATCAAGTCTCTGACAAGGATCTGACGATTTGGAATTCACTTTTCAAACAATTATCAGAACTTCAGAGATTGTCTTATCCTGGAATTGGAAGGCAAACTTTATTTTATGGAATGGAATTGTGGAGTGGAGTCTTTGATAGGAATGTTGGAGTGAAAGTGAAGTTTGAATTTGTAATTAAATGCTTGATTTTAAAATATGTATTGTAATATACTGTGCTTGCACTTGAGGGGTTCATTAACATTTTTCAGATTTTTTTATGTTTTTATCACAGTCTAGTTTTAGTACGTTTAATTTTTGTGATAATTTACTTCCAAAATTTTACTCCAAGACACTATAACTCCATTCCATGATTCCACTCCATAGAATATACCATGCCTTTTTGAAATGCTGGAGTGACATGAACTATATGTTAAAGATGGTTTCAAGATAAAATTCTACACTGCTAATTCTCCTAAATATCTTTAGTTGGAGTGAGAATAAGTATGAGACTCAATAAAAACTGATTGATTGATTGATTGATTGATTGATTGATTGATTGATTGATTGATGGTTTTGTCAGTAAGGACTTTTTAGACATTTCTGCTTTGATGGATTTTACCTTTGTGCTTATGCTCTTAGTTTTAAGTAGCTTAGTTTCCACATATGAATCATGCAAAATGTGATTCATGGTTGGAAAGCCTATATATTTCTATTTTTGATATTATGTATAAAATGTCATAGTAAACAGAAAGTAATACATCACTTTTCATATTTCATTATTTTAGTTACTTTATGTTCTTTGTTGTGGTTGTCTGTCTTCCATGTCTGGATTACATTCTTTTGATTTCCACTAGAATCTTGGTTCCCTTGATTATTCTTTCATACAACCCTTGTTCATAGGAGGTAAAAATTATACAGAACGTACTGTACAATTCAAAATTAAGGAAGATAACTCTGTAAATGACACTAAGATACGATAAAAACTATTGGACTTTCCATGAGGATTATCTCTTAAGAGCAGACAGATTGGAATGAATAATTATACTCTTCATCATTAAGAACTATTAAGCAACTTAATAACAAAAATAAAAATATTTAGAGGTTTATCACATTTTACAGAATTTACATAATTCTATGAAGACTGCACCCCTGCTCTGTAGGAGGGGATATGTGTTGTTTTAACCTGGCTATAAGTTTGTTTAGTGGTTTTCTTTATTACCAGGATATGTATAAATTTTAAGAAGTTGCATAATTTGACCTGTCCGAGCTATTCAGATTTAATTATTAAAAGCAATTATAAATCTTACAGAATTCCATGTGATGTGGTAGAACCTTGATGCTTTAGTATTTTTGTCATTAAAAGTGATTATCAGACTTTTAGTGGTGTTCACCTCTCACTTCTATGGATTTCCATGCCAAACTATGCATTACAGATTGCCAGTCTGAATAAAAACTATTTAGGGGAAAGAATCACAAATTTCAAGTATTTTACAGGCAATAATAATGCAACAGGGTTAAATTAACAGAATATAAAGTTCTACTACCTCTTACTTATACATTAAGATACTTGTACAGTACTTGCTTCAGGAAGTATTAAGCTTATTTAAATCTATTGAATATTCAACAGTTTATTGAAGTACAAAATAATTTAAATATATTGAATATTCAACAGTTTATTGAAGTACAAAATAATTTAAATATTTTGAATATTCAACAGTTCACAACAGATAAGGTAAATGACACACAGTTGCTTTGTTACTTGTTCACATGTTAAAGCAGTATCAATTACAGCGCATTTGTCACTGCTTTTGGGCAAAAGTATTTCACTTTTCAAATTTGCAAATTGTTAGTGCACATTTTCAGGTTGGATTTGGGGTGTGATTTAAGCTTATAAGGGTCAGTTATATTTTTTCACATGCATGCTTGACACTAGTTGTACAATTAAAAGTTTTAATTAAGGACGCTTACCCTACCGGTGCACCTGGTCCATGCTCCCAGTTTTTAGTGGAGTCCAAGTTGCTCATTTGCTTTTGTTACTTTGTATGTATGATTTTAGTTACTGTATGTTCTTTGTTGTGCATGTCTGTTTTCCATGTCTGATCTTTGTTCCTGGATTACATTCTTTTGATTACCGCTATAACCTCGGTTCCCTTGATTACTCTTTGATTACTGCTATAACCTTGGTTCTCTTGATTACTCTTTGATTACCGCTATAACCTTGGTTCCCTTGATTACTCTTTAAACAATGTTGAAAACAATCCTTACAGTAAAATCTTCCATATAAATAGAAAGATTGACAAAGTTAGCACCCGTATTACAGTATTTTGGACAGCAAAAGTGCACTGGTCTTTAAGCCACAGGGCCAAATGTTGCTTTAGTATTGCACACCAGTGTTTTGAGCATCAGTTTGGCTTTCAGTGTAATTTTTTTTTCCAGCTTCATTTTTCTTCATAGGGTCCGACTGACTATATAACAGAATTTTTTTTATATTCCTGCTTGTCAAGTTAAAGGAAAATAATTTATGAACTTTCTGACAAATTTTTTAAAAATGTCAACATAAATCCTGCTTTACCATTTAAAATGGTCAAAATTGAAGAAAAGTGTACTTTTGAACTTTACACACTAACCTTATGGGAGTTACAGCCCCTTTTCTAATCAGAGTGTAGCAGTATCTTATAAGTAGATCAACTCTCTAGTGCTTACAAGTCTGGATCATAAATCATTTGTTCCATACATACCATATTAAAATGCTTTTTTACTTTTATACAGTCTGTAAGACACAGCGATACATTTGCCTCCTGGGACACTGTTGGAAACGTTTATATGTACATAATGTATTGTTTCCGAGAAGTTACAATAGGCTCGGGACTGTTTATTGTCTGCAGACAGTATTTAATGTAATTTTCAAACCTCTTTTTCACCAATTGATAAGTATTGGTAATGATTTTTGACTCCAGTTGGATTTTTATGGCCGTTTCTTGATGTTTTTCTATCAGAGCAAAATCAGCTATTGTGCTACGTTACTGTTGAAAATGTCAGTTAGGATTAGTGTTATATGTACCGGTGTTTTTAGTAATTCCAATGAAGAAAGATATAGAATTATCAAAAAAAAAGACAGCATAACTCTTTGTGAGGTTGTGATTGAAGAAGGAAGAGAACAATTTCAACAATCATGGCCATTAGAAGTCTTCTTTAACATACATATTATCACTACAGTTGCTGAGAATTTATTTATTTAGAGTAAGAGCATTGACATTTTCAAAGTTCTAATAAAAGTGAGGGGTATTCTTTTGTGAGACTACTGATAATTCTTCCACATAAATTTAGGAATGATTAGGTGCAAAACTCATAAATGAAATGTTTTGCAAATTGTAAATGAAACTTTGCCATTCACTTGCATTTTCAGAAGAGGTTCATTTTAGGTTCATTGCTTCATGAGCTTTCACCTCAGATCTTTTGTTTTAAATGCTACTTCATTGCTGTAAACATAAAATTTAGAAATTCAGATAATATCTGTTTCAATTTTTCTCAAAATTAAGTTTTCTCATTAAATCATTATTTCTTTCTTTTCTTTCTTATCAAATACTTTTCGAATTCCAATTTTATTTCTTTTCTTTTAGCCAATATTTTATTTGTTGGGAAATGATTTTTTTAGCTCTCAGACATAACATAAAACAAAACACATAACAACTGTATAAAAAATGAAATGGCATTTTGAAATACTTAGCTGAAGTGGTGCAAAAACTTCAATTTATTTGATGTTTTAAACAATTCTCACTTCATTGAGCAGGTGTGCTCCATCACCTGATGAAAGTTCATAAAAAAACTGCTTAAATTGTTTAGATAAAAATTATTTATGGCTTTTTTATGGTCATATGATTGAATAATGGTTCCTACCTGTTCTATGTTGTTGATATAAGCATTTTGGTTCATAGATGAACATGTATCTGAAGATGGAGGTTCCTGTATGACGACTAAATTATCTTGTTTTATCAAATTTGATGAGGCAGGATGATGATTGAGATGATATCAGGATTCTTTCAATGAATTTTATGTGCTTTTGTTATTATGTCGGAATTATATGCAAAATAACTATGCATTGTGAATTTGTGTTTAATACTTGCCAAAGCTTACACAATTTAAACTGCACATCCAAATCTGAAATATTACAAGTTTTATTTTCATATTGTTGAAAAAAACATATTTTATAACTCACTAAGTGTGGAACCTGAAATGGACAAGTTGAAGCTGTACAAAGAAAATAGGTAATAATTTACCTAGACTTTCCCAAACTAACTTGCGGCTTGGACATTATAGATCTAAGAAAAGCAGTCTGACATTTTGTGGTATATTTTGGTGCATGCTAGAATCAAAATGTTTTGATTGATTTAGACTGAACTTGATACATAAATGCTTATGAAAACTTAAGGTCAAGGTCACAGTGGAACTTTAGTACATTTCAAGGTCACAATCTTACACTGTCTAAAGTTCTATTCTGTGTAAGAACCAGGCAACAGGTGCCAAATCGTAATTCTCAATTTGTTTTTTGTTTTTGTTATTGTTTTTTTTTTAATATCCTGAAGAAGCTGTGAAGAAGATATTTTTGATTGCTTATAGAAGGGAAAATTTTCCAGCCATTTTTCCTTAGTGCATTTCAACTAAATTTGATCTATCATTATCTTGAAAAAAGCAGATTTTACAAACAATTTGATGGTTATTTCTAGAGGCTATCAGGTATAAATTCTTGGTAAAAGTAATAAAGTCTCTGTGTTTTTTCCATTTATGTGCCACAACTTATATACACTTTAACTGATTCATAGATGGAGAAGTACTCAAAAATTTAAAGTTTGATGTTAATTTCAGGGAGAGGGTTCTAAACACTACATTGAAAGAAGCAAATATACAGCATCTGAAGCCAGACACAACGTATGAGTTCAGGATCAGAGCCTACAACAGTCATGGCCCCAGCCTACAGTTCACAACAAAAACAATCAAAACAGAAAGAGATAGTAAGTTCAATTTCACCAAAGCCTCTCAAGCTTTTGTTTGAAGCAGAATAAAATGAATCCAAGGCATAAATACATATGTCATAAATTGAAATGCTTTTGTATATGCATTATACTTGATTGTTGAAGGAGGCAGACCTAGGGTAAGGGACATAACTCATGAAATCAGTGATATGTTTGCATCATACTCAATTTCACCAAAGCCTCTCAAGCTTTTGTTTGAAGCAGAATAAAATGAATCCAAGGTAATTAGATGCTTACACAAGATTGATGTAAAATGCTAAATACAAACATTCCAATGATTTTTAAGAGTTGTGTCTTACCCTAGGTCTACCTTAAATTCAATATCATTTCACCTGTATCACACCCTTACTCGGATTGGTACTTTTCTTTCGATACTAAACAGGTCATTTATCAGACCCTCACGGGGCCCCAGTAATCACATAATCACCGATTTGTTGCAAATACAGTAAACATATAGTCATGTTGAAATAGCTTTTTTAATCAGACATTTTATACAAATATGGCAGCTGAGTGCATTAGATATCAAGTTCTGTGGACACACTTAATAGAGATATTAACCAAGGCCCGTGGCAGAGGTTCATATGTCTTAAATATTTCATAGAACATGATAATGTATGCACCAAATTGACATAATTGTTTAATTTTTTTTTATAAAGTGAGAAAATTTAGGCAAATATCTAAATAATTAAATTTGACCAATCTGATATTTACTGTCATAATTTTGCTGCATGAAACACTTTTATCCTGAATGTAAACAGATGATGTCAACCATGCAATATCACAAAATAATATGGATGTGTCAGAAAGTTTAAATAGCACTCCACACAAGAATCATTCAGAATGTGATTCATGGTTGGAAAGCCTACATATTTTTATTTTTATATTTTGTTTTACTATAAATCTGCTATAAAAGGTTATAAGAAGTTTGGGGTCATTACAAAATTATTATTATGGACATTTTTATCACATTATACAGTCATGTGAAGACATGTCTTTTGCAAAATCTTGTGCTTTATTTGGTTCCTAAAAAAAAAATTTTTTAAACTAAACAGTAAATGGTTTATATTTTGTAGTTGACGTTCCGTCACCACCAACCAATGTAAAGGCTGTAGGTAGAAGCCCTGATGTCATTACAGTGACATGGGAGGAACCAGAACATCCTAAAGGGGAGATAACTAAGTATAAATTGACGTACTATATGATTGGTGAAACACAGGAACATAAAATTGAGGTTTGTTTAACAGCTATCAAACATTGATTTAGCAACAGATATTTATACCATCAAGAATGAGACTCCAAATAAATATGATTTCTATCTTTGCAAGATTTTCCACCCATGTAAACAACAAAATTCAACTTTTGGGTAATTGATTAAGTAGCACTCCAGCTAAGGATCATGCAAAATGTGATTCATGGGTAAAAAGCGTACATATTTTTATTTTTGATGTTTTGTTTGAAATGTCATAGTAAACAGAAATTAACAGGTGGTTTTTCATATAACCCATGCTCTTGGGAGATAAAAATTACATAGAATGCACTGTAGATTTCAAAATTAAGGGAGATAACTGTACATGGCACTCAAATACAACAGAATCTACCTTATTTTCAATGTCGATTATCTCGTAAGAGCAGGGAGATTTGAATGAATAATTACACATTTCATAGTATAGACCCATAAAACAACTTAATTATAAAAATAAAAATATGTAGCCTTTTTTGGGGTGTATCACATTTTTCAGATTTTGCATGATTCTTACAAAGACAGCCACTAAAAAACATAACTATACCTTTTTATGCTTGCTAATTTAGATATTATGATTTATTGCTGTCCCAGGTATGATTTTGTAACTTTTTTCAAATGGCTGCCCATCAGTTCATTTGGGAATTTTTTAACTTCAATTAGGCACAAAAATACCATAAGTACACCTTGCAGTAAAATAGCACATAACACATTTAATTTTATTTTTAAAATATGCATCATACGAACTAAGTACCTGTCTCTGTTCATGAACACGGTCTTCATTAAATCATACATCCTTTAAATTTGACAAGAGTGTATTATAAATGTAAACTTCTGGTAGATTTGCAACAATTTTGAAATCACTGTTAGATACAAATAAAATCTGGATTTAAAAATTTCCAAACTGAAGATCTTGAATTTTCCAGTCAAAGGAATGGGGCCACCAGGAATAGAATGAGGGGGTCCAGCGGCCCCAAATACTAAAGTAGCCGTCATCCGTGTGTCCAGATCTATTAAATAATCATTACATAAGTTACATATACATTATTGGCATAAAGGTTAACATTGTATAGGTGCTTTCCTCCTCGTATAAAAAATCACTTTCCTGTTAGTTGAAGTGACATTTTAACATTTCGGATTGTATTGGTCAAGAAGTTTAATTTTATATCGGGGATGATTTTTTTTTTTTTTTTGCTTTTTAGCGGAATTCCACTATTTGAAATCCAGATTTTACCGTCACAATTCTTTTTTTTTTTACCAAATTCCCGCTTTATTTGATGACCTCGTAAAATCATCCCTGTTATATAGTCGTTATGAATTAATTTTGTAATTTCTATCAAGTATTCTAACATTCAAAATCAACTTAATTTGATACATACTGAATATTACATGGCAAAATCTCTTATCACATACCGTTGGTACTGCACATGATAGAATTTTGCCATGTCATGTTTATTATATAATATATTTTTACCATGTTCCGAGTAAGGGTGTGATACAGGTGAAATGATATTGAATTTAAGGAGGTAGACCTATGATAAGGGACACAACTCTTAAAAATCATTGGAATGTTTGTATTCAGCATTTTACATCAATCTTGTGTAAGCATCTAATGACCTTGGATTCATTTTATTCTGCTTCAAACAAAAGCTTGAGAGGCTTTGGTGAAATTGAGTATGATGCTAACATATCACTGATTTCATGAGTTATGCCCCTTACCCTAGATCTGCCTCCTTAAACAATCAAGTATAATGCATATACAAAAGCATTTTAATTTATGTATTTATGCAATAAAAACTTGATCTTTTTCAGGTAATAAACCCACGTCACACATTACAAGGCTTGAGGACATTTAAAGAGTACAGTATCAGTGTCCTGGCCGTCAACAAGAACGGAGAGGGAGGAAGTTCAGACGAAATAACAGCCAGAACATTGTCAGATCGGCCTAACGACGTTCCTCAAAATGTGACTCTGGAGGCTGCTAGTTCTACGGTAAGTAAATTGTAGAGGAGGAAAGGTTTGCATTCATTTTTTCATTTATAATTTAGTTGTTTTTTACCAATATGGATTGTTAATTTCAAATAAACAAGAAGGGGTCCATGCTCCCAGTTTTTAGTGGAGTCTGAGTTGCTCATTTGCTTTTGTTACTTTGTATGTATGATTTACTTTATGTTCTTTGTTGTGTATGTCTGTTTTCCATGTCTGGTCTTTGTCCCTGGATTATATTCTTTTGTTTACTGCTAGAACCTTGGTTCCCTTGATTACTCTTCCAATATGACAGTTGACTTCACAGCGCATCATGGCCAGTGTCTTTTAAAAAGCAGGAATTGTTTTCCCTTCTGGAGCATCTTAGCTCCTCCCAGGTGTTTAGCAGGGTGTACACTTTTATTTTTCTGTGTGTACATTTTCAGTTTTCTTTGTTATTTTTTCACAATTTCTCCTTGTTTTGACCTCAGATTTTCTATTTTTTTGGGCTATACCTTTCACACAATTGGTTGTTCAAACCCAAATGTATGATATTCTTTATTATCGCTATTTTGTTTAGAATCCCTTTGATCTTGCTATACGATAATTTTCAATCTCACGCCAGTTGAGCGAGAATGAAAATTATCGCAGGTTTCTATGTCATCGCACGACATACAAGCAACAGCGTAGGAATATTTGACGACCCAAATAACTGTCTGTTCATTTACTGCGTATGAAATAATGGCTAACATGTGACCATATTTTCTAGTCTACAATGGAAAATGATAAAATACAGTAACTTAACCGATTGAAATTAATAAATCCCTAAATTATTCCACAAATTTTAAACACGACCATCATAATTAAACGATTTTTTTTCAAATGATGTGTATCACAGCTGCACAACATACGTGATATCACGTAGCACGTCACGAAAAAAAGTCCTGAAAGGAAATTTGCAGCGCTTATAAAACTTACATTTTTAGGTCAGGAAAACTAAAAATAAAAGAAAACTAATACCTTACAATTCAGCAAAATAGTGATAAACAGATTATTACATATTTTTTTAAACAAGAGGGAGTTTCTCATGCTGATCTCGTCAAGCGGCTATAGGATTTGTCGTTTATTTGTCTTTCCAATCATTACTCAGACAAGATTTTTCTGCTTTTTACAGAATTCCTTTTTTTCAAATCCAGATTTTACCATTTTGATTATTTTTTTACTGTATATTTACTTAAGATTTTGCCAATTTACGCTTTGTTTGTTGACCTCATAAAATCATCCCTGTTCTTTACTACAGGATTTGTTGTTTATTCCCTACTAAACACCAGGGAGGAACTCAGATGCTCCAGAAGGGAGAACAGTTCCTGCTTTTTATAAGACACTGACATCATTACTATTTGTGTCTTATATTATAGAGCCTAATCTTAAAATGGGAACCTCCACCTGAGGAGAACAGAAACTGCATTATTACTATTTGTGTCTTATCTTATAGAGCCTAATCTTAAGATGGGAACCTCCACCAGAGGAGAGCAGAAACGGCATTATTACTGGATACAAAATACGTTACAAGAAGCGTGAGGATGCCAGAAGTCGTACTGTTACCACTGATGGCAACCGTCGTCTGTATGCTCTTACAGACATGGAAAAGAGCACGCAGTACCAGGTCAAGATAGCCGCCATTAATGTAAATGGTACTGGTCCATACACGAACAAGCTGAAGGCTACAACATTTAGAGATGATTTAGATGGTAGGTATTTTACATTCTGTGATCTTCCACAAAAGCAAGGTTATAAAGTTCGGTTTTTTGTCTGTATATTCTAATATAAGGAAGGTGTAAGCTGTAAGAGGATAAAGAGGCTTTATCAATAGATTTCATTTATAACATTGTATGGCAGGTTATTTTGGCAATAGTAAAATTTGGCAATTTTTTAACAAATGAATGTACAAATAATAATGGCATTTCTAGTTTTGTCTGATGATAAGTAAGTATTTTGAATAATTTATGTGTGTTTTTGTGTATTTAGACAGACTGCTATGTAGTTCTCACTTCTCTTTCTACTTGTTTCCTGGTCTACCGGTCACCTCAAATCATCGATCACCTTCAAAATATGCCCAACTGTTTTCTCTATTTAATTTAACTCAAATCAGCGGGCACCTCCCTAATGCAGCCAACTGTCACCTTTTGTTTGGCCGAAATCATCTTTCTGACTTCCTATACCAGCCATTTTGTAAACATTCAGTTTATCACACAGCCCGATTACAGTACCGTGTCACGTGATTAATTATATTTAGAACATGTAAGTATAGATAATTGGGTTGCCGAAGGGATTAAAGCAGTATTACAATAAAAACAAAATTAAAGGTTCAAAGTTAAAGGTGTGAAATTTACTCACTGGTCCAAAGTCTCTACAATGTTTACAATTTGTAACCTCATTCCAAAGGTCACCTCTCTATAAAGGTCACTGAGTATTCCCCAGAGGTGACTGTTAAATACAGGTTTGACTGTATTTACCTGTAATTACTTTTTTATAATGAGATTTAATCACTTACAGAAACAGTACCACCACCACCACCCAGGAAGCTGAGAGTGATATCCTATGCTACCTCAATTAGGGTGTCGTGGACAGCTCCAGAGCCTGAATCTAAAATACTGGTCCGGGGTTACGCTCTTGGCTATGGAAAAGGAATTGCTGATCTGTACATGCAGATATTGAAGCCTGACGTTAATGTCTTCATCATCAAAAATCTAGGTTGGTATGAAAGAGTAATTAAGGTTACCAATATTCTAGCAAAAAAATCCAAAAATGCAATCCAGGAACTAAGATAAGACGGGGGAAATAGACACACACAACTAAGAACATAAAATTTAAAAAAAAAATTGTACAAAGAAACCAAAGTTAAATGTGCAACTCAGACTCTACTAAGAACTGGGAGCATGGACCAGGTGCACTGGAAGAGTAAGTGACCTCTGCTATTTCTAGAAACACCTGCCGAGTTGCTCATAAAAAGTCAGGTTTGGGAAGAGAAAAGGTAAACAATGACACATTAAGAAAGATGTTTATTTTTATTGATTCTTGGTAGTCTACAAATTTTGACCAGAAATTACAGATTGTGAGTCTCTTGTTGGCACCTATGTTAGAATCACACAAAGTTCAAATTTTACAAATCATTTTCATAAATTACAACCAAAAATATGGATTGATTTGAAGTAGGATGAACATGTCTGTATGACATAGAGACTGAGTTTCATGTTAATGTCCATTGTCCTTTTATTTTTGAATGAAAGCTTAATAAAAGGATATATTGAAAGGGAGATTAATGAAAGATTTTAAAATCAAATTTAACATTAAATATTCAGTGCGATTTTTTTTTTTTTTTTTTTTTTTTTTTTTTTTTTTCAGAAATATTCAGTTTTTTGTCCAATACATAAGTTTCTTTAAAATTCCAAAATTCTATTCTGCTGAACACATTTTCTTTCTCCAGAACCTAATGCTGAGTATGTAATCACAGTCCGAGCTTATAACAGAAAAGGTGATGGTCAACCTAAATACCAAACAGCTAAAACCAGTATAGAGGAGGGTAAGTGGTCAAGGGGTCAGTATTTTGATAATTATATCACCTGTATTTATTGTTAGTGAATTTTAATGTGACATGCTTGAAAGGTTTTGGCGAGCATCAATATTAAAAATATGAAAATTTAAATTTATTTTGATGTGAGAAATTTCATAATCAAAAAGTTATAATTGTAGATTCTGTTTTTCTCCCTTTGTCCAGGTAACTTATAAACTCAACTATTCTGTGGATTGTAATTAAACTTGATGTCAATATTCAATTTACTATATTTTACAGAAAAGGAAGTAACGACTCCAATGATGCCTCCAGTCGGATTGAAGACATTTGTTCTCTCTTCATCCACAGTGCTTTTAACATGGACTGACACCTCTCTTGGGAGTAGTCAGCGGACCACTGATAACCGATTCTACACTGTCAGATATGCTCCTGTACAAGGCTCGAACCGCCGATTTAAATACCTGAACTCGACTGGTCTAAACTGCCACATTGATAATTTGAAGCCATACACAAATTATGAGTTCAGTGTCAAGGTTGTGAAAGGTCGACGTCAGAGTACATGGAGCATGAGTGTACTCAACCGAACAGAGGAAGCAGGTAAAGAATGGAAAGTTCACAATTTGATAAGTAAAATCAGTGTGAAAATTAGATTTTTGAAGATATTCCCCAATCTGGGCTGATGGCATTCAAAACCTATTCACCCAAATCAGAATTTATTTGCCCAAATATTTTCTAAAAACTTTTTTTCTTTTTTTTTTTTTTTTGGTGTTCAGTTTCTCTCCATTAATATTCAAGGTGTCAGGTATTGTAGGTAATTTTGCCAACAAAATAAATCGGTTTTATAAACAGTATCATTATTTCTGTCTGTGTCCTTTGTCACATTGTATTGTGTCCTTGTTTTCTTCAATTATGTTTTATCATTATTACTAATTGAAGCATCGACATTCTTTGCTTATCATATCATGACACATACAGTAACCTTAGCGCTACAAGAGTAGATTTGATTACACAACATTTTTTCTGTCAACCATTCAGAGGCAGTTTTTGTTGTATTGGTGTTTTCATTGAAGTGATCTTAATGCTAGGTAGGTACCAGCAGTTGACTTTGAATTCATAGTAATTGTTTAGAAATAAAAAATTATTTGCCAGTTGAAAGTTATCTGATTGCCCAAAAATCTGTCAACTGTCATTGGTGTCCTGTGTCTATTTCTCACACTTTAAGTAGCACTTACACATTTCATAGTATAGACCCAAAAAACAACTTAATTACAAAAATAAAAATATGTAGCTTTTTTGGGGTGTATCACTTTTTTCAGATTTTGCATGATTCTTACCAGAACAGTTACTTAAAATGGTTCAAAGAGTAAGATTTTCAGAGATTAAGCCTATTCAATACAAATTTTTAAGAGATAAAGAAAATCCTATTCAAAAACTGTTGAAAGAGTAATCAAGGGAACCAAGGTTGTAGCAGTAATCAAAAGAATGTAATCCAGGGACAAAGACCAGACATGGAAAACAGACATACACAACAAAGAACATAAAGTAACAAAAGTAAATGAGCGACTCATACTCCACTGAAAACTGGGGGCATGGACCAGGTACACCGGTAGGGTAAGTGTCCTCTGCTTTTCTAGAAATACCTGCCGAGTTGCTCATAAAAAGTCAAGTCCGGGGTAGACAAACAAGGAAAGTTGTGAAGTAATGTACATATGAATATGAAATACATGTTAATTGGAAGATAATGGAAAATATTGAAACATTTTCAAAATGAATAAATATAGACCTATTAAGAATTGGCAATAATAAAAATTTTGTCTATTGAAAAATCAAATGAAATTTCATTGTGCATGTTGTTTATTGCTCGAATAAACAAATAAACAAAATATGCACATGGAAAATTGATGTTATTTTACAATAGGCAAAATTTTTATCATAGCCAATTCTTATAAATTAATTTTTAAAAATATTTTTATCTTAAACATGAGAAAAGTAGCTCTGAATTTAACTGAATAGGGGCGTGTCAATATTTTTTTATCCATTGAGACATAACAAAATTATTTTAACCAATCTGATTACTGTATTTATCTCAAATTAATTTATTGAAATAAAGTACCGTGAAAGTACTTTAATTTTATTTTAACCATGAACAATAATACTTTCACAGTAGTCTATATTTGTTCTATTGCTTAAGGAGGTAGACCTAGGGTAAGGGCATAACTCATGAAATCAGTGATATGTTTGTATCATGTACAATTTACCAAAGCCTATCAAGCTTTCATTTGAAGCAGAATAAAATGGAAGTTAATTAGATGCTTACATAAAATTGATGTTAAATGCTGAATACAAATGCTCCAATGATTTTTAAGAGATGTGTCCCTTACCTTAGGTCTACCTCCTTAAAAAGTATACATAAAGAGCATCTTTTATGATTGATTTGTGGAGAACACTAGACAATTAAAAAAAATATTCTAAATTGATTTCTTTTTTTTTCAGGCCCAGGTACACATCCTAGAGACTTAACAACCATCAGCATAGAAAAGACACCTCAGGCTGTTCGTCTGAACTGGCAGCCTCCACTCCTTCCCAACGGCCAAATCACAGGGTATTTGGTCTTCTATACCACCGACCCTAACCAAGAGGACATCCGTTGGGTGATGGAGGGGGTTGTTGGAGAACGGTTGACTACAACCATTAAAGGACTGACACCTGATACAACCTACTATTTTAAGATACAGGCTAGGAACAGTAAAGGTTATGGACCTATATCATCTACAGTCATCTTTAAAACACCAAAAGGTAAGAGCATGGGCCTATTGATATCACTGGGTCCAGAATTAATTTTAAAAGAGGAGTCCCCAGGCTATTATTTGCTTGTTTTTGTCCTACTTTTGGGCAGAATTTGCCATCAGAGGTAGGCAGGTCACTTATTGGGATTGGAGATGTCTGATAATTTAACTGCTACAATACAAGATGTTCTTTCTTTAAAGTAATGAAATTTTTAATATACAAATGAAGTTCAAGTTCTCCCGACGTTTATGTTTGAGGTCATAAAGCAAACAATTTGATTTGATGATATTAAAATGGAATTCAAACCACACATCTGTCAAGAATAAAAAAAAACTCTCATGCAAAACTATCTGTGTTTACACCACATGTCATGAGATAAATAAACTCCCTGAAGGTTCAGTATTTTCATAAAATTATACCCCGCTCTGAAGGATTAGAAGCTGAGGTAAATTGTTTACCCTTGACTGTTTGTCTGTGTTTCCACCATTTACAATTTCTTTCATCAAAGTTTTCTCTGCAACTACTCATCACATCAGCTTGAAATTTTAATTCATTCTTCCAGTAAGTATACCATATGGTGGGATCCATTTTCTGTAGAAATCTATAACTTTCCATTTACTGAGGACTTGTTTATTTTCCTTGTATCATGATTGAAAGCAGGGTTTAAAGGAGGTAGACCTAGGGTAAGGGACAGAACTCTTGAAATCAGTGATATGTTTATATCATATTCAATTTCACCTAAGCCTTTCAAGCTTTCATTCGAAACAGAATGAAATCCATCCAAGTTACTTTGATGCTTAAATGAGATTGATGTAATATGCTGAATACAAACATTCCAATTATTTGTAAGAGTTGTGTCCCTTACCCTAGGTCTTCCTCCTTAATTGCTCACTGTTATCTTGTTTTGCTTGTGCTTAAAGAATATATACATGTAGATAGTACATTGGAACTACTTTTTCCATCCATCTGACAAAAAACATGATGACTTCCACTTGACAGATTGATTTCAAATATGGTATGTGGCTACATAGATGGAGCATATATTGTAAGCAATTTTGGTTATTGTCCATTATCATGAGTCCTGGTATACCTTGACAATTTGTGCATCTTCACGTTGACCATAAATACTTCTCTTTTTAAGCTGATGGTACAGGTGGAGGAAAGATCAATCCAGTCTATCCAGAAATTGTCTACCCTGGTGATAAGCCTGACATCAGGGACTATTTACGTAAGTACATTGAAACCTGCCTGAACGAAGCCTTAATCAACTGAAAACATGTCTAAACCAGACACTTCAATAGGTCCTTTCTTGTCCATTTCTTTTAGTGCTGTAAGTATATTTATTTTCAAAGTGGCTAATATTCGCGGAATATGCCTGTCCCATTTTATTGCATAATCCAATATTTATACCTCATAACATCAAGAAATTACTTTCAAAGTGTTTGAAAAGTGTGCTTTTTTAAGATATTGATATGTCAAATTTAGTTGAAATGCACTGTCAAAAAATGGCGGGAAAGTTTTCCCCGAACTTTTTCCTTATATAAGCAGTCAAAAAATATCTACATCACTGATGCTTCAGGATAAATTTAAATATTTGTTTAGTTTTCTAGATATGTTGAATGTTGAATTTGAGGCAAAAAAAGACCAAATTGAGAAATATGATGTGCCACCCATTGCCTGATTCTTACACAGAATGGTACTTAAGTTATCTGGATCTTTATTGCAGCCACAATACCAAAACCTGATGAAGAAGATCAAGATTCAACAGAAAAAGAAGACAACAAAGTTGGCGGGTTGTCAACCAACATCATCATTATCATAATAGCAGCAGTAGTGGGTGTGGTCTTCTGTATTGTCATCATAATTGTGGCTTGTGTTTTCTGTAGGAGGAGAGATTATGGAGGCAGGGGAGTGAAACTGTAAGTATAGTTACAATTGTTTTTAGGGCAAATGGTTTCATCAAAATGAAAAAAACAAGCTGAGATAAGTGTCCATGTCTTTGTTTTTGGATCTTTATATTACTTTTCTTCTTGTTGCTTAGTTACTGATTGATGTTTGTACATTTGATGAAATACATTCTTGCTTTTGATTTAGGCCACAAGGTAACACATCACCCAGTAAAAAACCAGGACCAAAAGATTTAAAGCCTCCAGATTTGTGGATAGGCCATGGCCATGATCCTATGGAACTAAAGGCCTTGAACAAACCAGACCGTAGTGAGTCGATGCTAACTATGAGTACATTAAGGCGGAACTCTAAAGATTCACAGTCCATCGATGACAATCTGCCGCTGTACAGACCGGATATGGAGAGACAGAGTAGGTCTAGATTTCTGTTCATAGGGTCCAAATTTACTTTCATTAGTGTTTTAGATCAATTGATTTCATTGTCAGTGGAAATCACTGATAGTTTTAGTATAATGGTAGTAGTAACCATGGAAAAACCAAATTTGCAGACAGTACTTAATTAAGTGCTCAGTTATCTTGTGCAAGCATGTTAGTCTTTAATGGAGAAGGTCATGGGTTCAATCCTCGTAAGTCATACATAAAATTATAATTTATATTGACTGCATCTCCAAGCATACATTGTTCCAAAGATACAGTGACAACTAGTTGGTTTGGTGTCACCTTCCAGTAGACTATTGCTTCCTTGAGCTTGCACAATATAAATCTGACTCAGTGTGTCTGTACAAAACAGGGGCAATACCCTCTTGGGGTGAAATTCACAGGGATGATTTTTTTTTCCGCTTTTTTAAAAAAAAATTGGATTTTACTGCTTTGTTTGTTGACCAGGTCTAAATTATTCAAGATCCGTCATAGAACATTACACCATAATCAATCGATTAATCTGCCAAAGTCCATGTTTTCAATTTCATTCAGTGACATAATAACTTATTTATTTCTAAACATCACGATTATTATTCATGGAAGCAATTTTCAAAGAAGGTTCTATTCAAGAGATAAAACGAAAAGCTTTGGTTCTGTATAATTATAGTAACTTTTTTTATTACTAGATTCTGATGTGTATTATTGTGGTGAGGATAGCTTTCCAAGACGTTCCCAAGGTCGATCCAAACCTTCCAAATTATCTATATCAGTAGATACACAGGGACCACCCAAAGAACGTAAGTATCAGTGAAACACCTGGAGTACCTGATAGGAACACCTTTTTAATGTCACCCTTTGCAAGTAAATTCTAACTCAGGGAAAGTGACATTTCTTGTAGAAGGTAGACAAAAGGAAAATATTGGGTCACCTTCTGGTTTCCGCAGACCAGAGAAAAAACTTTTCTGTTAAGATTACCCTACCTACCCTAGCACATTTTATTGGTATTTTTCGGATGCAATGCTGCTTAATATATTTTTTTTTGGTTGAGGTTAATGACTGCTAGTATTTAATTCAGGAAATCATCCCAAAAGTGCATATATAAAATAATTTTGTAAAATATGATTTTACTTACCTACCTACCCAATGTAACCTTAAACAGACATTTTTTTTATTTTTAGCCTTATAAACAAAGTTGTGAATGAGATGTTATTATGCTTTACCAATCTGTCATCAATTTCAAGTGAGCCCTGACATTCAACTCGAAACCTCATTAAGTATTTTGTTCTGTTCCGGGTAATTTTTATGAAAGCAAGAGTATTTAAATTCCATGTAAAATTTTTAGTTAATCTATGAACTTCTTTATTTTAGCTGTTGCCATGGTTACAGCTTTACCAAATGGAATGAACCCTGACCCTGGTCACCCACGACCAGGGTTTCCAAGGACACAGTACAATATGCAGTATACCAGTACACCTCGAGTCAACGCTGGGGATATGCCCCAACCCTCATCTAGTATGTAGTTAAAAACAATGTCTGTTTTCTGTACCGGTGCACCTGGTCCATGCTCCCACATTTTAGTGGAGTCTGAGTTGCTCATTTACTTTTTTTACTTTGTATGTATGATTTTAGTTACTTTATGTTCTTTGTTGTGTTTGTCTGTTTTCCATGTCTGGTCTTTGTCCCTGGATTGCATTCTTTTGATTACTGCTATAACACTGTTGATGAAATCCAGTCTGAAGTAAAGCTTGATAATGTTTCCATTTAAATATCTGTAAAATATTAATTCAAAGGTACGAAACAAGTACAAAATGATCTGTTATCACGGCAAAACATAAAACACACGGTTCCCTGCTCTTTTAGTCCAATCATTGACTATATTTGTATTTAATTAGTACAGTCAGTCAAACATAAAGAGACCTCTGAAGGGAGACACTTAGGACAAGTGGTCTTTGAATACAATGCCAAATTATTCATTCTATAAGCTTTTACATCTCTAGATTGGAATTTAGCAATTCGTGAACTGAGTGAAGTGAGGGCAAATGAATTGAAAAAAATCCATGTATCGTCCTTGATAGAAAACTATGTAGGGACTATGTAACAAAAAATGAATTTTCTTCTTTCCCTTAAATGTTATGGAGGTAGGAATGACAGGGTATTAGAAGGGAAGATTTTTCTTATTGCTCTGAATTTATTCATTGAAGGAATAGTATCTTTCTTGATCTGCAACATTAAACTTCCTGAATGGTTGCAATGCTTACTGTTTTGCATTTTGAATAACAGAAATGCTTTAGTATTTAAGTTGCATGACAAAGGTGTCTCCTTTCTGTTGACAAAATTTTATTTTCATCAAGTATCTTGTCAGAGCTATTTAAGTTTATCCTGAAGCATTGGTGATGTAGATATTTTTTGACTGCTTATATAAGGAAAAAGTTTGGGAAAATTTTCCTGCCATTTTTTCTCAGTGCATTTCAACAAAGAAAGCATTGAAAGACTTCCTTTTCATGAAGAAGTTGAATTCATTAATTTCGCGCGATATAAATTTTCACGGTTTTTTGCAAGCCTATGAAAATCAAGAAAGTTTATATCCATGAACAAGTCGGGGAAATTGGATTGATCAGGTTGGGTGTTTTTTTGTACAATTTTTCCATCGAATTTTTCGATTGATCAAATACAATTATCTTTCTTTGATTTTCATTTTCGTCTTAATACCTGAAAAAATAACAAAAGATAGGTATATAAAATACTAATATTTAATTCACAATAAAATAATGTTTTGTGGCATTAAAATCATTCACCCATAAATATGGATAGGCAGTTGACAAGACAAAGTCAGTAACTATGCAATAAATGGCAGTTCCCCGTCATATAGGAGGTATATCCATAGGAAGACATGACAAGACAATGAAAGATAACTCATTTTTATTTAGATTTTATTTGGCTAGATAGTCATAGATCGGCGAATATTAATTTTCAGTGATGTCAATATCTCAAAAATTAGTATCCGCGAAACTGACTAAAATTCACGAAAGTTTACTAATGCAAATATAAGTTGGTTTACAGTAGATGTTTTGAGCAAGGTTGTTTTTTTAAATTTATAAATCCCATCTTTGAGAATTCAATGTATTCAAAATATAATTGACACCCTTGTGCATGGCATGTAGGTTTTGATATCCTTTGATGTTATATTTTGTGATTGACTGTAATAATATACTGTGTTTGACAGTAACATACACCAGTACTGAGTTTGACTGTAACAGTGTACCAGTACTGTGTGTGACTGTAACAATGTACTGTGGATGACTGGGTTTTGCAGTATTATCTGTGTTTGACTGTAATAGTGTACCAGTACTGTGTTTAACTGTAACAGTGTACCAATACTTTGTTCAGCTGTAACAGTGTACCTGTACTGTGTTTGACTGTTACTATGTACTGTGGCTGACTTGGTATATCAGCACTGTGTCTGTTACAGTGTACTGTGGTGGACAGTGTTGTAGAGTAGTTATCTATGTTTGATCGTAACAGTGTTTTACAGTAGTTGTGTGCATTTTGTTTCTTTTTTTCTACTTCAGTGCCTGTGCTCAATACAGATTATCATTGTAAGTTTGTTGTAGTGCCAGATTAGAACACTTTAAATCAATATTATTTTTCGCAGAGGGATGGTGGGTGTTACTGTGTCACAGGGGGGGGATGTTACTTTGAACCAACATATTTTCATGATTCAGGACATCAATTATTACTACTGTGAAAGTATTATTGTTGTGGGGTACCAATTTTCAAGGTTTTTGTAGAGAAGCCAAACCATTAAATTTGGTTCCAAATGAAAAGGAGAATCTTATTGATGTGTGTACTGAAAACCTCGAAACCACGAATTCAAGAATCCAGGAAGTTGTGTTTCTTCCCTTGTCCAAAAAAATTGATATTCACAAATTAAAGTACTTTCACAGTATTTGTTTTTGTGACTAACACTTTGTTTTACATTTATTAGAAGGGACTTGTGGTATTTTATATTTAGTGATTTTTATTTTTATTTATTTTTTTTTTTACTTAGGAAATTAGTAAAATTTGGTTGGTTCACATTATGTAATTTGTGGGTTACTGATCTTGTTATAATTATAGGAAATTGAAATGATTTTTTAAGTTTCATTATGTAATAAAGGTTTTTTGGCTTGAAGTCTATTTCTTTTTTTTTCAAAAAGGTTAAAAATTAGAAAACATTGATAATTATATTAGTTAATCATGTCACAATTGTGTTATTATTTTCGTTTGTAAAAAATACTTAATGTATTATTTTGCTGTGATAAAAAGTTAAGAGATGAGTTTTCTGCATGACCTTTCAACCTGCACTTTGACCTTATTCCTTTGAACCTTTAGCATGACCTCTGCATGTTTTGATGTTGTATTTTTCACAGACAAGTTATGTCCCTTGGATGAAGACGATTTTGCACATCATGAAATGATTGAGGACTGCTATCCGGCTAGAGTTGGTTATGGCATGTATTTTAATATAGTCATAAGAAACCATTTAAGTATCTTAAGGGAACCAGTTTAAGTCTCAGGTCAAACATCCCCTAAGGAATCAGTTTTAATTTTGAATGTGATAAATTAATGTGCATAATTATGACTACTGTTCATATATAAAGATTTTCTTGTTAACAGGGAGACTTTTTTGTTCTTTTACAATGCAGATAAAAAGCTTGCTTTTTAAAAAAAATTTGGGCATTGTGCATTTTTAGTGCTTTCATGCTTCTCAAATATATTAAAAATATCCATAATTAATTAATTTTAAACGTTTCTGTTTTTGCTACATTCATTTGATTTTTATTTGCATGAGTTTTTTTGCATGCTTACATGTCATGTGTGAAGGAATTGAAATATAGACTGACAGTTGTAAAAAGCCAGTGGTCACAAGCCAAAAGTCCAATGTAGAAAGGGTCTATGTTCTGATAACAGATATGTTTGTTTCTATAGCGTCACAAACTGCCTGACATTTATAAAATGTATAAATTGTATGAAAAGGTCTTTTTCTTGTGAGATATTTAAGCATAGAAAATATTAAAATTCCCAACATATACATAAGACATTTTTTTTGCTATTCCTTCATGCATGACAGATTTCTTGTTTTTTTCACATTTCATGTAGTTTTTCATATCATCATGTATTATCTTGTACAAATTGGTTGCACTTTAATTCCTTAAATATTTTTTCTTAGCTGGGATAATAAGGTGTTCAGTTTTTTAGGGTAGATATTACACAAGTAAATGTGCCACACATGATAATCATATGTTTCAGTTTACATATGATTATCACATGATTATCATATGTTTTCAAACTAAAATTAACATACAATAATCATATGATTTTCATATGAAATTCATATGTGGAATATCATATAATTATTATATGTGGCTTATTTGGATGTGCAGGTTTGCTGTATGTGACACAGCTTCAATATAATGTTTAAATTTGGTTTATTACATCATGTAATCTATGAAATTCTGTAAATGCAACATTTTTCATAAGGATCAAAAACCTCCAGTGCTAACAGCACTTTGATTTTATAAACCTTACATATGTTGGGAAAAATATTGTTGGTTTCCTGGCCTCAACAACAAAAGTAATTAAATCCATGGTAACAGAACAATAACAATTCTTCAAAAGCAAATTGAAATACACAATAATGACTAACATCTTCCCTAGTGTGGACAGGCTGATGAAATCTACAGTGGTGTTAATCTAGTTTTGTAAGGTTTTAACCATCAGCTTAACTTCAGTATAATTGTTATATATGTACAAATCTCTTAGAAATTGTACAAAAATCAGCTTGGATTGATTTTGGGGTTATGACCTTAATCTTAAATAAATTAGGGTTCAAAATGACTACCACTATTTCCTTGTCTCAAGGGACTAACCTGGAGTAAAAGTAGATCTATGAAATTTGACTTCACAATTCCATTCCTCAAAAGGAAGATTTCAGTGCATTTTAAGGATTATTTAGGAATTAGGTGCTAAAAATGGTCAGAGATACAACTTAGCGTGAATTACTTATTTCATATGTCTAATTAAAGAAAATTAAATTTGTTGACCACTTTTATTTTAGTCAGAATTTTATGCAAAACATGTAATAATAAGTTTAAGTGTTGTCCTTTGTGTTCATATCAAGCTGCACCCTGTGAAACATTTCATTCAAATTTTCATAATACACTGTCCCAACATAAAATTAATTGCTGCTCAGTATAGCACACATAACCCTGATCTCTCATTATTAAAAGTATTCTAGAGAGCATCCTTTCTTATAGTCTAATTATAGACCAAAATTATTAAAATCCTCTGGACAGACAGACTGACAGAGGGCAATATAATACATTACAACAGTTAAGAAAATCATTCTCATAGTTGTAAGAAAGAAAGAATTTTTTTTTTTAAAGAAAAAAAAATTCAATGTTCAAAGCCTTTTTATTGTACAAAAACTCAAAATTCTTTCAAAATAAAAATAAAATGAAACCAACGAGGAGCAACTTCATTTGTACAAGATAAGACTCCCAAGTCACAAAGATTATTATGTTACCCAATCGGTGATTTCAGCTCGCTCCACAGAAGCCCTCTCTATAACCGGAACAGATAGGTCACAACCAACTGCCATCGTTACTCCAGATAAAAGGTCAAACGATGGCTACAAAAGTCTTCCACGACATTCGTCAGAGGGGCTTTGTTTACCTAGAAAAATGCACCCCATGAGGAGTTTTACTATACCCACTCCTCCCCCTCTGGGACAAAAGCCTGGTGCCCCTGTTCCTAAGCATATTGGTAGGTATTGTCTGGTAGTTCAGGTGTTGGACAAGTTATTTGTTGTTTTTGTTTTTATCCTTTTTAATCTTCATTTAGATACCCATTCTTTCATTGTATGTAGTACTTTGTTAGTAGCTTTTTCGCTTTGTTTTAGTTTTAGTTCTAACTTCTGTTCTTCATAACAATGTTTTACCAATGTATATGTATATGTATTGTAGGTATTTATTACATACTAGTAATTTAGTTGAACTTAGAATTCTATTTTTAGCAGTAAGGGTGTGCTTGAATGCTCAGATTTTTCAGGCAACTACCCAAAACTGGTTGTTCTCTGACTAAGTCTGGTTCACAACTAGTTAAATCATAATTAGGAAGAAAATTGGTAAAATGTATTACTGCAAATCTGGTATAATTCATGTGAAAATCATGTGAATGTTATTTGTTGGTAATATTCATGCAGTGAGTGTTATGTGGATGTATTAAAGGCTTGTCATGTCTTATCTAGCAGGCCCTAGCACACACACTGTTAAAAACCAACAAGCACTGTTGAACTATTTTCTTCTGGTGGGGGCTTTGCCTTGGACCTGGCATGTAACCTAGGCAGCCCCCAGAGCCCCAGTCTTTCAAGTTAGCATTCTATGGACTGGCCTGTCTAGGTAAGTAGATTTAGACAGTTCAAAGTCCTCATGATCCTTATTTATTTTCTTACAGTGAAGCCGCAGCAGAGTCCCTACAAGAAGACCACACCCATTTCTAGTGTACCGATCAAACCTCGAACAATGACCGTCATTAGTACACCAAAAGCTCCCGATATTATACTCAAGTCTGGGAAAGAGTCAGATGGAGAATTACAGGTAATGAAATAGTCAGTTGCATTTTTCACAATTATTTCAGAATTTACATTATTCAATTTCCCAAAACTTTATCAAGAATTCATTTGAAACAGAATGAAATCAATCCAAGTTACTTTTATGCTAATATGAGATTGATGTAAAATGCTGAATACAAACATTCCAATGATTTTTAAGAGTTGTGCCCCTTACCCTTTACGCTTTACACAAACATACTAATGAGGTCTCACTAACTGCTTCTAATACTTCCAGTACTTTACATGTGAAAAAAGTAGTTCTCAAAGTTTCACTGTGAATTCCCAGGACAAATGACATCTTAAAGTTGCATACCATTGCGAAGCTTGGAAAATAAAACTTTCAAAATCATTATGCTATTGGTACGATTATTGTAGAAATTCTTCACAAAATTGACTTGAATAAATGATACTGAAAATCCACATTTTTACCTCTTTTGCTAACTGACAGCATGGAGGCAAATCACTCACACATGTGAACAATGATTCATTCATTTGTACTATATTACAAATATGATTTTAACTACACATTCTCAGCTTTATTTTGACTTTTTTACTTTTGATCAAAATTGACACAAATAATGCACTTACAATGCATAGTTCTAGGTTCAGTATGTTTTTGGTACTACATAGAGGATGGAAATTTGACCCAAAAGTGGTTAGTGAGTCCTGATTTGTAAGAATTGTGACCCTTATTCTAGGTCTACCTCCTTAAGTATCCAAGAAGTATTTTAAGGACCATTCTTGAAATTGGTTTGTCTACAGAATCTTAAATCACGCTTTTTTTTTTTTGTGTAACTTCATACTCAAGCTTTTTGATATTCTTACGTAAGTTATGTATTGGGATATAAATTTATGTAGCATTAGCTTCCAGTTCAGATGATTGAATGAGAATTGGCTTTCAGAACTTGATGAAACTTTACAGGACGTTTAAACATGATGTGTATGAAAGAAGATCATTATTGTTGGAACCCTCTAAAGGGAGACAATCCAACTTTGGAATGTTACATTTATTTGTTTTAAGGAGATAGACCTAGGGTAAGGGACATAACTTATGAAGTCAGTGATATGTTTGTATCGCATTTAATTTCACTAAAGTCTTTCAAGCTTTCATTTGAAACGGAATGAAATCAGTCCAAGTTACTTTGATGCTACATGAGATTGTTGTAAAATGGTGAATACAAACGTTCCAATGATTTGTAAGAGTTGTGTCCCTTACCCCAGGTCTGCCTCCTTAAGTCCAGGTTTAGGTTGGTGGTATGCATGCTTGCAATATTTCTAGTTCAAAAGTTACTTAAGGGTTGTTTTTCAGTGATCAAATTTAAGGGGAAATATTTGCTAAATGCAAGTTAAAATTCAATTTTGCTAGTAGGAATTATTTCCACTTGCTGAAATTTGCTTGTAGAATTCTATATGTCATATAGGTAAAATCCAGAAAAAAAAAACAAAAAAAAACTTAAATTTAGTGTATAATTTAGTGATCGTAAATGTTCAGTACTTGCTAAATTTAACTAGTGGAAAAAATTCTGAAATTGAATCCCTGTTTTTATTTTTTTTTATCTAGTTATGCTTAATAACCAATTTTGGGTCAGTTTTTCCATATGTCAAAGCCTTATTTAGTTCAGAATTGATTGAGTTTTGGACTGTGCATGAACTGACATTAATGACATCACAACGATCAGTCTATACGAAATAATCTATCTTGCCAAGAAGTGGAAAACCCAATCAGAAGGCTTATGACAAATCCTATTCAAGTATTTAACCAAAACACAATCTTTGATGCCTGACGTCAATACAAAAAAACTGTGTTTAACAGGACCTTTAACTTTCTATATTTTTGTTTACAGAAATCAGCCAGTACAGAGGAATTAACAGCAGAAATGGAAAACTTAGACTGTTTAATGAAAGACTTAAATGCCATTACACAACAGGATTTTCAATGCTAGTATACATTCATCTAGCATAACCATCACTTAAAAATTCTAATTCTCAAATCTCTGCTCTCCATTGACCTACTGAAAAATTTATATACTGTGTGTAGCAGTTTTTTTTATGATTTTAGAGTAGCACTCAAATTTAGTCGAAGTATAGGTGACTTTAAAATTTAACAAAGATTTTGGTAAAGTGGGGATTAAGCTTCAGTGACGGTAGAAGAACTGCTTCAAGCAAAATTTTGAACGATGTAAAATACAATGGCTTATCGATGGATTGCTTAGCTTTAATTTGACAATTTCTATGTGTCATGGGGTGCTGATCTTAAGCAATTCTAGCCATTACAAGGACCAAAAGTAAAATGCATGAATCTCAAGTGATAGAATATATATACAAAATCAATGTTATGTTTGTTTAAAATTCTGTATGGAGCAATGAAACATTTTGATGATTTCAACACTGCTTTTAGTATAAAGGATAATGGTTGTACAAAGACTGTCCAGGAAGAAAATTCTTTATAATTGCATTTTGTAGAAGTTAATGATGTTTCAGAAATTAACTATATTCATTTTATGTACTTAAGGTTGCTTATTTTGAAAAGCCAAATATTTTATCGTATTTATTAGAAGACATTGATTACCACAGCAGCTGGTAGACTTTGGTTACCATAGCAGCTGGTAGACATTGGTTACCATTGCAGCTGGTAATGTTTATATCTCCTTAGTTGTTTTGATTTTCACAGCAAACTTATTTAAGAATTTAAATTTTAAAATTTATTTCTTAATTTATTCTAAAAAGAACATTCATTTTAATTTAAGTTTTAAATAAGTCCTAAAACGAATTCTGTGAATGTAATTTACTGTGCAGTATAGTTAACCCCTTCTTCCCCGCCCCCCATTTTTCAAGAAAGACAATTACTCCTGAATAGAAATAACAACAAAAAGGCATATCTATACTCCTACTCACAAAAATATGGTCTCCCAGTGTACAGATTGATTCGAAATTTGGTATGTGGTTTTATATATAGATAATGGGGCATACATTGTAAACAATTTTTATCTGATAACAACTTTCTGTATGAGTGGATGTATTATTTATTACATGGACAGGACAATCAACTTCAAGTTGATACAAAGAAGAGACATTTATCTATCATTTATAATGGGGGAAACTATCACTGGCAAAAATATTCATTTGACAGAATCTGCAGAAATTTGTATCCATGAAAAATTCCATGTTCATGTGGACTCTGAAAGTCACAAAAATACAAATACCAACCAGTCCATAATAAAACAATAGAAGGCTTTCATATTCACCATTTACTTTTAATCTGCTAGAAACTGGTTTAGGGTTTTAAACTGAACAAGTAACTGACATGGGATTTGAAGGCTACAAAAACAGTAATTGATTTGTGAAAATTCATCTCCGAACATCGAAATATCGAAAATGCTTCTGTAATATGTAAAAATTCTTAGCAGTAACCAAATTAAGTTTCTGTTCCCTTGGCTCCCATTACAGTGTCACCCAATCATTCACCTTCTAACCCCAGTTTACTTAGATACAATGAAAGAACTTTTCGGGAATGGAAGTGAATGTGAAAGTTATCTATTACAAATGTCTACTTATCAATGAAATTTGTAACTTTATGGTGCGATTTTGTGTAGTAAATGTAGTTTTAGTGTGTTGAAAATGACATAATTTTCATACAAAGTCATCAAGTTTGTTACCTTTCTATTTTTTAGTTTTTTTTAGTAGTAAAGGCATATGAACAATGCATTTATATAATTATGTAATTATTACTTGTGAAATTTAATGTTGTGAGAATGAGCAGGAAGACTGCTCCCATTTATTTTTTCTCAGTGATCAAATAATGTAATTCATTTTGTGGTTATTTGTCTCAATTTTTTTATCATATACATTAATTTTATGCTTGTATGGCATGACACTCGACTCTATGTGATGATTAATTATGAATGGCATGTTTTATTCCTCTCTCTTTTACTTTTGTATGTTGTTGTTTTTGTAACAGTGTATTTTATTAATTTCTTCGTATCTATCAGAATATATTTGATGTTAATTTTTTGGTCACATGCACATATTTTAAAAGAAATTAAAAGGTTTTTTACAGTAAAGTTGTATTTATTTTCAGATGTTTTAAATTGATAATTGATTCATATGATGTGAAAGGTCAGTTTGTACTTTCAACCTTCATTTTTTTATCCCCACCACACAAAATCTGTCTGTCTGTCCCCAGACGGTTTACTGGTGGTAACTTGAGAAAGGATCAACAAATTTATTTTCAAACTTTGCACAGTTATTGTGTACCAGGGAATTCAGATTAAATTCAATTTTCGGCAAATCTTAAATACATTTTTCAAGTTAAGTGATTTGAACATTTTGCCATCCCTCTTTTTTTGCCATTTCATGACTTGGTATCACTTAATGTACCATTAATGCTCTTTTATCCTAAATTTGAAATTTTAAGAAATAACTTTGTACCATGTAGTATGGTGGGTAATTTTGCATTTGCCCTTTGTCATGTGTGAACACTTTTTTTTATTGATTAATTGAAACACAACAAATGCATTTTGTGACTAAATCTTAATTGGTTCCTTCTTCAAACTATAGATTCACATTTTATATAATGTTTTTGGTCACCGACTGTCTTTGTACTCCCCAATAATTAACTTTTTTTTTTTTTATGATCTCGACAAATATTTCACTCGCCAGGGTGCTTACACTTGTGAATAAAAAAAAATGAAAAGTTGGTTACATTTCAAATTTCTCAAGTACCATTCCATGTAAGAATGAGGCAATGGGTGGCATATCATTTTCCCCAATTCAATCATTTTTACTTAAAATATATTCAGTACATCTAGAAAACAACCAAAAAGCTATTTAAGTTTATTCTGGAGCATCTGTAACATAAGTATTTTTTTGACTGCTTTTTTAGGGAAAGAGTGCTGGAAAATTTTTTCTCACCATTTTCCATAGTGCATTTCAGCTAAATTTGTTTTATCAATATCTTAAAAAGGTAAATTTTACAAACACTTCAATGGTTATTTTTGGTGGTTATCAGGTATAATTAATTGGTTAATGCAATAAAATCTCTGTGTTTTTTTCCTTTATGTGCCACACCTTATATACATTTTGCCCAATTGTTAGACGGAGAAGTACTGAAATGTTCACAAATTCTATTTTGAAAGAAATAAATGGCTTGCCAGTACAATTTCATTAGAATCAAAATACATGTATGTCATATCATCTTTAAATATTTTTTTTTATTTTAGAGAGAAAGAAAGATTATTTTATGAATGAGTGGAATTTCATTTATATACAATTTATGATTGAAAATTAACATCAATTGTAATACTCACTCATAATCCACGGTTTGATCAGTATAAACAGAGTAAATAGAATTAAATGCCAAGTGAAGCAAGGCCAAAACAATTTTGGGGATGGAATCAAGATTTCATGCTCAAGAAAAAATAATTTCCCAATTGTGGGACAGCGAGGGGGGGGGTATTTTCTGTTAAAATCTGCTAATCTACCTAGGTGATTTTTATACAATTTTGCTTTTGGGATTTATCATTTTTGATATAAAAATGAGTGCTGAGTTAAAGTATCGAAATCTATCTATTGTTATTATCTACTGTATTTTTCATTATAAAATGAATTTTAAACAGTTTTACTGTAAAGTATATTTTAAAGTTATTACCACTTTTAACACTGAGAAATTTTTTTTTCTGTCCATAACTGAGAATGTTTATAAACAACTGGAACCATTAAATATACCTTGGTATAAAGACAGGAGTAGTTAACTACAGACAATTTTTGAAATGGTGACTCCACTCATATGATCTCCATTGTGGAGAGTGGAGACACTGTGACTCCACTCATATTATCTCCACTAAGGAGAGTAGAGAGGAGAGTGGAGACACTGTGACTCCACTCATATCTCCAATAAGGAGAGTAGAGACACTGTGACTCTACTCAGAATATCTTCACTGTGAAGAATGGAAAAAGTAAAATTTGTGTTGACAGTAGTGTAGGTGTCACAGCCATTTTTTCTCATTTTTTAGATGAGTGATAATGCCCCAGACTTAAAGAAAAAAATGTAGTGTAAGTTTTTAATTTCCTAATTCAAAACTGCCATTATTCTAATTTATCTCACTGTTTTAAGCTCAGCTTGATTAGCTAAATGTATATTAGTAATATTATTTTGTGATTAATCATACATGTATGTACATTTTTGTATTTAGATATTATCATAGATATATTTATTTGTTTTAATTAAGGTAGAGTAGTTTTATTCACCACTTATTGTAATGCTATTTTAAAACTTTCGTAGCTCATGGAATTTGATACAAAATTATTTACAGAAATGGTCAATTAGATTGTCCCTATATAATTCAAGTTCTTTATTTCATCTCCAGTTGATAAATGTAGTTTTGTTTTTGTCTGCCACTGATAGAATCAAATTATTGTCAAAACTTGTTTTTGAAAGATTGAACAAGAAACTTTTACATTTGTGATTGTTTTGTTTTGTTTTGTTTTTTGGGTTTTTTTAAGGTGTTAACTTAAACTTTTATCTAAGGTGAATCTAATTTTTTTGGTGGGGGAGGGGACTGGGCAGGCCCTCCTTATTCTCAAAAAAATGTTTTTTTGATAATTTAGAAAAATCTGGAAATCTATGGAGTCCCTACCTCCTTTTAGAATTTCTAGATCTGCCACTGCATATGCAGGTTTTTTTGGGGGAAAGGAAATGAGGTTTAATGAACAACAATATTAATTTTGTTGACTTGGGTAATTAAGAAATTTCCTCTTCCCTTCTATTGGAGAGATGAAAGTTTTGGAATATTTTACTTCAATGATTGTATTAGTTGAGGCAGCATGTCATTTAATTCTGAGATCATTTTGCTGGTTTTGTCGGCAAAGCTTCATTGTACCTCTTCATTTCAATGAATTTATATTTGTTTTATTGTAAATGTATTTACCAGTAATTTTAATTGTAAAAATGACAATATGCTCAAAACAATCAGAGACTTTTAATGAATGCACGGTGCAAGAAGTTTGTAATGTGTTGGTAACACATATATGTAGTTTAGTGTCAATCTCTGTAAGAATCAGGCAGTAACATATGATACTAAAAAAAAGAAAAAGAAAGACAAAAAAGAGAGAACAAAACTTAACTATTTTGAAAATTTAACTTGACTATTTGTATGAACAGAACCAAGGAAAAAAGATAAGATTTTTCATAACATTTTGGTAAATTGAGTCATAATTTCATTAAAGTTCACACAAAATGAACATTTCAAGGGCATTAACAATTTCTGAACAAATCCAGTGATGCAGTGATCAAATAAAGGTGTTTTCAAGTAAAGAAATCATTCTTTGGTGAAATAGTGTTGTCAGATCAGTGTTTGACATGGATGTTTCAGATTTTTTCCCATTTTGCCTGATTCTTACTGAGACTTACACTTAAGAGACATTTATTACTTTTAGATTTACAGATTCACTGTCATTTCTACAAATTTTGACTGCAGGTTACCCTGTATGGGTTGTACATGTATATACCTAACTATCTAACATCATAAAATTCAGGATTTTATTAAATAATGATCTGTTATTAAGGAGGGTAAGGGACACAACTCCAACAAATCATTGGAACGTTTGTATTCAGAATATTACATCGATCTCATGTAAGCATCAAAGTAACTTGGACTGATTTTATTCTGTTTCAAATGAAAGCTTAATAGGGTTTGGTGAAATTGAATATGTTACAAACATATCACTGATTTCACGTGATATTTCCCTTACTTGTAAATCATTTTCTGTCTTCCAGTTAAAAAGTGGGCACTATTTTCAACATAAAGCCATTTTGCAGTTATTGGGGTTTGTGCAGTGACAGTTCAATATGAATATTGTTAATCTTCAACAAAAAGACTATAGAAAGTCTCTGTATAGCATTCATTAAAAGTCCATGCTTCATTTGGGCAGTTTGTAAACATCATTTTTTTCAATGTTGTATGCTTTATCAAATTGGAGTAAGGATTTTTTAATTTTTTTTAAAAAAACTAAATTCTATGCTAATGTAAAATTAAGTGCCATAATCCATTGTAGTAGATTAGTCTTCCTCTAGATTCATTTTACTAAATAGCATGTAAATCGTTGGGTTTTTATTCTTCACATTGTTTTAAATGAAAAGTCTGTTTTGTACCAGAATTGTTTTGCAATTTAACAAGTGAGCCTTTCTGAAATGAAAATGATTCATAAAATTCATGAAAAAGGGAAATGTCTGAGAATTACATCTGATTAAGTAACATACAACTGTAAATTTGTTACCAGTCTTTATTTTTTTAAAAATCCAAGATTGCTACCTTCCATTTTTTATCTCACAGCCAAGTTGTATTTCAAGTTATTTATTTTAACAAGGATTATTTAATAGAAACCATTTCATGTTGTTTCACTTTTAGATTATTTTTATATAGGTAATTACTGCTGTTATTGACATTTTTTTTTCACCAGTCAGTAAATTTTAAACCACCAGTAAAACTTGCTATCATGTTTATTTTTACATTCAAAGAGAAATTTATAACTGTAAAATTTCAAAGGTCAGTTGCTGTTTTAGAAATAAGTATTGTTTGGGAGTTGGACAGCATTTTTCAAAATTACCGCTCAGTGCATTTACTTTTGTTTAATTTTCAATACGAGTTGGGAAAACACTCGGCATGCATTAGCAGTATTTAGTATTGAAAATAAAATGCCCTCCAACTCTTAAATTCTGAAACGACTTTGGGAAAGAATTGTGTACCATATCATCGTATTTATCTTCCATTTTTTGCTCATGTGATGTCACGAAACTGTCATGGCCTCCTGGTCATGTTATGTCATTGTACTGTCATGACCTCCTGGTCATGTGATGTCATTAAACTGTCATGACTTACTGGTCATGTGATATCATGAAAGCATTATTTCATACATTCATGGTTGTCATTACATTATCATTTGTAAATAAATCATAAACGTGTGTCAAAGGTCAAGGGTGAATGAAATGTGAACTTTTTGGAGAGTAATTTATACACTGACTTAAAATTAAAAATTTTCTACTTAAAGTTGGTTTGTTTTCTTAATGCCTTTGCGGTATGGTATCCTTTGCCGAATTAGAGCAGGTCAAGAGTTCAATCCTCACCGAGTCGCACTACAGACTTTCAAATTCGTAGTCACTGCTAGCGCTGCTTCACTGAGCACTTGGTATTTAAGGGGATATGGTAATGACTAGTTGGTTCCGAGTCAGAAAACCTGAGGGACATGCCTACCTGGGGGATGTTGCTTCTTTGAGCTAGAAGATCCAGCTCAGGGTAAGCAGGGTATGTTTGATTGGTCAATCATTTCCGTCCTGGAATGCATGAGATATTAGCAATAGGACGTCAAACCATAATAAAGCAATCATTACCCAGAATACACTATGGATAGCGTTTCAAAGAAGTAAGGAAATTACCGATATTTCTCCTTTGTTACTCCGTGATTTGAAAGTTTTTACACTACAACAGAAGGACAAAGTATTGGTCTGTATTCGTTCGTCGTCTGTAACATCTCTGAGATTGGATATTGCATTTCCCTTAAAATGGCTAGTGTGGATTTATACGGTATGTGCTTTCTTGTGTCACATTGCCGTTTTTACAATTTATAACGAGTTATTGGACTTTGGCGTTTTCATTCCATTTGTGTTGAACTTACAATATTTTGGAAAGGGTTCCAACCAATTCGTTTAGATGCACAACAACACTGAAGGTGTTAGACGTAAGTTACATGTAGGTATAATACCACTATTAAGGGAAACCAGTCGCCTGCACATACTAGAAAATAGTCTGTCAGAAACAAAGTAGTTCCTAGGATGCAATGTATAATTTTTGTGATTTAGCCAGTATATGCAAGCTGGGTAATCTGAAAGCATATCATGCCAGATACTGTAAAAAAAGATTGTGACCTTGAAAATTGCTGACTTCAGGCAGAGAAAGTAATGGGACTTTTAATAGTGGTTTTACGCCAAGATCACTCCAGGATTTTTATGGCATTTTTGGGAATTTCCTGAAGTCACTCCGAAAAGTGACACCAAAAGAGGAGTTTGAGAATCTTTACTCTCTGGGTGTACTGTATGGGACACAATTCTTACAAATCAATTGTACGTTTATATTTAACATAAATATCATTTAAGTAACTTGCATTTATTTCATTCTGTTTCAACTGAATGCTTGATAGGCTTTGGTGAAAGTAATTACAATGCAAACATATCACTGATTTCAATATTTATGTCCCATACCCTAGGTCTACCTCATTAAGTGCCCTTCATGTTCAAGGTTTTCCTGCCTTGTCGGTATTTGAAATTCATTAAAAGTTTTTTTTCCCATTGAGCACCTACGACCAAATACGATCAAAATTGTTGCCATTGCAGTCGTCATTTGTGGTCTATAAGCGCTGTTATTTACAATCCCATTCGAAATGAATAAACACGCCTCGGAAGTGTATAGAATACGTAGATACATGCAGTCCGGACTAAATACTGCATTGTTTGTTTGTTTGTTTGTTGGGGTTTAACGTCCGAGCAGCAATATTTCAGCTATATTCAGACAATGAACATGAAATTGATGATAAAATGAACATGAAATGATTATGAAATGAAAAAGGGATGAGACACAAGGACAATGGGGTCGACAAATTTTGATTGCCACTGGAAATAGGGAGAGGTGGGTAGAGTCGGGCAATTTAGCCTCCTGTGGCGGAGCCCTATGGTTCCTACACCGGGAGAATACCACAGTAGGGTTCTTTAACGTGCGAGGAACTTGCCATCTTTTCCAACACGGTGCACCACTATGGTTTGCGGTCAGGTTTTCCGTATTATAGCCTGACAACCCCAGCATGTAACACGCCAGGGGTACCCCATTTTCACCACCTGGGGCACACATCCCAGTTGCTCTGTGAGCAGAGCGCCCTAGCCCTCGGCTAGGGTTCTGAGCACTATTTAGTCGCCTTTTACGACAAGCTTAGCGCTGCTGCAGGCCTATTCTTTTAACACCCGGACCTGCACGGGGACTAAAACTAAATACTGCAGTACCCCTTTATGAATTCAAAGCTGTTTCTAGACTAGTGTTTGCATTTTATTTGTGTTATATTAAAGCCTGAATTCTTCAATCTCAAGCATTTTTATAACTATTACTTATTAAAGAAATGTTTGCGACTGAACAACTCGAACGTTAATAGAACATTTACATTAAAAAAAAAACATGCATATAGACAAACAGAATTTTAATATAGAGTGTCCAGACTGCTCTTCAAAAAATAATACATCAGCATAGAAAATAAGTTATGTCAGTATTTAAACTCCTTTAAATTGTATTGCGTTGCATGCATTTTCCATAGTCTAAGGAAACCGTTTGAAGTATATTGATATTCAATGTGTTTTAAGAATTTGCTTTACGTAGGTTTTATTCTGATTTACGGTAATGATACTGTTTTAAAAAGTCTCATCTTGTGATAGGCGCACATTTAGAGATTTTGTAGAGGGTTTCCAGAAAAATGTTGGATCCAGGCTATTATTAGCTCATCTTTGCCAAAAAGGTGCACAAAATTAATATAACTTTTCAACAAAAGGGATGGGGTCCATCCTCTGATCCGTCACTGTGTTAGTAAGATAATATCAAAATCTTTAGGTAGACCAATGATAATGTTAGCTTCTAAGGCAGTTATTTTCCTTTGGACACAAAGACATGATAATCTTGATATTTCAAGTTCTTCGAGGTTGATGCGATTCCCGTAAGTATGATTTTTTAAAGATAATACGTCATATATATAGTGGAAGCTGAGGCTGAGATCAAAAGATCTGGCGAAACGATGTTCCTTCTTTTTGGATCAGATCACCTATTAAGTTAGCCGCATAAGAGTGGAGGATTAGGCCAGTGAGTAACGGAGCATAATTTGTTCCCACAAGACACGTAAATTCGTATGCTGCAATGTGCCCTCTCTGTCGATTTTTACGAAGCACTAATAGAACGACATATGCAAATTAAAGTTTTAGGGTTTTTTAGTCCTCCTAAAAGATTCAAAATACTCGTTTATAAGTTTTTCTTAACTGCAAATTAATACTTCTTGCTACATAACTCCAGCTTTCAAACCCGACCATGATATCGTATTATAGCATTTTCTAATGTAAGCACACTGAAAAACAAAAAGATTTTAATCTTTCTGATTCCTCTGTTGCTAATTTCTAATTATCTACCTTTTACCCATATATATTCGTTGAAATTTACATGAAAATATTATAGCTGTCAATCATCGCACATGTAATAGTTTACATTCGCCTCAGGTAAAAAGAAATGTTCAATCGTTCGGTCTCCTTATGACTTTCCTTCTGTGTAGACACTTGACAAATTTCGATGCCTTCGGCAGTAATCATGGAAGTTCTTCCTAAACCACTGCCATACGCTTATTTCTGAAGGGAACTTCGTTGCATTACATGAGGATCGTAATATTGAAATTCTTAGTATATTGCATGGGAAGTTCAAGATGACCAAACTATGCTTTGCCAAGGTAAGCACAATATTTTTTCACGATCACGTTTTAACTTGTGTTTGTCATGTTTTTTTTTACCCTTGAACATATATGCATGTAAACATATTGTTCTTAGGAAGTGAGGAAACATGTCTTTGTGACATGTTAAAAATTGTAAACGTGAGTTTTTCGAGCATGCAGAAATTTAAAAGCCATAACTGTTATAATTTTTCAATTTTCAAAGCAACAGCCCTGATGCTTGCGAACACCTGCTTTCTACCATGGATATCCCTTGTTTTTCAGGTGTTCTCAAGTTAAACTAGTATATTCAGTGTTTAATCCATCCTGTCATCGAAGCCTTTCTGTTCAGTCCACATTTTACCTTGTGCATTAAGATATTGAAGTTAGCACCTCTATTGACAAATCTGTACGAACGTCATAGTACATGTCGGTCAGCCAAGCACATTTTGAAAATACTTCTTGCACTTACATTGCCTGTTCGTCTGTTCGTTTTTTTTTTTTTTTTGTTTTTTTTTTGTTTTTTTTATATATATATATATAAATAATTTGGTTGCTCCAGATCTCATATAAATAGCCTTTACCCTAATTTTACTTCTAGAGAAGCTTATATTTATAGGGTAATGTGATGACCCTGACTTTTCAATTGAAATCCCTTCTACGTCTTTACGTGTATTCCCCATTTTCACTCCATTATCTCCATGACCCCTGTTTGTTTCTAGAACTAGTAAACATACTCCCACAAACAACTGCATACATGTACTATATGATTATGTAAGCTAATTGTGTTCATTACTGCACAGAAAGAAGATACATGTAGCACCTGGCCTAATTCCCAAAACAAAACAAATGTACCCGTGTATGCACGTGAGGTAAACAAAAATCAGGAACTTGCATGCATTGCTTGCTTTAAGTGAAACAATTATGAGAAGTAAATGCCTTACTAAGTAAGTCCATCCCTTTCTGATTTTTTTTTTACTTCAGGCCCTTAAATACATTCACATTTAGGCAGAGTATAATAGAAATGCGATGTCGAAACCGAATACTGTTTTTTTTTTTTTTTTTTTTTTTTTTTTTTTTCAAAATTACTTTATATGCAACATGAAAATAAACCAAGGTCGTATGTCCTGCTCCAAAATATTCAATCAAATGAAACGCAGCTCGCCCTTCTCCTAAAAACTTGCTATCAATATTTTTCATTAGGATAAATTCCAGCTCGCCCATCTCACAAGTCTTCAAATCAAAAACAGTCCGTTAAAACGAACAGCATTGAACCCAATCTCACCCCTCTCAAAAACGTCAATCTACATTTTTAGCTGAACTTGTAATTTGATATTAAGAATGTACAAGTAATAAGTACTTGTAATAACCATTATAATATAATTGTGTATAGCTCTTGGCGAGACATTTTCCTGTAAATATACTTTCGCTTTATCGTTTATGTAACGTTTATAATATTGCTGTCGCTCATATCTTAATCTATTTCATTGAAAAGGACAAATTTAAAATGTAAAAGTAGTTGTATGAGGAACAGAAATCAAGGGAACTAATCAAAAGAATGTAATCCAGGGACAAAGACTAGACAGGGAAAACAGACATACACAACAAAGAATATAATCCAGGGACAAAGATTAGACAGGGAAAACAGACATACACTACAAAGAATGTAATCCAGAGACAAAGACTAGAAAGGGAAAACAGACATACACAACAAAGAATGTAATCCAGGGACAAAGACTAGACAGGGAAAACAGACATACACAACAAAGAATGTAATCCAGAGACAAAGACTAGACAGGGAAAACAGACATACACAACAAAGAATGTAATCCAGAGACAAAGACTAGACAGGGAAAACAGACATACACAACAAAGAATGTAATCCAGAGACAAAAATTAGAAAGGGAAAACAGACATACACAACAAAGAATGTAATCCAGAGACAAAGACTAGAAAGGGAAAACAGACATACACAACAAAGAATGTAATCCAGAGACAAAGACTAGAAAGGGAAAACAGACATACACAACAAAGAATGTAATCCAGGGACAAAGACTAGAAAGGGAAAACAGACATACACAACAAAGAATGTAATCCAGGGACAAAGATTAGACAGGGAAAACAGACATACACAACAAAGAATGTAATCCAGAGACAAAGACTAGAAAGGGAAAACAGACATACAGAAAAACCAAAATAACAAAAGTATAAGTTAAAACTATGAAAAATTTTCCTAAAATTGTTAAAAGGCAGTAAATGTTATAAAGAAAAAAAGCATAAAGACATTCAGAGGTTTCCGATATTACACATCCATATAAGTGACAACGTTTATTGAATTTCATGGTACCTGAAACACGTGTATAACATATCGAAATATGGAATATATATAGTTAATATTACTTTAATAACCACTGGGTCGATGTTAATGCTGGTGGATCAATGGTCCTCGAGTTTATTCATCAACCTAATAGTTAGATTTGTCTGACCCTGAATTATATCAGATTTTATTTATCATATTTCAAAATACCTAAAACTGATTCTTAATATTGCACAAGGTAGAACCTCTCGGAGATGGATTAGGCTTCCTGTTTCGATAGTTTTGGTTTTGAGTATACAATTATTTTTATTTATTTTAACTTTTCAATATACTTGATTCCAATGCTGCTTATGAGAAGTTGAAAGAGTAATCAATGGAACCAAGGTTATAGTGGTAATCAAAAGAATGTAATCCAGGGACAAAGACCAGACATGGAAAACAGACATACACAACAAAGAACACTAAGTAACTAATATTATATATTAAAAGTAACAAAAGGAAATGGGGAACTTGGACTCCACTAAAAACTGAGAGCAAAGACCTGGTGCATCGGTAGGGTAAGCGTCCTCTGCTTTTCTAGAAACACCCGCCGAGTTGCTCATAAAAAGTCAAGTCCAGGGTACACGAAAGAGGAAAGGAAAACTATGACACGTTGAACAAATCAGTTTTCATGGCGCAGATGGATACACCGTAACGATCCACGAGTTCATGATGACGACCATAAAACTTTTGTAGTATTGACTTCAATCTTGTAGCAACCTAACCCTGCTCCAGAAGAAGCCTATTTGTTAGAATTCTAGCGCGATTCAAAACGTCTGCATAGTCTCGGCAATCTCTGGCATAACGTATGAGTTGTGATATGAACACTCCATACGCAGGTGCTGAAGGGATGTTGCCACAGATGAAAGGAAAGTTGACAATTTTGAATGAAAAGTCATCACATTTGTCGTAAAGTTTAGTCAATAGTTTTCCTTTAACATCGATTTCTAAGTGTAGGTCAAGATATGAGGCTGCCTTCACAGTGTCTCTAGTATTCTTTATCTCAAGTTCTTTGGGATAGATGCAATGTATTAAATCCCCGAAATTAGGATTTTTTTATCTATATTGTCATCTATATAGCGGAAACTGAGATTAAAGGATCTAGCTAAACAATATTCTTTCTTTCGGGTCAGATCGGCTGTAAAGTCAGCCTCATAAGAGTGGAGGAATAGGTCTGCAAGTAGAGGAGCACAATTTGTTCCCATTGGAATGCCGACCGTTTGTTGAAAAACGCGTCCACCACACTGGACAAATATGTTGTCGATTAAAAATTCCAGCATTTTGTAAACATCTTCTGTATATTTGGAAGATGATTTGGAATTATTTCTTACAAAGTATGAGGAATCTCTACCAAGAACTATATATTTGTATCTAGGTGTACCATCTTTTTTGAAAAAACAACGATGTATAATGTTTTTAAGTCGGGATTTTAACTGAGTATGTGAAATAGAAGTATACAGCGTTGAAAAATCAAAGGTTTTAGATAATGCTATAATATTCTGATAATAGTCTTAAACTGATTGTCTCCAAAAGATCTTTCGAATTTTTCAGGATCCACATTGAGTTAATACCACTACGGGAGTAACAAGTGTTGTGGTAGGACTCCACATGTGTTCATCGAAATATGCAATATGTATATATATAATTGATTGGTATACCAAAGTATATATTTATTAATAGGACAGACAAGACGTATATAAAAGTTTCATATTCATAATAAGGCAGTTTCGTCGTACATGTATCTGCTATCCTATTTGACGATCGTCATCAATTGTTCTTTTCGATCAAGTTATTTGACCCCTCATCAGAGTAAAACCTTTGATTTTGTGATCGATACTTATCTATTTTATCCTGTACTAGTTTTTTTTTTATTTTATGCACTTTTCTTTTGTTTGTATTCACAGGCGATTCTTCAAACAGTCTTCCTGTCAATGATAGTGGCATCATCGCTAGTATTGGGCGAGGAAATCATATTCGACGCAAACCTACAGGATGGGAGTCAAATTATCTTCAACTTTAACAGAAGCAACCATGAAGATTGTCTATATTCACAGGCAGAAAACAAAGTCACGTGTATGGTAAAAGAGAAGTTCAAAACCGTAGTTGACAATTGGAAATTCAAATCATCCAAAATTGAGTACATATCGGTCAATTGTATGCAACAGAAATACTATTCAAGTAAAAAACACATTTGCGTCTGCGTTAACGGAAGTGATGCTGCAAACCCTGGGAAATATAAACAGAATGACGTCATTCATTATTGTCATTTTACCACCGTGTCTGAAGGAATGTTTTCAAAACTTTCGCAACTCAAGGTACTCGATATTTCTTTTAACCAAGTTAAAATAATAGAAGAAAACTGTTTTGCCGGTCTGAAATCCCTTCGATTTCTTGATCTTAGTCATAACCCCATTGCAAAATTATCTGATAAGTTTATCTGTGACATGCCTTCTTTGCAGATTCTTAAGATGAAAAACATTCGACTTGGCTCCAAAGCTTTCCACAGAAGGCCTTTCGATTGCACCATAAGCCTGAAGAAATTAATATACATTGATCTATCTGATAACATGCTTGAATTTATTCCGAATCAGATAAGCCAGAACTTACCGAACTTGAGAACATTAATACTTCGTGGTAACATGATTAAATTTATTTCACAGACCGCTTTCGATGGTGCCGAAAATTTAAGGTACTTAGATCTGTCGTATAATCATGTTCCATCGTTACCAAGTATGTTTTGTAGTCATCTGATTGGGATAAAACACATTAATTTATCATCTAATCACATGGCATCATTCAATATGGCTGACATGACTCCGTGTCAAACTGCAGAAATTCTCGATCTTTCGATGAATATGATACATTCTATAGAAGGTAGCATCCAGCATGATAACAATTTGAGAGTACTTAATATTTCTGGAAATGGATTACATGTTATCGGGGACGATTTCCTGCATATAGCTCAGCATTTGGAAATATTGGATCTGTCCTTGAATGACCTTGAACACCTTTCTAACTCAAGTTTTAACCGATTGGACGCTCTTCGAGAGCTGGTGTTAAGTAGTAATAAGTTCAACAGCACCGGTAACTTCATGGATATCCTTACACATACCAAAAACTTAGTGACTCTTAATATTAGCTCAAACCAGATTGAATCAATACTAAACGATACGTTCAGTAGTGTGGCAAATTTAAAGGTATTAGATATATCACACAACTCACTGAAACATATCCACCAAGCCTCATTTACTGGACTTCCGGCTCTAACGAACCTCCAGATTCGTAATAACAATATAGAGACTATAGCAAAATCGTCGTTATTGAGTCTCAAGTCGTTAAGTACCTTCGATTTATCACACAATAGTATCGATAATGATCTCGATATAGTATTAATGCCACCATTGCTATCGATGGTAAACCTGGACTTTAATAAGCTCAGTAAATTTCCAACCTGCTTCAACAACACTGGCATTAAACATCTTAAATTGAGAAGCAATGTTATCGATACAATGATCCGAAACCAAACAAATTATCTCGAAAATTTAGAAATACTGGATTTAAGTTATAATACCTTGGACTCGTTTGACAACGTTTCGTTTGTAAATATGCCATCTTTAATGGATTTGGACCTATCCTTCAATATCCTATATGGTCCATTATACGGAAATGCCTTCAAAGGAACGGACAATTTGACATTCTTGAACTTAAAGAAAAACTACATCAACAATGTGGACGATTTCTTTTCCGATCCTTGGACAAGGCCGATTACTCAATTGGACTTGTCTTTTAACTCTATCGGGAACATTGAGTCGTTGATACTCAAGTCATATTTGTTTGGTACCAGAAACAAACCCGAATACAGGCTAAGGGAACTTAATCTAGAGCATAGCTTTATACACTCGGTAGCAGCAGACGCGTTTCAAGGGTTTCTTTATTTGCGTCAGGTCAATCTGAGAGACAACATGATCCAGACTTTAAAACCATTAGTTACGGAATATAAAACGGAATTTCTCTTACAGAACAATCCTTTAGTGTGTGACTGTAACATGGCATGGTTGTCGGAAAGTTACGTTAACATCAATAACAAGTCTGTATCAACATTTGACTACGAGGTTGACACATGCGTGGTTAAACCGGGAAAAGAAACGCTTCCGGTTAGGAAAATTCCAGCAAGTCATTTCCGATGTGAGGTGACACCCGGTTGCGATAACATGTGCAGCTGTTACACATCTAACAACGAGAGTACCATTGATTACGTTGTTTGTCATGGTTTGATAGGCGTTTTACCTTCCGAACTATCTCGCACAGCTAAAATAGTCTACTTGGACGGAAATAGAATTCCAATTTTAACTTTTCCAAAGCATTATGATCCAGATTTCCTTACTACCGAATTATATTTAAACAGAAGCCAAATTGGGATTATTGAAAATATTTTCTTCTCAGGATTTGGAGAACTTGAAACCATAGATTTAAGTGGCAATAAGTTGAAAACTCTGCCTGATGTTATTTTTAGTAATTTATTACATTTGAGAAATCTTTATTTGTCCAATAACAACATAGAAGTAATCTCCCCTCACTGGTTTGAAGGACTTCCGTTGGTTGAAATTCATTTAGATGGCAACAAAATAAACAACATTGATCTTCCAACTTTGAATATTCTTGGTCATATACATTCTATTCGGTATGTCCAACTGCATAACAACCCCTACGAGTGCACTTGTTTGAACAGGCAGTTTAGAATTTGGCTTCGTAAGGAGGGGAGAATTGTAAGAAAACGGTACATTTTAGATTGTTTCGATACAGGAAATCCCATTTTAGGAACACCTATTGCGGAATTCTCCTGTCCTTCTACTGACAAAGGCAATAGAAATGGGGTCATCATCGCCATTATTGTTTCATCCGTATGCTTGGTTACTGTCTTTGCCGCCATTTTGTATTACAGAAGAGATTTGCTGGCTGTGTTATACGTAAAGTTAGGATTTGGTTGTTGGCGCCAAAATAACGAAACTAACAAACCGTATGATGCATTTTTAGTTTATGATACGAATGATACAAAATGTTCCGAATGGGTAGATATATCTTTACGTGCATTCTTAGAAAAGAGGAAAAATCCTTATAGAATTAGTTCAACTGACAGAAGTAAACTTTTATCTAATGCTACAGCCATTGAAAACATGCAGCTCCAAGAAAGTAAGAGTTGTATTTTTGTTCTAAATAATACGGTTATGGCTAATTCGTGGTGTATTGAAAATTTCCATAAAGCATGGGCTCTTGCCCGAAAAGATGGCAAGTTCAAGATTATTTTGATTGTATTTGGTGACGTTGAACTTAACTTATTGGAACGAGAAATGAGGATAATGTTATCTCAAGGACAATACATAACCGCAAGGTCACATTCTGTGTGGGATAGACTTATTTACGAACTACCAAATCCCGAGAAGGGCGGGAATTCGATCCGCTGTGAAGATGATGTTTCAGAAAATGACGTGATTATTTATAGCGCCACAGGAAATAATGTGGACGAATATGGGAGTGTTTCTATACATTGATGAAGTGTAATGTTTAACGAAATTGTGTATATCTACAAATTTAGAGATATGTCTCAGTTTGACTTCAGATAGATCGTTTCAATAACACATACATTACGCATGCTTCAATGCAACTTCATAGACCTGAAATTTAATTATAGGTCTCCGGTGGCTTGTTGCTCAGCTTTCTGTTTTTTTTTTGTTTTTTTTGTTTTTTGTTTTTTTTTCTAAAAAGCGAAACGAACCGTACTTGACAAAAGTTCTGGGATTTCAAGGGAAAAAATAGTACCCGTTATTTAGTTTCGATTCTTAATAGAAGAGAATCCGAGTTGCGTGTTAAGTAGTAGTCTTTGTAAGAATCATGCAAAATCTAAAAAATGCGATACACCCCAAAAAAGACTACATATTTTTATTTTTGTAATTAAGTTGTTCTATGGGTCTATACTATGAAATGTGTAATTATTAATTCAAATCTACCTGCTCTTAGGAGATAATCGAGATTGAAAATACAGTAGCTTCTATTGTATTTGAGCGTCATTTACAGAGTTATCCCCCTTTATTTTGAAATATACAGTGCATTCTATATAATTTTGTCTCCTAAGAGCACGGGTTATATGAAAAACAATATGTTTATTTCTGTTTATTATTACATTTTAAACAAAATATCAAATATAAAAATATGTAGGTTTTTTTACCCATGAACCACATTTTGCATGATCCTTAGCTGGAGTGCTACTTAACAAAATCAGAAATTTATGATGATAAAACATATCTTTATACCAGTTTCTTAATGCCTTATTCTGTTCAATTCGTCCATGTAGTAACGAAAGAGTAATCAAGGGAACCAAGGTTATAGCGGTAATCAAAAGAATGTAATCCAGGGACAAAGACCAGACATGGAAAACAGACATACACAACAAAGAACAATAAAGTAACTAAAATCATACATACAAAGTAACAAAAGTAAATGAGCAACTCGGACTCCACTAAAAACTGGGGGCATGGACCAGGTGCACCGGTAGGGTAAGCGTCTTCTGCTTTTCTAGAAACATCCGCCGAGTTGCTCATAAAAAGTCAAGTCCGGGGTAGACGAAAGACGGAAATATAATGGAGCACATATGAACATACCATTTAAACAAATGTCCACTTCTGTAAAAAAAAATGTCTTCACTAAATAGTACTAATATTTATTATGCAATCTGTTATTTGATACTTTTGAAAATAATGAGCATTTTCGTTTTTTTTTTCAAATACAGTGAAACTTTTTTAAGTATTATTGTTTGTGGGGTACCAATTTTCGTGGGTTTGGTAAACCACGAAATTTGATTCCCAGCGAAATGGAAATTTCCCTTCTTTTGTATGACATGGTTCTAAAATCAACGAAATCAAACATTGACGAACTGGTCATTTTCGCATATACCACGAAAATTGGTACCGATGAATAAAAGTATTTTCAAAATACCTTTTGAAGAGAATATCGACGTAAAATCATATGCTATTATTTGAATGATTTGTATCATTTCTGTCATTTCATATTTCAATCAGATTTAATTTATAAAAGATTTTAATTATTGAAAACTTTTTAAATTATTAATGTACAATAATTCTAGTCTTTGTACTGAGTAAGCTTATGATAAATAGATAACAAATTATAATTTGCTCTTTGTCCTGGTTCTTTGCCCTTTTTTGCTGTTTTACGACATGCATATAGTCATGTTACTTACTTAAGAAGGTTTAAATAACAGTAAAAGTATAGATATTGCATGACATACATATGTACCAACAAATACTTACAACATGCTACGCAAATCTCTTTTTGTCAATTAAAATCGAAGATCAGAATTGATATAGCAGTCGACAGAACCTACAAATTTGTAAAGCCTGTTAGCGTCTACAATTATCTCTTACGCCGCCGCAGGAATTTACATACCCCGTTAAGGTTCAAATGCAGATAGTATTTTAATGTACCATTGTTCATTACACCAATTAACAATCTCATTAAGGAGGTAGACTTAGGGTAGGGGACACAACTTGTGAAATCATTGATATGCTTGTACCATATTAAATTTCACCAAAGCATATCAAGCTTTCATTTGAGACAGAATGAAATCAGTCCAAGTTACTTTGATGCTTACTTGAGATTGATGTAAAATTCTGAATACAAACGTTCCTATGATTTGCTTGAGTTGTGTCCCTTACCCTAGGTCTACCTCCATAAATAACTTTTACTGCCAACTATAATTATATTAGGTTCGAATTAACAACGGATACGGACAGAAACTGGATTACTCGGGATAAGATACAATTATAATAGTTTACAGCTGTCCACAAACCAGTGCATGTCGTTCATTTCCATTCATATACCAGAATAAACCAGTCATTCACTGTCGATATATTCAAGTTGCTAACAAATGCTTTATTCTTAGATAAAACCATAATAAACCATTTGATGATTGGCTAGAAATGAAAACTCTACCAAATAATAAATAGTGATCAAACATAGAAATAAATTTAAAGAGAAATTTTGAGTATCCATTGGAATAGTTCCCTTGATTTATTTCATGCAGACCCAGGCCTATCCAGATATTTACATCCCCAACTTATACAACATGTGTATAAAACTGATAATTATCATCGCAATTACAACGATCCCATCATGTCAATTGCAGAATCAGTTAAGATCTTTCAAGTCTATTTTATCGAATAAACGCGCTTTTGCCAAGAGTTACTCAACTACATTGTTCACATAACTAGTTCTGGCCGATGTGTGTCGTTTCGGATAATTATTGGTCACTTAGAAAATTGCTGTAAAAATCGTGGTAAACATCATCATTGCAAAAATGGATAATCGTCATTTTAATAAGAAGTGTTTGTTTGTTTGTTCGTTTGTTGGGGTTAAACGCCTGAGCAGCAATATTCAGACGATGAACATGAAATGGATGATAAAATGAACATGAAATGAAAAATGGGATGCGACACAAGGATGATAAGGTCAACAAATTTTGATTGCCACAAGATAAAGGGGAGGGATGGGTAGGGTCGAATACCACAGCAAGGTTCTTTAACGTGCGAGGAACGTGGCATCTTTCCCAACACGGTGCACCACTATGGTTTGCGGTCAGGTTTTCCGTATTATAGCCTGACAACCCCAGCATGTAACACGCCAGGGTACCCAATTCCACCACTTGGTGGTCGTGTTACGGAAATACGGACAATGGTAAAACTACCCACAACTGCTTCCATAATAGCATTTCCTGTTGAAATGACTCTTGTGAAGGTAGGTCATCCGAATAATGATTTAAGAACGCTGTTGTTTCAGAATTGGATGTTTCAAGTACACGGGATGGAAATATTTTGAAAGCTTGGACTTCCTGAGTTTACAAGTGATTGAATCTGTCGTTAAACTGCTGTAACAAGGATGCAAATTGCCCTTTTGAAGTAGAATTCTGGGGTCCCCACCGGGACATTAGATCTCTGTGTCGAGAACAACGTCTAGGTGGTTCAAGTGATTCCAAAACCTTGGACTTCATCTGCCGGAAAACGGTATCAAATACTGTTTCCTATGCTCTAGCATTAACTTAAGTTTTTTTGACATTTTCAACCATCTCGTAACCTTGAACAAATTCGATTGTGCTTCCCTGAAGCTGTTTGCTCAATCCTTAGGGTAAAGTTTGAAACGGAGCAAAAAATGTCGAATTCGTAATTCTTTTCATTAGACCATAGGCTTCTCCAACTGTTTTTGTATCCCAGTTAGGTTCTGATATGGCACTATTATTCAAACATCGAATAATTGCTTCGAGCATTACATCAAAATAAATCAAAGATTTATGTTTATCTGTCCACTTTGTCTCACAAAGGGAGATAACTCTGTAAATGACGCCCGAGTTTTGATTTTGTTATGCGACTTTCAATAGGTCGAGTAAGAGTAACATATTCCACAGCTTTTTCAAGTCTCTGACTACGTTTTGGCGAATACTTAAAGAAAATTCCTAGCTGCTTTATGCTGTCTAGCATTAGATGCAAATCTTTTAGATGTAACCCCTATTCGAAATGACCAACTCTCCCACCCAGGTAAAAAACGATAAGTCTATAAAAAATAAACAAACACGTGCAACACGTGCTTGAGACATGTAGACATGCAAACATGTAGACCAAATCAGTGGGGAAGAAATGGAGATAAATTGACTGCCTTTCTCCCGCCCTCTTTCTTTCTCCTTTTTTAGGATCCGCGCCTGTATGTAAGAATCATCACTTCTTTGATAAATTAAAACCCAATGACTGTTAATATTGTGAGCTCCCACTGAAATACTCCCTCGGGTCACAAGTGGCATTTAAAGTAGTTTTTAGGGAAAATGTGTAGATTGCATCGTTTTTGTGAAAAATGTACAGGTCAAAGGCCGTTTTTTGACCCGGGGGAGCACTCTTGTGGTACAACTTCATAGAATTAAATTTGTACATTCATGAAGAAGTTTTTGATCCTACACAGGCAAATATTCTTCACGTGAAATTCATGTTAATCGGGCTTCACATGTGACAGTTCACTTCAATTTTGCGTGAAGACTCGATTATTCCGAATTTCACGTGAACTCTGTCACAAAATGTAATTGCTAAATTCAGGTGAAAATCGTGTGAAATTCGTGTGAAAAGCATGTGAAATAATTTTGTCTGTGTACGGGAGCACACTAGTGGTACAACTTTATAGAATTTTGTACATTTGTGAAGAAGTACAATATTGTTACGAATGACTGAAGTTTGTTATCTGTTGATATGAAACTCAAATTATAAAACTACCCACTCAATATTTTTACCAAAAAAAACTTGCAAGCAATTGGTCCCGCTCACGTGCAACCCCGAGTAACTCGTTCATATATATGAATTTGCAAATTATTTAGAAATATTACACCTATGCATATGTGGTTAGGTTTTACATAATACAAGCGTTTACTAATGCTTGTATAGTATGGCTAAATATAATATGGAGTATGTGTCTGCACAATATTTATCATAGTATTCAGATGAGCAAATATAATTTTCTTATTTTCTTATTTCATATATATATTATTTCAATATATAAGCATTGTGTAATACTACACATAATGTTGAAACAAGGGGGTGGCAAATTACTAAAAATGACTTTTAAAATACTCGAAAACTATATTTTTGATTTTGCTGGGAATTATACTTATCCAGTGTGTAAACTTTAAGTGTAAAAAAATCATTGATTCTGTCTCAAGTTATCCTTTTGAATCCGTCGAGGGACGGGTAGACGGACGGTCGGGCACGAATCTTTTCGGAAGGTATCACATAATACCTTCCCACTTCGTGTACTGTGGCAGAGTATTTTAATAAATTTAAGTAGCTGTCTTTGTAAGAATCATGCAAAATCTGAAATATGTGATACACCCCAAAAAAGGCTACATATTTATATTTTTGTAATTAAGTTGTTTTATGGCCCTATACTATGAAATAAGTAATTATTCATTCAAATCTGCCTGCTCTTAGAAGATAATAAACATTGAAAATCCAGTAGATTCTATTGTATTTGAGCGTCATTTACAGAGTTATCTCCCTTAATTTTGAAGTCTACAGTGCATTCTGCATAATTTGTAAGAGCACGGGTTATATGAAAAACTACGTTATTTTCTGTTTACTATGACATTTCAATAAAATATAAAAAATAAAAATATGTAGGCTTTTTACCTATGAATCACATTTTGCATGATCCTTAGCTGGAGTGCTACTTAAAGCGTAAAAACATATATGATATTACTGTGCATTAAATAGTATTGCTTAGTTTAGAGTAAAAAGTTACAGTAATATCTTCCTAATTATTTATTATTGTCAAGAGAGCTTCCGCTTCATATTATTAGTATATTGTCGGAATCAAGCCAGGAATGTTATTTTAATATTCGTAAATCAACATATTAATATGCAATGGTATTGGTTGCTAAAAATTTAATTAATTTCATTGGAATGTAATATTTTTTATTCATTTGGTATTATACTTTTTTTTCATTTAAATGCAATATTTTGTTATTTATTTGTTATACTTTTTCGTTTGAATGCAATATTTTTCATATACTTGGTAAGTTTTCGTATTTGAATCCAATATTTTTTTTCATTCAATTTGTATATATTTCTCTTATTTGAACGCAGCGTTTTATTATTTATATATCATAACTTTTAATTTGAATATAATAGTTTCCATTCGAATGGTTTAATTTTGTATTTGAATGCATTATTTTCCATTCAATTGTTTTTTTTTTTTATTTGAACGCAACGTTTTATTATTTATCATTCATAATTTTTAATTTGGATACAATATTTGTCATTCAATTGGTATAATTTTGTATTTGATTGTTAATTTTTTTTATTCGACTTGTATGTTTTCCATTTGAGAACATATTCCAATCATTTTAAAATACATTTACATATAGTGTATCTTTCTTCATCATCCCATCAAAGCACGGGTTTTGGGAGTGACGTTGTTTTTCAGCAGCAGCAAGAGTTGAAACTAATTTGAAAATCTACGAGGTTGTTAAGTAATGAGGAAATATTAAACCATATTTTTTCTCCATTCCACGGCTGAGTGAAGACGACTTTTTGGCTAAAATTTTGACGATAAGCCTTAATCAATTCATTTTTACATAGATGCAGCCCCCTCTCCACGAATGTGGCCACCTTCCGTTTACCGATTTCTGTGAAAATCAATCCCATCCAAGATTTTATTTCTATTACACGTTTACCATTCACAAATCGGTTAATAAATTGAAGCGACAAAAAGTTATAACGGACGGATGGACGGACCGATGGTCAAACAGGTCAAAAACATTGTGTTCCATAACTTCGTTGCTTGGGATGCAATTACTGATACAACTTTAATTTTTGTGAATGCATTATCTGGAGCTATAAATTTCATAGGCGGGCCCAAGGGCACACAATTTAGTTCAAGAAGTATATCTACTACTGTGAACACAATGCATTTTTTCACATATATCTTGAGGAAAAAAATGGGCCATGGCTTGAGGCCCCTATGTTAATCCTTTGTTCCTCAACTGAATTTAATCATTATAATACATTGTATTTATAATAGCTACATGAATCTCCGCATGGAATTAAGGACTAACAATCGTTACTTTCAATTATTAGCAAATGACGTAACATGGTATGCCACCGTCCATCCGTCTGTGTTCATGTCTTTCCGTCCATGGACACGTCATACAGTGCATGTATGTATCATGGTGGAACAAACTTTGAGGAATTTTTCAGTGAAATTTCTTTATGCACTCAGTATGTCTACACGTACGACTGATCAGAAAAGAGCCCACCCTATCCTGATTTCCAGTGATTTACCGAACATTTCGAGCATGATATGAAGCCTGTTTTTAATATTGAGTCAGCTGTAATAACCTGTGATGATGTTGTCAAATTACTTGGGATCAGTATAGACTATCAATTGAATTTCAATCAACGTATATAAAAATATATGTCGTAAGGCCTCACAGCAACTCAGTGTGCTTAAGCGTCATTCTTCGAATTTTAATTTTTGTCCTTTGGCGTGGCATTTTTGCACTAAAAGTAATACTTCTGAATTGGAAAAAAAAGGAATAGAGCATTTTGGTTTTTATGTGAAGACTATGAGCGTACATATGATGAACTATTAGATAAAGCTAAAGATCAAAAGGATGCATACAATGGCTGTAAAGTGTTTTAAAGTTTTAAACAAACTGTCACCGCCATGTTTACATGATCTTGTTGTTTTTAAAAAACTCAAATTATAGTTTTAGATATTCAAATATTGTAGATATACCAAGAGTACGAAACAACTACTTATGGTAAGAACTCTTTTAAATATGCTGCAGCTGTTTTATGGAATTACCTACCTGATGAATTTAGAAAAATATCAAATTTTAATCAATTTAAAAACATTATAGAATCTTGGCATGAAAAAAACTGTAAATGTATGACATATGCTGACTCCATCTAGGTCATTTCAAGTATTTATATTTACCTTTTTATTTTGCTTTAACGCTTTTGTATTGCTTTTATCACCTCAGTTTTAATTGCTTTTAGTACTAGTGCTCTTTATACATCTGTTTTATTTCGTTTTATTTGCCAGCTCTTATCACATGTGTATCTCTTGTATTGTTCATTATTTATTTGCATGCTTTGTTGTTATATTGTGTCTGTCAAAAGCTCAATAGAGTTTATGTTTATTATTAAGTATTTCATGCCGACTCTAAATAAAACTTATTTATTTATAGCATAAGGGGGTCCCGCTCCCTTCTGGATCCGCCTATACGGTCATGATTATGGGTAGGCGGGTCATGTCCATAGTGCTACTGTTTATCAATTCGTATTAGTCGATAGAAACCCAACAATACTGTATTGTAAGATTTTTTATGATTGAAATAATTCTATGTTATTAAAGACGATCGAGACAATGGTACGAACTAGTTGTGGGACGAGTTGCATGCGATTTATGACTTGTTTTTATTCAAATGAAACATTAAGCTGCTTTTTAAAAGTTTTCACGACCTGTTCTGATCAATATATTTATCAAACCACAACTATAAAAATGATATATTGCCAACGACTAGGGGGATAAACAAGAAAATAAATCCAGAAAATTTCCCAAGTGAACCCCTTTCGAACTCTCCGATTGGGAGATAAGAAAAAAGTACTTATAAACAGCGCCACCTGCCTCAAGAAAAAACAAAGGGATTTGTCAATTTAAATGTTCTTACCAGATTTCATCAAAAGTAACTATTTTTATTGTGCAAATTACACATAGTCAACACATAACTAACTTATGCTATTATGTTAGATAGATCATAAAGGTTTTCGGAAGAAATAGCCTCAAATCTGCGGTGTCCATTTTAATTTTTTTGTGTACTGACTGCAATCAGCGCAAAGTTTTGTAAGTGATAAGTATAATTATTGCAACGGATTTCATAATAACTTTGAATTCCTTGGTGTGATTCACACCTGAGTGGGAACAAATGTAAAAAAGCAACTGTTAACATAAATAGCACAGGAAATGGTTGTATATAGAATGTCCGTAAAATTTTGTCCAGTACCCTAATATTGTCCCAGATGATTTAGACTAACATTCTTAAGTTAAAGTTTATTAATTTTACTTATACACTATACTTTAATTTTTAAATAAAAAGAAACATTTTATTGGAATTAGTACATTAACTGCTGCAAGAAAGATACTTGTCAACTTTGTTGCAATCCGATGTGTTCCCATTAATAGGAATTGATTGGCTTATGCGTGTGAATAAAAGCTCCAAACATTTGTTATTCACTGGAGACTTTGCAGTCAGTCCTCTCAGAAAATGTGAGAATCTTGATAATTTGGAAAAAATGAATGATTTTATGCATTGTTATCTGATTGCCAGATGTCATCTGATTTTAAAAGTTCCTTAGAATGTTGAAAAGCCTGTCTGTAGCAGTAAATAAAAGAGGATATGTATGTTGCTGCACAGGGCTTGAAATGCAGATGGTTAAAATTGTTCTGCCAAAGGTTTTGTATTTCAGAATGACAAATACAGTAAGAAAGTGATTGTTTAAACTTTAAAGGCAGTTATCAGCAGTGTCATAAGAAATCCTGCATATTCCCAATGTATCAACATTATAACAACAAATGGTACTGAAGCTTCACTTTAATTGATTTTGTTTTATTTGAGACTTTTTGCAGTTCCTGTTAGTGCTTCCCTCGTTTAGTAGGAATAACGGGCAACAGTGGTATCCTTTCAGTACAAATTTTCCATTTGATAAATTGCCAGTAATAGTGGTAGATAACAGCAGATGCACACAAATATAATTCTAACTATTGTGTATGGCACTGAAGCCAATTACTTTTCATTACAACTACAAATGTTACTTGAGTACAGATAGCTACAATGTATTTAATACATGTGTTAATCAAAGTCACACTCAGGTGCATAATTTAATCTTCAAATATACATGTAAATCATCCAAATAATACGGAAGTGATTATTTACCAGAACAGTTTTGCCTTAGTTTTGAGAAATTAAAAGTATGCTTTACAGATGGTGAATCTCTTCATAATACCAATGTTAAAATTAATGACACAAAGTTCAAAATTATAACATTGTACGTTTACAAACACAGTTTGTTTTAAAGAAGCATTTACAACTTTGTTTTTTTGTAAATAGATCAAATATTTACTTAAAATTCTCAATGACTAGCCCAAATAAAAGAGGACTGTATAGGATTCTACTAGCCCAAAACAAGAAATGTACACATAATCTCTCTAACCCAAATCAATTTTTATTAGCCGCGGGCTAGTGGCTAAAGGCGTGCACTGAAATATTCCTGTTTTAAAAACTTTTAAATGTTGATCTTGTCCAAGGAAAGTAAATTCAAGATTAAGATTAGGTTTCGTGTCAAATCAAAAAGGTATATACAGTTGACTCTCGTTATCTCGAAATTGGAGGGACCAGGAGAAAAGTTTGACTCAACCGAAGTTCGACTTAACGAAATCAATGAAGTTCGAGCAGCAGAAAGGGGAGATAACCATGGACGAGAATGACAAAATAAGTACAACTGGATCCGGTTACATATTCTGTGTATACTGGGTTGTCGTAAATTATTTTTGTTATTGTTTGTACTTTGATGAATTTGTTTTTCTATGTTTCTATGTTGTTTGAATAATGTTGAATAAAATAGTTTTTTTGTCATAGTTATTTTTTTCTAATGACGACTGAAAATTACGCTTTTTAAGTTCAAATTCAAAGCGTAATTTTAAGTTGTCAGAAGAATATAAACTTGTTTCAAATGTGTTAAAGACTAAGATCCGCTTGGCCAATTGCTATTCATCCACAAGCGTATATGTTTGTTTAAAATTGTAATTAATAAAACATCAAGATTTTAATAACAACAATCTTATTTTAACGACCCATTGAGTTCGGATAACGGTAATTATTTTATACACACCCAAGCGTAGACATCTTGTCAAAAACACAAATGCCGACAATGGTCTTTGATCATTAAATAAAAGAAATCTAATTGCATTAATAAAATATTTCATAGTTTTATTAATTATAGAAATACAGGTAACAAGTCATCAAATCAAAATCATCATGGAAAGGTGTAATAAACTAATTAATGGTGACACAGGGCCTCGACAGGTAAAATGATTTGACACTTTGACATGTAATTTACCCTAATTAGTTCGAGATAACCATTGACTTTTACAAGGAAATTCATTGAAGGGACTTAATTTTTACTTCGAGAAAACCGAAATTTCGACTCATCCAGTTTCGACTAAAAAGAAGTAAAATAACATAGACAAATAGGCATTTTTACCGGACTTCGACAAAATTTCGACTTAACCGAAATTTCGAGTCATCCGAGTTCGAGACAACGAGAGTCGACTGTATAACATTTATGTAGTTACATAGAAGTTGTGATGTCTTTATAGAAAAAGATACCTAATGTTTGCAGTCTGCATTATCAAGATGGGAATGTGTGATATCTACATACCAAGTTTATTAGTGATATCTGCTTCACAAATGGAATCAATGATGTCTGCATTACAAAGAGAACTAGTGATTACTGCACCACCATGAGAACCAGTGATGTCTACATGGTCGTGGGAACCAGTGATGTCTGCAACACTATGAGAATCAGTGATATATACATCACAATGGGAACCAGTGCTGTCTACATCATCATAGGAACCAGTGATGACTGCATCACCATAAGAACCAGTAATGTCTGCACCACCACAGGGACCAGTGATGTCCACATCACCATAGGAACCAGTGACATCTACATCACCATTGGAATAAGTGATGTCTGCACCACTATTAGAACCAGTGATGTCTGCATCACCATAAGAACCAGTGGTGTCTACATCAACATAGGAACCAGTGATGTCTGGACCACCATAAGAACCATTAATGTCTGCACCACCACAGGGACCAGTGATGTCCACATCACCATAGGAACCAGTGACAACTACATCACCATTGGAATAAGTGATGTCTGCACCACTATTAGAACCAGTGATGTCTGCATCACCATAAGAACCAGTGGTGTCTACATCAACAAAGGAACCAGTGATGTCTGCATCACCAGAAGGAACCAGTGATGTCTGCACCACCACAAGAACCAGTAATGTCTGCACCACCATAGGAACCAGTGATGTCTGCGTCACCATAAGAACCAGTGATGTCTGCATCACCATAGGAACCAGTGATGGCCACATCACCATAGGAACCAGTGATGTCTGCATCACCATGGGAACCAGTGAGGACTGCATCATCATAGGAACCAGTGATGTCTGCACCACCATAAGGACCAGTGAGGATTGCATCATCTCAGGAACCAGTGATGTCTGCACCACATTGAGAACCAGTGATGATGTCACCATAATGTGATCCAATGACTTCAGTTTCACCCATGGGACAAGTAACATCTGTATCATTAAGAAGAGAGCTGGTGATATCTGTATCACACAGGTAGCCATTAATGGATTCATCATCAAAGAATTAAGTGATGTTTGCATTGCTAAGGGAATAGAAGTGATGTCTGTGCTATTATGTGAAGTAGTGATGTCTGCACTATCAAGGGAACCAGTGATGACTGCATCACCAAGGGAACCAGTGATGTCTGCATCACCAAGGCAACCAGTGATGACTGCATCCCCAAGGGAACCTGTGATGACTGCATCACCAAGGGATCCAGTCATGTCAGAGTCATCAAAGAAATTTGTTATTTGCTCCTCTAATGAAAAAGTGTTGTTTTCATCAATTGGCCATCTGTAGTAGTTACTCAATGAAAGCTAATAATAGTGTGATATAACTTGTGGGTTCTAATTTTAAAGAAAACTAATTATAGGTTGTTTCACCATAAAGGAACAACCAGTGAATGCTTTTTGGCGACCAATTTTGGATAGTTATTAATGTTTTCCAATTATTTAACATTATACAAATATACTGGTACATATTTAAAAGCAACCTTCTACTTTTCTCTTTTCAGGTCTCTACCAATAAGAGTTGACAGACGCAAGTGACACTGATTTAAAAATTAATGGCGTCTTAGTAGATCCAATCAGCTTTTACAGGGCATGGAGTCGGAGCGATGTCTTTTGAGTCAACAATGGTTCATTATAATTCAGAGGACAACAAACCGTGTTGTAAATTCTGTGGCAAGAAATTTGCCCAGTCAAGTTACATCAAGGCGCATATGAGACTTCATACAGGTGAGAAGCCATTTGCCTGTTCTTTTTGCCCAAAACGATTTAGTGACTGTAGTAATTGGAAAAAACATGAGAGAATTCATATTCGCCAACTTGGAATCAAAGTCGATACACCTCCTCCTCCTCAAACGAGAAGTGAAACCAGCAGAACAAGAAAATCTACGTCTGTAAATTCACCCCCTGTCAAAGTTAAACAGGAACCTAACTCTAATTCAAACTTTCATTGTAAGATTTGTGGTAAGGGATTTGCTAATGCAAGTAGTCTAACTACTCACAAAAGAATTCATAGTGGTGAAAGACCATATCGTTGTTCCATTTGTGGGAAATCATTCACACAAATTGGCACTCTGCGTACCCACGAACGTGTCCACTCTGGTGAAAAACCGTACGTTTGTAAAATCTGTGGACAAGCATTTGCACAAAGTGGAAGTTACCGCATGCACGAGAGACGGCACATGATGGAAATGTTACATCAATGTCCGCTCTGTCCAATCAAATTTGCAAGTTATGAAGATGCTAAACGCCATCTTGCTACACATTCTGAAATGTCTGAAAATGGTAAATCTGATGATACAGGATCTGGACGAAAGTCTACTGATAGTGCTGTTTCACCACATATTGATATGCTATCACCAAGGAGCAGTCATGCTGATCATCTGTCTCCACCATTATTCCCGTTCCCACCACAGATTCCTTTCGTGTCAGCAGGATCTGTCTGTTTACCTGTTAGTCTAACATCAAACACCAATGTTCCAACACCAGTAAGCCTACTGCAAACACAAGCTTTAAATCTCCAAGCCAGGTCATTAGTTGATTTTTATCGTCAACCCTTCGGTCAAAATGTCAATAATACCAATCCTGAGCGCCATACACATGAGAATAATGATTCAGATGTAGTAAGTACAACAACACGTAACAGGAAGTACAGTTCTGACTCGCACACATCCAGATCGGTGTCAACACCTGATGTAGGTAACCATAGTGAAAACATCAACAAGGCAAATTCAGATTCTGATATCAACAGCAGTGAAATGAATCCTAAAACATCAGAAAATTCCAGCATCACAAGTGAGCATTCTGACACTGTTGTTACAGAAGAAGCCCCTGCAATTTGCCGCACAAATCTGCACTCAAAAATACTTGGATCATCCAATTCTAGAAAGCAGCGATACCCTCAGCGTCGATACAGTTCTAGTGCCGTTATGGATCCAGATACATCAACTCAGCCGAGTACCAGCTTCATCTCCATGGAAACCAGTTCTAATGTGTCAGGTGATCTGACAGAAGATGACGGGAGAGAAGAAGTCAACACTTCACAGAAGCAATACCGTTGTAATCATTGTCATATTATTTATGAAGACTGTACATTGTATTTGTTACACAATGGTTTTCATTCTCACGATAGCGACCCATTTAAGTGTGTTATTTGTCGTAAATCATGTAGGGATAGAATTGAGTTCAATTGTCACCTGACGAGTCATTTGAAATAAGTCTGAAAAAAGATTCCAATTTTTCATTCTTTTAATTTTGAAATTTGTGGAAATTACTTACAAATTTTGGTTGATTTTTCTGAAGGTTGGTTTAAGTAATTCCCTTTTTTGTTTTGAACCTTTCAGTATCCTTCTAGAGTCCATGAAATGTTAAAGACTTGATAATTCAAAGACCAAAAACAAATGTAAATTTTTTTGTTTTTGTACATGTACATGTAAATGGTGGCATAGTTGGTGCACTAGATTGTAATACATGTATAAACGTCTGTTTTAAGACAAATATTTGACTGATGTTCCAAAGAAAAATAAATGTACATGTATATACAATTTTTTTTTACAAGGGCCATGTTACATGATAAACATTGAAGGTCATGTACAGAATGTATATGTTTATGACTCTTCGTTACGTTAACAACCAAATTGATATTGCAAAGAATGTGATGAAAGCTGTATATTGAACAGACATTTTTTTAAATGGCAGATATTGGTGCAGACTTTTTTTTATTTGATTACTGGTTGTCCAGTTTTATGCATTTAATGCATTACACTTTTTTAACATTCACTATATTGATCAGTTATATACATTTGTACATGTACGTAAGTCGTAAGGCCAAAAAAAAAAATGAAAATAGTCTTGTTTCCTGCTATCAGCAAGAAAAAAAATAGGGTAGGAATGTAGAGAAATTGTTTTTTTTTTTAAAGCATTTTACATTGAGTTAATGAAGAAACTATCTAGAGTACTTGAGCCAAAATGACCATAAAAAGTTCAGGGAAGGCAAAAAAAAACAAATAGGGTAGGAAGGGAAGCAGGAAACTAACATTTTTTTGCCTAATATGAAAGCCTGTAATGTAGATGTGTATTAGGCCATTCCATTATAATTTCTAGGTTTTCAGGCCTTGTGTCAGTTTTTTTAGGGTATGTCATCTCTTTTATCACCACATCTATAAAATAAAAACAAAAATGTGCTGTGTACCGCTTTCATAATTTCATCTAGCTATTATCCATGCGAGGAACACCTTCTCTGTTTTTATGGCAATAAAATAGGTTTACATTTAGTTCTTCCTCCTTCATTGATTTTCACTTAAAAGATCTTGAGAACCTCGAAATTAGATTCAAGTGGGCCAAACTGCATATTGAAGTGCTTATATTTTGTACCCTGTTCTAAGCATTCTCTTTTTAAAGCTTTAAGTATTTTTGGACATGTGTTTGTCACAAACACAAAATACACATGTTGTGTATTATTTGTTTATTGTTGTCAGTAGAATAGGGACCATTTATTGTTAGTTATATTAGTTTTGTGTGTTGTATACATGTGTTTGTATAATGATCAGCATTAAATATGTACATGACAAGGGAAGTAACTCTTGTCTTTTGTTGAATACTTTTTTAACATCATTGTCAAAATTGTGTGGTATATTTTTTTGTACATCACAATTTTTATCTCTTATTTTTAGATAAAACACAGATTTTATTTATACCTAGAAAGTCACAATTTTTTTATTTTACATATTACATCAATTCAATTTTCAGCTGCCATCTTATAGTGAAATGTTTCATGTTTTTTGTCTAATTTAGTCTCCTTAATAAATGTGCATGTTCAAATACATTCAAGACAGGTTGTTTAATATTTTAATATTTTTATGTTTTTAATGGCATTTTATTAGTCATGCTGAAGGGTGAATTTAAAAAAAATAGCCTCTGTGTTAGTCAAGATACTGAGCAATTTTATAAAGTTACTGTAAAAATCATTAAAATAGCTAGAAATACTTGTAATTTTAAGTTAAACAAATTTGAGAACTGAAATTTCTTTTCAGTCCATGAATTAGCACTAACGATTTGGTATGAGATGCTTTGATTTTTCATATGCCACCCCTTTATATTTAAATGCAATTTAAAAGAACAATTTTATTTTTCTACACCATGAACAAGTATGAACATTACATTTGCAAGGTAATAGCTACCAGAATTGTTGTAAATCTGTGCCAGTATCATTGTTGCTACATATGAAGGCCAAAATATTGTTGTTTTTTTGTAGTATTTGTATATATACATGTACATGTAATATTAATTAGTGTTGTGTTGATACTGTTGTAATATCATTATTTTAGGTCGCTTAACTGTCTCTTAAACTTTTTTATTTTGACTGTTTAATGTCAATAAAAAGGAAGACCTAGGTTAAAGGCATAACATACAAATCATTGGTACATTTGTGTAAACCATTCTACACTCTCATGTAAGCATTTAAGTAACTTAGATTAAACTCATTCTGTTTCAAATAAATGCTTGACAGGCTTTGATGAAATTGTATATAATACATACATATTTTATATTTTAAGAGTTATGTCCCTTTACTTAGGTTTACTGCCTTAAATTCAGCTTTTTATACATGAAAATGAATCACTGTACCTTAATCTTTTATAGAGTGTCTCTTTTTTACATACATGCACTTTATAGATGTCTCCAATTTTTGTAAGAAGTTTTTCATAACATTATCCTAAAGTAATCCTATGATGTTTATCAAAATCTAAATTTGTGGAACAATTAAAAGTGGTGGATTCAGGGGTGGGTCCAGGGTTTAAACCCCTTTTGGGAAATTTTGTGCAATTCAGAATAAAAATTGACCAAAAACTCAGTCTTCATGGTTAACATTTTGGAATACTAGCTCAAAACATTGAATTAATCACATTTTTCTTTAAATAGAATTGGGTTGTAACACCATAATTTTGAGAACTCGAGTCACAAGCCCAAAACAAGTTTTACTAGCCAGGACTTTTGGACATTTGGTTAATTTTGAAGACTGAAAATAGTCTGGAATCCCGCTTACTGAATCTCCCACTGTTAATAACAATTTGAAATCCATTAACATTACGCCTTTTCTGTCATTAATTACATAGTTACTTACACAAGATTTAGAGTACATTTAACATATGTGTACATGTAAACATGTACCTTGAAAGCATTTTAAAGCAGCATTTATATATATGTAAATATTGAATTCAAATTGAAGCATTATTTTTTCATGTTTGTTTTTGTACAATGGCATTTCATTTACATATCGCTCCTTATTCTATTTTCATTTAAATTTTATAGATTTGACTGTTTTTGTGAAGGTGAAGATGAAGATAAGAAATTTTCACCATATTTTTCATGTCCGCGGTCATTGAGTCATTATTAATGATATTTTTAATATCACAAACTATTTTTTTACTTTTGACATTCTGTTATCTCTTTTTTGCTACTTCATTTGATTAATTTCATTATTAATGATATTTTTAATATCACAAACTATTTTTTTTACTTCTGTTATCTCTTTTTTGCTACTTCATTTGATTAATTTTAGCCCAAATTTTGATGTGGTTAAAAATATACAATATTTATTTTTATGTTTTGAAAATGAATGTTGTTTTGTAAATATGGTAGCATAACTGATGAAGGGGTAGACTCAGTAAAGGGTTTCAAGGCAAATATTTTGTTAGAAATTCAACTAATTTTCTAAATACAGTAGTTAGAAAAAATTGAGAAGGGCCATTTTTAGGGTTTATCAAAGATATTGACAATTTGATGGACCTTTGTTAAGATACCATTGTTTTATTTTAGATGAAAGGCAGTATCCAGCCAGAAAGGGCAAATGGCCTGTGGGGCGCATTGCCTTTCCAACCCCAGTAAATAGTCCTCTGCTCATACATGCACAGTGAAACCTGTCTAAACCAGATGTTTTTTAAAGCAGACATGATTTTTTTTTTCGCTTTTTGCGGAATTCCGCTATATTAAATCTGGATTTTTCTGTTATGATTCTTTTTTACTGTATATTTACTTCCGATTTTTGCCAATTTCTGCTTTGTTAGGAGACCTCATAAAATCATCTGTTAAAGTCACTTCATCTCAAGTTAAATTTATTCATTTTGAATCTTGGCTAACCTGTCTAAACCAAACCAGTTTTAGAGTCCAAAAGTGTTATAATGAAGAGGGTAAGCACAAAAAACTAAGGTAGATGAGGTAGGAGGAAACAGACATATCAATTTTTTTTTGCCTTAGAGGCAAATGAAACAGGTTATTTTTTTGGCCTTAGAGGCAAATAAAGCAAGACATGTTATTTTTTGGCCTTAGAGGCAAACGCTAAATTTTAAATATGTTGCATCATTATAATGACAGAATAACATCAATTAATGCTTCCACTATTTATTTTTCTAACAATATGAACTAAAGCTGGGTGGCTTAAGGTTGAATTTTTAATTCAATATTATATGGGAGGAGAGTCAGAGGCCAAGTACTACTACTGTTAAATGAAATTGTTTTTATGAATTTGATTTTAAAAATTTCTTTTCATTTTTACTCAATGCCCAATACTAGCAACTGCTATAAAACAAGTGAAATTTGCTATTTTCAAATTTATTTTAAAAAATTGCAAATTTACAAGTTAATGCCATAATTGCAACTGACTTAAAATCACATGATAAAAGCACACAATGTTTATTTATGTTGCTGCATTATTTCATTCAAAACAGCAGAAATTTAAATCATATTTTTGGCTAAAATTACAAAATTGCAGTCATAAATGCATGCAATATCTTCATATTTTTAGGGATATTTTTTTTTATGTTTACTGAGTATACCCCTTTAAATGATTTTCTTAAAGCATTATTCAAAATAATTACAGATCAAAATTTATTAATTTATTTCAAGGAGTGGATTTACTAGTGGGCTTTCTATACATATTGCTGCAATACTTGAAGTCAGAAGCCAGTTTTAATCCAGTGGTAATTAAATTATTTTGAATTTCAGAAACAGTGAAACTCATTTAAATTGAACCCTGAGAAAACCAAAACCTGTCTAAATCAGGCTCTTTTTCATATTAAATTCAATGAAATTTGAAATTGGATATACACAGGAAAAATGGCAACCCATGATTTTCATATGTTTTGAAAGCACCTGAATGTGTTTAGGACCACAATTAAAAACATGAAAATCATGTTTCTAATTAATTAATTCATGAAATACAACTAAATGAAAATCATATGGAATTTATATCTTTTCAGTAGTTATTCATGTTTGAAAACATGATTTCATGTATTTTTAAGTAGCAGTCTTTGTAAGAATCATGCAAAGTCTGTAATATGTGATCACACCAAAAAAGCCTACACATTTTTATTTTTGTTACTAAGTTGTTTTGTGGGTCTATACTATGAAATGTATAATAATTCATTCTAATCTGTCTGCTCTTGGGAGATAATTCATATTGAAAATTCAATTGTTTCTGTTGCGTTTCATTGTCATTTACAGAGTTATCTCCCTTAATTTTGAATTCTATAGTACATTCTTTGTAATTCATATCTCATATGAACAGAGGTTATATGAAAAGCCAAATGTTAATTCCTGTTTACTAGAACATTGTAAACAAAATATCAAAAATAAAAATATGTAGGCTTTTCAACCATGAATCACATTTTGCATGATTCTTAGCTGGAATATTACTTAATAGCACAAAAACATATTTTTACTACACTGGTCCTAAATACAGGTTTCCAAATGTTTCTCCTATGTTAATCCAAAACCTGTCATTATTACCTTTTAACAAATATGGCCTCAGTTTCAGCAGAAATTTCCTTTCGACCATAGATAAACGTGTGAATTTTAAAGCATAGCATGCCCTAGATATGAGAAAGTTGCATTAATTTTATGCAAAATTATATTAAAGAAATAAACTGAGTTTTGCTGTTTTAACTTTTATAATTCTGCAGAGAGTGAGAAAATGAACTAAGACAAGATAGTGTTTTGAGATGTTCCCTATGTATTAAAGGTAAACTTTATGCACATTGACATGCTGCACCTACAAACAATAGGTGTTTTAAACTTGTTTATAAGTGGACCGTATCAAGTGAATCTCAGATGTTTATTTTTGCACTCTCTACTCAATTGATCAAGTTAACCTTGCAAAAGTCAAATTAGTTTTTTATATAACTTTATATAAACATGCTGTAACTTTATTTCATTTCTAGGGAATGATATGCCTTAAATTTATTCTGGCTACACAGGTTTGTCTGTAGTCAGAGGGAATTTTGTGGTGAAATTGAGGCAATATTTGTCCACGAAAGGTAATGATGAACCTTAACTGAAAAAAATTTAGAGTTGGTTTAAACAGGCTTCACTGTATTATTGTAAAGCTATTTATTTTATTCAGATATAGTTTTTAAAAGATGAACAGTTTACTTTTTACAAAACAGGGTATAATTTTTGAATATTTTGCAATGAAATTCTATTATGCAATTAATTGAATCTCAGCACTTAGTTCTTTTTGCAATAACAGTGATATTGTTAATGTTTTCTGTCTTTATTGTGTCTGTCAAATGTTTTTAAGTAGCTGTCTTTGTAAGAATCATGCAAAATCTGAAAAATGTGATACACCTCAAAAAAGGCTACATATTTTTATTTTTTATCTAAGTTGTTTTGTGGATCTATATCATGAAATGTATAATTATTCATACCAATCTGTCTGCTTTAAGAAGATACATGTAATCCACATTGAAAATCCTACAGATTCTATTGTATTTGAGTGTCATTTACAGAGTCATCTCCCTTAATTTTAAAATCTAAAGTGCATTCTATATAATTTTTATCTCCTGAGAACACAGGTTATATAAAAAACTATGTTAATTTCTGTTTACTATGACATTTCAAACAAAGTATCAAAAATAAAAATATGTAGGTTTTTTACCCATGAATTACATTTTGCATGATTCTTAGCTGGAGTACTACTTAACTTGAATTGATATCTTCTTCTTTTCTCACTTTTACACTACTTTGGTTATTTTTTATACTTTTTCACATGTTTACATATCTTTGTTTTATAAACCTTGATTTTATGTTAATGTTTTTGTTCAGCTGTATTTAATATTTTTCTCTCTTTTTTTGAAGTATTAGTCTCTGTATGAATCAGGCAGTGAGTGAAACATGGTATGAAAAAAAGTTTAATTTGACTATTTGCACCATCAGAATCAAGGCGGGAATTCCCATATCATTTTGGTAAATTGAGTTATAATTTCAATGAAATGCAATGAAAATGAACATTCAAGGGCAAAAAATACTGATCTCTGTCAAAAACTTCATTTTTCTAAAAAATTCTATTTAAAAATTCTAAGAAAATCCAGTGGTACAGAGATTGAATAATGGTCTTTCCTGATTTCATGTTTCTGATTTCCCCATTTTGTCTAATTCTTACCGAAATGTTCACTTTAAATATATGTCGTTGAATGTTTGAGCCATTGAGTACAAAATACTTTGTTATAATTATTTGGTTGGGATTTATATATAATATACAGTCAAGTGAGCATCCTTTAAGATCCCATGTAAACAAAAGGCTGTCAAAGAGACAGAAAACTTGATTTTCCGGTATTAAAAATTAGAATTGGCCCTCACTTGGTAATGGCAAAAGCCATTTTTGTAAAAATATAACCTTATCCAGTTCTCAGAAGAATCTGCAAAGTACCTTTCAAGTTATTGCACTGACAGTGTTTTGCTGCCACATGGCTGTCATACATCACTAAATTGATAACCATTTTTTCCCTTAGATTAGGGGTTTATTTGAATATAATTTTCTTGACTTCAATGGTGCTTAAAAATTTAAAGCTTGTTTTAAACAGTTTCTGAGATTTTTTTGCTTTCAAAAGCAAACTTTTATTTTTTAAATTTATCTGCCTTTGTAATTGAAATATCTAGCAGAAGTTGTGGATCTCTCTTTCAATGAGACAGATCCACAGTTACATGACAGTGGCGGATCCAGGGGTTAACCACCCCCTTCTTTTTTTGTCATTTTCATGTGTAAAATTGACAAAAAATAGCAAATAATGTCCTAGCACCCCCTTTTTCTGAGGAACTTGGCTGGCACCCTACCTTTTCAGTGTCGGGATCCGTTACTGCAAACAAATGCACAGTTGCATGTACATCATCTATTTTCTGCTTCTACTTTTGTAATATATTTTAGAGACATTTTTTAGATTTGTAATTTTATTCCATTATATCCAAACAAGTGCTTATATTAAAATTTGATGATTTTTGTTTTATGACTGATGTTTTACAGTAAACCATTGTCTATTTGTCTGTCATTTTATACAAAATTGATGGATCTTGATATTTTTTTTATTCAGTTAAACTGTGAATCCTAATTGTACCACATGTTCTGTTAAGGAGATGGACCTAGGGTAAGGGACATAACTCTTGAAATCAGTGATATGTTTGTATCATAATTAATTTCACCAAAGACTTTCAAGCTTTCATATGAAACAAAATGAAATCAGTCCAAGTTACTTTGATGCTTACATGAGATTGATATTACATGCTGAATACAAACATTCCAATGATTTGCATATGAAACAAAATGATTTGATGGATTTTGATTAATCTTTATAAAATGAATAACCTGTCTAAACTATACCTTGGATAAAATGGTTGCCTGTGTAAACCAGTCCTGTCATATTAGGTTTTAACCTGTGTAAACCAAACATCTGTCTTAAGGAGGTACACATAGGGTAAGGGACACAACTCTTGCAAATCATTGGAATGTTTGTATTCAGCATGTAATATCAATCTCATGTAAGCATCAAAGTAACTTGGACTGATTTCATTTTGTTTCATATGAAAGCTTGAAAGTCTTTGGTGAAATTAATTATGATATAAACATATCACTGATTTCAAGAGTTATGTCCCTTACCCTAGGTCCATCTCCTTAACAGAACAAATTTCTTTTTCCTATAGGGGTTGGTTTTGCCATTTCACTGTACTACATATGAAATCACTTTTTTTTTGGTTATCATTAATTTCTGAGGTTTCATTTCGTAGTTATACTCATACCAGTCTTAAGTGACTTTCCAAAGAAGAGCAAATTCATGGCTCAAACCAGTCTGAAGTGACTTTCCAAAGAAGAGCAAATTCATGATCACACAAGACAGGTGGTCTTTATGTACAGTTTAATTTTATATAAAATGCACCAGACAGGGTTGTTTTAATCAAGTATTCTTGGGAATACTGCTGGTCACTTAGACAAGTTTGACTGCAAACTGTAAAAAGGGGGGCCAAAAAGGGGACAAGCCTACTATGTGCTTTAGTACAGCTTTTTATTTTGTAATATATCTATATTTTCATGTTTTTACTTCGAACAAACAGCATCTTGAGATCTGATTTTATATCTGAAATGTACATTTGTATTTTTGACCATAAAATGTTTATTTTTGGAAATTTATGCCTATCCTTTTTTCTTTTTTTTTTTTTGATAAAAAATCAACACATGTATCATATTCTCTGTATTGTGATACAGGCTTGCATAAGAATTATGCAGGAATATTGGTTTTCTTCGCAATAATATTGAACATGATAATATGAGTTAACATCAATTGTCTACTTACAGATGCTACAGCTTAGTTTTTATACTAGCCTTTTAAAAATGATTCATGTTGAAACTATGATAATATGTATGGGATTAAGGCAAGATTTTTCAATGATTTCTTTGTAAATGGCTCTTATGAACAAAAACAAATCGAGATCTTCTCTGCAATGTGCATTTCTTTTACATGAGTGGTTTCCACCTTAACCTTCTTTTGGTCAGTACCATATCCAGTAACCGAGTTTTATGAAAATGCCAGTAACACATATAATATGAGTTGGCAAGATTCTATTTTAGGCATTTTTTGCGATAATGGACCAGATTCTGTTAGGGACCTTTGCAAAGTAAATAAATGAACTTCATTTTATTGTGGGTCAATAATTTGAATAAAGATGATTGTGTCATAGACATTTACAAAGTAAAAGTTTTCTACCTGAATATTAGATTGGCATGTGTTTTTATTAATAGACAAAGGTTGCAAATTATGTCATGTGTTTTCTATAGTTTCCAGAATTTTCGTATTTATAAGTAATATCCAAATCTGTAGTGTTTGACCTGTAAAAAAATATTAGATATTATCTGTCTGTTACTGGAAAACTTTGAAAGTTGTCTGATAGTTTATTTTGCAGGCCTTTATCATAAAAAAGAATCCACCTAATTTCAGTTAGGATCTGTTTTTGCAAAATAATTTCAGTTTGATATATTTCTGGCCTTTACTTAGGTATTGAGAGTCCACCTATTTATACCCTTTCTCAATGAGTTGGGAGTATACAGTGTCTGTCCATCTGAATATCCATGTATTGTATTTTTAGTCCACAAAAATCTTATGTTGTAGGAGGAATGGAAGATGAGGGGGATTTTTTTATCAGTAAATCAACATTCTGTTATTTACAATGGGTTGTACTATTCATCCTGTTTCTAATGCAGGCCTGTACTGTGTAAAGTAATAGTTAGATATATGTTTGGTGTTGTGGTGTAGATCGTAGTTTGTTTACATGTTGTTTACAACACAATGTTGGTGCTATTTATATATTGTTATATCTTGCTGAAGATATCAAGCTTTTTAGTTGTTGTTGTATAATTATGTTAGGAAAATAAAAAAAATGTAAAAAACTCATATTTTTGTTTCTTTGCCTAGAATCTGACACAGGGACGGGTCCAGGGATATTTTTTTGAAAGAGGATCCTCATGCCCATAATTAACCAAATTTTCCAAATTTCATGACATTTTGAAAAGCAATGGGGCCCAGAAATTTGTAAAAGGGGATCTCCTTTTGCTCCATTTGACCACCTGGCCCTGCCAATAATAAGAGTTTCGATCAATGGTCACAATTGATAAATTTTTACTATTTTCTCTCCTGCACTAACACCCGATGTGATGCAAAGCCAGATGTTAATTTCTATTAACTAACAAAATATCAAAAATAAAAATATGTACGCTTTCCAACTATGAATCACATTTTGCATGATTCTTACCTGGAATGCTACTTACGAAGTCAATCCCTTATCTTTTTAACTAGGCCCCGTGCAGGTCCGGGTGTTAAAAGAATAGGCCTGCAGCAGCGCTAAGCTTGTCGTAAAAGGCGACTAAATAGTGCTCAGAACCCTAGCCGGGGGCTAGGGCGCTTTGCCCACAGAGCAACTGGGATGTGTGCCCCAGATGGTGGAATGGGGTACCCCTGGTGTGTTACATGCTGGGGTTGTCAGGCTATAATATGGAAAACCTGACCGCAAACCATAGTGGTGCATCGTGTTGGGAAAGATGCCACGTTCCTCGCACGTTAAAGAACCCTACTGTGGTATTCTTCCGGAGTAGGAACCATAGGGCTCCGCCACAGGAGACTAAATTGCCGACCCTACCCACCTCTCCATATTTCCAGTGGCAATCAAAATTTGTCGACCCCATTGTCCTTGTGTCCCATGCCTTTTTCATTTCATCATCATTTCATGTTCATTTTATCATCAATTTCATGTTCATCGTCTGAATATAGCTGAAATATTGCTGCTCGGACGTTAAACCCCAACAAACAAACAAATCTTTTTAACTAGTGATAATACATCTACCACATGTATGATTGGGTTAGTCTGTTATCAAGTACATGTAGTAACAAGAAAATAAAACCCATTCATACATGTAGGATAATTCATGGACCAATCTAGTTCAATTTTAATCTACTTGTTTTGTACAAATAAATAGGTCTTATTCAATGGACCCGTCAAGAAATTGTATAATAGTCTAACATTGTTGCGGTTTATGTCGTTTCTGATTGGTTAAGACTATGCTACGACGGCACGACCATATTTAAGAGGAAGCCTATTTTCAAAAGTGGTCCATGATACTGAAGTTTCTGGAGGGGACCTGGGCTTTTTAGCGTTTATCTACTTTCAGGGAGCTTTATTTTCTATCAAGGGCACATCTAGAAACATAACTGAAGTCTTTAATCAAATACCAACAACCCAAATAAAAAGTCCACGGTTACAGATATTCCCCACTATCTTTCACATCTTCCGTCTTAACCTCATTTTAGATCACCTGAAATAAGATGAACTATCTAGTCATTTTGATAAAGCATAGCCACTGCAGCACATTTAGTCTCTTAAGAAAATTAATCTCATTTACATGTGTAAAGGTATGACATCATGCTCAAAGATATTACTTAGTAATATTTTGATTTTCCATTAACCCAAGGATTTATACATTGCATATATTTAATTCCTTGATTACGCATACAAAAACTAAACAGACATCGCCACCGGGAAAACTGTTTAATAAATGTACAAACTTTTAAGCCTATACAAACAATCAAACGAAGTGTCACACATAGACAAAATTCATGAAAACGTATCGACTTACCTTCCTCTCTTCGTCTGTGTGCTTCCAAGTGGTATGGAAAATTCCCTCTTGGATATTTATATCTGTTGAAAATTACGTAGTAGATACGTATATGTAATGTCTAAAAATAGATCTGTCAATCTCCAACGTTGCCACAACGTCCGCAAACATTATTCAAATACTAATCTTGGATATACATGTATGTAATTTTTAGCAGGAAAAAAGTACACGAATATTTAATTTAATTAAGACCTGCTTTTTTTTCGAAAAAAAGCTAAAATACGACTTTCAGATAAAAAAAACTAACAAACAAACACAAATAAAAATCCAACAGAAAAAAAGTTGAAGAAATAGTTCAAATTAAACGTGGTGTTGGTACATGTATCAGAATTTCCTAAATTTACAAGTGGTCTATTTGATGTGACGCGCACGAACTGCAAAATGGATAATTTAAGGCACTCCGGTTTAACAATATTTAATTCATAGGCCCAAATTTTGCCACCGTACATGTACGGCTGGAAATCTTTTGAAATCCTCGGCCCGCCCTTATTCATTTTTACAAACAAACCAAACGAACTAATAAACCGAAGTTTGTAAACCAGACCCCTCTACGCGCCCCCACCAACTGTACGTCAATAAATATCACATGGCTGCACTTGGGTCGATAGCTCTGTTATCATCAGTACACACTACACACATTGTGGAAATAAAATATATATAGTAAATAATAGTGAAACCATATTGGAACATGGTTGAATGACTAATTCTAATATTAATACGTGAACGCATTGAAAACCGATGATTGTACATGTAAACAAACAATATTCAATGGAGCACGAAATGAAACAATTAATATTTTGACATTAATGACACTGTGAAATACCTTTAATAACGAATTAACGTTTTGGTTTTCTTGAAAAGGAAATATTGTGAGACATTGGTAAATTGAAAGTTCAAAATTATGTCTTTCGTGCCAGAACAAGACGTAGAGCATATTATTCCGGTGACGCTGCAAATGGATGAAAGGGCGAGCAACATAAATGAAGGCGATAGTCATAGTGAACCTAGCGATAGTCAACAAACTGAGCCTGATTTTGGTCTATTACGAACAAAAGAGGACACAAATGTGCAAAATGTACAAGGAAGTATAACAGGACAAAAATTTGGATTTTATGCACCAAATTCCTGGACACAGGTAAATGAAAGTGGGCGGCAATGCCCGGGACATACTTCGCACAATATATACCAGCCACTTCCACCTACTATAAACATATTCGCATGCCCACCGCCACCCCCACCTTACGTCGGTGGCAATGGCTATCAATCTTTCAGTAGACCAAGATTTGTTCCTGGATACAGTCCCGTACAAATACCCGGCAGTAGTTTTCATTCCAGTATTCCAAACATTGCACCACAATCGTCTACATGTTTAGGGGATGATCATGCACAGGCGCGTGCTGATGAAATTAATACCCCGCCGCCACCAGAACTGACCACGCCGTTTCATTGTGAAGACTCCAAAACCCATATACCGCAAGTGACATGCAGATCCCCGAAACAGAATAAATCACGATTTCATCCTTACCACGACCCGAGTCCTCAACGAGGGAAATATGAACCAGAAATGGACGCGGACAAGAGGAGTTTCTTGTGTGTTGATGCTCAAGACTTTAATGCAAGCGAAATTTCAGTTAAAGTAAAGGAAAATAAACTGATAATCGAAGGCACAAAACTAACAAACCAGAAATGTGGTAGGTTTGTGAGTATGAAACAAGAATTTACATTTCGATCTCAAACGGAAGCTAAGAACACATCATGTACATTTCATCCGAATGGAACTCTTATACTGCAATTCAAACATGTATCTGGAGAACCTGATATTGCATCACAAGAACCTAGTACGAACAAAGATCTTATATCTGAATAAAATGGTTTTTATTGCTTGTGTATGTAAATTTATATTGGACTATGGCAGTCGGTAATCCTCAGATTACAACCGCTACTCCCCTTCAAGGGTATGTCCTTCACCGAAAGTGCAAGGGGAGTGGGACTATGTAAACTTTAGCTTTGGTCTAAGAACCACTACCTATTTCAGATTTTTTATGTATTTTTAAGAGGTTTTGAGGCTATTGGCTATTTTTGCTAAATTTTGACCAAATCTTGCATAGTATTAAAGAAATTTACAACAAAGGTACAAAGAAAAAAAGGAGTTTCCAACTCCTTGACCCTCCCTTGTTTCTCGACTGGAATTTATTCCGACTAACATATTACACATATCTTCAACAACTGCAATTCAGCTTACTACTTACTAAGACAATAATTAATTAATTTAGGGCTAATTCAGGGTCAGTAATAGATTAAGTGTTTAAAAGTTTTCTTAAGGAGGTAGACCTAGGGTAAGGGACACAACTCGTACAAATCATTGGAACGTTTGTATTTACAATTTTACATCAATCTCATGTAAGCATCAAAGTAACTTGGACTGATTTCATTGTTTCGAAGAAAACATTGAAAGGCTTTGGTGAAATTAAATATGATAAAAACATATCACTGATTTTCAAGAGTTATGTCCCTTACCCTAGGTCTATCTCCTTAAATCACTTCCGCACTAAAATTATTGATACATATAACATTCCAGATTAAGAGATGAGTTCAGCATGGCTGTTTCATATTTGCAGCCGTATCAAGCTGCACATGTCAATGATGATTATTAAAAAAAACGGAATCAACGTGGAATTATTTTAGCTACCACGACGAACACTTTGTGGCATGATTTTTATGCCAGTGGGCGATGATGTTAAACCGGAAGAGGTTTCCCGCAAACTGATATTTTGTCGAATTTTCTACGAAAACCGTGCATGGACCAACTTCCTCGGTATAGTACAAACAATTAAATGCTATAGTTATGCAAACTGAATACTTCATCATTAATCGATCATGCTTTTTGTCGATTCGGTAATCCAGGGACATTAGGACTGGTGCTACAAAAACTTAAACGCGATATTTCAAAGGTACGAACCGACTTCGGAGCAAAGAAACCCAAAATGAAAAAAAAAACAAAAAAACAAATGATTTATGAATATAAAACATTAACGACAATCCAAAAAACAAGAACAAAAAAAAAACGAAAAGCAAACTAGAGGTTTTGAAACTAAGAAATGACATAATAACAAATTCTAAACTGAAAAACGAACGCAAAACAATATATTCCAAGTCAAGCTCGGACAAAAATTCTCTTCGTACATATATGACCTGACGACTCTGTAGTCAGCTGGGTAATAAGTCACCATGTTCATAAAAAATTGTCACAAAAAATACACGCCGAAGTTTACTTGTTCATACATAAGTCTTGTTATTTTGACAAAAAACGTAAGAATCAATCAACTCGCACTTTTTTTACTTACATTTTTGGTTGAATCCTGGACCATATAGTTCGTTTGCCAAACTGGATATAAGGGAACACTCAAATACAATTTCATACAATTTTTACTTACATTTTTGGTTGAAGCCTGGACCATATAGTTCGTTTGCCAAAATGGATATGAGGGAACATTCAAATACAATTCCACACAAATTTTACTTACATTTTTGGT